>CM066986.1:55783699-56983699 GCA_033977485.1 Hydrangea macrophylla | reverse complement strand
CTGATCTCATTTTGACTGATCGATTTTGGCGGAATACAATATTAGTAACGTCCATTATGGAACCGCTTGTTAGGGTTCTAAAAATCGTTGACCAAGACAAAAAGCCCACAATGTCTATCATCTATAAGGCAATGGATAGAGCTAAATTAGCAATAAAGGCATCAGTCAAAAATTATCAGAAGTATTGGGATGTCATTGACTATGGGTGGGAGAGTCAATTACATAGACACCTTCATGCAGCAGCATATTTTCTAAACTCTGCATTTCAGTATTCTCGTAATTTTTCTAATCACCTGGAGGTACGACTTGGCTTGAAGGAAGTAATTAAGAGATTAGAGCCAGACATAGAAAACCAAACGAAGGCAATTAGTGAGGTATGAAATTGGAAATTGATTGATTGTTTGTTTAAAAAAAATGATAAGTCCAACTAAAATGTTTAATTTGTAGATCAAAAACTACGCGGATGCAAGAGGAGAGTTTGGACAACCTCTGACAAAGAAGGCTATAACATCTCTCCCAGGTTATTGTTATAATTTCTAGCATTAACTTAATGATTAAATTGCATGATCTATTCATTTTTTAATTTCATTATTGCAGCTGAATGGTGGTATCACTATGATGAGGAAGCTCCACATCTTAGGCGAATTGCAATTAAAGTCCGCAGCCAGACATGCTCTTCATCAGGATGTGAGAGAAATTGAAGCACCTAGTCACTAATTCACACCAAACTCTGCAATCGCTTGGCAATGAATAAGTTGCATAAACTAGTTTTTGTGCACTATAATTTGCGGTTGCGAGTTAGAAACATCATGTACATGAAAGACGATGAGGATTATTATAATCCAATTTATCTGAATAATATTTTCGAATATGATGATATTTTAGGTGATTGGATTAGGGAGAAAGAGGCACCTGCTCTTGGAGATTTTTTGACGTGGTTGAATGAAGGTAATCAAAATAGTGATGAAGGTCAAAGAGGAGGAGCTGAAGAAGAAGAGGAAGATAATACTCCTATTCCTTCAAAGCCGAAGCAATCTACAGTCATCAAAAAAGAGAAGGGTATTGCACAGAGAAGTCAATCAATTTTCCCTAGTTCTAGTACTAGTAGAGATGATGATGATGATGATGACGACGACGACGACGACGACAACGATGGTGGTGGTAATGATGATAATGACATCGAAAGAAGAGGTGGTGGTGATTATGGCGGTGACAGTAGTGGTGGTGGTCATTCTAGCTTACCCCCTGGCGTGTCATGGGCGGAGGAAAATAGTCAATATTATGCCACACAAGACACAAACCATGGATATAGGCCAAGAATAGATGCACAGCGTCAACATTTGGCTAGGCTGACTGAGATTTCTAGTGGTGATGATTATTCTAGTGGGCACAATGTTGGTTTAGGTATTGATGATCAATTGCATACTATGGTGATAGGATATCAGGATTATGGAGAGGACATGGGAGACATGGTCAGCCACATCATGCTACGATAGGACATGGACATAGTTCTCACGACGATCCGGGATATTCAAGCATTAGTACGGGGAGTAGGGGACACCTACCACCAGTACGACAACTTGAGAGATCTACTAGTGTACCAGTAGTGGTGGGTATTATGATCGTGCTCCTAGGAGGTATCGGGATACATCAGCTAGCATTGCCACAGGTGATGGAGGTTATAGTGGCTATGATTTGGGTCGTAATTATGATGGATCATCAAGTAGTAGCGTTGAGTATCGAGGATTTGGATTTTATCATGATACAAATCCTGCCAATCCTTCTCAATCCCAAAACCCAAATTATGGATCATCAAGCCAGTCGTCTCAACCTGCACCTTCAGAGTTTGGTTCCATTTTATTTGGATGCCTTTAGTTTCCATATCCATATAATGCCTTCAATAATCAAGGGAATAACGATGATGATTTCGAGCCCCCACGACACTCCATGTGGCACTGATTTTTCTATTGTTTGTTACAAAGTTGCATTTTCATTATCATGTTATTATAGTGTGTATTATGTATTACTATTGAACAACTTTTATCCAGTTATGTGTGTAGAGCTATCAAACACTAGATCAGCAGCGTGTCAATTGAATAATTTGTGATTATAAAATTGGTACACTGTGTATTGTGATAATCTATGAGGTCAATTTTGCTATTCTGATTATTTTAGAATTTTTGGTTATTTTTCATATTTTTTTGAGCCTTAAATCTAGCGTATCGTTGCGTATCGCCCGATACCAGGTCGCGACGGGGCACTCGCGTCATCACACCAGTCGCTGATATCGCGACCTCAAACCATGTTTACGTTACCCAAATCTTTGTAGCATTGATTAGTTGTGAAAAGAGGCCTTGTGTGGTGCAGCCAGGGTGTTCTGGTGGCGGAGACACATACACACTCTCTTTGTTTGTGTGTTCCTGTACTACACTGTTCCTTTTCTGGTGTTCTCGTAGTGTTGTGTTGAGTGTTTCTTAGTTTGTGGTTCATAAGGCTACTCTAGAAGAGCCCCAAAGCAGTCCATAGATGAGCAGATATGACCAATAACCTCATTTGCCTCGGACTAAAATATGCTGAAGACTGGTGGAGTGAGAATTCATTGAAGAGGACAGTGGTTTAGAAACCCTCTATTTGTCTCCAACATCCAACTTCTTGATATGGCCAAGAAGATATGGACATCACAAGAAGAAATGCGTTCACAAGAGCATAATGTGTCACGGTCTCACATCTCCAATTTTCTCAATGGAGAATTTATTTAGGTCTGCTTTGGGATTTCTCAGCTTCATACAAAGTTGGAATTAATTGGATCCTTCAATATGATTAGACAATGCTTTTCAACCAAATCCATGAAACCATCCATGGAAGTCCAGTAGTAGCAAATTTGAAAGGCATCCTTTTCTATTTGTAGAAAGGCCTAAATTGAGAACAGAGAAGTGAATGGGGCCGGTGCGTGGCAAACGGAACGGTTCATCAAGCCATTTTTCGCCTCAACTCCCTAAATAGGAAGAGGGGTACTTTACAAATAGGGGTAATTTATTCGCACCTGACTGTGATAGCCCTCTCGATACCTTATTGGAGCTTTGTAACTAGTGGCCGCTTTCACGTCGCTAGAGCGTTTTCCCAGTGCGCGGAGCCCCGACGAGGAAGGTGTTAGTGGTTTCTCATTGGGTCAATAATGCTAATCCAGGAATGGCCAGAAATACCAGTTGGTAGAAACTCAGAAGCAGCATAAAGGAAAGCAGTTCATCTATCTGCGTTAACTAGGACTCTATCTAGTTTCTTTGCTTTAAATCCCTCATCCTGCCTATTATTGGTCCAGGAAAAGAATATACCTGTGTATCTAAGGTCCTCAGCTCCAATACTGGTAATACAGTCTCTGAGGTCTGCCATACCCTGATCCATTTGACTACAACCTCCAAGAACTTCTTTGGTATCCACCACTTAATTGAAATCACCAAGCAACACCTATGGTTTATTACCAATGACATTAGACACAATGTTCGTGTCTTTCCAGAGGTGCTTCCGTTGAGAAGAAGAGAGATATCCATAAATGAAAGAAGCAATTTGAAGGATTTCTGACGATCTGAAGGGATTGTTGAGTATTTGACAAAGCTTGAACATCCACCTAATTTGGAAGCCTTCCAACCCAAATACGACCTTCTTCATTGGGGGGCATTATTATTCTAAAACTTCCTATCTTTAAACATAGTTCTTTGGAATCGGTCCTGATTCTTGGACTTGACTGTAGTCTCTATGATACCAACAGTATCAACATTATTATTTCTAGTAAACGTCACAATCTGTCTTTGTGGGTTGATTGAGGCCCTTATATATCCTATAATCATTGTGACTTTTGCCAGGGGAGTTGCCTTGGCCCCTAGACCCAGAGTTTCCCCTCTTATTTCCTCTTTGTTTGCCAGGACTGCAACTCTACAGAGCAACTTTGGTGGGGCTAATACCAGGATTAGATGTTTGAACTGCCTTTCTGTGCTCCTCCTCTTCTATATATTTTGTCTCTAAAACTTGAAATTTATTGGTATTTGTTCGAGTTTATTTATTTATCTAAGGGTATTTTGGTCTTTTTCCTTGTAGGCATATATATATATATAGATATCTATATCTATATATATATACATGCAGATGCTAGTGTAATATTAATAGATTAATACAAAAGTTTCTCTTCAGTTTTCTCTCTTCAGTTTACTAATGCCTCCTCATATGAGTCTTCTGCTTTGGTTTCGAGTGGTAATGGGCGTGGGTTTGCTTCTCGTGCTCCCCGTGGTGGTCGCGGAGGTCATAGTTTTCGTGGTGGTTCTCGAGGTGGTGGTCGTGCTAGTCGTCGCAATGATAGGAAGTGAGATAAATGTGGTGGCATGAACCATATAGAACCCTATTGTTGGGTGAAGTATGGTAAGCCGGAGTATGTGTTGAAGCTTGATATACATTGTTGGGCCCATCCTCTAACAGCTTAAGCTTTTGGAGTAGTCGGTAACTTAGCATGGTATCAGAGCCTTGTTTGTGGAAGGTCCTGGGTTCGACTCTCCATCCCTGCTTTGTTGTGCATATTTGCACTTTGTTATTTATCTCCACTATGATGGAGTTTGGTTTGTTTGCTCTCCACGTGCGAGTCGGGGTTGCACGTGAGGGAGGGTGTTGAAGCTTGATATACATTGTTGGGCCCATTCTCTAACAGCTTAAGCTTTTGGAGTAGTCGGTAACTTAACAGTATGCACATCTCGTTGTTGATAACCCTATACAGCCAGCACGGCAGCACCTATTTCTTCTTCACCGAATCTGTTGTTTCTGGCTCTGGTTCTCATGATGCACTCACGACTCAACTTGGCGAGCTTGTTCAGACATTGCGTACAGCCCTTACTTATGGTCTTCCTTTGTCCTCCACTGCCACATTAGCTGATTGAGGTAATGTCGTCATCGTGGGTCATTAACTCAGGTGCTAGTTCACATATGTCTGGTATATCATCTATCTTTTCTAATTTACACTCTATTCAACACAACGTTGTTCTAGCTGATGGGTCCTCTCGGCCAGTTCTTGGGCAAGGTGTTCGTCATCCCACTCATTGTTTACCTTTGTTTTCTAGTCTTTATGTCCCTAATTTCCCATTCAATTTGCTTTTGGTTAGTCAATTGACTACAGCTTTAAACTGTTCTATAAGCTTTTTTCCTACTTCTTGCGTTTTTCAGGACCTCAAGGCGAAGGAGATGATTGGTTCGGGGCATGAGAAGGATGGCCTATATTATTTGGATACTGGTGGTTCTACCATTTCATCCTCTCCTGCTTTGAGTGCTGCTATTTCGCCACCCATCCTTGGCTAAACTCAAGTTAGCCATTCCTAGTTTAGGTCGAGTGACTAGTCTGAATTGTGAGGCTTGTCAGTTAGGCAAGCATCATTGTAGTTCTTTTTCGAATAGTAGTCCTAGTCGTCAGTCCGAGTCTTTTGACCTTGTTCACACAGATATTTGGGGACCTTCCCATTTTTCTAGTTTGAAGGGTTTTAAATATTTTATTATCTTTGTGGATGACTATTCTCGTATGACATAGTTGTTTATAATGAAAGAGCGATCCGAATTACCTACCATCCTTTCTAAGTTTTATAATGAAATATATGTTCAGTTTGGTAAACGGATTAAAATTCTTCGTTCTAATAATGCATTAGAATATACACAAGTTGCCATTGATAATTTTTGTGCAGATCGGGGTATCATTCATCAAACTAGTTGCGTCCACACCTCACAACAAAATGGTGTGTCAGAAAGGAAGCATCGTCATTTGTTACACATTGCACGCACCTTGATGTTTAATATGCAGGTACCGAAACATTTTTGGCATGATGTTGTTCTTACTGCATGTTATCTCATTAATCGCTTGCCTACTGTTGTTCTCGATAACTAATCTCCTTTCTTCCTTCTATATCCTGGACTCTCACCATTCCGGCTTATACCTAGGCTGTTTGGTTGTGTTGTCTTCGTTCATATTCTGGTTCCCGATCGTGATAAACTATCTCTTCGTGCTCGCAAATGCATTTTCCTTGGGTATTCTCGCACTCACAAAGGATATTTTTGTTATGACCCCGAGTCTCGCCGCTACTTTGTCAGTGCGGATGTTACATTCTTTGAGTCCACCTCCTATTTTTCATCTTCTGGTCAAGTGTTGTCGATTGAACTTATATCTTGTCGTGAGGGGGAGTCTACTGACTCTACTCCTACTCTCCCGTTACCTATTTCTACGGTTCCTACGCCCCCTTTGCAGGTTTATCAACGATCCAGAGATAGACGCCTTGTTTCTTATAGCCCTGATGCTGCATCTTCACCGTCCGAGGGTTCTGGTCCTTCCGTTGATGATTTACCTAATGCCTTACGACGAGGGAAACGTTCGTGCACTCAACACCTAATTGCTAACATTGTGTCTTATGCACGTACTTCACCTTGTTTACACTCATTTGCATGTGCCTTGTCCTCGATTTGTACTACTTCTTATAAGTAAGCTTTGACATCCTCGGGCTGGAAAAGTGCTATGGATGAGGAAATAAGTGCTCTTCATAAGAACCAAACCTGGGAACTTACTGTTCTTTTTCCGGGAAAACAGACCGTTGGTTGTCGTTGGGTTTACACTGTTAAGTATCTTCCAGATGGCTCAGTTGAGCGTCTTAAGGCACACCTTGTTGCTAAAGGGTATACTCAGACCTATGGTATGGATTATTTTGAGACCTTCTCACCTGTGGCTCGACTTAATTCTGTCAGGAGTCTACTTTCTGTTGCAGTCACTCGCTCTTGGCCGCTATATCAGTTAGATATTAAGAATGTCTTCCTTCATGGCAATCTTCAGGAGAAAGTTTATATTGATCAGCCCCCTGGCTATGTTATTGCCAGGAGTAAGCATCTTGTCTGTCGTTTGTGCAAAGCTCTATATGGCTTGAAGCAATCCCCTCATGCCTGGTTTGATCGTTTTAGTCCTGTTGTACTTGCATATGGATTCCGTCGTTCTACTTCTGATCATTCTGACTTCGTTCGACACTCTTCTGGGGGTACAATTGTTGATTGTATATGTTGATGATATACTTATTTCTGGGAGTGATTCTGCGTGTATTGCAGGTTTGAAGTGCCACCTCAACCAACACTTTCATAACAAAGATCTTGGTGCTCTTCGCTACTTTCTTGGGATTGAGGTTGCTCGCTCCCGTCGTGGTATTTCTTTATCTCAAAGGAAGTATGTACTTGATCTTTTATTTGAGACGGGCCTCTTGTGATTTCGACCGGCTGACACACCTATGGATTCTACTAGTAAGCTTGATAATGACCAAGGTGCCTTGTTTGTTGATGTCGATGGATACCAAAGATTGGTTGGGAAGTTGATTTATCTCACTGTCAATAGATCGGATATTATTTATGATGTTGGTGTAGTTAGTCAATATATGCATGCACCACGTCAACCTCATTTTGATGCAGTCTATCGTATTTTGCGGTACCTAAAGAATGCTCCTGGACGAGGGCTTCTTTACAAGTCCTCTGCCTCTCTATGTGTGACTGGTTTTAGTGATGCAGATTGGGCTGGTTGTTGAACTGATAGATGATCCATTTCTGGTTATTGTACTTTTGTTGGTGGTAATCTTGTCACGTGGCGCAGTAAAGAGCAAAATGTTGTTGCGCGGTCTAGCGCCGAAGCTGAGTATAGAGCTATGGCTCATACTACTTCTGAGCTATTGTGGGTTCGTTCTCTCCTTCAAGACATCGGTGTTGCTATCTCTGCTCCTATGGAAATGTTTTGTGATAATCAAGCGGCTATTTCATTGCTAGTAATCTTGTTTTTCATGAACGCACCAAACATATCGAGGTGGATTGTCACTTTATTCGGGATTTGATAGTCAAGAAACATACTGTCACTTCGTATGTTCAGTCTGACACACAGTTGGGTGATGTTCTAACGAAGCCGTTACCCCAACCTTCTTTTCAGTACTTGTCTTCCAAGCTGGGCATGTTTGATTTATATGCTCCAGCTTGAGGGGGAGTGTTAGAGTTTATTTACTTATCTAAGGGTAATTTGGTCTTTTTCGTTGCAGGCAAATATATATATATATATATATATATGCAGATGCTAGTGTAATATTAATAGATTAATACAAAAGCTATTTCTTGACTGTATCCATAATTCCTTTGCCTTTCTCACACCTAACCCTATTTACCAGTACATCATCTAATTGTATCCATAATTCCTTTGCCTTTCTCAAGAGCTATTTCTCGACTTCCAGTCCCTTAATCTAAGAAAAGGTAAATATCTGCTTTGTGGTCCTCATTGGGGCTTGGCATTTCTTGACCTCTTTCATCTTGAGAAGTTTCCATCAGGTTTAGCTTAGAAGATCCATCTTCATCGTCATTCTTGGTAGATATAGTGCTTGAAATGGTTGCATGAGTACATATCCGAGTAGCCTTCTCTTTTCCTTCCCCTCTAACAGTAACTTGAATCCTTAACACCATTCCCTAATGACTTAGTGGTTGTTGGTGGGTTGTGGAGCCTCTTCATAATATTAGAACAATCATGGCCAAATCTTTTGCATTTTGTTAGAGTATAAGGGGTATTCTTGTAAATGTCTGTCTTTCTCTCATTAATATAAATGTGTTGGCTTTTCCATTCTAGGTTAAGCCTTAACTTTCTCTCTAATCTCTCTCTTAACATGGTATCACAGCCAAACCCTACATGAGGCACAACACCACCATCAACCAATCCTGCGCCACCATCAATCACCACCACCCAGATCTTCGACAGCCCTAACCCAGCCCTAAATCAACCACCTAAGGAGGTTTTCTGAGTATGGATGTCACGTTCAATGAGTCCACTCCTTTTTTTCTTGGGAGAAGTCGGGTACTTCTCCGAAAAGTGGTATAGAAATCACAAAAGATCGATCACATCTAGCTTTACAACCATTGCCAATACCTCCCTACTACTAATAATTCATCTTTTGTAATAAATCCTCAATAGTACTCCCTCTGTCCCATATTAAGAGTCATTGATACCCTTTTTTGATGTCCCATTTTAAGAGTCCTCTTTGAAAAGTCAAAGTACTTTAATGCACACTTTCCAAATTTGCCCCTTATTATTTTCAACTCTTCTCTCTTTTTTTTGATGTGACACTATAATTTTGAATTTCAAAAAGGGCAACATTGGAAAGTTATAAATCTCACCAAAATCAAGGTTGTCCACTTAATAAGTTGGAATTCCCAAAAGAGACTCTTAATATGGGACGGAGGGAGTAGTTTGAAATGATTGACTCACATGCATTTTTTTAAGGAACTTAAGAGGAAACCCAGGGAAGAAAGAAAAAAAAAAGGATGCAGATTTTAGGAATACCTCTTGTCCATGGGACGAGTTACTCTGATGACTTCCCCAATGCAATTACGAGGACACCTCTCATTAGCATCATGCCTCAAACCTCCTAAGCAAGAATTTCAAATGTGTAATGTAAATCTAGAAATTTCCAAAATGTGCTCAAATATGAAAAGATAGAGAACAACATTGAATTGGAGTGTTTGCTCACCTATATGAACAACTCCATTCTGATAAACCTTATGAACAACAAAACCACAATTAGTCCACACCTTGCACAATTAGTGACAGCTTTAATACAAAAAAAAACCATAAAAAAAGGAAGAAAATCCTTCAAACGCTGACATAACTAGAGTATCCTAACGTGAAAGTTTACAATCAAAATCAACCTAAGGATTTGTATTTCAATAAGACGATCACAATATGGGTAAAAGAAAAGGGACTTCTTTCTTATTCCTAAAAAGGAAAAAGGGAAAAACAAATAAGAAAAAAAGAAGATTGGAGTCGTCAATAAGGAAAATAAAGAAAGGACTTTTAAGGATCAACTACAGGCATGTGTAATGTGTTCTCAAACATATTAAACTCCATGCATGAAAATACTAAAACTATTATCTAATTACATTATCCTAAATTTAGTTGTAGCAACTCCTACAACTACTATCTCCCCCCACTCTATAAAAAGGTACGAACTGTGACACCTATAGAAAACTAGGACACTCGAATAAGCAAGAATCAAAACCTCCAACAATTTTATTATACGATCCAATAAAATAGTGCTTGATACTCCTCAATTTATTTTTCCCAATCTACACATCAATTACTATTTCAGTTTAGGCTTGATGCTTCGCCTGACAGTCTCGTACATAATAGATGAACATATCCTCTGCTAAGAATCTAGGTCATCTAGAGTCCATTTGTGGTAGCTTTTGGGGGGGCAATCTGTGATTGTTTGGATGGTTTTTTCCCAGCTTGTTAAAGAATATGATACCTTTATAAAACTGAAAAGCAATGTAACTTTAAAAATCTCCAATTTGTATCCTTTTAACAATCTCTTATTTCTTATCCCAAAATGTGTTAATTTTAAAAGCTAGCACACATGGGCTCTTATCCTTCAGGACAATACTATTCATCACTTTCAAAGGCGGTTCAACCTAGCATGAGATTGTAAATCTAAGCGTGTTTTCTCAAGAGGCACAATTATTACTTTGACATTGGCCATCTACCTCCCAAAACATTCATTCTTCCATTTGAATTGAACCAACTGAGAGGAAGCACTGGGTCAATGGCAGGAATACCCAATTAAGACTTTTGTCTCAGATTCAAGGCATACATGCCTATGAACACAACAACAACAACATGCTTTTGGGGGGGGGGGGGGGGGGGGGGGGGGGTTGATTGGGGGTGGTAAGTCATCACTAGCATGCTTTACATGGACAAAATTCCCGAAGACATCACTCAAAATAATTTCAACTTAAAAGCACTTAGGAAACATATTATACACATTGCTCACATAAAGACTAAAAGTGAGCCAGGACCCTTAGCCAAAGTGTAGAGTAAACTTTTATGATAATCTATCCATGTGCGGCGAGACTACGTACTCAAGCATTGAATACATTTATAGGACTCTAGCATGAAAAAACAAGCAGCAAGAAGATACGAATTCGTCCTTGTGGTACATCGGGCTCGCAAATTCTTTTAACTGAATCTGAAAATACTAGGAAGACTTCAGAAAGTCAAAATGATAGAAAATAAGAGTTAAGTCCCTGGTTACTGAGTTTACGAGTATAAAGGACCTTAAAAATTTACACTCTTGTGAAAGCCCTGCTCACATGTAAATTTTGTGAAAAGTCCCGGTCACGTCTATGTAGCATAAATGGTCCAATTACAACAAATTATTTTGAATTTTTGGGACAAAAGTACTCCTATATAATTGTTCTCCTTACCAATACATCATAAACCCTAAAAACTAAGGCGAGAGAGGTGGCGAAGTGTGGTGCAATGTGGATGGTGAAATTAGTTTTAAAATTAATTTAAAGTAGTTTTGTGGAATTCGTAGTTTTGTGGAATTCATAGGAACCTATCTTTAAGTGCAGGGACTTTTCACTAAAGTGCTTTTTGTGTATGTAAAAAAATCTTGTAGATCACGCCACACATACATTTTTTCCAGACAGAATGGCTTTGACTTTGGGAGACGACACAGCCACCTGACATGCAACTATTTTCAATGCAGCATCTGAAGAAGGCGCCTTCGGCTTGCCAGGTTTAACCCCCAGCTTCTGCCTGCATTCCACTGCACCACAGTGACAATCTTGATCTGCACCAAATTGAACAAACCTGCTAAATTTGTCAGGCTGGCAGTTTCAGCAGAATGAGATTCCAGAGAAATGAATATGAGATCAGCAGTCGAAGTGTGGTTTGGGGGGCTACGTGAAGAAGGCCATACGCAGAAAGTGGAAAAGCATGCGTACTTATTAAATAAGCCAGGTGAGGACGCCATTAGATAACACATGAAAGAAAGAAAGAATCAGCTAAGGAAAGGACGTCTTTAGGAGAATGACTGAAAGGAAGAATCAGGCCATACTGGTAATCATAAGTCAGATGCTCGCTCTTCTTTATGTCACGAGTTGCAAATATGCCAATCCTTGTTTCTCCATCAATTCTCCTGAAAAAGGAAGTTTTTTATTTACAAAACGGAACAAATGGTATGACTACGGAAATCAGTAATAAGTATAAGTAGAGAACCATTTCTGCATCTCGGTGTTGGGACAACAGCTATGATTTATATATCTTGATTTGTTTCCTTTATATGTTGCATCAATGACCATATCCCGATTGATTTCACACAAGTAAAAGTTTGATTCCCCACGGTGCTTCATTTTCCAAAGTCTTTCCTCACATGTTTTGTCGTCGATAACTGCATTTGAAAAGCACAACTACATATAAAGTTCCATATAAATTTACAAGCAAAATATAGATTATAATTCTGAGCGAGAGCATCTGCAAAGAAAGTCACCTTCTCCAACGTATTCTATTACAAACTCTCCTTTCTTAATATCTTCGTCTGCCACAATCCCTGATCCACATTTCTCGGTCTACAAGCAACACCTTAACTTAACTCGACATTTTAAGCACACGTACAAATCAAAATAAACAATCGCATAACAGAATTCAAAGCTTTTAAAAGTTAAGTGGATGAGATAATTCAAAATGGTTCAGAGTGCACGAGAAGCCGGCACGGAGGAATTTCTGAATATTTCCACGATTCACACATATACACATACGCAAAGAGCAGTCATTGCATAAAAAAAAAGGATTATTGTAGGAGGCTTACAAGACCAATCTTTGCATAAAGACAAAGGGTTGTGGTCGCTGAACAAACTATGTAATACATATGTCCATCGTATAAACTGAATTTCAAGAATTACTCAGTTGGGGATCCCATAATAGCAAACAGCTATATTACATGGTCAATGGTTTGGGAGTTTCCCACTAGTGACCCGTCACATTCAGAAATTAGAACACATTACTAACAGATAGAGTTACAATCGGGATAGGAATAGGGATTACGAAAGAAACAAGATATCAATTTTAGAATACACTTGAACAAAGGAAAGTTACAAGAAGAACTTATCGTTGCACCAAGGCTTAGTAGAACAAGTAACACAATACAAAACTTCCAATGAACCGAATCAAAGGGGTTTAAGAGTTTTTGACTTGATTTTCATGGATTTTTGTGGAGTAAAAGGGGTTTGACTAGCACCGCTAGCCCACTAGTTTGACTGCTAAGTTATTTTTTGGTTGGGTAAGATCTGAGTTTGGTTGTTGTCTAAGGCCTTGTTTGGTTGATTGTTGAATCCGTTGGTCATTATTGAGCCTCAAGTGTCAGTGTTTCTACCCTTCTCTTCCTCAGATCTGTCCTTGTTATGTCTAATTTCAACTCGGTAGGCTTGGATTTAACATTGCAACCATTTGTTTTGATTGTTCTTGGGAAGCAATTGGTGATCCCATAGTGGGTTTTGTTTCCCACACCTTGTTTTGTTGTTGGTGAATAGTTTTCACCTTGGCCAATCTTGTGGATGTTGTACCAAGTTCTCGTTGTTGTTGGTGGATGTTGTTCCCACCAAGGCCAATCTTGGAGATGTTATACTCAGTTTGGAGACTTCATAGCTCATTTGTTGATATCACCATTTCTTGTTTGTTCGGTTGTAATTTTGCATTCCAAAATTCGGTTGTAATTTTTATTACCACCTTCAATTTGAGGGGGGATGTTGGAGGTTAAATTAGTCATTTATATTATTAGGGCTTAGATCAGTATGAGGTCTGCCCTAGTGGCTCTTTATGTCTTTTCCTATTGTTTATTTGTCTATAAATAAGGCTGCTCATGTAACCAGTTGATAACATCGATACAATATCTTTTCTTTTGGTATTTCAACTGCAGAGAACAATTTGTGCTCGCACTAGTAAAACCAACAGTGTAAAGAGTGAATTTACAAATAGTTCTCATTATTAATGAATGTTGCTCTTTCCTCCATATATTATGCAATGCCTGTTTGTGTGAGTACGTATACATATATATATATATATTTGTCTATAAATATGTATGTTTATGAATATAATATTATATCTACACACAAAATAAGGATCTGTTATACCTTCACTAGTTTCATCTTCTTCGGAAGTCGATGCTGGAATGGTTTGTTGAGACATAAACTCCCACATTTGCAGCCAGAGGAGCAGCTAGAAAGTAACATACTGTAGACACAAAAAATGAATGCACAAATCCATAATGCTGGTCCAAGAAATGGTGTTTAAACTAACCAAATCAGTGGATACACACAGTGCATATTGTCATTTTATATCCTTTTTTAACTGTTAGAATATTCGAATGCATAACCAACTCAAGGCAAGTATAACCATGATACTGATGATGATGATGATGATGACAATAATCTCTTATGGAGTTTCTATCATGTAATTTGTAAATCGTAGCTTTCTTAATATTGCAAGACTCTCATCATTCTAAGATTTCAAAATTGACTTGTAAATTCTTTTGCTCTTTTGATATGTACAAATTCCATAAGCTCCAAAAGTCATGCCTATTTTGTTTTTCACAACCATACTTACATGTTTCATTTACAATTTTTGTAAGTAATTCAGGTAAATGAAAGATTAGCAGATTTCCAAGTCAAAAATCGTAAATGATGGAAAAAAGAACTCAAACAGATAAACCCATCAAGAAGCCAAATGGTTTGCTTTCAAAAGCAACTGTTAGGCCTATCAAATGGTAAACTTTAAAAGGCCACCCTTCATCGAACTGTATTATGCTCTCTATCTCCGGCAAATCCCAGAATACATTGTTGCTCACAAAGAAACATAGAATTCAGATCTCCTTCAGTACTATAATCACGGAATGGAAATCCATTTTATTTTAAACAAGGTAAGAATGTGTCGGCACTTGATCAATGATAAGAGAAAGGTTAATCAGAACTATAAGCTGCGGATGACTGTGAATTGAAAATATAAAAAAGAAGCTTATTAATGCTTGTCTTGCACAGTTACAACTCAGGCTACTCAACTCAACTTAGAAACCGGAGTGCTGAGGCAATCTAAAGCACGGCTACTACAATGGTATTTTTTCACTCAACTATTATTAGGGATATGAGGTACAACAGGATTATGTGATTCACGGGATTCAAATGGAAAGAACATCTAATCCAATAAGATTTAATTATTTAAACCATAAACAAATTTACTAAATATGACATACATAGGTATGGGATTCAAACCTACCTGTCTATGATCCTAATTATCGTAAATAAGTCAACATGAAACTGTGAAACCAGCTTATTATGCAACTTCCGTTACAAAAACATTAACCGTGATTGACTGAGTAAGGCAAAATCCTTACCCACAATGGCAATCTCTACCACACACACCGCCAGAAGACGATCCCATTGAACTGCAGGAACAGAATATGCCATCGTCATCCTCCTCCAGACGCTTCCTCTTAATCTTCTTGGTGAGATATATATCTTTTATTTTATTATTAGTTAAGGGTAAACAAACAAACAAGCAAGAAAAAGTTTTGAAGGAGATTATTCAATGAGTGAACAAAGCAGCAATAAGAATAATAGAGCATTTTTCAAAGCGGAGAGAATAAAAATCCTCTGCTAGTGCTAGATTAAGACCAGGAAAGAAAAGAGTGAATGGTGGTGGATACTGCGCCTTATAAAGGTGTAGGTAGTGGTGGTGGGTTTCCATTTATTAATAAACCAGTGTGGAAGTTCAAACTCAACAGGACTACTCTCAATCTCCTCCCCCAATCTGTTGAATATCTGCTGAATGCTGATACTGCCGCCATCATCGTCATCACTTTTCTGATTATTATTCACAATTCATACCAACAAAACAATTAATTCATTCATTAATGCAATTACATATATATATATATATATCAATGTTCTGAAAATCGCTAGGCGGTAGGCGAGCGGTGGAGGGGGGCTAGACGAAAAAAATAATTTTTAAACAAAATTAATAATATAGAGACAATTCTCATACAAACAAAACTCACATTATCAACAAACAAGTTTCTAATTCTTTCTTCTCCATATCCCTCCAATCTAAGGATCAAAAACCAAAACTTTTCAGTTTCGTAGTTGACCGAAACGAAACCCACCAGGAGTCACGAAATTCCAGTGGTTCGAGCACGAAATGAAGTCAGTTTCAGTGTGTTTCGTTCGAAAGAAACACATATGTTATGTTTCCAAGGAAACGAGAGTACATGCGTCGAATGAATCGTGTTCAGAGACCCATGTGAAAACTGAAAAGTGGGTTTCAAATTTCAATCAATTTGGAATCAAAATGGATTGGAATAAATGAAAATTGGAGAAAACCAGAGATTCCCTGAAAATTAGATGAAATTGATTGAGGGTTATAAATCACTTACCTGGAGACTCTTCTCCATCAGTCTTTGTCTTCTTCTTCTTCTTACTCGTCGTTCGATCTAGGGAATAGGGTTTCTCTTGCAGTCACTCTTCTTCTTCTTCTTCTTCTTCTTCTTCTTCTTCTTCTTGGACTTCGCTGGTCTTCGCTGGAGGCTTGCCTAGGTTTCTGCCTTGCTGGTTGGTCACTCCAGTCTCTGTTTTCTGTATCTCATATAGAGTAAATTCTATATTCAAGCACTCAAATTGTGCCTGACGTCCGCCGAATGGATGGTAACAAGATTGTGCCGAATTTTTTACCCAAAACTTCATAACCGGGTAATATATGACTGATCCGTCACTGTATTAATTTATTTTTCAAATCCATCACTTTTTCAGAAGTCGCTATTTTAATTAACGACTTCAGACCAACTCAGTTCATCCTGAAATCGCTATTTGAACTAGCGATTTTACTTCAACCAGAAATCGCTATTTGAACTAGTGTTTTCATTCAAAGTGGAACTCGCTACTTGAAATAGTGATTTCAAATAGAGCCGCTACTTGAACCCGCATCTTCTTCTTCCATCTCACACCAGATCTGTTCTTTCTCTCTCTCAGAGGTCTCTCACTGTCTCTCTGCGATCTCTCTCTCTCAGTGATCTCTCTCCCAGGTGGCTCTCTCCCTCTCTCCTCTCAGGTGGCTCTATCCCTCTCTCTCTCTCTCAGGTGCCTCTCTCCCTCTTCTCTCTCTCTCTGTTATATAACTAACACATATACATATATACACACACACAGTTACATATACACACACATATACATATACACACACATACACACACAGATACATATACACACACACACAGATACATAAACACACAGATACAAAATTAAGTTGGAACCTGTGTTTGAACCTGTGTTTTGAATGTCCGTAATTCTGAGTTTCCAGAATTCTTGAATGATTTGAACCTGTGTTTTTTTTTTTCATCCAAAATTAAATGAATATATACAATTCTCCTATTAATATCCACATAGTCGCTTCGTTACCTCAGTACTGTCGGGCTGGGCAGGGTACATGGATGGCTAGATGTCCGTTGATCGTGTACGCCGTGGTTGAGTGGCATCATCCTGACAGAGTAATGAGACAGTTTGGGATGAGGCAGGTAGTCCCAAAGCCATGTAATACTATGAGGACATTACATCGCATTGATCGACGTGGTCATGCGAATACCGACTGGAGTCACTTTCATAGAGAGTATGTTGAGCTCTGGGACCATCGGCTGCAGCATGTTATGGTAGGTATTCCAGATGCAGCTCAGATGCTTGCCTTAGACCCATATATGAGATGGTATAGCCGCATTACACATAGATTGATTGGACCAGTTAGAGATCCACCGACTGTTGGCTTCCAGCCAGTCGGTACGATTCGCGGTGTTCTGGTGAGATGTTTTCCTTATCGTACAACATATAAATTTTCCATCATGCACATGCCATAAAATGTGGAATACTTAATTAAACTTTCCATTTTTTTCAGGAGGATGGTGTGACTCGTGTGTATGAGGTTGCACGATCGGTGTTGGCTAGTTTAGCAGCAGGCGGCCCTCATTCCGTCCCTCCAGAGGTGATGGCGGCATTAGAGGAGATTCATACGATTAGTGAGCATTCATTACAGGATGTTCATGAGGATCGACGTTTACACGGGGCTGTTCCATCTTCCACCGTATTCATGCCCCGCGTCGTAGAGCCTCAGCCTCAGACGCATCCTCAGCCACAACTGCAGCCTCATCCTCAGACGCATCCTCATTCTCAGACTCAGTCTCAGTCTCAGGAGCAGACAGAGCCATCTACACACTCTGAGTCTGAGCCACATACACCAGATGATCAGGGTCCTGCTGTGTATGCATATGATGATACGGCTGACGTTTATAGGCCTTTCACTCCAGGGGGCTCTGAGTTCCGTATATCTCTGATCCGTGACTTCTCCATCCCACAGTACACATATACAGGTGGACTGTCGTCATCGTCGATCCAGCCACCACATCAGCTTCAGAGTTCGCGGCGATTGTGGCGATGGTGGAGAGTTTGACGCAGGTACAGGCAGAGGAGATGCAGGTGGAGGTGAGAGAGACGACTGGACATGATACCACCATGGCAGAGACACAGGATGAGGGTTTGACACAGGCCGAGTCTCAGCGACGACCTCCGATACGTTCAGTTTACGCTAGGGGTAGAGGTCGTCATGGCCGCAGAGGGAGAGGGGTATCGCAGGTCATCCAGTCACGTGAGGAGGTTCCACTAGTGGAGGATCCACCACAGGAAGAGGGTAGGCCTAAGAGAACGAAGAAAGTTCCGTGGTGTGGGACACATTATAAACAAAGATAGTCCATAGGATCCACAAATAATTACACCTTTGTTTTTTGATGTATTATAAACAAACAATTACACATTTGTATATGTATAATTTTATTTTCTTCTATCTTTCTCCCCCTCCCTCTGTCTCTATCTCCCACTCTCTCTATCTCTCTCCCCCTCACTCTCTACATCTCTTTATCTCTCCCACTATCTCTCTATCTCTCTCTCCCCCTCCCCCTCACTCTCTCTCTATCTCTCAACTCTCTCTATCTCTCTCCCCTCACTCTCTCTCCATCTCTCTCTCTCCCACTATCTCTCTCTATCTCTCTCTCCCCCTCACTCTCTCTCCATCTCTCTCTCCCACTATCTCTCTCTCCCACTCACTCTCCCTCTATCTCTCTATCTCTATCTCCCACTCTCTTTATCTCTCTCCCACATTATGTTGATAATGTTGGATTAATAATGCTTGGTGGTTCAATTATGAAAATAAAATTATGTTAGACATATAGCAGGGAGCTGCTGCTAAATGTGTCACAGACTGCAGGGAATTTAGCTGCTGATGAAATCGCTAGTTCAAGTAGCGAGTTCTAATGAAAACGCTATTTCAAATAGCGATTTCTGGTTGAAGTAAAATCGCTAGTTCAAATAGCGATTGCAGGCTCAACTGAGTTAGTCTGAAGTCGTTAGTTGGAGTAGCGACTTCTGGAAAAGTGATGGGTTTGGGAAATAAGTTGAAACAGTGACGGGTCAGGGATATATTACCCGGGTTATGAAGCTTCGGGTAAAAAATTCAGATTGTGCCGGCGAAAAGTCAAATTAATTTTAAAATCACTAACACTCCGTTTGATTTGCACAAACAAAAAAATAATTGATTTGCAATTCTTGTTTGTGACAAATTATGTGTTTTGTTTGACACAAAAATTTGAAATGAAATGATTTCTAATTTTTTAGAATTGAAGTTTTAGGCCAAAGTGAAATCCGACCATAATTGGTTGGATTTGGTGATTTGGTGAGAATTCAGTGTGAAAATGTATTCTTTCGAAAATACCCTTATCCAAAAAGCCCTAATTTCTTCTTGTTCGTCTTCTGGTTCGTCTACATCCTTTCTGGTCTGGTCTACTTCAGGTCTGATTGGGTAATGCTGGGTCTGGGGTGTTTTAAGAAACAGCAATAATTCTTTTCAATTCTATTTTTTTTCATTTCTGTTTTAAACCAAACATGAGAATTAGAATTGCAAATCAATTCAATTATTTTCTTTTCTATTTCCTCCAATTCAATTCTATTCTATTTTACAATCAAACCAAACGGAGTGTAAGTGTTTTTGTGTGTGAAGGTCCAAATCTTTGCTATGATTGTCCAAATGATTTTGTGTGAAGGTCCAATACAAATTCTAGAATATACAAACTTTTCTTCAAATTTCTCTATGAAAAGGTGGTCCAAATCTTTGTTGTGAACGTCCAAATATTTTAGTATGACGGTCCAAATCCTTAATGTAAAGGTACAAATGCATCATGTGAAAGTTCAAATCAATCATGTAAAGGTATAAATGCATCATGTGAGAGTATGAAGGGCCAAATAGTTTTGTGTGTGTCACGCCTCGATGTAGCAAAAATAGAGAAAATAAAATTTCATTTTTGGACCCGTAGACCGTGACTGGTGAATATTTCTTGATTAATGTCCACAACACACAGTTCTAAAATATCAGAGATATAGATGCAGTAATTGAAATGCTAAACTGAATTAAATCACTTAATCGTAAAAGATCTTATTACGTACAGAACCTAACCATAATAGTAAACTGAAGTCCAAGTCTTAGAGGCACACTGGCCAACTATATAAGAACATAGTTTAAAGCATAATCTAGAAGACAACTAATCTCGCCCTAAACTTCAAGTGGCGTAGGCATCGTCACAGCTTGGTGGTGCTCTCCTTCAATCCCCTCCTCGGTTTGACCATCCCATGTATAGCCTCCCTCCGGGTAGTTAGGGTAGTAGCCATCATCAATAGGCATCTCACCTGTATAACCATTGTTCTGGCAAGCTGGACATAGATATATCCAACGGCATAAACGTCGTTATCTTTTGAAAGCTGAGTGAATAATAAACTAATGAAGTATCATCATAGGAAGTATTTAATAGCAATTGTATTAAGAAATGACTCTCTCAACGTCATCGTTCTTACGCAATCCGACTCACTTACAATGTTATGGACTTTGTGTCCATATTACTAACTCAATCTCCCATGCATGTCCAATAAAACGTTGCTTGGACGGAAACTCCCTTCCCAAAGATCTTGATTCATTTTCCGATACCATAGTAATGGTCAGCCTGGTGCCAAACCCCAACTATCCCATTCTCGTAATGTAATGCTTAGCTTGGTACGAAACCCCAGCTATCCCATTATCTACGACGAATGCTGGTACGGAGGACCGGCCGTAACATAATACCAACATACCTTGGTATCATTATACTGGCTATTACACAATAACAATGTGCCATGGTATCATCATACCGCCCATTCCACATCTCATTTCTCAACTCTCTTTCCACTGTCATGGTTATCACTAGCCATACCAAATCATAATCCATACCAGAAAACTCAACCCAACCTAACTCATTTTCTCCACGATTGTTTACACTCATACCATTATGAATAGATAACTAGTCTCCTCGACTAACAACATAATATGCTATGCATGTCGGCTTCTTAGTACACATGTTCTTATATCAAAGATTTACTTATTAGACAAACATTAGGTTCATTATTCAAACATGTATCTTCATAACATACTGAAGTTTCATCATAGTATAATAGAATAATAATTGAAAGCTCTGATAGACATGTGATAACGTAATACAACTTACCATGGATTGACAACATTCTGCTAAGATGCAATCGATTGGAATAAATCAACAATCTCGAAGAAATTAAGTGGCAATCGATTGGGTAAAAGGGCAATCGATTAGTATCCAAAAAGTGAAAATCGATTAGTAAAGTCACTAATCGATTGGGACAAAGTTCAATCAATTGGAAGAAGAGCCAATCAATTAGTATTTCATCTTTTTCACAATAACATGATGGGACAAAGTTCAATCAATTGGAAAAAGAGCCAATCGATTGGTACTTCATCTTCTTCACAAGAACGTGCTGAAATGTCCAGAACTGAAAGTACACTTTAAAGGTTCCATTTCTTTACAGAAAAATTCATAGAAACGTCCAATATAGCTACTAAGTGAGTTTGAGAACTCACAAGTGCGTGTAGGTGTGGTGATGTGCTTGGGAAGCTTGAACTTGAAGCTTTAATGGTGGAACTTTCTTTTTTCTTTTATGTATCCTCCTTTCTATCTCTTTCTTCTTCTCTTTTCCTTCTCCTTCTTCTGTCTTCTTCTTCCACATGGAGTGTATGTATGTATGGTTATAGCAGTGTATATATATATATGTGTGTGTGTGTGTATATATGTAAATATATGTGTATGTATAAGTGTATATCACTCAAGAACTTGACCAAATAGATTTAAGGATGGAAATATTGAAGTATACATAGGCAGAGGGTTGCATGCACAAGCAGGAGGTGCCATGCTCATAGAAATACTTGGAGACTAAGTTCAAGAAGTGGCAATCGATTGGACTCAGGTGGAAATCGATTGGGACTAAGGCAGTCAGGGCAATCAATTGGAATAAGTGGCAATCAATTGGACATCAAAGAATGGCAATCGAATGGACCTCAAAGTACAACAAAGACACAGTTAAGACAAGGTAATAACATATAACCTCATTACATATATATGTACGTGATTCGTGTTCAGTAGTGCGCTTTTTACTTCATGATTTACTCTTAATGGACACAAAGTATCACTTACACTGGGAGATTTAATGAATAAATTGTACCTTTGGTGTTCTTGTTGTTGTCGCTTTTAGCTAATAAAAATATCTTTCTAGTCGGATTTGGGAGCTTGTTCAAAGTGGGAACGAATCCCGTTTGGTTCTTATCACATAAAAAAGGAACGGAATCCAACCCAGCAAAGGCGGATCGATCCGACCTCACAATGCGGATCGATCCGCACTCTTTGAGGAAGCTACCACCCAAATTATTAATATCATATCGATCCAGAAATCAAAGGACGGATCGATCTGCAATCATGGACGAAGGTTCTGCTGGCATATGAGAATAGTGGATAGATTCGCTTGTTATACTAGGATCGATCCGTACTGCCTGAAGTTGTTGCCCTCTTTTATTTACAAGATTGCCATTTTGTGCTTAGAGTATAAATAGTTAGAGATTAGTTTTTGTTAGGGTTAGCTATTATGTTGCTTAGTTTGAAGTTACAACTCCTCTCTCTCCCCCTTAGGGCTTCTTCTACCTAGCACTTACTCTCCATCTACCACCATTAACCTGTTTTTAAGTTCTAGAGAGAGAGAGAGAGAGAGAGAGAGAGAGAGGGGATCTTGTATTGAATGTTCCCAAGTTTGGATTGGATTATTTAAGTTTCTCTTGCATTTATGATGAAGTTCATGTGTTGGTATTATCTCTCTCTACCTCTCTTTAATGTTCTTGTTTTTACATCTATGAATAGCTAGATCATGTAGGTTGGGGATCATAAACCCACCATTGGACTCATGTGTGCTTTAATGTAGGATTTCCATGTTTTGTAGCATTTATAGGATTCATGTATGTAAGGTTTGATTTCTTAGGATCTCACTTACAATGTCAAACATTATAAGTTGTTAAATCCTTGGATTCCAAACCTAGCCTCATATGTTCCATTAAAACCTCTATCTAACATGTTGGTTGACCACCACATGTTTGATAGTTGGTCTCAATGAAATTTTCTACTCTAGAATGTGCTACAAGAATGAAATCCATGTATTCTTTGGTCCAAGATGGGGGAATGCTCCCCAACCTCTATTTTCTTCCATTTGCAAAAACCCTCAATCTAATTAAAACTTATCTTTGATTAAAGCTCACTTTTTACTTTGAAATTTATCTTTGTAGTATAAATAGTTAATTTGAAAAACCACCCATAGTCGAAAAGACTTAGTTTTACTTCTTAGTTATCATCGCATAGTAATTGGTTATTAAGCCCATAAATTGTTATTGCACTCCAATCCATGTGGACTCGACACCTTACTTCCAACATACTACATTTTTAATAGGGTTAACAAAGAACTTGATTTTGACATAATCAGTACGTTAGAATTACATCGAAAATATAGGTATTACATTATCCACCACTCATTAAAGATTTCATCCTCGAAATCAGAAGTAAGTGATATCAAAACAACTCTGAAAACTTCTTCCGCATCTCGGACTCTAGCTCCCACGAAGCTTCTCCTTCATCATGATGCTTCCATTGAACTTTCACCAATGGAATCTCTTTGTTTCTGAGCCTTTTGACTTCTCAATCCAAGATCCACATCGGTCCTTTGTGGAAAGTTATGTTGTTATTCACCTCGATATCTTCAAAGTTAATCTCGTGCGTTGGGTCATGGGCACACTTCCTCATCATACTGACATGGAAAATATTGTGCACTCCTGACATCTTCAGCGGCAATGCAAGTCAGTAGGCAACCTTCCCCACATGTTCTAGGATCTCGAAAGGTCCTATGAAACATGGTGATAACTTCCCTCTCTTCTAACCGAATCTAATGATGCGTTGAACTAGAGATAATTTGAGAAGTACGTGATCTCCAACATTGAATTCCACATCTTTGCAATGCTTGTCCGCATAACTTTTGTGTCTGGTCTGTGATGTCTTCATCTTCTCTTGCACGACTTGAATCATCTCGTTAGTCTCTCGTACCATCTCTGGTCCAAGAAATTGATTGTCTCCGACTTCGGCCTAGCATAATGGTGATTAGTAAGGTCTTCCGTATAAGTATTCAATGGTGCCATCCCTATGCTTGAATGATAACTATTGCTGTAGGCAAATTTGATCAATGGAAGGTGCATCTCCCAAGAACTCTCAAAATCAATAACACAAGCTCCAAACATATCTTCCATTACTTAATTGACGCGCTCTATCTGTTAGTCGATTTATGGATGAAAAGCTGAACTCAAGTTCGACGAAGTTCCCATAGCTTTATGTAGGCTCTACCAAAATTCTATGGTAAAACGCGAATCACGATCCGATACTATCATTACAGGTACTCCATGAAGTCATACATCTTGTTGTAGATACATAAGGCTTAAAATGTTCTATTGGATACATCATACTATAGGCTGTAAAATGCGCTGATTTGGTGAGTCAGTCTACAATCACCTAAATAGCATCGTGGTTTTGCTGAGACCTTGGAAGACACACCACGAAATCCATAGATATTTGTTCCTATTTTCATTAGAGAATTGGTAGCGGTTGTAACAATCCAAAAGGTTTTTGATGTTCTACTTTAATTTGCTTAAACATGAGACATCGAGATACGTGTTTGGCAACATCTTGCTTCATCCCATCCCACCAGAAATTCCTCTTCAAGTCCTTATACATTTTCGTATCTCCAAGATGAACTTTCATCTGTGATTTGTGTCCTTCTTCTAGTAAATTCCTTATGAGATTATCCTCGTCAGGCACACAATAAAGACAAGTGGCAATTGATTGGACCTTAAAGAATGGCAATCGGTTGGTAAATCAAGGCAATCGACTGGACCTCAAAGTACAACAAAGACAAAGTTAAGACAAGGTAATAACATAGAACCTCATTACACATATCTATACATTATAATTACATCGAAAATACGGGTATTACAGTGTAAAGGTCCAAATCTTTGCTGTCAGAGTACAATGAATCCTGTAAATGTCCAGCTCAGTTCAGTAAAGGTATAAATGCGTCATATGAAAGTCCAAACAAATCCTGTGAATGTACAAATACACCGTAGGGTAGCACGTGGCCAAGCAATATGCTTGATGTCAGACCAAACCACCTTACTGGACCACAACCTGCTTAAGTATTAATATTTTTGGTCAATTTTAGAATTTTCATAAGTTTTGAGAAAAATCTTAATAGTTTCATTTTAGTCCGAAACCACAGGTGGTTAAGTGTCTACTTTTGAACCACAGGGGGTAATGTGACAATGGCCTAATCACAGGGGTAAAATATATTTAACCCTAATTATTAATTGGTCTCTCCTCCAGTGTCACTAAAGAAATGGATGTTGTCACGACCCATCCCACTACGCGTGGAAATAGGACACGTGGCACGCCACCAAGGCTCATCCAAACATCATCTAACGATACGCAGCGGAAAGAACATCATCTAACGATCCCGAATCAACGAGTATGCGTGCTAAGTGCGAACATACAATCACCATACCTGAGACCACTGTATCAGTAGCAGCCACGTCTCCAGGGTTCATCTGAAATGATCTTCCCTGACGTTGCTCTGTCCTTTGCCCTCCGTCACTAGACTGCTTAGGCTTCGAACCACTAGAAGCCATAGAACTTGCCCCTTGTTGAGAACGCTTCTTTGGGCAATCCTTCGCTCGATGTCCCAAGGTACCACAATCAAAGCACTTGATTTGCGGGTAGGTCGCAGAACTCACACTGTTTCCCCCTGTAGATCTGTTCTGAAAGTTGGTCAGAAAACATCGACCGGTGTGTGGTCGGTTGCAAAGTGAACACAACGATATGTTACTTGGTACTCTCCTGGAATCATTAAAACCAGAACTAGAGCCTCGTGAAAACAACTTCTTAAAAGATCCCCCCTGACTTCGGTCACCACCCTCATGACTTCGCTTTCCTTGGTGATTTTGTCTCGATCTCTCTATTCCACTTTCGGCTACAAGTGCCGTCTACTGTACTGCTGCAACAGTCGAATGTTCGTAGGTTTCCACCCTTAGACGAATATTTTCCCGTAAACCCTCTTCGAATTTTCTTGCCCTATCCTCCTCTTCGGGCACTGAACCTTTACCAAATCTCAACAACGCATTATACTTGGAAGTATACTCCGTCACAATCATGTCTCCTTGCTTCAAGTTATCAAATTCTCTCTTCTTTGCATTGTAGGCGGCTCGCGGAAAGAACCGGCGATTGAATTCCGCCTTGAACCCTTCCCAAGTAATCGGTGCTCCCTGATCTAAAACGTTTACCCACCAGTTCTGGGCTTCACCCCTCAGTACATCAATTGCGTTCTCAATCTTCTCTCTATCTGTCATCGGAATAGATCTGAAAATTCGCTCCATGTCCATTATCCAATGTTCTGCTAACGTCGTATCGGGTGTCCCATGAAATTCCATCGGTTTCTTTCGAGTAAACTGCTCAGATATTGATCTCATACCCCTATTTTCGGGTGCATGTACTACAGTTATTGGTTCCACTTCGATGTGGGGTGTGGGAGGCAGTCGCTCCGATATATTCCGTATCATTTCTCCCATATTCCCCATCATTTCTGCCATTTCATTCATACGTCGAGTGTGTGGCGATAGTTCTCGCTCTTCGTCACTCATGATTTCAATCCTGTAGTTCTTAATGCATAAACACTATGCATGTACAACAATAACAATAGTATGTATGTAAAACAACATCCATATGCATCAAACATCTCTAAGATGCATGAATGCAATTGAAAACATGTGGCAATTCACTCAACACTCCACTCGTCGTCGAACGTTCCCAAAGTTTTGTTACCTCTAGATCTGATACCACTAAATGTCACGACCCATCCCACTATGCGTGGAAATAGGACACGTGGCATGCCACCAAGGCTCATCTAAACATCATCTAACGATACGCAACGGAAAGAACTTTAAAACAACCCTGGGTATTTTAAAACTTAGGGATCATTACCCTCTGTGTTTGTAAAATCCATTGAAATCAGAGTTATAAAAAGTTTTGGCTAAAGGAAAACACTTTCAAAAGAACCAGTTTTGAAAACAGAGGTTCAGTCGACTGCCCAGTCGACTGTACTAGGGTCCAGTCGACTGTGCCTGACAGAAACTAAAACCCTAAATCCACAACAGAGGTCCAGTCGACTGCCCAGTCGACTGCTTCGAGAAACCAGTCGACTGCTTTTCTATACTAAGAAGCAGTAGCCAAAATTAACAGTGTTCAGTCGACTGTCCAAGGGGTCAGTCGACTGCTTCTCTATAATTCCCTTTCAGTGTCTAAATTGCACGAGATCCAGTCGACTGACCCTGGGTCCAGTCGACTGCTCCCCTGCTGGGCAGCCTGAGTTGAAAATTAACAAGTCCTGCTACTCCATACCAACAACAAACACAACCACTACTGATTTTAACGTATTAAAACATAACTACAGACGTTCAATTACAAGATTACAATACTATAGAACTAATCTATGGTTCTATTACAACATATTACCAATCCTTACACAAGTTTCAGGATTTAAAATAAAACAACCAAAACATATACAAGTGTGAAATCCCCGGCGTTCCTCGGCCTCACTCCTCACGATTCTTCTTGTCTTTCTTCTTACCTGCAATGGAGTACATCTCCACTGCTCAGCTATATGCTGAGCGTACAATTCTAAATGTATGCTTATATGACAGTTCATGGTTTAAGCATCTAAAACACATAGAAATAGTCTCTGGGGTGAGTGGTACGCATTCATCCGGTCGATGCCGTAGGAGGCCCACCTCTCCCACGCATCTCGTACACTGGTTGGGCCTTCCTCCATACCAGGTACCGTGTACTGGTTGGGCCCACCTCCAATCCAGACACAACCACAATTCCAATTCCAACAAGATCACAATCCTCAAGGTTCGAGGAGCTTACTCCGAATGAATTTGCACCAAACTCCCCTTTGACCCAAGTAGACACATAACATGCTCACATAAACAGTTATACGTGCTTTTATCATAATTTCACGTGCATAATTAACGGGCCTAACTAACACATGAATTTCGCCCGGATCCAAGAATATCAAAAGTGATGTCCAAAACATGAAAATTCATATATTTCATAGATCTAGAATTCATACCTCGTGCGAATCTCTTCAAACTTTGAAGGATCGTCTAGGGGGCTAAATAATCGTCGGATTTCGAATTTGGTACGATTCCTACAAGTTTATACCTGTTTTTCCCAAAAGTCCAAAATTAAGATTTTACAAAACTTTGCCAAACACGACCTAGGTAGTACCAAAACGTAGGTCTTACCTCCACGAGTTCGAATATGAAATCTGGAAAAAATCTGACGGACGAACGGTCGCCGTTTGTCGTCGCAAAGCCCGTGGCAACAAAATCTCCCTTCTCTCTCCTCTCTCTAGATATTTAGGAGTTGTGGATGAGATTTCAATCTCATCCTCATCTATATATAGAAAAAAACTCTTTGGAAATTATGTTTACCTCCCCACAAGTTTCTCAAACTTCTAATTAGCTCTCGAAACTTCGCACACGTTCATTTTATAACTTTACAAGTGAAAACTATAAATTTCAAAAGTTTTCGACTAGGTTTCGTTTGGGTCCAAAATAACGTCCGAAAACTATATTCTGTGGAATCTCTACACAACCTACCTTTTTAATTAACGTATCACTCATGTTCTCACCACAGTTCTCAAAATGATACTATCATATCCAAATTTACCAGAATTATACTACACAGGTATAATTACTATTCACAGGAATACCAGATAAAGTCAAATAACATTTAAATCATATAAATGCCATTTACTCATGATTATGCAATATGAACTTCCATGTTCCCGTGTCCTCACTGACACCTTACCGTTGACTAAAGTCAACCACTTATCCTCAATTATCATATATCAATGATAATTCATAAAATTTCATATCATGCATGATTAAGCTATGAAATTCTGGAACGGGCATGACAACTCTCCCCTCCAAAAAGGAAGTTTGTCCCCAAACTTTACCTCATGCGTCGAATAAGTATGGATACTCATTCCTCATGTCTTCCTCACTTTCCCATGTAGCCTCTTCCAACGTATGACTACGCCATAGCACTTTCACCATTGGAATAGTCTTGGTTCTCAAAACTTGTTCTTTGCGGTCCAATATCCCTACAGGGTGTTCAACATAAGTCAAGTCCCCTTGAATCTGCAGCGGTTCAGGTACAATGATCTTACTCGTGTTAGTCATACAACGTCTCAACATAGACACGTGAAACACATTGTGTACATGTTCCAACTCGGATGACAATGCCAATCGGTAAGCTACTGGACCAACCCTCTCTAGGATCTCAAAAGGTCCTATGAATCTCGGATTGAGCTTTCCCCTCTTTCCAAATCGCACAATGCCTTTTGAAGGCGATACTCGCAAATATACGAAATCTCCCACTTCAAAATTCATCGATCGTCGTTTAGAATCCGCATAACTCTTATATCGACTCTGAGCTGCCCTGAGTCGCTCTTGAATCAACTTCACTTTCTCAGTAGTCACCTGTATTAACTCAGGTCCTAACAACTTCCTTTCTCCAACCTCGGTCCAACAAACTGGCGATCGACACTTACGCCCATACAAAGCTTCATACGGTGCCATTCCGATACTTGACTGGAATCCATTATTATAAGCAAATTCAATCAACGGCAAGTGGTGCTCCCAATCGTTCCCAAAATCTAATACACAAAGTCTCAACATATCCTCTAGCGTCTGAATCATGCACTCTGACTGTCCATCGGTGTGAGGATGAAATGCAGTACTGAAACTCAATTTCGTACCCATAGCTTCTTGCAAACTTCCCCAAAACCTTGACGTAAAACTACTATCACGATCTGATACAATCATAGCTGGGACTCCATGTAGCCTTACAATCTCTTTCACATACAATTCCGCTAACTTGGACGGTTTAGTTGTCTTGATCGGTAGAAAATGAGCTGACTTTGTTAATCGGTCAACTATAACCTAAATCTTATCATTCTTATTGATTGATCGTGGAAATCCTGAAACAAAATCCATCGTAATCTCATCCCATTTCCATTCCGACACTGGCAAAGGTTGTAGTAACCCCGCGGGTGCTTGTCTCTCTGCCTTGACCTGTTGACATGCCGAACATTCGGATACAAACTTGGCGACTTCACGCTTCATACCCTTCCACTAGAAGTTTTCTCTCAAGTTTCGGTACATCTTATTACTTCCCGGGTGCACTGAATATTTCGTACTATGAGCTTCTTCTAAGAGTCGTTCCTTTATGTCTTTCACATTCGGTACACATAACCGATTTCCCAGTTTCAACGTTCCTTGTTCTAATACAAAACCAGGTCGCTTTCCCAAAGATATCTCATCTCTCATTTTGCACAAATAAACATCGTTAAATTGTTCCTTCTTGATCTCATCAATAATATCTGGGTGTGCTACAATCGCCATCATCAAGCCATCGTTGGTCCCTGGAATCACATCCAATTCTAAGCGTTCCATTTCTTTTACCAATTATTTTTGTTGCGTTAGCTCGTCGGCTAAATTCCTCGGCGTCTTCCGGCTTAATGCATCGGCTACTACATTCGCCTTTCCCAGATGGTACTCAATCGAAAGATCGTAATCCTTCATCAATTCCAACCATCTTCGTTGTCTCATGTTCAAGTCCCGTTGGGTGAAAATATATTTCAAACTCTTGTGGTCCGTGAATATCTCACACTTTTCCCCGTATAAGTAGTGTCTCCAAATCTTCAAAGCATGAATTACTGCGGCTAATTCAAGATCATGGGTCGGATAATTAATCTCATGTGTCTTCAACTGTCTCGAAGCATATGCAATCACTTTACCCCCTTGCATCAACACGCATCCCAACCCTTTGTGTGAAGCATCACTATAGATCACAAACCCGTCGGTTCCGGATGGTATTGTCAGGATAGGTGCTCTCGTTAGTCGTGCTTTCAATTCTTGGAAACTGTCTTCACATTCCTGACTCCATTCAAATGTAACTCCCTTTCTCATTAATCTTGTCATCGGCAATGAAATCTTCGAGAAATGCTCAATAAAACGGCGGTAATATCCCGCTAATCCCAAGAAACTTTGAATTTCAGATACGGAAGTCGGCCTTTGCCAATTTGATACAGCTTCTACTTTGTGAGGATCAACTGATACTCCATTCTTGTCGATCACGTGACCAAGAAAAGTAATGCTAGGTAACCAAAATTCACATTTCTTGAATTTCCCAAATAACTGCTTTTCCCACAGTCTCTGAAGTATTCGTCTCAAATGATTCTCGTGTGTTATCTCACTTGGCGAATAAACAAGGATATCGTCGATGAACACTATCACAAAATCATCCAAATAGTCCTTAAGGACTCGGTTCATAAGATCCATGAACGCAGCTGGTGCATTAGTAACCCCAAATGGCATAACTAAGAACTCATAGTGTCCATAACGCGTTCTGAAAGCTGTTTTCTCAACATCTTCAGCCTTCACTTTCAATTGATGATAACCCGATCTCAGGTCTATCTTGGAGAATACTTGTGCCCCACGAAGTTGATCAAATAAATCATCAATTCTGGGTAGTGGATACTTGTTCTTGATTGTCAACTTGTTCAGTTCCCGATAATCCACACACATTCTCATTGAACCATCTTTCTTCTTTACAAACAACACTGGAGCTCCCCACGACGATACACTTGGTCGAACGAAACCCTTGTCAAGTAACTCTTGTAGTTGAAGTTTTAGTTCCTTCAATTCTACTGGTGCCATTCTATACGGTGCTTTGGATACCGGCCTTGAGTCTGGTATAACCTCAATAGTGAACTCGACCTCTCTCTCAATAAGAACATCTGGTAGCTCATCAGGAAATACATCTGGATATTCTCGCACTATCGGAATGTCTTCTACTTTTAATTCGGTCGTCGAGACATCAGTCACTGAACATAGAAATCCCTGACATCCCTTTTTCAATAACTTTCCCGCTCGGATAACTGAAATCAAATATGGCGGCGGTATAACCCCACTTCCTTGAAAACAAAAGTTCCCATGCACCGGTGATCGAAAATTAACCTCTTTCCGTTCACAGTCTATTGTGGCGTGGTTAAGAGCTAACCAATCCATTCCTAGTATCACATCGAAATGGTTCACTACAATCGGTATAAGGTCTACAGTCATCAACTTCTCGCCTAGTTTGATTTCACAGTTCTTATATATAGTAGATGTCACTACTGATTTACTAAGTGGCACGGCAATGGATAAATCATATCCTAGTGGCGCGGACTTAACAGTTAAATGTTCCACAAAGTTATAAGATACAAACGAATGCGTAGATCCCGAATCAACGAGTATGCGTGCTAAGTGCGAACATACAATCACCATACCTGAGACCACTGTATCAGTAGCAGCCACGTCTCCAGGGTTCATCTGAAATGATCTTCCCTGACGTTGCTCTGTCCTTTGCCCTCCGTCACTAGACTGCTTAGGCTTCGAACCACTAGAAGCCATAGAACTTGCCCCTTGTTGAGAACGCTTCTTTGGGCAATCCTTCGCTCGATGTCCCAAGGTACCACAATCAAAGCACTTGATTTGCGGGTAGGTCGCAGAACTCACACTGTTTCCCCCTGTAGATCTGTTCTGAAAGTTGGTCAGAAAACATCGACCGGTGTGTGGTCGGTTGCAAAGTGAACACAACGATATGTTACTTGGTACTCTCCTGGAATCATTAAAACCAGAACTAGAGCCTCGTGAAAACAACTTCTTAAAAGATCCCCCCTGACTTCGGTCACCACCCTCATGACTTCGCTTTCCTTGGTGATTTTGTCTCGATCTCTCTATTCCACTTTCGGCTACAAGTGCCGTCTACTGTACTGCTGCAACAGTCGAATGTTCGTAGGTTTCCACCCTTAGACGAATATTTTCCCGTAAACCCTCTTCGAATTTTCTTGCCCTATCCTCCTCTTCGGGCACTGAACCTTTACCAAATCTCAACAACGCATTATACTTGGAAGTATACTCCGTCACAATCATGTCTCCTTGCTTCAAGTTATCAAATTCTCTCTTCTTTGCATTGTAGGCGGCTCGCGGAAAGAACCGGCGATTGAATTCCGCCTTGAACCCTTCCCAAGTAATCGGTGCTCCCTGATCTAAAACGTTTACCCACCATTTCTGGGCTTCACCCCTCAGTACATCAATTGCGTTCTCAATCTTCTCTCTATCTGTCATCGGAATAGATCGGAAAATTCGCTCCATGTCCATTATCCAATGTTCTGCTAACGTCGTATCGGGTGTCCCATGAAATTCCATCGGTTTCTTTCGAGTAAACTGCTCAGATATTGATCTCATACCCCTATTTTCGGGTGCATGTACTACAGTTATTGGTTCCACTTCGATGTGGGGTGTGGGAGGCAGTCGCTCCGATATATTCCGTATCATTTCTCCCATATTCCACATCATTTCTGCCATTTCATTCATACGTCGAGTGTGTGGCGATAGTTCTCGCTCTTCGTCACTCATGATTTCAATCCTGTAGTTCTTAATGCATAAACACTATGCATGTACAACAATAACAATAGTATGTATGTAAAACAACATCCATATGCATCAAACATCTCTAAGATGCATGAATGCAATTGAAAACATGTGGCAATTCACTCAACACTCCACTCGTCGTCGAACGTTCCCAAAGTTTTGTTACCTCTAGATCTGATACCACTAAATGTCACGACCCATCCCACTATGCGTGGAAATAGGACACGTGGCATGCCACCAAGGCTCATCTAAACATCATCTAACGATACGCAACGGAAAGAACTTTAAAACAACCCTGGGTATTTTAAAACTTAGGGATCATTACCCTCTGTGTTTGTAAAATCCATTGAAATCAGAGTTATAAAAAGTTTTGGCTAAAGGAAAACACTTTCAAAAGAACCAGTTTTGAAAACAGAGGTTCAGTCGACTGCCCAGTCGACTGTACTAGGGTCCAGTCGACTGTGCCTGACAGAAACTAAAACCCTAAATCCACAACAGAGGTCCAGTCGACTGCCCAGTCGACTGCTTCGAGAAACCAGTCGACTGCTTTTCTATACTAAGAAGCAGTAGCCAAAATTAACAGTGTTCAGTCGACTGTCCAAGGGGTCAGTCGACTGCTTCTCTATAATTCCCTTTCAGTGTCTAAATTGCACGAGATCCAGTCGACTGACCCTGGGTCCAGTCGACTGCTCCCCTGCTGGGCAGCCTGAGTTGAAAATTAACAAGTCCTGCTACTCCATACCAACAACAAACACAACCACTACTGATTTTAACGTATTAAAACATAACTACAGACGTTCAATTACAAGATTACAATACTATAGAACTAATCTATGGTTCTATTACAACATATTACCAATCCTTACACAAGTTTCAGGATTTAAAATAAAACAACCAAAACATATACAAGTGTGAAATCCCCGGCGTTCCTCGGCCTCACTCCTCACGATTCTTCTTGTCTTTCTTCTTACCTGCAATGGAGTACATCTCCACTGCTCAGCTATATGCTGAGCGTACAATTCTAAATGTATGCTTATATGACAGTTCATGGTTTAAGCATCTAAAACACATAGAAATAGTCTCTGGGGTGAGTGGTACGCATTCATCCGGTCGATGCCGTAGGAGGCCCACCTCTCCCACGCATCTCGTACACTGGTTGGGCCTTCCTCCATACCAGGTACCGTGTACTGGTTGGGCCCACCTCCAATCCAGACACAACCACAATTCCAATTCCAACAAGATCACAATCCTCAAGGTTCGAGGAGCTTACTCCGAATGAATTTGCACCAAACTCCCCTTTGACCCAAGTAGACACATAACATGCTCACATAAACAGTTATACGTGCTTTTATCATAATTTCACGTGCATAATTAACGGGCCTAACTAACACATGAATTTCGCCCGGATCCAAGAATATCAAAAGTGATGTCCAAAACATGAAAATTCATATATTTCATAGATCTAGAATTCATACCTCGTGCGAATCTCTTCAAACTTTGAAGGATCGTCTAGGGGGCTAAATAATCGTCGGATTTCGAATTTGGTACGATTCCTACAAGTTTATACCTGTTTTTCCCAAAAGTCCAAAATTAAGATTTTACAAAACTTTGCCAAACACGACCTAGGTAGTACCAAAACGTAGGTCTTACCTCCACGAGTTCGAATATGAAATCTGGAAAAAATCTGACGGACGAACGGTCGCCGTTTGTCGTCGCAAAGCCCGTGGCAACAAAATCTCCCTTCTCTCTCCTCTCTCTAGATATTTAGGAGTTGTGGATGAGATTTCAATCTCATCCTCATCTATATATAGAAAAAAACTCTTTGGAAATTATGTTTACCTCCCCACAAGTTTCTCAAACTTCTAATTAGCTCTCGAAACTTCGCACACGTTCATTTTATAACTTTACAAGTGAAAACTATAAATTTCAAAAGTTTTCGACTAGGTTTCGTTTGGGTCCAAAATAACGTCCGAAAACTATATTCTGTGGAATCTCTACACAACCTACCTTTTTAATTAACGTATCACTCATGTTCTCACCACAGTTCTCAAAATGATACTATCATATCCAAATTTACCAGAATTATACTACACAGGTATAATTACTATTCACAGGAATACCAGATAAAGTCAAATAACATTTAAATCATATAAATGCCATTTACTCATGATTATGCAATATGAACTTCCATGTTCCCGTGTCCTCACTGACACCTTACCGTTGACCAAAGTCAACCACTTATCCTCAATTATCATATATCAATGATAATTCATAAAATTTCATATCATGCATGATTAAACTATGAAATTCTGGAACGGGCATGACAACTCTCCCCTCCAAAAAGGAAGTTTGTCCCCAAACTTTACCTCATGCGTCGAATAAGTATGGATACTCATTCCTCATGTCTTCCTCACTTTCCCATGTAGCCTCTTCCAACGTATGACTACGCCATAGCACTTTCACCATTGGAATAGTCTTGGTTCTCAAAACTTGTTCTTTGCGGTCCAATATCCCTACAGGGTGTTCAACATAAGTCAAGTCCCCTTGAATCTGCAGCGGTTCAGGTACAATGATCTTACTCGTGTTAGTCATACAACGTCTCAACATAGACACGTGAAACACATTGTGTACATGTTCCAACTCGGATGACAATGCCAATCGGTAAGCTACTGGACCAACCCTCTCTAGGATCTCAAAAGGTCCTATGAATCTCGGATTGAGCTTTCCCCTCTTTCCAAATCGCACAATGCCTTTTGAAGGCGATACTCGCAAATATACGAAATCTCCCACTTCAAAATTCATCGGTCGTCGTTTAGAATCCGCATAACTCTTATATCGACTCTGAGCTGCCCTGAGTCGCTCTTGAATCAACTTCACTTTCTCAGTAGTCACCTGTATTAACTCAGGTCCTAACAACTTCCTTTCTCCAACCTCGGTCCAACAAACTGGCGATCGACACTTACGTCCATACAAAGCTTCATACGGTGCCATTCCGATACTTGACTGGAATCCATTATTATAAGCAAATTCAATCAACGGCAAGTGGTGCTCCCAATCGTTCCCAAAATCTAATACACAAAGTCTCAACATATCCTCTAGCGTCTGAATCATGCACTCTGACTGTCCATCGGTGTGAGGATGAAATGCAGTACTGAAACTCAATTTCGTACCCATAGCTTCTTGCAAACTTCCCCAAAACCTTGACGTAAAACTACTATCACGATCTGATACAATCATAGCTGGGACTCCATGTAGCCTTACAATCTCTTTCACATACAATTCCGCTAACTTGGACGGTTTAGTTGTCTTGATCGGTAGAAAATGAGCTGACTTTGTTAATCGGTCAACTATAACCTAAATCTTATCATTCTTATTGATTGATCGTGGAAATCCTGAAACAAAATCCATCGTAATCTCATCCCATTTCCATTCCGACACTGGCAAAGGTTGTAGTAACCCCGCGGGTGCTTGTCTCTCTGCCTTGACCTGTTGACATGCCGAACATTCGGATACAAACTTGGCGACTTCACGCTTCATACCCTTCCACTAGAAGTTTTCTCTCAAGTTTCGGTACATCTTATTACTTCCCGGGTGCACTGAATATTTCGTACTATGAGCTTCTTCTAAGAGTCGTTCCTTTATGTCTTTCACATTCGGTACACATAACCGATTTCCCAGTTTCAACGTTCCTTGTTCTAATACAAAACCAGGTCGCTTTCCCAAAGATATCTCATCTCTCATTTTGCACAAATAAACATCGTTAAATTGTTCCTTCTTGATCTCATCAATAATATCTGGGTGTGCTACAATCGCCATCATCAAGCCATCGTTGGTCCCTGGAATCACATCCAATTCTAAGCGTTCCATTTCTTTTACCAATTATTTTTGTTGCGTTAGCTCGTCGGCTAAATTCCTCGGCGTCTTCCGGCTTAATGCATCGGCTACTACATTCGCCTTTCCCAGATGGTACTCAATCGAAAGATCGTAATCCTTCATCAATTCCAACCATCTTCGTTGTCTCATGTTCAAGTCCCGTTGGGTGAAAATATATTTCAAACTCTTGTGGTCCGTGAATATCTCACACTTTTCCCCGTATAAGTAGTGTCTCCAAATCTTCAAAGCATGAATTACTGCGGCTAATTCAAGATCATGGGTCGGATAATTAATCTCATGTGTCTTCAACTGTCTCGAAGCATATGCAATCACTTTACCCCCTTGCATCAACACGCATCCCAACCCTTTGTGTGAAGCATCACTATAGATCACAAACCCGTCGGTTCCGGATGGTATTGTCAGGATAGGTGCTCTCGTTAGTCGTGCTTTCAATTCTTGGAAACTGTCTTCACATTCCTGACTCCATTCAAATGTAACTCCCTTTCTCATTAATCTTGTCATCGGCAATGAAATCTTCGAGAAATGCTCAATAAAACGGCGGTAATATCCCGCTAATCCCAAGAAACTTTGAATTTCAGATACGGAAGTCGGCCTTTGCCAATTTGATACAGCTTCTACTTTGTGAGGATCAACTGATACTCCATTCTTGTCGATCACGTGACCAAGAAAAGTAATGCTAGGTAACCAAAATTCACATTTCTTGAATTTCCCAAATAACTGCTTTTCCCACAGTCTCTGAAGTATTCGTCTCAAATGATTCTCGTGTGTTATCTCACTTGGCGAATAAACAAGGATATCGTCGATGAACACTATCACAAAATCATCCAAATAGTCCTTAAGGACTCGGTTCATAAGATCCATGAACACAGCTGGTGCATTAGTAACCCCAAATGGCATAACTAAGAACTCATAGTGTCCATAACGCGTTCTGAAAGCTGTTTTCTCAACATCTTCAGCCTTCACTTTCAATTGATGATAACCCGATCTCAGGTCTATCTTGGAGAATACTTGTGCCCCACGAAGTTGATCAAATAAATCATCAATTCTGGGTAGTGGATACTTGTTCTTGATTGTCAACTTGTTCAGTTCCCGATAATCCACACACATTCTCATTGAACCATCTTTCTTCTTTACAAACAACACTGGAGCTCCCCACGACGATACACTTGGTCGAACGAAACCCTTGTCAAGTAACTCTTGTAGTTGAAGTTTTAGTTCCTTCAATTCTACTGGTGCCATTCTATACGGTGCTTTGGATACCGGCCTTGAGTCTGGTATAACCTCAATAGTGAACTCGACCTCTCTCTCAATAAGAACATCTGGTAGCTCATCAGGAAATACATCTGGATATTCTCGCACTATCGGAATGTCTTCTACTTTTAATTCGGTCGTCGAGACATCAGTCACTGAACATAGAAATCCCTGACATCCCTTTTTCAATAACTTTCCCGCTCGGATAGCTGAAATCAAATATGGCGGCGGTATAACCCCACTTCCTTGAAAACAAAAGTTCCCATGCACCGGTGATCGAAAATTAACCTCTTTCCGTTCACAGTCTATTGTGGCGTGGTTAAGAGCTAACCAATCCATTCCTAGTATCACATCGAAATGGTTCACTAAAATCGGTATAAGGTCTACAGTCATCAACTTCTCGCCTAGTTTGATTTCACAGTTCTTATATATAGTAGATGTCACTACTGATTTACTAAGTGGCACGGCAATGGATAAATCATATCCTAGTGGCGCGGACTTAACAGTTAAATGTTCCACAAAGTTATAAGATACAAACGAATGCGTAGATCCCGAATCAACGAGTATGCGTGCTAAGTGCGAACATACAATCACCATACCTGAGACCACTGTATCAGTAGCAGCCACGTCTCCAGGGTTCATCTGAAATGATCTTCCCTGACGTTGCTCTGTCCTTTGCCCTCCGTCACTAGACTGCTTAGGCTTCGAACCACTAGAAGCCATAGAACTTGCCCCTTGTTGAGAACGCTTCTTTGGGCAATCCTTCGCTCGATGTCCCAAGGTACCACAATCAAAGCACTTGATTTGCGGGTAGGTCGCAGAACTCACACTGTTTCCCCCTGTAGATCTGTTCTGAAAGTTGGTCAGAAAACATCGACCGGTGTGTGGTCGGTTGCAAAGTGAACACAACGATATGTTACTTGGTACTCTCCTGGAATCATTAAAACCAGAACTAGAGCCTCGTGAAAACAACTTCTTAAAAGATCCCCCCTGACTTCGGTCACCACCCTCATGACTTCGCTTTCCTTGGTGATTTTGTCTCGATCTCTCTATTCCACTTTCGGCTACAAGTGCCGTCTACTGTACTGCTGCAACAGTCGAATGTTCGTAGGTTTCCACCCTTAGACGAATATTTTCCCGTAAACCCTCTTCGAATTTTCTTGCCCTATCCTCCTCTTCGGGCACTGAACCTTTACCAAATCTCAACAACGCATTATACTTGGAAGTATACTCCGTCACAATCATGTCTCCTTGCTTCAAGTTATCAAATTCTCTCTTCTTTGCATTGTAGGCGGCTCGCGGAAAGAACCGGCGATTGAATTCCGCCTTGAACCCTTCCCAAGTAATCGGTGCTCCCTGATCTAAAACGTTTACCCACCATTTCTGGGCTTCACCCCTCAGTACATCAATTGCGTTCTCAATCTTCTCTCTATCTGTCATCGGAATAGATCGGAAAATTCGCTCCATGTCCATTATCCAATGTTCTGCTAACGTCGTATCGGGTGTCCCATGAAATTCCATCGGTTTCTTTCGAGTAAACTGCTCAGATATTGATCTCATACCCCTATTTTCGGGTGCATGTACTACAGTTATTGGTTCCACTTCGATGTGGGGTGTGGGAGGCAGTCGCTCCGATATATTCCGTATCATTTCTCCCATATTCCCCATCATTTCTGCCATTTCATTCATACGTCGAGTGTGTGGCGATAGTTCTCGCTCTTCGTCACTCATGATTTCAATCCTGTAGTTCTTAATGCATAAACACTATGCATGTACAACAATAACAATAGTATGTATGTAAAACAACATCCATATGCATCAAACATCTCTAAGATGCATGAATGCAATTGAAAACATGTGGCAATTCACTCAACACTCCACTCGTCGTCGAACGTTCCCAAAGTTTTGTTACCTCTAGATCTGATACCACTAAATGTCACGACCCATCCCACTATGCGTGGAAATAGGACACGTGGCATGCCACCAAGGCTCATCTAAACATCATCTAACGATACGCAACGGAAAGAACTTTAAAACAACCCTGGGTATTTTAAAACTTAGGGATCATTACCCTCTGTGTTTGTAAAATCCATTGAAATCAGAGTTATAAAAAGTTTTGGCTAAAGGAAAACACTTTCAAAAGAACCAGTTTTGAAAACAGAGGTTCAGTCGACTGCCCAGTCGACTGTACTAGGGTCCAGTCGACTGTGCCTGACAGAAACTAAAACCCTAAATCCACAACAGAGGTCCAGTCGACTGCCCAGTCGACTGCTTCGAGAAACCAGTCGACTGCTTTTCTATACTAAGAAGCAGTAGCCAAAATTAACAGTGTTCAGTCGACTGTCCAAGGGGTCAGTCGACTGCTTCTCTATAATTCCCTTTCAGTGTCTAAATTGCACGAGATCCAGTCGACTGACCCTGGGTCCAGTCGACTGCTCCCCTGCTGGGCAGCCTGAGTTGAAAATTAACAAGTCCTGCTACTCCATACCAACAACAAACACAACCACTACTGATTTTAACGTATTAAAACATAACTACAGACGTTCAATTACAAGATTACAATACTATAGAACTAATCTATGGTTCTATTACAACATATTACCAATCCTTACACAAGTTTCAGGATTTAAAATAAAACAACCAAAACATATACAAGTGTGAAATCCCCGGCGTAAAAAGTGTCCATACTGAAGCGGTAAAAAGGATTAAGGCAAAAATAAAAATTTTACCATGCTTATGCCTTTCAAATCCTAATGCTTTTAAAATTGTAGAAACTGATGGTTCAGATTTTGGTTTTGGTGGGATTCTTAAACAGAGAGTTAATAACTCTGAACAGTTAGTTCGTTTTACTTCTGGTGTATGGAAACCTGCACAGAAAAACTATTCTACTATAAAGAAAGAAAATCTAGCAATTGTTTTATGTGTCACAAAATTTGAAAGTGATTTGCTTAACCAAGAATTTCTTATAAGAGTAGACTGTAAAGCAGCAAAAGATGTTTTGACAAAAGATGTTAAAAACATTGCCTCAAAACAAATATTTGCAAGATGGCAAAGAATTCTGTCTGCATTTGATTTTAAAATAGAATTTATAAAAGAAAGTTCAAATTCTCTCCCTGACTTCCTTACACGGGAATTTTTGCAGACAAGCCATGAGGCATAGCTTCAGAGGTTATACCACTGAAGGAAGAGGTGGAGGTAGACACCATAAAGGCTACCATAATACTCAGAATAAAGGTAAGAATAAAGTTCAGAGTAATTCTCCTCCAGAAAGGATCATAAATTATTCTGATCCAGTGGACAAAGTTAAACTTTGGCCCATCCTTGTCTTAAATGACAACTCAGAAGCAGTTAAACTGCCAAGTGATGTTGCAGCTCATTACTTTGATATTCCCAATCTTTGGTTTTATCCAAAGACAATTAATGGAAATTCCAGGGAATATTATGAAAGGATTTTAATTGAGACTGGTTCCGTTGATATTAAACATAAATATACTGCAGGGAAGCCAGACTACCTTAGCAAGCAAGGATTAACAGTTTTTTCTTAAGAGATGTAATCTCTAGAACAGTACTATTAAGAGAATACTGTAGACGTATTAAAGTCTCTGGATGATAGTTTCCTGTAGCATGAAGATCAGATATAGCAGCAGAATATAATTCTTTTAAATCAATTAAAGTTCTGATCTGTAGTCTTATGTTAAGACGATCACGCATTTAGGCAGCCAGAATTCTTAATTTCTGGTTAAGTTTTTCTATTTCAACGTTTAACCTTGAAATTCTTATATGCAAATTAAGTCTATTTTCAGGACTTAAATAAGCATTAAAATCTCTAGAGATCTTTCTATAATAATCTCTAAGTTGTTCTTTAGTATGAATAAGACTAACAATAAGAAAACGATAACTCATAAATAATACATTAATAAACAAGCAGAGTACTTACATAAGAAAGCGAAGCTTTACAATGCACACTAGCTTCAGCTATAGGAGCTTTTTGCTTTCTTCACACTAAGCACACTCAATCCTCACACTTATCTTACAAGCAAACTGCACACTCACTCTTATATTACAAACACACAAATATATACAGAAAGAAAAAGAAAGGGAGAAAGAAAAGATCATAGAAGACAAGAGAAAGCTTGGATGAAACTTGGATGTCTTCAACTGGAAATGGCCTTGGTATTTATAGATGAGTAGGAAGGCTCTCGAGAAACCAGCTGGAAAGCACAATATTCGTTCTTATCTTCAAAGGACGTGGAAGGATAAGATTTAATCCTAAAAAGTAGCTTTAGTTAAAGCTGTCTGCCATATCTTTGACAAATCTTTAAAAATATTTGTCTTTATGAGGTGTAAAGATAAAGGCATCTGCTTTATTAAAAGCTGAAAACATCTTTAATTAAAGATAGGAATCTCAATACTTTTTAAAAGTATTTTGTCGTATTATGGGGATCCTTTAATGAATGAATTGGGTTTCGAACCCATAATCTTCATCATCTCTTGGAAATTCATCAGTAGGATAATAAGGATCACCCTGTCCATCTTGCATTGATGAATCTGATGGAGGGAGAGTCTATTGATGAATCTGATGATTCTGATTAATTACTTATTATTACTTATTCATACTTAAATTTATAGATTGATAAATTCAACAAGGGTAATTCGATTGACACCCACCTACTTTTCTCTCTACATCCACCTTTTAATGAGTTTTTCTCATTACAATTATAGCCCTCGACAAAATGATATACAAGGACATTAAACAAAAAGAATTTTAAGAAAGTTGCTCTCTACACCCACCTTTCTCAAGCAAACTCTAATTTAACAACACGTCTCAACATCATCTTAGTATTGTATTGCATATAAATATACACATTTTCTCTCTCCTTTGTATTGAATTGTATTTGCCTCAACCCTGTTAAAATTCATTTATTTATTTATTTATTCACATAGAAAATATTTATTTTGCTATCAAAGGAAAAAAAAAGGAAATGAAAAAAATATTATACGTATATATGTATATAGACAGACTAGAGAGAATCATGGAGTCCTAGTGGGTCCGAAAATTTCTCCATGTGACCATATGGGTGGTTATTCAAGTCCTAGTATAAGAGCATCCATAGTGGACTACTTACTAAATACCACATTTACTTATCCACATATACATTTTAAATTTAATTTTTAGAAATGTTCTGATATAACTTGTTGAAAGAGCAAAACTTCTCATAGTGGACGTGTTAAACATGACCGCTTGGAAACAAGTTTTTTCATTTGAAAAATATACTTTTGAGTGTTTGTCCATTAAAATATTACTTTTCATTATTTAAATATTTTTTCACCACATCAACATGTTAGAAGGCTGGCCAAAATTACAATTTTGCAAACATCTGAAAGATGGGACCCATTGATAACACATAGCTTAACAGCTCCATTGTATCCCTTTATTTTGCAATTAACTACCTATCAGACACAAACACAACCATTTAGCACTTCCACTAAAGATGCTCTAAATAGGCACCTAGAGAGGAAAGAAAGGACATATGGAAAAAAAGTGAAAGAAGCAAAAAGCAACAAGGGATGGAGAAAATTGTTTACAGCAACAAGATGGAGAAAGAGACGCACAAGATAAAAAAGGCAATCTAAGGTATCCTACTTCTCTCTCTCTTTCTCTTGCATATTTACTGATTGTATAGGATTGTTATCAAAATGTGTAACAGTCCTTTAAAAGTGATCAAAAAGTCTTTGACTCTTCCATTTCATAGAGGAGTCTTTGACTCTATATTTATCAAAACATATTATAGTTTAAGGAGTCTTTGTTACGCCCCAAAGAAGCAAAAATAGAGAAAATAAGTTCCTTTTTGGTCGTGTAGTGTAATACCCTGTATTTTTTAATACATGGTTATATAAATAAGACCTTGTATGCTTGTGTGAGCCTTGGTGAAGAATCTTTCTCGATCGATCAAAGTCTTCTCAACCGATCAAACCTTGTGCTTTCTCGAGCGATCGAACATATTTCGAGCGATCGAAATGCTGCCGACCTGATTCTGTGATGTGTACCCATTCTCGAGCAATTAAACTCCTTTTAATCTATCAAAACTTGACCGACCTGTGCTTAATCGATCACTCAAAAGTGTTATTATTCCTATCTTACATGTTTGCCACCTACCTCTCTTACCTCCCTATATATATGTAGTGGTGTCAAACAGGCCTGGCCGGGCTCGGTCAAAGCGGGCCCCGAGCGGGCTTCGGGCCGGGCTTCACCAAACATCGGGTCGGGCTGGGCTGGGCCGGGCTTGGGAGTGGAGGAGGTGTGTCCGCCCGGACCGGTGGCCTGGGCCTAGCGGGCCAGACATCGGGCCGGGCCGGACGGGCTAGCGAGCTTTCTTCTATTTTTGAAGTGGGCCGTGGCGGGCTTCGGGCCGGGCCGGGCTTTTTCACTATTTTGGGTCGGGCCGGGCCGGGCCATGGACGAAAGGATGGGTGTCCACCCCGGTCCGGGGTATGTGAACCGGGCCTAGTGGGCCGGGCCTTGTGGCGGGCCGGGCCGGGCCGGGCTTTTAGCTCGAAAAAAGCGGGCCGGGCCAACCCGGCGTATATATATGTGTGTTTTGTGTGTGGGTGATGTTTGGCAGTTTAGAGAGTTAGAGAGAGCTTGTGTGTGTGTGTGTTCTATATATATATACTTAGAGCAGAGAGAGGGGAAGAAGAACAAGAAGAGGAGTAGAAGAAGAAGAAGGGAGACAGAGAGAGACAGAGAAGAAGGAGAGGACAGAGAAAGCTCGCCGCCACCATAGTCGTCGCCGCCAAACTCGGGAACGCCGCCATCAAATCATCGGAGCAAGGTGAGTTCATTAACTCACTCAAGGGATGATTACATCATGTTGTATGTGTGTCTAGATGTGTATATAGTGACCCCAAGACCTTTGTTCGTCTCTGCCCAGTTTCTGGGTAGAAGACAACGCTCGAGCAATTGAACTTTTGCTCAAGCGATCGAACGACCTTCAATCGATCGAACTTAGTTTGACTTCAATCGATTGAGAGGACCTTAATCGATTAAACCTTGCAGAACATGTTTATTTCCTATTAATTATAATACATACTGTTTAGCTGTTTAAACATTGATTCATGCTTTCAATATGCGATATTGTTAATTTAAGAGATAATGCAAAAGTGTTATGAGATGAACTATTTAACGGCTACATGATGATACTGTTAAACTGAATAGTAGAATGGAGCATGACTGCATGCTAATAATAAGAAATGAGTAGATATGATGAATACAGAACATGTGGTAATTCTTGTATCTAGAGTAATGCATTTCACGACATGTGGTCAGCATGCATGTGATAGTGTTATGAAGAGATAAGAGAATATGATAAGAATCAGGAACTGTGCCTCAATGTGGAATATGTGATATGTGTACTTTGGATCTGTGGGATCAACGGCTGACGAGCCAGGTGGACGTGGGATGGTTAGAGTTCCTAGTGTGCCTCTCGCTATTAAAGATGTCCAGTGATGCATATGCACTGTTGAAGATGTCCAGTGTATAGTTGAAGATGTCCGGCTAGTGCTCTAATGTATTCTTAGCTGTGTAGACGACCAGTGAGGGTATACGCATCGTTGAAGATGTCCGATGTGCCACTTCTATCGTTTACAGATAGGTGGTACCATGTAGACGACCGGTAACCCTATCAAGGGATTGTGGGACGTACTAACTAGTCGGGTGATTCTGATTGGTATTATTGTATCAACTTATGGATATCAGATTGGTATTATGGTATCGACGTGTGGATATCAGGTTGGTATTATTGTATCATCGTATGTATACGGATGATAATAAGAACATAGATACAAGTATGAATATGGATATGGGTATGGATAAAACAGATGATGGTTCAGTCGTGGTTCAGCGTCCCGACGTAAAGGTATATGCATGGGATGGATGCATGGGTTGCATGCATGGATTTGATGAATATATGATAAGATGTTATACCATGATCCTTATTTTTTCATTACTATGCTCCCTATGATTTTCCGTTATCATTGATTTAATGCATAGTTTAACGAGACCTCTGCTATGTCCGTGAGTGACGTCATTGTTAAGAGATTAACCACATTTTAAGATGCTGAACAATACCTGTGAGGAGTGTCATTTAATGTACTCACTCAGCTTTGTATTCAAAGCTGATGGCGTTTGTGCCCTAAACATTCCTATGTCTAGAGCTTTGTAGGTCTTGAGGACGAAAGATTGATGCTCTGCCGGACTTGGAGCTGAAGGCTTGAAGACGAAGGCGTGCTGCTTTGTAATAGTTAGTTTGTATCTGTTGTACTACTGTTATTGTTATTATAGGCCTCAGACTCTGAGTCAGCTGTTGTAACAGATTTAGTAGACTTTTATAATTGGTACTTAGGCATATGTTGCTTCCAAACCTTTTGTAGTTCCGTTGTAGCCTCTGATTATGTTAATAAGATATGTTCTATGAATGAGATTCTCCCTATTATTGTGTTTGTTAGTTTGAGTAGATGACAATGCAGTTATTCACTAGTCACGAACCTACAAGACCAAAAAGGAACTTGTTTTCTTTATTTTTACTTCTCTGGGGCGTGACATGTAGGCCCGTGACTGGTGAACAACTGCATTTTTATCTATTCAAACCAACAAACACAACAATAGGGAGGATGTTATTCATAGAATATATCTTATTAACAAAATCAGAGGCTACAATGGAAACTCTTAGGTCACAGTCAACTAAAACTATTACAATAGCTGGCTTATAGTCTGAAGCCCACAATAGTATTAACACAAGTACAATAGATAAATAAACTAACTATTACAAAGTAGCACGTCTTCGACTTCAAGCCTTCAACTCTAAGTCTGGCAAAATATCAGTCTTCCATCCTCAGTACCTACAAAGCTCTAGACGTTGGAATGTCTAGGGCATAAATGCCATTGGCTTTGAATACAAAGCTGAGTGAGTACATCAACCACACTTCTCACCCGTTACTATTCAGCATCTTAAAATGCGGTTAATCTCTTATCAATGACATCACTCACGGACATAGCAGAGGTCCCATTAAGATGTATGACAATGTCCTACTAATGCGTTTTCTTATTAGCACCCAAGTATTGGTGATTGTACAAGTAATAAAGTTCTGTTAAGACCAGGTCGAACCCACATGGAGCGGTAAAAAGATTTTAAAGATAGGAAATAACTATTTTGTCCCTAAAAAGAAAATAAAAGATAATGGATTTTTGGGGCTTTTCCTAAACTACTAGTTTTTATATTTTTGGAGTAAAATTATTTAAAGGCTATTTTTTAGTAGTTTACGGTAAAGATTTTAACAGTACAAAATAAACTAACTAAGATACTAGTAAGAAAAGGAAGAAAAATAAATATAATCTAGATTTACATGAAATGAACCTTTTAGATTTTATTATAGCGAAAGATGGAAATAATACAAATATTTAATCTAAGTTATCTAAAAACAGAAAATATTAATTAACTTGGGAAAAATGATTTAAATAGATTGGGAATATGCATATCAACACTAGATCACACAACTTTTGTGCTTTTGAAAGGGTTTGGCATTTTTAAACAGATTAATTCGTTATTTGAAAATAAACATATATAAGTTGAAGTCATATCAAGTGTGTCGGGTTTAACATGAAACGATGTCGTTTAGTTTAAAGAAAAATAAAAAGGCAATCAGGCAGTAGCCAGGTTCGAACCGTGACTCGCCGCGGTCGTGGGTCATTCGACACCCAGTCCCCACCACTCTGCCACTACACAATTGTATGTCCATTAATTGATATATATATATATATACACATATACTTGAAATATAAACTTTGTTAAATAAATTGTTGTGTATGATAGGTGTTTTTTTTTTTTTTTAATGACAAAAGGCATAGTTAAATTCTTATTTCAAATACGTAATCTTTTAAAGTTCAATATAGCCATAGTCTATAAATATGTTAAATAGTCATAAACTATAGATATCTTTGACCATAAATAGAAAAATAACTCATCTAGATAAATTTTCCCATTTAAGATTAGTGCACAGAAGTTGTGATTTCTGAGTTCTTATTGCATATCCCCAATTAAAGTTTTAGCCTACCATTTTTGGAATTAAAACTGTCTTCTAAATAAATTTTAAAGAGAAATTAAATAGGTGTACACAATTGCTACCCAATTAAGATTAACGTCATAACACCAAGATAAGAGTGAAAACTAATATTAATATCCTTTTTCTTCACGTAACATGAGTTGGGATTAAATTCGTGAAAACTGCAAAATAACAAAATTTAGTACATCTAAGTTAATAAAACATAAATAAATTGAAATACTAAACCAAAAATAAAATACTAAATCTTTGACTTTGATTTCTTACTGGGTTACAGTGGGTGAACTCCAAGAACACAAGCAAAGCCAAACCAAATTCTAATCTAATTTGATAATGGAATATGGGTATGGTATGCTTGGGTTTTAATAGGTAATTATAACAACTACGTAATAAGGAAATTTGGCATTTACTTGCAAATTGTGTCGTACAGTGAATGGAATTTTTGTTACAATAACTGAAAAGTTGGGGCTTCAAACTATTACAGATTTATGAACTTGCAATCACAATTTTAATAGAATTTTTTACTACTACAAACTAGCGAAGGACCTATAAGAAAACAACCATTTAAGAACTAATTTGAGAAATACAGTACACAAAGTTTTGTTACATAATTTTGAACACAAAATCATCAATTACAGAAAAGAAATTTTTTACAACTTGTAGAACTAGAAAAAGCAAAGAAAAGCTTAAATTTCTACTCCTAAGGATATTATGAAGTGCTCACATGGTAACCTTCCTAAACTTCTCTCTCTATGGTCGTGCGTGGCTCTTCTGCCTCTTCAGTGGATGTTTATTTATAGACGAAGGTCGATGCAGATTCGTCATTGTATTCGTCATTTGAACAGAGATGAAAGGAAAGCTTGGCCATTTTTTCCAATCTTCGTCCAAGTTTTTCAAACCATTCTGACACCCTTTGAACCAATCTCCGCGTGCGCGTACACACACAGACACACACAGATAGAGAGAGAGAGAGAGAAATTCTGAACTTTTCTACGTAAAAACAATGCATATGTATATACATCACTATCCAAGCATTAAATGCTAGGTTAGTTTTTTTCCCTTTCTTTGTCTTTTTCTTTTCTTCTATTGGTTTTGTTTTTGTTTTTTTTTTTTTTGTTGTCTTTTCTCTTTGACTTGGTTTATCTTGTATGAGAATGGTAGTTAGGAGATTGTGAATTTCAACAAGCATATAGGATAATCCCGTGTGTTTGTCGCTTCTTTCCTTCTTTTTATTGCATTTCTTCAACTTCATTTTCACTTAAGCAATAAAACATGTAACAACACATAATTACACACATTTTAGTGATATCATCATTAAATCATATTAATTCCAAAATACATACAAAACTAGGGATTTGGGGATTAAATTAACACTATATCTATTATATTGGCACATGAATATGTAATATTCATTGTTTGTCAATTTACAACAAATCAATGATAACAGAAAATATATTGAATAAAGACAGATAAAGATCATGATATAATATTTGATCACGTTATTCACTAAATCCATGCATGTAACCCATGTATCTACCCATGCATCTATCTCCTCGTCGGGATGCTGAATCCACGATTGAACCACCATCAAATCTATTTATACTCATATTCATTTTCTTATCCATCTCCATATCCATATGTCGATACAATAATACAAGTCCTTATCTATGTATCCATACATCGATACCATAATACCAATCTGTATCCATGCGTTGATACAACATAACTTAGCCAGTAGGCCACACTGGTCATCTACATAGTGGTGTTCTATGTCACACGATCTCTTGACAGGTTATCGGTTGTCTACACGGTACATCCTATCTGTAAACGATGGCAATAGCACATTGGATGTCTTCTACGATGTATATATCCTCATTGGTCGTCTACACAGTTGAGAATACATTAGAGTACTAGTCGAACATTATCACGGTACACTGGATGTCTTCAACAGTGCACACGGATCACTGGACATCTTCAACAGTGAGAGGTGTACTAGGAAGTCTAACCATCCCACGTCTACCCAGCTCGTCAGCTGTTGATCCCATGGATCCAAATTACATATATCACGCTGTTTCGCACAAATGCACATATCCTAGCTCTTATTATGTTCTCTTATCTCTTCATACCACTATCCCATACATCTGACCACATGTCGTGAAATGCATTACTCTAGAATAAATAAATGATTATAGAACTTCAATCCACGATCAGAATCAAAAGTCCACCCCTCTAAAACCTCACCACTAGACAGACGGGTACTAAAAGATAAGGCCTCGTCATCGGACCTTTGCATAACGATAACTTAATGCACAAGAGTGGGTTGTATAATCACCATACACAAAGAGTCGTGATTATCAGAATCATTCAAATCTAATCGAAAGTCGCCAAGACATCCCATCATCTTCCATTCACAAATGGCTAAACTAGCCAAAGAAGTTCGAGTCTTACAGCTAATGGCATCGACTACAACGTTAGCTTTCCCCGGATGATATTGTAAATCAAAATCATAATCGTTGAGATATTCCATCCAACATTGTTGATGGAGATTCGGATCGCGTTGAGTAAAGATATGCTTAAGACTCTTATGATTAGAGAAAACTTCAAAATGTTCTCCATAAAAATAATGTCACCAACTCTTTAATGCAAAAACTACAACGACGAGTTCTAGATTGTGAGTCAAATAATTTTGTTCATGGGGTTTCAATTGCCCTGAACCGTAGGTGACAACTTTGCCTTCTTGCACAAAGACACAACCCAAACCACTCAGAGAAGCGTCGCAATAAATGGCATGACCAACACCCCTCTCAGAAATGATAAGAATGAGAGTTTTTACAAGTTGGAAAGTTTCCTGGCATTCCTTGCTCCACACAAACTTCACTTCCTTGTGAGTAAGCTTTGTCAAAGGAGAGGCAACACGAGAGAAGTCTTTCATGAAGCGGTGATAGTAACCCGCTAGACCCAAGAAACTACAAATCTTAAACACGTTCCGTGGCGACTGCCAATCTAACACGGCTTCGATCTTAGAGGAATCCACCATTACACGACTTCTCGAAACAACATGCCCAAGAAATTTAACTTCCGATAACCAAAACTCATACTTACAAAGTTTGCTGAAAAGGCGATGTTCTCGTAAGGTTTGTAGAGCAATAATTAAATGCTCCCCATTGAGCTCTCGAGTAGGCGAGTAGATGAGGATAACATCGATAAACACAATGATAAACTTGTCAAGATATGAGTGAAAAACTCGTTGCATTAAGTCCATAAATACAATCGGGGCATTAGTCAGCCCAAGTCAGCCCAACAGGCATAACTAAGAATTCAAAGTGGCCATAACATGACCGAAAAGCTGTATTGGAGATATCAGAATCTCTAACTTGAAGTTAATGATAACCCGATCGGAGATCAATCTTGGAGAAATACTTTGACCCTCAAAGTTGGTCAAATAAATTGTCAATCCTAGGAAGAGGATACTTATCTTCACAGTAACACGATTTAGTTTACAATAGTCGATACACAGATGGAGTGTTCCATCATTCTTCTTCACAAAAAGGACCAGAGCTCCCCACGGCGATACACTAGGAAGAATGAAACCCTTGTGTTGGAAGTTTTCTAACTGAAACTTCAACTCCTTCAATTTGCCCAGTGCCATGTGATAAATAGGAATAGTAATAGGCAAAGTGCCATGTACTAAGTTAATTGAAAACTCAATAGAGCGAACCGGTGGTAAACCCAGCAGACCTTCTGGAAACATATCCGGATATTCGTAAACTACTTGAGGTAACTCCATGAAAGAAACACTTTCAATGGCTGCCAAGCTAGCCAGAAAACCCAAAGAGAACTCCTTTCCACCATGAGAAGACGAAGAGGGTAAAGAAAGATATAAGTGATCACCCTTGAATCAAAGGCGTTTTCCTTCAAGAGTAAAAAGAGTGACTGGCCTGTTGAAACAATCAATAGAAGCACAATATACCAACAACCAATCCATTCCAAGAATGACGTCAAATCCCAAATTGGGTATAAGAATTAAGTTTACACTCAAACTCCTATTGGCTATATTAAGCACACACCCATGATACACTTGGTCCAAGCATATAGTATCCCCGGCAGGAGTATCTACACTTAAAGAAAAATTTAAGCTTTCTACCTTTAAACCCGAATTCATATCAAAAGAGGATTATACGAATGGATAAGATGCATCCGTGTCAAATAGGATGGATGCCCAAGAATTAAACAATGGAATGGTACCTCGAATAACCGAAGATCCCGCTGCTTCTGGCAGAATCGGATCAAGGGTAGGAAGTGCATAGTTACGGCCCTGAGCATAAGATTGATAACCTCCCACGGCTACCTTGATTATGATGTGCCCTCTTACCAAAGTTCTGCTGGATTAAGAGAGGAAAGGTATCACCTGAATTGCACATGAAATCAGGGTGGACAGTCTGTACCTTTTAATTTTCAAACTGAGATCCAAAGAAAAATTCTAAAAATTTGAAAATGTAAGATCAATCATAAGTACAAAATCTTGAAGTAGCAATCCATCCATTACAATTCTGAACTAAATAGGCAGCAAATAATCTAAAATATAAGTATAAATAAAAATAATTACAAGAAGTCCAGTCATTATCTAACCAAAAGTATACATGTCCAGAATCAAAACATAAGTGTCCAAAAGATGTAATAATAAAAAAGGGAATGGAGACGGGAAGCAGGGAGTCGCCTAATCTGCAATCTCGTCCTCAGATGTCTATATAAATGTCGGTATATCTGGAGCTTGGCCTGCATGTCTAGTGAGGTCGCCCTCCTCATGAAAAACCAGCCGTCTCTACTCTGCTCGTAGCATCTATATCGACAGTAGTTTCCTCAGGCTGCTCCTCATCATCCTCTTCTTCTTCCCCTTCTTCCTCTTTTGATTCGGACAACTGGATATTTAAGTTCGCAGCTATAGCCCTCACACCTCTCATCAGCTTATCTTGTCCCTCTCTTAATTCCCTCATCTCTTGGTTCAGTCGAGCCAAGACAACCTCCAAGGTATTTTCTACCCTCTCCAACTGTTTCTTCGCCCTAGGCCTAGGTCTAGAAGCAGGCACACCGCCCCTTTTCCTCTTCTTAGTTTGCCCCTCAGATTGATTTATAGAGGCTTCACTAACAACCTCTTTCCTTTCAGGGCCCTCTACAAGATCCTCAGGTAAACAAGAACATGGGCGAACAAGCAGACAGAATGGACCGCCCAAGCACTCATCAAGGCCCGAGACCGAGGTAAAAGCAGGCTCTCATAGGTAATCTATGAAACATTGGGAGAGACAAACAGGATGGTTGGTTCCTATGGCAAAGATTGCCCTTGCTTTCCACATATTCATCCATTCTAAGTGGTTACTAAAGAAAAGGCAATTACAAATTGCCAAGTATAACCCTAGATAGTCCGGGGTTAAATCCTTTCTATAGAGCCTGTCTATCGCCTTTTTGACTGTACCCCCGTGAGTGTGGACATAATGTAATCGTCGAAAACATTTAGTACAGAGAGCTCTCCTTTTGGGCAGAAGTAGGAGGTGAGTAGCGGAACTCCTATAGCTTAGGAGATCGTAGTGGGTGTGACATCAAACAGCGGCGGACATACGCATGATACAAACGATTTAACCGTCCATTTAATCAGGGGAAGTGAAGGCTAATCGAACCAATGTAACATTTCCCTTTTCACTCTTTCCATGTAGTTGAGCCACCCTTGGACTCGTAATTTGGCAAGAAAGAATGGCAGATAAACTGATGAGTAAGTTGACTCGATATGTCGCTCAATCACAACAACCCTGTTTTTGAAATATTTGTTGTACCAAGATCTATCTTCTTCAGTTCCAAACCCGTGTTCCAAAGGTGGTTCGGGAATTATTACATTAATAGGCTTTTCTTTGTCTCGAGCTGGCATAGTACCCATTGAAAAAGGATCTGGACAACAAAAAAGGAAGAAAATAGAAACGAAAAATGAACAACAAAGGAAAAGAAAGAAAAAAAAACTACTCTCAGTTAGGCATGACCGGGTCCTGTCCAAGTAGAAGGATCGGTCTTGGTCTAGGGTTCATAGTGACATGATCGTAGGGGCCATTAGGGTCAATATCTCGTGAAATCAACCGATAAAAAGTAAGAATACAAACCCTAGACCTGATCATTAAAGATTTACATGGAAGATTTGGAAAGGATCGGAATCAAAAGCAAATTTACCTACTGAAATGAAAGGGCGATCGATGGAGTTGACAAAGTGTAGCACACACGCCTCCCAATCCAACTTTAGTGATCATAACTCATAAACTCTGCTCTCAAATGATATTTGAACTAAAAAGCCTGAGGGAAGTGAATCGCCCCTTTTTTTCCTCTCTCAGTTTTGTGATTTTGAAAATAGGAAATGACCCTATTAGGTTTTACATATGTATTAAAAATCTGCATAGTGGGACCAGTCATGGTAGTGTTTCGCGACCGGTTCTGCCCATGTTTTGAGATTGGTCCTGGTCACTTTTGACAAAAACTTCTATTTCAGCAGTTTAAAAATTTCATAACTATACCTAACAGCCACAACCAAACCACACTGCACATTTAAAACAAAAGGCACTAGTTTTATTTATATTCGTGTAAAATCCATCCAATGATTCATTCCGAAATCCATTGAAGTACAATCCATCCCTAACTTTGAGCCAAAAAAAAATGAAAAAATACAATGAAAAACTAAGAATTAGACAAATGCTCTGACTCACTAGTTCTAAAAATTCCTACTTACCTCTCTCAAACTGTCATAGCATCTCGCTTTGTTCCTTGGAGACTCCAGATACACTTGTAAAAATAAAAATAAAACATATTTTTCCCTTTTTCCTACTATGTAACTTCTCTATGAAATATAAAATCATTAAAATCATGTACCACGTAAGAACTCTATTATCCACAATTTTTATGACTTCTATGCTCCTCTAGGCATTTCCTCCCCCCAACTAATACCAAGATGTCCTCATCGATAACTCAAAGAAGCCAATAACTACGGGCGCGGGGCTAAAATATAAAAATGAAAGGACATGCACCCCATGTCAAAGATATGCAATAATAACAATGAAGAACATATCGTAGCCCTCAGCTGCACGGGGGAGGAGGGCACAATAGAAGCATCTGGATGGAAGAATACGTCTGCTAACTACCAATCGAGATAAAACTATGGATCAAATGATCATTCACAGGTCCATCGAATGGAGCAAAGAACTCCACAATGTCCTCGGCTGGCCAATCTGGGTATCCAATGAGGTGGCAAACTGCCTCGGGAATACCAGGAGGCAAGTCATGAATTATGGGATCATCATCATATATGGGGTCATCTCGGGGGAATACATCGGTCCTCTCTGAAGTAGCGTAGGAAGATGAGGAATCAGAGTCATGCTCCCAGAATTATTGAGAAACAGGACTACTATCCGACAGATAAGATGGAGCAGAGAAATCCGATCATGGGCACAAATAGTGGGCTCAAGATCAAGGCCACGCTCTGAAATCTCCTGCTGGATTAACTCATCCAATACACCCAGCATCAACAACAAAGGCTCCCTCTCCCAACAAGGAACAAAGTCATCTAGTAGTGGTCCAAGATCGTCAAAAAGGCTGTCATCACTACCAATAGAATGGGTGCTCTCTGGGGCAGGAGAACTAAGAGGAGCAAGAGGATCCATAATATGTCACCTATCTCGAGTAGGAGTTGGAGTCCTCGGTCGGAAGATGATAGGTCTGTGAATAAGCTAATGGGGTACAAAAACTGGCAGCAAAGAGAACATATACTATATAACCTACAGTTCGATACCGCGATCAACTGAAAATCTGGGTATATAGTAAAATAATGCGTAAAGTAAATAAATAGAAAAGTTAAAGTACTACTCTACTAATATACAACAGTTGTGATGTTATTAATACTTTTACGATTGACCATAGTCGGGGTCATCAAACTGGATTGACTCCAACTCTGGTTCAAATCCATCTAAGAACGGTTTTAGTCGATGTCCATTTACTTTAAACACCTCATTAGTTGTTGGATTCTCAATTTCAACTGTTCCAGATGGGGATACATTTTTAACTATGTAAGGGCCTTGCCATCTTGATTTCAATTTTCCCGGGAAAAGATATAATCGTGAATCGTACAATAAAACTTTTACCCGGGTGTGAAACATTTTTGTAGAAGATTTTGTTATGATAAACCTTAGTGCGTGCTTAATTATTTTTGCATTTTCATACGCATCATTTCTTATTTCTTATTTCTTCTAGTTCACTCAGTTGTAACTTTCTAAGCATACCACCTTCTTGGATGTCATAATTTAGGGATCTCACCGCCCAATATGCTTTATGTTCTAACTCAACGGGTAAGTGACATGCTTTCCCATATACTAGTCTATAAGGATCAATCCGGCCTTGGCAGAATAGCTCCCTGCTGCTAAAAACTTCAGTTTTCAAGCCCCAAAACATTACCAAACATAATCAAACTTTGTGTAAACATCCAAGAACCCTCCAAATTCAATTCTAAGTGTTTCTAAACATGGACATAAGATTTCCATATATGAAATGACAATCAAAACACCCAAATTCTTCATATGAATCATAATTCAACATCCAAATCCACATTTCTTCCATATACACATAACCATTCACATAGGAGTACTAAGTTAAGGTTTACAACTCAAAAATTACCTTAACATGCTCAAGTTCCTTCCCAACTTTACACATGACTCTTGACTTGCAAATACAACTTATAACATTGGGCACAATCATACTATGTGAACTTGACATATTACAAGTATTCCCAAAATACTAGTTACTCCCAACATTTCCAAAATGCAAGATGTTTACAACACTTAGAGTTGAAGATTACAACTTAAACTCAAAACAACTATACATATGCACATATCATTACAACTTGCTACTCCCACACCCAAACCCGTCGCGTGGATCATTTCCTCTCCTCCTCTCGGACGGTACCTGTGATGGTTATTCAATAACCACAACAGAAAATATATTTTCGTTTAAGCTTTCACTTAGTGAGGGGACTAATCATGCTATTGGAATGTTTAATATGCAAATGCAACAATCATTATAAACAACAACAAATTGATCTCCGGAAAGTCAAGTCATTCTAGCCACCACCCCCGGGTCCTTCTCATCTCGGAATTTCTCACTCTTTTATTGCATATAGCATATCACACACACTCTTGTGATCCCAAAGGCATCACCGTTTCATCATTGTGGTCGTCATCACGCCCCGCTCATTGAGGGCTTACCGTCCCTTACATATGGGACTTATAAATGGAGACCACTACTTGACTTTCCTTTGATCCATATAAGCATATAAGCAACTAATCACATGAACATGACAATCCTTCATATAATTGATATATAAAGTTCATTCTAATCACAAACTTGGCACACTAGTCATGGATTAAGCATTCTAGAGCATCAATTATCACATTAACATAAGTAAACTCCCAATTTTGAGATTAGAACACTCACCTCTTTGATTTATACGCAACTAAGCTTAGAATTTCCCTAATTCATTCCCAAGTTTAGCTCAATTTCTAGTTAGTGATAATCCTTCACAAGTTTGGTACCAAGAACATCGTTTATCAAAAACAGTCGTCGGAAAAACGTTGCCAAAAATGAAAATAAATGACGTGCATGTGATCCCCTTACCTCTACGAGTCCAAATCCGGTCTCGGTTCGTGAATCCGACGCCGAACGGCGAAGGAGCGACAAGAAACGTCGTCGAGAATTCCGTCGCCGACTCAAGCTCTCGTTCTCTCTTCAATTTTAGATTCCCAGCTGTGTTTGATTCTAAGAAGACACATATAGCATATGTGTTGTCATACATTTTCCCATAATTCCATTCACCTCCCCCAACTTTCTTTAAGCTTTATTATGAAACCCCCATATTATTTACATTAACTACCCATCTTTTCTAAAAGGATTTAATCTAAGTCCAGCATGGGTCCCAAACATGGTCCCACATAAATTGTGAGGTTGCTATAAAACCTACCAGTTATTAATTTTATTCAAATACGCCCTCACATGGGTACCCAAATTGGCCCCCTTTCCTATCATAAGACATAATAATATCAATAAGCATTTAAACAAGTAATCATATAAGCACATAATAACATCAAAATGCAAATTATTTTAATTAGACCCTCGTTGGGCCCCACATTTATACCAGTCATGTCCTTTTTACAGACCTTTCATCTGTGCCCGCATTTGAGCTCCTTTTCACATGTGGGTTCATAACCCCACCGTTAAACATCTCATGCATTAATTATCTTTAATTAACACACATTGATATCACATTAATCTTATTTTCCGGGTACGGGTGTTACACGACCTCTTCCTTGTGTCGATATAGATGCAACAGATGTCGGGTCACTAGCCTCTCCTTAGCCATGAGCACGAGCTCTAGTATGCGGTTGCATAACTAATGCCATAAGAAAATTAAGAGAGGGATGATTTAATAAAATGCTAAACGACCAGAAAGATAGTTAAATGCAAATAAAATGTCTCCTAGCACATATACAATGTTGAATGAATACCTTATGTCCCAAAGTATTCAAACCCGGTTAAGCTCTGATACCATTCTGAAACGCCCTAAATCCCTAGGGGATTTACGTGGTTAAATAACTAAACAGGTGTAGACACCCCAATTTTGACCAAACGTCAAATCCAGGGATTGGTTACCTCTCAAAGACCGATGATGACAATGATCGGTGACATCCGAAGATCTTCCAGAAAATTCAAAATGATTCTTCAAGGCAAATTTCAAAATTAAAATAGAAAATATAAAAAGGAGAAGGAAGAGAGAGAGAGTTTGGGTATTCGGGAGAAACCCGAATAATAAAGAACGCGTGAGAAACCCAGTCTGGGAACCGGATTTTAAGAAAAAATAAGAATAATAAAGAGTTCTTTTGAGAGAAATAGGAAGACAAAATAAATAAAAAATCTTGGAAAAGGAGAAAATACAAAAAAAGAGAGTAGTATATTCAAAATATACCATGCACATGGTTGATACCATGCACATGGGGGATATTAATACATATATATATATATATAGAATAGAAAAATTGTGTTTACACCAACATTTTTTTTGAAAAATCAAAAAGAGGGACAAAATTCAGTTAGCCCCGGCACGCGGAAAACGCGGCGGCACTCACTGAGTGCCGCGCCGGCACTTAGTGTTTGCCGCCCGGCATTCAGGGAGTGCCGCCCGGCATTCAGTGAGTGCCGCCGGCACCCGTCGAGTGCCGCCGGCTGTAACAGACTGCTTTTCTCACATGTTCTAGAAGAAATCTTTGCACATGGGTTTCCACCCCGAATTTACCCATTTATCCCTGGATTGAGGGTCTATATAAACAAACCTTCTCTTCCATTTTTGATATACTTGGAATATACTTGAATCAACACATATACTTGAATTTAGAGAGAGAGAGAGATACAAAATCATATAGAGAAAAGAAGAAATTCTTGAAGAAGCTTGAAGAATTTGAAGAATTTTGAAGAAAATCTTGAAGTCTTGGAAGATCTTCACAAGAAGTTGAAGAATCCCTTGAGGTTTTAGAGGTAACCTCTCAATCATTTGATAGAATTAGGCCATTCAATCACAAGTTCATAGTTCTAGGAACTTTACACATTTTCAAAACCTCTCTTCTTACCTCATTTCATCACACACCACTTAGAACTTGTGATTGAATCTCATATTACTTCATTGATTTGGGTCTAATTGATGCCTTGGGTTTAAAATAAAATCAATTTTGAAGAATTTGTGTTCTTGGTTTCTCAAAGCAAATTTTGATTTCTTATTTCTACCATTTCTTGTAAGGTTCATGAGATCTTCCATATCTCATTGAACCTCTTTGAGTTTGATGATTCAACTTCTAAGATCTCATGATCTACATGGAGGTTAGAATGAATCATAATTTTAATCTATATATAATTAGTGAGATTCAAGTCTTAATCCATGACTTGAACCTCTTCATGGAGAAATCTTATGGAATCCTTACCATATTCCAATAAGGTTTCATTAGATTTTAACTTCATTTAAGACTCCAATGACCATCAAATGGTAGGAGTAATCTTAATTTCTCTAAGTAATCTTTGATTTTCCTTACTTCTATTTCACTAAAAAGGCTCATGAGATCTTCCATATCTCATTGAACCTCTTAGAGTTTGATTCTTCAACTTCTAAGATCTCATGATCTACATGGAGGTTAGAATGAATAATAATTTTAATCTATATATAGTTAGAGAGATTCAAGTTTCAATCCATAACTTGAACCTCTTCATTAAGGAATCTTATGGAATCCTTACTATATTCCAATGAGGTTTTGAGTAGATGTAACTATATTTAGACTCCAATGACCATCAAATGGTAGGAGTAATATTTTTGAACTCAAGTTTTGGTCCATAGGTTTAGGTTCTTTATTTGAGGATTTTGTGAAGTTCATTTCAATACTTCATCAAGATCCATAAGTGTGGTGTGCCTCATAGTCTTCAATGACCATCAAATGGTAGAAGAAGTAGTTTGGTTTGAGCCCCAACTTCATGTTCTAATAGTTGAGGCCAATCAATAAACTTGAACTAGCAAAATGAAACAGTGGGTTCATAAACTGTTTTTGATCAAGGATTTTTAGTTTGAAATCCGACCGTTGGAATCGAATGAAACCAACGGGAAAATGTTCATAACACATTGCTTTACCACTGTGATTTTTGTTTTAGTAAGATCTTGTGATTAGAAGGGTTTGATCATGGTTTTGTGAGCTAAATACAATCTGTCCAGAGTTTTAAAATACTTTCAGAATAGTAAGTCCGTTTTGAAATTAATAGATCAGAACCTTAATTAAGTTTTTGGGGTCTCAAATAATTTTTTATAAGTACCTTAATGTGTTAGGAAGGTACCCTAAAAAGATCTAAGTGTTTCTCATTTTTTTACTATTTTTAAAAAATCATACAAGATCTCTGGACAGAGAGTTGCAGAATCTTGAGTGAGGTCTAGTATTTTCCATATTCCCGGAGTTCTAACCGTTGAAATCTTGATTTTCAAGTTGGGTTAGAAACTAGACTCACAGAGGCATAACATATCCAAAAATCAGTAAGATCCAACCGTTGAAAGTATTTTATATCCATTTTTGAACGTCGGGTCTGCTCTCTGTAAATCACAAAAAACTGCTACTGTTTTTGTCTAATCTTATTTGTTTCAACTCAAATGGTCTCTTAATGTCTTGAGACCCAAACCATGTTTTGAATAATGATAATTTAGATTAAATCCAGAGGCTTAGTGATCCAAATTGGTGAATAAATTCATGTCCCATATTTGTTCATATTCATGCATTCATTCATACATGTTAATATCCATAAGTAGGACTTATCTCTTGCCTAAGATGTATCTAATTGAACATGACCTATGATTAATTACCTTTTGATATTATATCTTGTCTAAGGCATGTGTACTAACCTTTGTTTTGTAGCGCTTTGAGGTACAATTTATCAACCCTTCTCTAGTTTAATCTATTTTATTGATTTTAATTGATTTTTCGACCCCATGTGCGACACCTTAGCTTAGGTTTTGCCTTATGTGTATATATGTGTTAGAGACCTTTCTTAGGTTTATTTTTGCATGCATTGCACGTTTGATATTCGCGGCCGGATCCCGGGTATGTTTTCTAGTTCTCTATTGCATATCATGATGTTTGCTAGTTGAATTATGTGACTTATGAATGATATTTTACCGTTAGCAATTTTGCACCCTTTCAACATGCTTGTGTTATGTATACCTACATATATGTATTAATTGAGGGCATGCTTAGATTATTAATTTGATTAAAAAGGATGTTGAGTAGAGGCCTATCGTGAGATAGGATGAAAGGGGGTGTTTTAGTCCGCCGGGCTCCTTCCCCTTTCATTCCATAATCCCCGGACCTAGTTTATCTTTGGTTTCGCAAAAGATCAGTTTGCTTTTAAAATGGTTTCTTAATTTTTCCTTTTAAAAATTAAGTGGCGACTCTTTGAAAATTGAAAATATTTGTTTTAAAAGTGGGTAAAATTTGAAAACCTGCGATATCCACAATCTGGCGACTCTGCTGGGGATCGAACCCAGAATCTCTGGTTTCGCAGACCAGAATTTTGATTTTGGGTTCACTCGAGGATTAGACTTGAAAGCATCCTTTTAATCGAATTAATTAATTTTTGTGTGCCCGTTGCATTGCACTTGCATGTCTCGCCAGTCGATTGCACGGAACTATGACCTTGGAGGCTCGGGGCAACCCGGTCGGTCAAGTCATCATGGGACCGTGTGATCACCCTTGATCTCGTACCATGTTTTGGTATATGAAGCATCCTATCGGGTGTGTGTCAAGGGTCCCTTATTTGACCAAAACCCGGCCTTTGCATAGTAGTTTCCATAGAACCTTTCAAAATTAGGGAGTCAATTCTTGATTAGGGTTATGTGCTAGGGAGTTTTGTATGCCCGAAAGGGATTACTTGAGATGATGACGATGCTTACTTGATAAAAGATAAGTAACCTCTTAATCACTTTTGGGCAATTCCTTTTCATGTCCTATGACATTAAAGAATGAGCCGAATCTTGATTATAAGATTACATCTCTTGTATCATGTTTAGCTAAGCATCATTGACCTTGTATGCATCCGAATTCATGAAAAGTGCGATGATTATCTAATCGTGTAATGCTCCTACCCAAGAATCCAAAGTTCATGGTTTATGAAAATTTTTGATTAATCATCATCTTTTATCCAAAAGAAGAATAAATTGTTTTGAAAATTTTTTACCCTTTCAAAAAAAAAAAAATGTTTAAGGTTCATTTTTCAAGTAAAACCCAAATCATTTTTCTTATTGAGAAATATTTTCATATCCTCTTTTTTTAATAAAAGGTTCAAAATCCTTGAGAATTGTTTTTGAAAGATCTCTACAATTAAAGAAATGCTTTTCAAATGAATTTTAAAGCGAAGTTTCAACCCAATCATCTTTTGTTCAGAAATGTTGCCTTCAAAGGAAAACTCCTTAAGAATTTGAAAGAGCCCATCATCTAGGGGAAATACTTGTCAAATGGATTTCAAAAATTCTAAAATTTTCAAACCTTGAAGGGGTAATGAGGATCACGATGAAAGGAGAAGTTAAGCGCACTTGATATGGATGAGGATTTTATGTGCTTATATGTTATATGTGCTAGGACTAGAATTTTCCTTTCTTTTGCATATAGAATAGGCACACACACATTTGCATTTCATCCGTGTGTCATGTGTGCGGTGCATGCATTTAGCCACATCAAAACATTAAAGCATGTACATTTTGGCACTCTCATCATGTCAGTCAAACGTCATTACGTGCATGTAAAATACAAATTCAGAAAGTAATCCAATAGTTCCTCAAAATTCCTTGCCTCTTGAAAATCAATTCTGCTTGCGAACCTTTTACCTCTCTATGTTGTTGAATTTGTAGAAAGAGTGGAACAACTAGATCTCCTAGTGAGGACACTTCTAATCTTCTTGGGTTCATCTTTCTTGATTTAAAGAAGAAAATATTTTTGCACACATGTTGTTGGAGAGTGGTGAACTTGAAGGTTCAAATGATGATAGTAGGGTGATAGTGTTTGGAAACACGGCTGCTAAAGCAAATATGGATGCTCCTGGGGACCCAATAAATTGAAAATCATCTGTGACACTCCAATTGAGGCCAAGCCGAGTCTAGTCCGGTAGTCGAGTCATGTTAAGTTGGAGTTAAGTGTCAAGTCCAGTCGAGTCTTTGAGTCAGTCGGTTATCGAGTTTCTTTTTTTTAAGTTTCTTTTTATCGAGTCAAGTGATGTAATCCTTTTTCCCTACTAGTTGAATAAAATCTCATTCTGTTTGATTCAGTGTGCCAAGTCATGAATGTATGGATCATTAAGCCAAGAAAGAAAAAAAGAGGAAGAAAAAAAAAATTTCTTTTTCAAATGATCATGGAAAATACTATTGTTAATAAATCTTTGCATTGAAAAGGATCCCCAAGTGATCAAAGCAAATTATGTGCCAAAACCACGGAGGAGTAGAGAATTGATTTGCTTTACTTTAAGAATTTAAAGATGCTCTTGCTTAATCTTGAAAAGATGAACTTGGAACTTGAAGCTTGCTCACCATCTCTTTTTTTTTTTATACCAAGCCTAAAAGATGAGCCCAACCAGTCCAAAGTCATAACTTGATCCTTGATGGTAGCCAAATGTTTTAAATAAACTTCTTCCAAAAAAAAAAGAGAAAAAAAGAAGAAAAGAAAGAGCTCGCTAGGATGAAAACCCAAAAGGGCGCCTAGGCAAAAGTGAGAGCACGAAAAAAAAAGAGAAATTAAAAAAAAAAAGAAAAAGAAAAAAAATGAAGATGAAGGAGCTCGCTGGGATGAAAACCCGAAAGGGCGCCTAGGCAAAAGTTAGAGCAAGAATAAGATGCGTGTTGATTTCAAAATCCGAATCCTAGCCAGTCAAAATCATGAAGAGAATAAGAGATAGTGAGGTAGAGAAAAGAAAGGAAAGAGAAAAGAAAAGGCAAAGAATAAATAAGATTGAGAATTCTTGAGCACTTCAAAGTACATCATTGGTAGATGAATTATCCCAAAGCTTTGTGTTGTTCTCAACAAAGAAAATAAATTGGAAAGAGAGATTTGAAAGTATCAATTAGTATCAAAATTTTGTGAGAGGCTCATGGATAAGTAGGCCTATAACAATGCAAAAGTATCTTTAAGAAAAATAAAGAGTGATTTGGAGGGCTGCTATTGCTTTATGAGTATGGTAGAGTGTGATTTAAACACGATGTGTTATGATAGTTGTAAAGATTGACTGGCTAGTGAAAAGGTAAAAAGAATCAACCGCCAAAAAAAAAAAAAAAAAAAAAAAAAAGAATAAAAGAAAAAAAATAATAAAAGGGAGACGTAGTTCATGTTCTCATCATTTTGTTCAAAAGCTACCACAAGGAATCTGTTTTAGAAAATCTGCCCAGAAAAAAAAGCACTCATTGGACTCAAATGAAAACATGGCTCGAAAAGCCCATAATTCTTGAAGCCTTATTCTTTCAAGACCTCCAGAATCGATGAACTACGTTTTTGACCTGATTCCCACTCGGGGATACGTAGGCAGCCTACCCGGTTCGGTCACCGCCCTTGCTATGATCTGGCACTTTCTTTCAGGCCTTAGCCGAACTACTTTGGGCCTGATTCCCGTTCGGGGATAAGTAGGCGAACCTCCCAAGGTTCTCGGTCCATAACCATCCCTAAACCATAAGCATCACCCTTTGTGCCTTTGGTTTCCTTCCTTTAGACTAGGGGCAAACTTGCGTAAGTTTGCCTGAAGCCGCATATATATTGCCAAACTAGGGGCAAACAAAGTTTGCCCATCAGCATTGGGATGTCCTACTTCAACCCACCGCATTCATGATGATTACCTCTAGGTTGGGAGTAAATGCACTGCAGGCATCCTGCACCATCATGTTCTCAAAACCCTTGGATAAGCCTATTTGCCCTTAAGACTAGGGGCAAGCTTCATTTTCTGAACACCTTATTTAATCCCAGAAGCAAGGCCTTCGAGTCCTATTCAAACTAGGGGCAAACTTCGTTTGTCAAAAATCCCTCTATGTCAGAGAAAAGTTCTCAAGTAATCGAGTTTGTTTTGAATGGATTGAAATAGAATGTCTTTTATTCTCTAAGCTAAGGCACTAATTTGAAGCACACTCTGGATAGGCAAAGAACCAGCTAACTCGAAAGGGGAGAATCTTCAAAGTTTAGATTTGTTGGTGAAGTACTACCATTGTAAGATGATGAATAAATGAAATGATACATTATCCACGATGAAAGCACATTGATTTATAATAACACAGAGTTTGAGTCAGTCGTCTTGTATAAATTGTCCTCCTTCGATGAGTCAATAATGGTCTCAAATGAGTGGGTTTAAGATGATGAATAAAGATTTGAAGAGTCTCCATGAGCATCCCAAAAGCAATGCAAGCAGGATTTTTAAACACTATCATAACACAATGCTAAAGTGGAAATATGAAGGGTCCAAGACTAGGGGAAAAAGGTGACTTCCCTCTTTTGATAGAATTGATATGTTTCTTCCAAAGGTCCGCAGATACAGAAAATCATTCTTTCCAATTCTTTGAGTCCAAGGAGACTCCCAAACCTTGCATTAGTCCTCAATGGCAGCATTATCGGTGTTAGTCCTCAATGGCAACTTTGCGTTAGTCCTCAATGGCAGCATTATCGGTGTTAGTCCTCAATGGCAACCTTGCGTTAGTCCTCAATGGCAGCATTATCGGTGTTAGTCCTCAATGGCAACCTTGCGTTAGTCCTCAATGGCAGCATTATCGGTGTTAGTCCTCAATGGCAACCTTGCGTTAGTCCTCAATGGCAGCATTATCGGTGTTAGTCCTCAATGGCAACCTTGCGTTAGTCCTCAATGGCAGCATTATATTTGTTAGTCCTCAATGGCAACCTTGCGTTAGTCCTCAATGGCAGCATTATCGGTGTTAGTCCTCAATGGCAACCTTGCGTTAGTCCTCAATGGCAGCATTATCGGTGTTAGTCCTCAATGGCAACTTTGCGTTAGTCCTCAATGGCAGCATTATCGGTGTTAGTCCTCAATGGCAACCTTGCGTTAGTCCTCAATGGCAGCATTATCGGTGTTAGTCCTCAATGGCAACCTTGCGTTAGTCCTCAATGGCAGCATCATCGGTGTTAGTCCTCAACGGCAACTTTGCATTAGTCCTCAATGGCAGCATCATTGGTATTACTCCTCAATGGCAACCTCGCATTCGCATTAGTCCTTAATGATTTGTTGAGTCTCGTTCAAACTCCTGATTTGGAAATTCTAAATTCTTTGTGAATCGAATTGACTCCAATTTTGTGAAACATAAATTCTTTGAGTCTAATTGACTTTTGAATTGGTGAAATAAAAATTATTTAAGTCTGATTGAATTCCAATTTTAGAATATGGAACTGAAATGAGGCTGATTGACTCCAAATTTTGAAAAATTGAATTGAATTGAGCCTAATTGACTCCCGATTCTGAAAGTTGAATTGAATTGAATTGAATTTGACTAACTTCTGATTTAGAATTTGAATAAAACTGAGTTTGACTAACTCTGATGAACTGAATTGAAATAAATTGAGTCTAATTTGACTCCCGATTTTGGGAAATTGAAATAAATTGAGTTTGATTTAACTCCTGATTTTGAAAATTGGAATTTTTTGATTAAGTCAAAATTGACTCTGATTAAGAAAATTTGAAATGTTATAAATTAACCCTCGATTTTGAAATAGGAAATTCTTTGAGTCCGTGTGACTCCATTTGTATAAATAGGAAATTCTTTGAGTCCGTGTGACTCCATTTGTATAAATATGTATATATACATTTGTTGAGTCTGTATGACTCCATTTGTATGAAATGTGAGTTTGATTGAGTCTGTATGATTCTATTTGTATATAAAAGTGAATTTGTTGAGTCCGTGTGACTTCGTTCGAATAACGAAATGAAATTTTGAGTCCGCGTGACTCCGGCTTTGTGAAATATGAAATTTTGAGTCCGCATGACTCCGTCTCTGTAAAATATGAATTTTCGAGTCTGCATGACTCCGTCTGTGTAAAATATGAATTTTCGAGTCTGCATGACTCCGTCTATGTAAAATATGAACTCTTGAGTCCGCATGACTCCGTTTGTGAAAAATGTGAATTTGTTGGGTCCATGGGACTTCATTTATGTAAAATACTGAGTTCTAGAGTCCGCGTGACTCTGTCTTTTTTAAATATATATATATATATATATTTAGTCTGTATGACTTCCTTCGTGTTTATAGAATGTGAATTTTTGAGTCCGTATGAATTCGTGTTTGAGAAATGTGAAAATTTTCAAGATCATATGACTCTCCTTTGTAAAATGTGAATCAGTGCAACTCCCCTTTGGAAATAGGAATTGTTTCAAGTTGAATCGACTCCGAACTCTGGATTTTGAGAATTTGAATTTGTTTGAGTCTAATTGACTCCTAATTCATGAGTTTGAACTAAATTGAGTCTGATTGACTCCCAATTTTGTGAAGCAAGAATTCTTTGAGTTTTATCAACTCCTAATTTTGTGAAACTAAAATTCTTTGATTCTGTTTTTTGAAATTCTTTGAGTCTAATTGACTCCCGATTTTGTGAAATTGAAGTTGCTTCGAGTCCAATTGACTCCTGTTTTTAGAAATTTGAAATTCTTTAAGTATGATTGATTCCTGATTTTAGAAAATTGAATTTATTTGAATCTGAATGACTAAATGATTTTAGAAGGTGAATTTATTTGAAATGAGTTTGATTGACTCCTGATAAGTGGAATTTGAATTCGAAATTGAGTCAAAGTGACTCTTGATTGGGCAAATTTTTTATTTGAGTCTGATTGACTCCTGATTTTAAAAGAATGAATTGAATTGAGTTTAGTTGATTTTAAGAAACTAAGATTAAATTGAGTCTGATTGACTCTTGATTTTAAAAAGAATGAATTGAATTGAGTTTGGTTGATTTTAAGAATCTAAGTTGAATTGAGTCTGATTGACTCTTGATTGTAGGAAATTTGAATAAATTGGAGTCTGATTAACTCCAGACTTCTGAAAATTGATTTGATTAAGAGTCTAATTGACTCCAATTTTTGGAAAATTGAATAAATTGGAGTCTGCTTGACTCCGGACTCTTGAAAATTGATTTGATTAGGAGTTTGATTTACTCCGGATTTTGAGAATTAGAGTAAATTAGAGTCTAATTGACTCCGGGCTTTTGAAAATTGATTTGATTAAGAGTCTAATTGACTCCTGATTTTGGAAAATTGAATAAATGAGAGTTTGGTTGAATCTAAGCTTATTTGAGTCTGACGGACTCCTGGTTTTAGAAGAATGAATTGACTCGAGTCCGAAAGGCTCCGATTTTGAGAAGATGAGTTGATTTCGAATTGGAATGACTCCGAAATTTTGGAAATTGATTTGGTTCGAGCTTGATTGGCTCCGATTCTTTGGAAATTTGTTAAATTAGAACCTGATTAACTCCGATTTTGGAAAATTAAATAAATTGGAATAAGTTTGAAGTTTAATCTGATTAAGAGTCTGATTGATTCTGGGATTTGCGGAAGCATGTATTCAACCGAAGTCTAATTGACTCCGAACTTTGAAACCTGATTTGACTTAAGCCTGATTGGCTCCAATTCTTTGAAAAGTGATTCGATTTGAGCCTGATTGACTCTGATTCTTTAAAAGTTGATTTGACTTGAGCCTAATTGGCTCCGATTCTTTAAAAAATTGATTTGATTTGAGCCTGATTGGCTCTGATTCCTTGAAAATAGATTTGAATTCAGCCTGATTGGCTCTGACTCTTTGAAAGTTGGTTTAATTTGAGTCTGATTGGCTCTAATTCTTTGAAAATTGATTCAAATTGAGCCTGATTGGCTCTGATTCTTTGAAAATTGATTCGAATTGAGCCTGATTGGCTTTGATTCTTTGAAAATTGATTTGGTTTGAGCCCGATTGGCTCCGAAACTTTGAAGTTGATTTGACTTGAGCCTGATTGGCTCCGATTCTTTGAAAATAGATTTGAATTGAGCCTAATTGGTTTCAACTCTTTGGAATTTGATTTGATATGAGAGTCTTGTTTGATTCTGGAACTTTGAAAATTGATTTGGTTCGACTCCAGGTTAGAAGAAATTCAGCCGACTTTAATATGATTGATCTTCGATTTCGGAAATTAAAAGCAAATATGAATCCAAGTGTTTCCAGGTTTAGGAAAGTTAATTCGAAATTTAATCAGCTCCTGAAAGTTAGGAATTATGAATTGAACCAAGTCAACTTTGATTTTACTTGGTGAGGCAGTAAATTTGCATCTCATCTTTCAACGTGCTACCTGATTCGGCTTAGCCGATCAGATGATTTTGGGGAGTTTGAGCATAGAGCTGCTCAATCTTTCAACGTGCTACCTGATTCGGCTTAGCCGATCAGATGATTTTGGGGGATTTTGAGCATAGAGCTGCTCAATCTTTCTGCGTGCTACCTGATTCGGCTTAGCCGATCAGATGATTTTGGGGAGTTTGAGCATAGAGCTGCTCAATCTCTCTGCGTGCTACCTGATTCGGCTTAGCCGATCAGATGATTTTGGGGAGTTTGAGCATAGAGCTGCTCAATCTTTCTGCGTGCTACCTGATTCGGCTTAGCCGATCAGATGATTTTGGGGATTTTGAGCATAGAGCTGCTCAATCTCTCTGCGTGCTACCTGATTCGGCTTAGCCGATCAGATGATTTTGGGGATTTTGAGCATAGAGCTGCTCAATCTCTCTGCGTGCTACCTGATTCGGCTTAGCCGATCAGATGATTTTGGGGAGTTTGAGCATAGAGCTGCTCAATCTCTCTGCGTGCTACCTGATTCGGCTTAGCCGATCAGATGATTTTGGGGATTTTGAGCATAGAGCTGCTCAATCTCTCTGCGTGCTACCTGATTCGGCTTAGCCGATCAGATGATTTTGGGGAGTTTGAGCATAGAGCTGCTCAATCTTTCTGCGTGCTACCTGATTCGGCTTAGCCGATCAGATGATTTTGGGGAGTTTGAGCATAGAGCTGCTCAATCTTTCAACGTGCTACCTGATTCGGCTTAGCCGATCAGATGATTTTGGGGGATTTTGAGCATAGAGCTGCTCAATCTTTCTGCGTGCTACCTGATTCGGCTTAGCCGATCAGATGATTTTGGGGATTTTGAGCATAGAGCTGCTCAATCTCTCTGCGTGCTACCTGATTCGGCTTAGCCGATCAGATGATTTTGGGGATTTTGAGCATAGAGCTGCTCAATCTCTCTGCGTGCTACCTGATTCGGCTTAGCCGATCAGATGATTTTGGGGAGTTTGAGCATAGAGCTGCTCAATCTCTCTGCGTGCTACCTGATTCGGCTTAGCCGATCAGATGATTTTGGGGATTTTGAGCATAGAGCTGCTCAATCTCTCTGCGTGCTACCTGATTCGGCTTAGCCGATCAGATGATTTTGGGGAGTTTGAGCATAGAGCTGCTCAATCTTTCTGCGTGCTACCTGATTCGGCTTAGCCGATCAGATGATTTTGGGGAGTTTGAGCATAGAGCTGCTCAATCTTTCAACGTGCTACCTGATTCGGCTTAGCCGATCAGATGATTTTGGGGGATTTTGAGCATAGAGCTGCTCAATCTTTCTGCGTGCTACCTGATTCGGCTTAGCCGATCAGATGATTTTGGGGATTTTGAGCATAGAGCTGCTCAATCTCTCTGCGTGCTACCTGATTCGGCTTAGCCGATCAGATGATTTTGGGGAGTTTGAGCATAGAGCTGCTCAATCTTTCTGCGTGCTACCTGATTCGGCTTAGCCGATCAGATGATTTTGGGGATTTTGAGCATAGAGCTGCTCAATCTCTCTGCGTGCTACCTGATTCGGCTTAGCCGATCAGATGATTTTGGGGATTTTGAGCATAGAGCTGCTCAATCTCTCTGCGTGCTACCTGATTCGGCTTAGCCGATCAGATGATTTTGGGGAGTTTGAGCATAGAGCTGCTCAATCTCTCTGCGTGCTACCTGATTCGGCTTAGCCGATCAGATGATTTTGGGGATTTTGAGCATAGAGCTGCTCAATCTCTCTGCGTGCTACCTGATTCGGCTTAGCCGATCAGATGATTTTGGGGAGTTTGAGCATAGAGCTGCTCAATCTTTCTGCGTGCTACCTGATTCGGCTTAGCCGATCAGATGATTTTGGGGAGTTTGAGCATAGAGCTGCTCAATCTTTCTGCGTGCTACCTGATTCGGCTTAGCCGATCAGATGATTTTGGGGATTTTGAGCATAGAGCTGCTCAATCTCTCTGCGTGCTACCTGATTCGGCTTAGCCGATCAGATGATTTTGGGGATTTTGAGCATAGAGCTGCTCAATCTCTCTGCGTGCTACCTGATTCGGCTTAGCCGATCAGATGATTTTGGGGAGTTTGAGCATAGAGCTGCTCAATCTCTCTGCGTGCTACCTGATTCGGCTTAGCCGATCAGATGATTTTGGGGATTTTGAGCATAGAGCTGCTCAATCTCTCTGCGTGCTACCTGATTCGGCTTAGCCGATCAGATGATTTTGGGGAGTTTGAGCATAGAGCTGCTCAATCTTTCTGCGTGCTACCTGATTCGGCTTAGCCGATCAGATGATTTTGGGGAGTTTGAGCATAGAGCTGCTCAATCTCTCTGCGTGCTACCTGATTCGGCTTAGCCGATCAGATGATTTTGGGGATTTTGAGCATAGAGCTGCTCAATCTCTCTGCGTGCTACCTGATTCGGCTTAGCCGATCAGATGATTTTGGGGAGTTTGAGCATAGAGCTGCTCAATCTTTCTGCGTGCTACCTGATTCGGCTTAGCCGATCAGATGATTTTGGGGAGTTTGAGCATAGAGCTGCTCAATCTTTCTGCGTGCTACCTGATTCGGCTTAGCCGATCAGATGATTTTGGGGATTTTGAGCATAGAGCTGCTCAATCTTTCTGCGTGCTACCTGATTTGGCTATGGGGTATAAGGCGCAGAGCGCATCTCAGTCAATCAGACGATTCTCATATGCATATGAAATGTACAATAGTCATAATGTTCCTAGAGTAAGACGGTGTCATAATAGGATAATTCAATGTATAGGGTGCATTTATGATAATAGGAAGAGTAACGTGACTCAGGAACATCACGTTTGGGAGCATAAGATATAAGGTTGCATGAGCATGTGCATCACGATGAGATAGGTGCATTCATCTGTGTGACTACCTGCGTTGGTGTGTTGTTGTCCTTTGCCCGAACTACGTCCTGGTCTGATTCCCGTTGGGATACGTAGGCAGCTCACCATTGAGCACGACCAGCATTTGGCTATTTGCGCGCCTGTTTTTGCAACGCACTTTTGTTTTTATCTGGATTCGACTATTTGGTCAAAGGCTTGTCTTTCACACAGGCTTTGACATTTGCTTGTGATACGCGTTGCTTCACGAGCTCTGTCAAAGAGGGGCAAACTGTAGACACCCCAATTTTGACCAAACGTCAAATCCAGGGATTGGTTACCTCTCAAAGACCGATGATGACAATGATCGGTGACATCCGAAGATCTTCCAGAAAATTCAAAATGATTCTTCAAGGCAAATTTCAAAATTAAAATAGAAAATATAAAAAGGAGAAGGAAGAGAGAGAGAGTTTGGGTATTCGGGAGAAACCCGAATAATAAAGAACGCGTGAGAAACCCAGTCTGGGAACCGGATTTTAAGAAAAAATAAGAATAATAAAGAGTTCTTTTGAGAGAAATAGGAAGACAAAATAAATAAAAAATCTTGGAAAAGGAGAAAATACAAAAAAAGAGAGTAGTATATTCAAAATATACCATGCACATGGTTGATACCATGCACATGGGGGATATTAATACATATATATATATATATATAGAATAGAAAAATTGTGTTTACACCAACATTTTTTTTGAAAAATCAAAAAGAGGGACAAAATTCAGTTAGCCCCGGCACGCGGAAAACGCGGCGGCACTCACTGAGTGCCGCGCCGGCACTTAGTGTTTGCCGCCCGGCATTCAGGGAGTGCCGCCCGGCATTCAGTGAGTGCCGCCGGCACCCGTCGAGTGCCGCCGGCTGTAACAGACTGCTTTTCTCACATGTTCTAGAAGAAATCTTTGCACATGGGTTTCCACCCCGAATTTACCCATTTATCCCTGGATTGAGGGTCTATATAAACAAACCTTCTCTTCCATTTTTGATATACTTGGAATATACTTGAATCAACACATATACTTGAATTTAGAGAGAGAGAGAGATACAAAATCATATAGAGAAAAGAAGAAATTCTTGAAGAAGCTTGAAGAATTTGAAGAATTTTGAAGAAAATCTTGAAGTCTTGGAAGATCTTCACAAGAAGTTGAAGAATCCCTTGAGGTTTTAGAGGTAACCTCTCAATCATTTGATAGAATTAGGCCATTCAATCACAAGTTCATAGTTCTAGGAACTTTACACATTTTCAAAACCTCTCTTCTTACCTCATTTCATCACACACCACTTAGAACTTGTGATTGAATCTCATATTACTTCATTGATTTGGGTCTAATTGATGCCTTGGGTTTAAAATAAAATCAATTTTGAAGAATTTGTGTTCTTGGTTTCTCAAAGCAAATTTTGATTTCTTATTTCTACCATTTCTTGTAAGGTTCATGAGATCTTCCATATCTCATTGAACCTCTTTGAGTTTGATGATTCAACTTCTAAGATCTCATGATCTACATGGAGGTTAGAATGAATCATAATTTTAATCTATATATAATTAGTGAGATTCAAGTCTTAATCCATGACTTGAACCTCTTCATGGAGAAATCTTATGGAATCCTTACCATATTCCAATAAGGTTTCATTAGATTTTAACTTCATTTAAGACTCCAATGACCATCAAATGGTAGGAGTAATCTTAATTTCTCTAAGTAATCTTTGATTTTCCTTACTTCTATTTCACTAAAAAGGCTCATGAGATCTTCCATATCTCATTGAACCTCTTAGAGTTTGATTCTTCAACTTCTAAGATCTCATGATCTACATGGAGGTTAGAATGAATAATAATTTTAATCTATATATAGTTAGAGAGATTCAAGTTTCAATCCATAACTTGAACCTCTTCATTAAGGAATCTTATGGAATCCTTACTATATTCCAATGAGGTTTTGAGTAGATGTAACTATATTTAGACTCCAATGACCATCAAATGGTAGGAGTAATATTTTTGAACTCAAGTTTTGGTCCATAGGTTTAGGTTCTTTATTTGAGGATTTTGTGAAGTTCATTTCAATACTTCATCAAGATCCATAAGTGTGGTGTGCCTCATAGTCTTCAATGACCATCAAATGGTAGAAGAAGTAGTTTGGTTTGAGCCCCAACTTCATGTTCTAATAGTTGAGGCCAATCAATAAACTTGAACTAGCAAAATGAAACAGTGGGTTCATAAACTGTTTTTGATCAAGGATTTTTAGTTTGAAATCCGACCGTTGGAATCGAATGAAACCAACGGGAAAATGTTCATAACACATTGCTTTACCACTGTGATTTTTGTTTTAGTAAGATCTTGTGATTAGAAGGGTTTGATCATGGTTTTGTGAGCTAAATACAATCTGTCCAGAGTTTTAAAATACTTTCAGAATAGTAAGTCCGTTTTGAAATTAATAGATCAGAACCTTAATTAAGTTTTTGGGGTCTCAAATAATTTTTTATAAGTACCTTAATGTGTTAGGAAGGTACCCTAAAAAGATCTAAGTGTTTCTCATTTTTTTACTATTTTTAAAAAATCATACAAGATCTCTGGACAGAGAGTTGCAGAATCTTGAGTGAGGTCTAGTATTTTCCATATTCCCGGAGTTCTAACCGTTGAAATCTTGATTTTCAAGTTGGGTTAGAAACTAGACTCACAGAGGCATAACATATCCAAAAATCAGTAAGATCCAACCGTTGAAAGTATTTTATATCCATTTTTGAACGTCGGGTCTGCTCTCTGTAAATCACAAAAAACTGCTACTGTTTTTGTCTAATCTTATTTGTTTCAACTCAAATGGTCTCTTAATGTCTTGAGACCCAAACCATGTTTTGAATAATGATAATTTAGATTAAATCCAGAGGCTTAGTGATCCAAATTGGTGAATAAATTCATGTCCCATATTTGTTCATATTCATGCATTCATTCATACATGTTAATATCCATAAGTAGGACTTATCTCTTGCCTAAGATGTATCTAATTGAACATGACCTATGATTAATTACCTTTTGATATTATATCTTGTCTAAGGCATGTGTACTAACCTTTGTTTTGTAGCGCTTTGAGGTACAATTTATCAACCCTTCTCTAGTTTAATCTATTTTATTGATTTTAATTGATTTTTCGACCCCATGTGCGACACCTTAGCTTAGGTTTTGCCTTATGTGTATATATGTGTTAGAGACCTTTCTTAGGTTTATTTTTGCATGCATTGCACGTTTGATATTCGCGGCCGGATCCCGGGTATGTTTTCTAGTTCTCTATTGCATATCATGATGTTTGCTAGTTGAATTATGTGACTTATGAATGATATTTTACCGTTAGCAATTTTGCACCCTTTCAACATGCTTGTGTTATGTATACCTACATATATGTATTAATTGAGGGCATGCTTAGATTATTAATTTGATTAAAAAGGATGTTGAGTAGAGGCCTATCGTGAGATAGGATGAAAGGGGGTGTTTTAGTCCGCCGGGCTCCTTCCCCTTTCATTCCATAATCCCCGGACCTAGTTTATCTTTGGTTTCGCAAAAGATCAGTTTGCTTTTAAAATGGTTTCTTAATTTTTCCTTTTAAAAATTAAGTGGCGACTCTTTGAAAATTGAAAATATTTGTTTTAAAAGTGGGTAAAATTTGAAAACCTGCGATATCCACAATCTGGCGACTCTGCTGGGGATCGAACCCAGAATCTCTGGTTTCGCAGACCAGAATTTTGATTTTGGGTTCACTCGAGGATTAGACTTGAAAGCATCCTTTTAATCGAATTAATTAATTTTTGTGTGCCCGTTGCATTGCACTTGCATGTCTCGCCAGTCGATTGCACGGAACTATGACCTTGGAGGCTCGGGGCAACCCGGTCGGTCAAGTCATCATGGGACCGTGTGATCACCCTTGATCTCGTACCATGTTTTGGTATATGAAGCATCCTATCGGGTGTGTGTCAAGGGTCCCTTATTTGACCAAAACCCGGCCTTTGCATAGTAGTTTCCATAGAACCTTTCAAAATTAGGGAGTCAATTCTTGATTAGGGTTATGTGCTAGGGAGTTTTGTATGCCCGAAAGGGATTACTTGAGATGATGACGATGCTTACTTGATAAAAGATAAGTAACCTCTTAATCACTTTTGGGCAATTCCTTTTCATGTCCTATGACATTAAAGAATGAGCCGAATCTTGATTATAAGATTACATCTCTTGTATCATGTTTAGCTAAGCATCATTGACCTTGTATGCATCCGAATTCATGAAAAGTGCGATGATTATCTAATCGTGTAATGCTCCTACCCAAGAATCCAAAGTTCATGGTTTATGAAAATTTTTGATTAATCATCATCTTTTATCCAAAAGAAGAATAAATTGTTTTGAAAATTTTTTACCCTTTCAAAAAAAAAAAAATGTTTAAGGTTCATTTTTCAAGTAAAACCCAAATCATTTTTCTTATTGAGAAATATTTTCATATCCTCTTTTTTTAATAAAAGGTTCAAAATCCTTGAGAATTGTTTTTGAAAGATCTCTACAATTAAAGAAATGCTTTTCAAATGAATTTTAAAGCGAAGTTTCAACCCAATCATCTTTTGTTCAGAAATGTTGCCTTCAAAGGAAAACTCCTTAAGAATTTGAAAGAGCCCATCATCTAGGGGAAATACTTGTCAAATGGATTTCAAAAATTCTAAAATTTTCAAACCTTGAAGGGGTAATGAGGATCACGATGAAAGGAGAAGTTAAGCGCACTTGATATGGATGAGGATTTTATGTGCTTATATGTTATATGTGCTAGGACTAGAATTTTCCTTTCTTTTGCATATAGAATAGGCACACACACATTTGCATTTCATCCGTGTGTCATGTGTGCGGTGCATGCATTTAGCCACATCAAAACATTAAAGCATGTACATTTTGGCACTCTCATCATGTCAGTCAAACGTCATTACGTGCATGTAAAATACAAATTCAGAAAGTAATCCAATAGTTCCTCAAAATTCCTTGCCTCTTGAAAATCAATTCTGCTTGCGAACCTTTTACCTCTCTATGTTGTTGAATTTGTAGAAAGAGTGGAACAACTAGATCTCCTAGTGAGGACACTTCTAATCTTCTTGGGTTCATCTTTCTTGATTTAAAGAAGAAAATATTTTTGCACACATGTTGTTGGAGAGTGGTGAACTTGAAGGTTCAAATGATGATAGTAGGGTGATAGTGTTTGGAAACACGGCTGCTAAAGCAAATATGGATGCTCCTGGGGACCCAATAAATTGAAAATCATCTGTGACACTCCAATTGAGGCCAAGCCGAGTCTAGTCCGGTAGTCGAGTCATGTTAAGTTGGAGTTAAGTGTCAAGTCCAGTCGAGTCTTTGAGTCAGTCGGTTATCGAGTTTCTTTTTTTTAAGTTTCTTTTTATCGAGTCAAGTGATGTAATCCTTTTTCCCTACTAGTTGAATAAAATCTCATTCTGTTTGATTCAGTGTGCCAAGTCATGAATGTATGGATCATTAAGCCAAGAAAGAAAAAAAGAGGAAGAAAAAAAAAATTTCTTTTTCAAATGATCATGGAAAATACTATTGTTAATAAATCTTTGCATTGAAAAGGATCCCCAAGTGATCAAAGCAAATTATGTGCCAAAACCACGGAGGAGTAGAGAATTGATTTGCTTTACTTTAAGAATTTAAAGATGCTCTTGCTTAATCTTGAAAAGATGAACTTGGAACTTGAAGCTTGCTCACCATCTCTTTTTTTTTTTATACCAAGCCTAAAAGATGAGCCCAACCAGTCCAAAGTCATAACTTGATCCTTGATGGTAGCCAAATGTTTTAAATAAACTTCTTCCAAAAAAAAAAGAGAAAAAAAGAAGAAAAGAAAGAGCTCGCTAGGATGAAAACCCAAAAGGGCGCCTAGGCAAAAGTGAGAGCACGAAAAAAAAAGAGAAATTAAAAAAAAAAAGAAAAAGAAAAAAAATGAAGATGAAGGAGCTCGCTGGGATGAAAACCCGAAAGGGCGCCTAGGCAAAAGTTAGAGCAAGAATAAGATGCGTGTTGATTTCAAAATCCGAATCCTAGCCAGTCAAAATCATGAAGAGAATAAGAGATAGTGAGGTAGAGAAAAGAAAGGAAAGAGAAAAGAAAAGGCAAAGAATAAATAAGATTGAGAATTCTTGAGCACTTCAAAGTACATCATTGGTAGATGAATTATCCCAAAGCTTTGTGTTGTTCTCAACAAAGAAAATAAATTGGAAAGAGAGATTTGAAAGTATCAATTAGTATCAAAATTTTGTGAGAGGCTCATGGATAAGTAGGCCTATAACAATGCAAAAGTATCTTTAAGAAAAATAAAGAGTGATTTGGAGGGCTGCTATTGCTTTATGAGTATGGTAGAGTGTGATTTAAACACGATGTGTTATGATAGTTGTAAAGATTGACTGGCTAGTGAAAAGGTAAAAAGAATCAACCGCCAAAAAAAAAAAAAAAAAAAAAAAAAGAATAAAAGAAAAAAAATAATAAAAGGGAGACGTAGTTCATGTTCTCATCATTTTGTTCAAAAGCTACCACAAGGAATCTGTTTTAGAAAATCTGCCCAGAAAAAAAAGCACTCATTGGACTCAAATGAAAACATGGCTCGAAAAGCCCATAATTCTTGAAGCCTTATTCTTTCAAGACCTCCAGAATCGATGAACTACGTTTTTGACCTGATTCCCACTCGGGGATACGTAGGCAGCCTACCCGGTTCGGTCACCGCCCTTGCTATGATCTGGCACTTTCTTTCAGGCCTTAGCCGAACTACTTTGGGCCTGATTCCCGTTCGGGGATAAGTAGGCGAACCTCCCAAGGTTCTCGGTCCATAACCATCCCTAAACCATAAGCATCACCCTTTGTGCCTTTGGTTTCCTTCCTTTAGACTAGGGGCAAACTTGCGTAAGTTTGCCTGAAGCCGCATATATATTGCCAAACTAGGGGCAAACAAAGTTTGCCCATCAGCATTGGGATGTCCTACTTCAACCCACCGCATTCATGATGATTACCTCTAGGTTGGGAGTAAATGCACTGCAGGCATCCTGCACCATCATGTTCTCAAAACCCTTGGATAAGCCTATTTGCCCTTAAGACTAGGGGCAAGCTTCATTTTCTGAACACCTTATTTAATCCCAGAAGCAAGGCCTTCGAGTCCTATTCAAACTAGGGGCAAACTTCGTTTGTCAAAAATCCCTCTATGTCAGAGAAAAGTTCTCAAGTAATCGAGTTTGTTTTGAATGGATTGAAATAGAATGTCTTTTATTCTCTAAGCTAAGGCACTAATTTGAAGCACACTCTGGATAGGCAAAGAACCAGCTAACTCGAAAGGGGAGAATCTTCAAAGTTTAGATTTGTTGGTGAAGTACTACCATTGTAAGATGATGAATAAATGAAATGATACATTATCCACGATGAAAGCACATTGATTTATAATAACACAGAGTTTGAGTCAGTCGTCTTGTATAAATTGTCCTCCTTCGATGAGTCAATAATGGTCTCAAATGAGTGGGTTTAAGATGATGAATAAAGATTTGAAGAGTCTCCATGAGCATCCCAAAAGCAATGCAAGCAGGATTTTTAAACACTATCATAACACAATGCTAAAGTGGAAATATGAAGGGTCCAAGACTAGGGGAAAAAGGTGACTTCCCTCTTTTGATAGAATTGATATGTTTCTTCCAAAGGTCCGCAGATACAGAAAATCATTCTTTCCAATTCTTTGAGTCCAAGGAGACTCCCAAACCTTGCATTAGTCCTCAATGGCAGCATTATCGGTGTTAGTCCTCAATGGCAACTTTGCGTTAGTCCTCAATGGCAGCATTATCGGTGTTAGTCCTCAATGGCAACCTTGCGTTAGTCCTCAATGGCAGCATTATCGGTGTTAGTCCTCAATGGCAACCTTGCGTTAGTCCTCAATGGCAGCATTATCGGTGTTAGTCCTCAATGGCAACCTTGCGTTAGTCCTCAATGGCAGCATTATCGGTGTTAGTCCTCAATGGCAACCTTGCGTTAGTCCTCAATGGCAGCATTATATTTGTTAGTCCTCAATGGCAACCTTGCGTTAGTCCTCAATGGCAGCATTATCGGTGTTAGTCCTCAATGGCAACCTTGCGTTAGTCCTCAATGGCAGCATTATCGGTGTTAGTCCTCAATGGCAACTTTGCGTTAGTCCTCAATGGCAGCATTATCGGTGTTAGTCCTCAATGGCAACCTTGCGTTAGTCCTCAATGGCAGCATTATCGGTGTTAGTCCTCAATGGCAACCTTGCGTTAGTCCTCAATGGCAGCATCATCGGTGTTAGTCCTCAACGGCAACTTTGCATTAGTCCTCAATGGCAGCATCATTGGTATTACTCCTCAATGGCAACCTCGCATTCGCATTAGTCCTTAATGATTTGTTGAGTCTCGTTCAAACTCCTGATTTGGAAATTCTAAATTCTTTGTGAATCGAATTGACTCCAATTTTGTGAAACATAAATTCTTTGAGTCTAATTGACTTTTGAATTGGTGAAATAAAAATTATTTAAGTCTGATTGAATTCCAATTTTAGAATATGGAACTGAAATGAGGCTGATTGACTCCAAATTTTGAAAAATTGAATTGAATTGAGCCTAATTGACTCCCGATTCTGAAAGTTGAATTGAATTGAATTGAATTTGACTAACTTCTGATTTAGAATTTGAATAAAACTGAGTTTGACTAACTCTGATGAACTGAATTGAAATAAATTGAGTCTAATTTGACTCCCGATTTTGGGAAATTGAAATAAATTGAGTTTGATTTAACTCCTGATTTTGAAAATTGGAATTTTTTGATTAAGTCAAAATTGACTCTGATTAAGAAAATTTGAAATGTTATAAATTAACCCTCGATTTTGAAATAGGAAATTCTTTGAGTCCGTGTGACTCCATTTGTATAAATAGGAAATTCTTTGAGTCCGTGTGACTCCATTTGTATAAATATGTATATATACATTTGTTGAGTCTGTATGACTCCATTTGTATGAAATGTGAGTTTGATTGAGTCTGTATGATTCTATTTGTATATAAAAGTGAATTTGTTGAGTCCGTGTGACTTCGTTCGAATAACGAAATGAAATTTTGAGTCCGCGTGACTCCGGCTTTGTGAAATATGAAATTTTGAGTCCGCATGACTCCGTCTCTGTAAAATATGAATTTTCGAGTCTGCATGACTCCGTCTGTGTAAAATATGAATTTTCGAGTCTGCATGACTCCGTCTATGTAAAATATGAACTCTTGAGTCCGCATGACTCCGTTTGTGAAAAATGTGAATTTGTTGGGTCCATGGGACTTCATTTATGTAAAATACTGAGTTCTAGAGTCCGCGTGACTCTGTCTTTTTTAAATATATATATATATATATATTTAGTCTGTATGACTTCCTTCGTGTTTATAGAATGTGAATTTTTGAGTCCGTATGAATTCGTGTTTGAGAAATGTGAAAATTTTCAAGATCATATGACTCTCCTTTGTAAAATGTGAATCAGTGCAACTCCCCTTTGGAAATAGGAATTGTTTCAAGTTGAATCGACTCCGAACTCTGGATTTTGAGAATTTGAATTTGTTTGAGTCTAATTGACTCCTAATTCATGAGTTTGAACTAAATTGAGTCTGATTGACTCCCAATTTTGTGAAGCAAGAATTCTTTGAGTTTTATCAACTCCTAATTTTGTGAAACTAAAATTCTTTGATTCTGTTTTTTGAAATTCTTTGAGTCTAATTGACTCCCGATTTTGTGAAATTGAAGTTGCTTCGAGTCCAATTGACTCCTGTTTTTAGAAATTTGAAATTCTTTAAGTATGATTGATTCCTGATTTTAGAAAATTGAATTTATTTGAATCTGAATGACTAAATGATTTTAGAAGGTGAATTTATTTGAAATGAGTTTGATTGACTCCTGATAAGTGGAATTTGAATTCGAAATTGAGTCAAAGTGACTCTTGATTGGGCAAATTTTTTATTTGAGTCTGATTGACTCCTGATTTTAAAAGAATGAATTGAATTGAGTTTAGTTGATTTTAAGAAACTAAGATTAAATTGAGTCTGATTGACTCTTGATTTTAAAAAGAATGAATTGAATTGAGTTTGGTTGATTTTAAGAATCTAAGTTGAATTGAGTCTGATTGACTCTTGATTGTAGGAAATTTGAATAAATTGGAGTCTGATTAACTCCAGACTTCTGAAAATTGATTTGATTAAGAGTCTAATTGACTCCAATTTTTGGAAAATTGAATAAATTGGAGTCTGCTTGACTCCGGACTCTTGAAAATTGATTTGATTAGGAGTTTGATTTACTCCGGATTTTGAGAATTAGAGTAAATTAGAGTCTAATTGACTCCGGGCTTTTGAAAATTGATTTGATTAAGAGTCTAATTGACTCCTGATTTTGGAAAATTGAATAAATGAGAGTTTGGTTGAATCTAAGCTTATTTGAGTCTGACGGACTCCTGGTTTTAGAAGAATGAATTGACTCGAGTCCGAAAGGCTCCGATTTTGAGAAGATGAGTTGATTTCGAATTGGAATGACTCCGAAATTTTGGAAATTGATTTGGTTCGAGCTTGATTGGCTCCGATTCTTTGGAAATTTGTTAAATTAGAACCTGATTAACTCCGATTTTGGAAAATTAAATAAATTGGAATAAGTTTGAAGTTTAATCTGATTAAGAGTCTGATTGATTCTGGGATTTGCGGAAGCATGTATTCAACCGAAGTCTAATTGACTCCGAACTTTGAAACCTGATTTGACTTAAGCCTGATTGGCTCCAATTCTTTGAAAAGTGATTCGATTTGAGCCTGATTGACTCTGATTCTTTAAAAGTTGATTTGACTTGAGCCTAATTGGCTCCGATTCTTTAAAAAATTGATTTGATTTGAGCCTGATTGGCTCTGATTCCTTGAAAATAGATTTGAATTCAGCCTGATTGGCTCTGACTCTTTGAAAGTTGGTTTAATTTGAGTCTGATTGGCTCTAATTCTTTGAAAATTGATTCAAATTGAGCCTGATTGGCTCTGATTCTTTGAAAATTGATTCGAATTGAGCCTGATTGGCTTTGATTCTTTGAAAATTGATTTGGTTTGAGCCCGATTGGCTCCGAAACTTTGAAGTTGATTTGACTTGAGCCTGATTGGCTCCGATTCTTTGAAAATAGATTTGAATTGAGCCTAATTGGTTTCAACTCTTTGGAATTTGATTTGATATGAGAGTCTTGTTTGATTCTGGAACTTTGAAAATTGATTTGGTTCGACTCCAGGTTAGAAGAAATTCAGCCGACTTTAATATGATTGATCTTCGATTTCGGAAATTAAAAGCAAATATGAATCCAAGTGTTTCCAGGTTTAGGAAAGTTAATTCGAAATTTAATCAGCTCCTGAAAGTTAGGAATTATGAATTGAACCAAGTCAACTTTGATTTTACTTGGTGAGGCAGTAAATTTGCATCTCATCTTTCAACGTGCTACCTGATTCGGCTTAGCCGATCAGATGATTTTGGGGAGTTTGAGCATAGAGCTGCTCAATCTTTCAACGTGCTACCTGATTCGGCTTAGCCGATCAGATGATTTTGGGGGATTTTGAGCATAGAGCTGCTCAATCTTTCTGCGTGCTACCTGATTCGGCTTAGCCGATCAGATGATTTTGGGGAGTTTGAGCATAGAGCTGCTCAATCTCTCTGCGTGCTACCTGATTCGGCTTAGCCGATCAGATGATTTTGGGGAGTTTGAGCATAGAGCTGCTCAATCTTTCTGCGTGCTACCTGATTCGGCTTAGCCGATCAGATGATTTTGGGGATTTTGAGCATAGAGCTGCTCAATCTCTCTGCGTGCTACCTGATTCGGCTTAGCCGATCAGATGATTTTGGGGATTTTGAGCATAGAGCTGCTCAATCTCTCTGCGTGCTACCTGATTCGGCTTAGCCGATCAGATGATTTTGGGGAGTTTGAGCATAGAGCTGCTCAATCTCTCTGCGTGCTACCTGATTCGGCTTAGCCGATCAGATGATTTTGGGGATTTTGAGCATAGAGCTGCTCAATCTCTCTGCGTGCTACCTGATTCGGCTTAGCCGATCAGATGATTTTGGGGAGTTTGAGCATAGAGCTGCTCAATCTTTCTGCGTGCTACCTGATTCGGCTTAGCCGATCAGATGATTTTGGGGAGTTTGAGCATAGAGCTGCTCAATCTTTCAACGTGCTACCTGATTCGGCTTAGCCGATCAGATGATTTTGGGGGATTTTGAGCATAGAGCTGCTCAATCTTTCTGCGTGCTACCTGATTCGGCTTAGCCGATCAGATGATTTTGGGGATTTTGAGCATAGAGCTGCTCAATCTCTCTGCGTGCTACCTGATTCGGCTTAGCCGATCAGATGATTTTGGGGATTTTGAGCATAGAGCTGCTCAATCTCTCTGCGTGCTACCTGATTCGGCTTAGCCGATCAGATGATTTTGGGGAGTTTGAGCATAGAGCTGCTCAATCTCTCTGCGTGCTACCTGATTCGGCTTAGCCGATCAGATGATTTTGGGGATTTTGAGCATAGAGCTGCTCAATCTCTCTGCGTGCTACCTGATTCGGCTTAGCCGATCAGATGATTTTGGGGAGTTTGAGCATAGAGCTGCTCAATCTTTCTGCGTGCTACCTGATTCGGCTTAGCCGATCAGATGATTTTGGGGAGTTTGAGCATAGAGCTGCTCAATCTTTCAACGTGCTACCTGATTCGGCTTAGCCGATCAGATGATTTTGGGGGATTTTGAGCATAGAGCTGCTCAATCTTTCTGCGTGCTACCTGATTCGGCTTAGCCGATCAGATGATTTTGGGGATTTTGAGCATAGAGCTGCTCAATCTCTCTGCGTGCTACCTGATTCGGCTTAGCCGATCAGATGATTTTGGGGAGTTTGAGCATAGAGCTGCTCAATCTTTCTGCGTGCTACCTGATTCGGCTTAGCCGATCAGATGATTTTGGGGATTTTGAGCATAGAGCTGCTCAATCTCTCTGCGTGCTACCTGATTCGGCTTAGCCGATCAGATGATTTTGGGGATTTTGAGCATAGAGCTGCTCAATCTCTCTGCGTGCTACCTGATTCGGCTTAGCCGATCAGATGATTTTGGGGAGTTTGAGCATAGAGCTGCTCAATCTCTCTGCGTGCTACCTGATTCGGCTTAGCCGATCAGATGATTTTGGGGATTTTGAGCATAGAGCTGCTCAATCTCTCTGCGTGCTACCTGATTCGGCTTAGCCGATCAGATGATTTTGGGGAGTTTGAGCATAGAGCTGCTCAATCTTTCTGCGTGCTACCTGATTCGGCTTAGCCGATCAGATGATTTTGGGGAGTTTGAGCATAGAGCTGCTCAATCTTTCTGCGTGCTACCTGATTCGGCTTAGCCGATCAGATGATTTTGGGGATTTTGAGCATAGAGCTGCTCAATCTCTCTGCGTGCTACCTGATTCGGCTTAGCCGATCAGATGATTTTGGGGATTTTGAGCATAGAGCTGCTCAATCTCTCTGCGTGCTACCTGATTCGGCTTAGCCGATCAGATGATTTTGGGGAGTTTGAGCATAGAGCTGCTCAATCTCTCTGCGTGCTACCTGATTCGGCTTAGCCGATCAGATGATTTTGGGGATTTTGAGCATAGAGCTGCTCAATCTCTCTGCGTGCTACCTGATTCGGCTTAGCCGATCAGATGATTTTGGGGAGTTTGAGCATAGAGCTGCTCAATCTTTCTGCGTGCTACCTGATTCGGCTTAGCCGATCAGATGATTTTGGGGAGTTTGAGCATAGAGCTGCTCAATCTCTCTGCGTGCTACCTGATTCGGCTTAGCCGATCAGATGATTTTGGGGATTTTGAGCATAGAGCTGCTCAATCTCTCTGCGTGCTACCTGATTCGGCTTAGCCGATCAGATGATTTTGGGGAGTTTGAGCATAGAGCTGCTCAATCTTTCTGCGTGCTACCTGATTCGGCTTAGCCGATCAGATGATTTTGGGGAGTTTGAGCATAGAGCTGCTCAATCTTTCTGCGTGCTACCTGATTCGGCTTAGCCGATCAGATGATTTTGGGGATTTTGAGCATAGAGCTGCTCAATCTTTCTGCGTGCTACCTGATTTGGCTATGGGGTATAAGGCGCAGAGCGCATCTCAGTCAATCAGACGATTCTCATATGCATATGAAATGTACAATAGTCATAATGTTCCTAGAGTAAGACGGTGTCATAATAGGATAATTCAATGTATAGGGTGCATTTATGATAATAGGAAGAGTAACGTGACTCAGGAACATCACGTTTGGGAGCATAAGATATAAGGTTGCATGAGCATGTGCATCACGATGAGATAGGTGCATTCATCTGTGTGACTACCTGCGTTGGTGTGTTGTTGTCCTTTGCCCGAACTACGTCCTGGTCTGATTCCCGTTGGGATACGTAGGCAGCTCACCATTGAGCACGACCAGCATTTGGCTATTTGCGCGCCTGTTTTTGCAACGCACTTTTGTTTTTATCTGGATTCGACTATTTGGTCAAAGGCTTGTCTTTCACACAGGCTTTGACATTTGCTTGTGATACGCGTTGCTTCACGAGCTCTGTCAAAGAGGGGCAAACTGTAGACACCCCAATTTTGACCAAACGTCAAATCCAGGGATTGGTTACCTCTCAAAGACCGATGATGACAATGATCGGTGACATCCGAAGATCTTCCAGAAAATTCAAAATGATTCTTCAAGGCAAATTTCAAAATTAAAATAGAAAATATAAAAAGGAGAAGGAAGAGAGAGAGAGTTTGGGTATTCGGGAGAAACCCGAATAATAAAGAACGCGTGAGAAACCCAGTCTGGGAACCGGATTTTAAGAAAAAATAAGAATAATAAAGAGTTCTTTTGAGAGAAATAGGAAGACAAAATAAATAAAAAATCTTGGAAAAGGAGAAAATACAAAAAAAGAGAGTAGTATATTCAAAATATACCATGCACATGGTTGATACCATGCACATGGGGGATATTAATACATATATATATATATATATATAGAATAGAAAAATTGTGTTTACACCAACATTTTTTTTGAAAAATCAAAAAGAGGGACAAAATTCAGTTAGCCCCGGCACGCGGAAAACGCGGCGGCACTCACTGAGTGCCGCGCCGGCACTTAGTGTTTGCCGCCCGGCATTCAGGGAGTGCCGCCCGGCATTCAGTGAGTGCCGCCGGCACCCGTCGAGTGCCGCCGGCTGTAACAGACTGCTTTTCTCACATGTTCTAGAAGAAATCTTTGCACATGGGTTTCCACCCCGAATTTACCCATTTATCCCTGGATTGAGGGTCTATATAAACAAACCTTCTCTTCCATTTTTGATATACTTGGAATATACTTGAATCAACACATATACTTGAATTTAGAGAGAGAGAGAGATACAAAATCATATAGAGAAAAGAAGAAATTCTTGAAGAAGCTTGAAGAATTTGAAGAATTTTGAAGAAAATCTTGAAGTCTTGGAAGATCTTCACAAGAAGTTGAAGAATCCCTTGAGGTTTTAGAGGTAACCTCTCAATCATTTGATAGAATTAGGCCATTCAATCACAAGTTCATAGTTCTAGGAACTTTACACATTTTCAAAACCTCTCTTCTTACCTCATTTCATCACACACCACTTAGAACTTGTGATTGAATCTCATATTACTTCATTGATTTGGGTCTAATTGATGCCTTGGGTTTAAAATAAAATCAATTTTGAAGAATTTGTGTTCTTGGTTTCTCAAAGCAAATTTTGATTTCTTATTTCTACCATTTCTTGTAAGGTTCATGAGATCTTCCATATCTCATTGAACCTCTTTGAGTTTGATGATTCAACTTCTAAGATCTCATGATCTACATGGAGGTTAGAATGAATCATAATTTTAATCTATATATAATTAGTGAGATTCAAGTCTTAATCCATGACTTGAACCTCTTCATGGAGAAATCTTATGGAATCCTTACCATATTCCAATAAGGTTTCATTAGATTTTAACTTCATTTAAGACTCCAATGACCATCAAATGGTAGGAGTAATCTTAATTTCTCTAAGTAATCTTTGATTTTCCTTACTTCTATTTCACTAAAAAGGCTCATGAGATCTTCCATATCTCATTGAACCTCTTAGAGTTTGATTCTTCAACTTCTAAGATCTCATGATCTACATGGAGGTTAGAATGAATAATAATTTTAATCTATATATAGTTAGAGAGATTCAAGTTTCAATCCATAACTTGAACCTCTTCATTAAGGAATCTTATGGAATCCTTACTATATTCCAATGAGGTTTTGAGTAGATGTAACTATATTTAGACTCCAATGACCATCAAATGGTAGGAGTAATATTTTTGAACTCAAGTTTTGGTCCATAGGTTTAGGTTCTTTATTTGAGGATTTTGTGAAGTTCATTTCAATACTTCATCAAGATCCATAAGTGTGGTGTGCCTCATAGTCTTCAATGACCATCAAATGGTAGAAGAAGTAGTTTGGTTTGAGCCCCAACTTCATGTTCTAATAGTTGAGGCCAATCAATAAACTTGAACTAGCAAAATGAAACAGTGGGTTCATAAACTGTTTTTGATCAAGGATTTTTAGTTTGAAATCCGACCGTTGGAATCGAATGAAACCAACGGGAAAATGTTCATAACACATTGCTTTACCACTGTGATTTTTGTTTTAGTAAGATCTTGTGATTAGAAGGGTTTGATCATGGTTTTGTGAGCTAAATACAATCTGTCCAGAGTTTTAAAATACTTTCAGAATAGTAAGTCCGTTTTGAAATTAATAGATCAGAACCTTAATTAAGTTTTTGGGGTCTCAAATAATTTTTTATAAGTACCTTAATGTGTTAGGAAGGTACCCTAAAAAGATCTAAGTGTTTCTCATTTTTTTACTATTTTTAAAAAATCATACAAGATCTCTGGACAGAGAGTTGCAGAATCTTGAGTGAGGTCTAGTATTTTCCATATTCCCGGAGTTCTAACCGTTGAAATCTTGATTTTCAAGTTGGGTTAGAAACTAGACTCACAGAGGCATAACATATCCAAAAATCAGTAAGATCCAACCGTTGAAAGTATTTTATATCCATTTTTGAACGTCGGGTCTGCTCTCTGTAAATCACAAAAAACTGCTACTGTTTTTGTCTAATCTTATTTGTTTCAACTCAAATGGTCTCTTAATGTCTTGAGACCCAAACCATGTTTTGAATAATGATAATTTAGATTAAATCCAGAGGCTTAGTGATCCAAATTGGTGAATAAATTCATGTCCCATATTTGTTCATATTCATGCATTCATTCATACATGTTAATATCCATAAGTAGGACTTATCTCTTGCCTAAGATGTATCTAATTGAACATGACCTATGATTAATTACCTTTTGATATTATATCTTGTCTAAGGCATGTGTACTAACCTTTGTTTTGTAGCGCTTTGAGGTACAATTTATCAACCCTTCTCTAGTTTAATCTATTTTATTGATTTTAATTGATTTTTCGACCCCATGTGCGACACCTTAGCTTAGGTTTTGCCTTATGTGTATATATGTGTTAGAGACCTTTCTTAGGTTTATTTTTGCATGCATTGCACGTTTGATATTCGCGGCCGGATCCCGGGTATGTTTTCTAGTTCTCTATTGCATATCATGATGTTTGCTAGTTGAATTATGTGACTTATGAATGATATTTTACCGTTAGCAATTTTGCACCCTTTCAACATGCTTGTGTTATGTATACCTACATATATGTATTAATTGAGGGCATGCTTAGATTATTAATTTGATTAAAAAGGATGTTGAGTAGAGGCCTATCGTGAGATAGGATGAAAGGGGGTGTTTTAGTCCGCCGGGCTCCTTCCCCTTTCATTCCATAATCCCCGGACCTAGTTTATCTTTGGTTTCGCAAAAGATCAGTTTGCTTTTAAAATGGTTTCTTAATTTTTCCTTTTAAAAATTAAGTGGCGACTCTTTGAAAATTGAAAATATTTGTTTTAAAAGTGGGTAAAATTTGAAAACCTGCGATATCCACAACAGGCCAATTAAAACGTTTTAAAACAGGAAAATTTGAAAGTGTAAAGATCCAATCGACTAATCGGGACATCGATCGACTGGTTTTGCAAGATACTTAGAGCATTTTTTTTAACAGCCTAACCCAGTCGACTGATAAAAGGTCCGGTCAATTGTTTTTCAAATAGAGAGTTTACAAAACATTTGACCCGGTCGACTAGGATAAGTTCAATCGACTGGGGCATGAAAGTTCAATCAACTAGGGATACCCGGTCGACTGTTTTATAAGTACAGAGAGTCCAAACCCCTTGAGTACACAATTCAGTTGACTGAACTCCCGATCGGTCGACTAGATTGTAGCAGTAGATGACTCTGTAGCACAACAATTCCTATGTTCACCCCACTTCACTCCTAAATGGATGATTTTAACTCAATAAAAGGAGAAGTAAAAGCTATGGGACACCCTTTTAAATCAAGCATACTATAGGTGGCATTTTAAAGTTTAAACAACAATAGTAAAACATGTAAACTTGTGCGAATATAGTGACTTATGCCACGGTTACATGCCAACACGAATATAATAAGTTCTAACAGGTTTTGAGGAGTTCAAATATACAATTTTAGAGGAAAGCGAAATAATAAGCATCCGATAACAAAACTACAACATGAATACATAGCTTGCAATATCAACACATGTAATTATTAGAATTCGAACCTAGCGTGAAGGCTTCAAATTAAGCTAAATTACACTAAATGAGTTATGTATTACATTAGAACAAAACTCCCCACATATGGGGTCTTTACTAAGCCTATAACACATGATCATTCAAGGGCCTTACCCTTGTTCATTTCACCTGAAAATCATTTAAACATAGTTTATGAGCACGACGACCCGTAGTCATATAATTCAAATGTTACAATGAATCCTATATATGAATGCGTGAATGCAATGGTTCATTGCCGAAGCAAAAAAAGATGTTGCTTGTAGGCCTTTTCGTGTATTTTCCAAACACTCACTCTCAATACATCACCCGGTCTATGGGCTACCACGCTATGGGGGCCTTTAACCACCTCATATGGGTCTTTAGCTTACGATTACTATGGTTTGCAAGACTAGGAGATCGCATTCCTAATAGTTCCAAACCTCACATTTCACACACATAATCATGATTATCTAAACTTTAAATCAAAATCCTCTCATGGAGGTTTTTCATGATCTTTAAAACTCCAAAAGTCCCTCGCATGAAGATCTCCCCTTTTTAAATCGAAAGCCCTTCACATGGAGGTCTTTTACCCAAAATCTTTTTCATGTATTTTCATATTTATGCACGCGTTATGCTCACAACCATAGTCATACTAATCTCATGCTACGAAATATCAATAAGCAACAATATGTTAACGAAACAAGCATAATAATAATATTTCATTACTTAAAATATAACCAAAGGTATGAAGTGTAGTCTAAGCATAATTATCAAAACATAAATAAAACTTATAGACATGGTTTCAACTTCCATTTAAGCACATACGAACACTTAATCATAAAGGAAGAAATTACATAAACACCAAGAACACATAGCACTTAAGCAAATTTTCAAGATAGATAGGTTTGGATTAATGACACGCCAAACGTGCTCCAAACTTCGTAGTATTCTAGATTAAGCTTAGTTTTCATATAATACACTAAATTGGAGAGTTATATGAGCTACCTTGGATTCTTAGAATTTTTCCTAACCGAGAAAAGTAGTCGGATGAGAAAAACTTTGGTGTCCACGCGTGGTCGTCACTGCAAGGAGTAACTTTAATGCATAGAGATTTATCCGGAGATTGTTGGATCTAGATGATACCAAGGATTTTATCCCTAAGCTTCTAGGGTTTCAAGGGTTTGAGGCCTTAGAGAGAGTGGAGAGAGATATAGAGAGAGAAAAAGTTGACAACTTATGAAAATAAAACCTAACATGTTCCATTTTTAGTAAGTGATTAGGTACAACTCTTAAAGCACGTGGTACCACTCGCACAAGCTGCTATATCTCACTAACCGTACCAGTTATGACAAAATTTAAAACACAGATAGTGAATCATTTGAGCACACGCTCCTTTCAGTTCAAAAATCCCATTTTCGAATTTCAGGTCAAGTCTAACATCACATGTACAAATGACCAAAATACCCCTGTGACTAATTTTTTGAAAAAGTTTCAAATTAGTCTCCATTTTCATACCAAGTATTTAAATGCTGAATTAAGGTAAACTAACATTTAAGCACAAATAAAAATGCAGGTTATTATAGTTCATCTCTTAACATTAGCGATAACCTCACGTACATCTAATTCTGACATATCATCATGTTGATTATTCATATATCCGATATTACAAATATCACATATGGAATCATAATATAACATCGAAACAACTAAATAGTTCATATATGAGATAACAAAAATAATCCACATTCTATAAGTATCAATCGATTAGGCCTTTTCCAATCGATTGAGAACTCATTCAATCGATTGAGTTGGTGTCAATCGATTGAATACTTTTTAATCGATTGAGTCTGTTTCAACCGATTGAAAGGGCTGTCTTCTTCCCAGGATTGAGCAGAGAGGACTGGTGTCTACGGAAATGTATTATATCTGTCTTAAAAACACAACAAGCATCTCACAATCATCCCTCGAGTGAGTTAATGAACTCATCTCTCTCTGGCATTCTGAGCACAGTAAGTTATGGTGTAAACACCCCAATTTTGACCAAACATCGAATTAAGGGGAGCATTACCTCCAGGTCCAATGATGACAATGATCGACTAATCTAGGGCTTACAAAAATTACAAAAATGCCCTTATAAGAGCAATCATTGTCTTACCTTTTTTTTCATTATGAACTTGTATTTAAGTTTCTATTTTATTAGCATGAATTGTAGGGATCGCAACTTGTCTGCTTTTCCAATAACAAACATTATTATGTTAATATATGAAGGTGAGTAAATCTTATACCTTTAATAGATGCCATTTGTGGTAATTATTCTCATAGGTTGAGAATTAAAAATTGATGATGCCAAAATTTGGTTAAAGTAAATTAAAGCAATTTAAGGGGAGAGAGAGTGAGAGACTGGTTTTTTGTATATGGTTCAGCCCTGTTAATGAAGGTACCTACATCCACGTGTGTGTCTGAGCACGTTCACTATACTGTAAAAACCCAGAGACCTGTGGTGAACCAACAATATTTTAGAGCTACCGTAGGTCGGCCAGACGTGTTGGTGACCGCTATAGAAGTGCTATAGAGATTGAAAAGTCGGTCCCCTGAAGGGGGGTGAGTGGTCTCTTTTATAGATGCAAGAGACCTACTCATACATGGATAAGGAAATATAATCCAAATTGAGCTTGATTGGCATTAATTGTGGGGGTTTCCTAATTGGATTAGGGAATAATTTTCCCTTTCCATTAGTCTTCTAGTTTGAATAGGAAACTGCCTGGAATATTTTGGGGCGTGCCTTACAGGCCTGGCTTGACTGCGCCTATATGGACCATGCCAGTGTGGTCTTCCCGACCTGTTGGTCTGGTCGTGAATGAACCACTCGGGATGGTGAGTCTCAGGTAGACTATATTGCTCGGGCTAATGCTTGTCCGAGGAGTTGTGCATGATTTGACTGGGACATGGACTGGCTATTGATTTGAACTGATTGGTCATAGGATAGAAACCAATTTTGGGTGTATCAGCTGCCCCCCATTTCCAAGGTTGGCTGGATGCTATATCAGGGCAAGTTTGGAAATCTGTTTGATGCCACTTGCCACTGTCTGAGTGCTCGGGGAAGCTGCCTTGGAGCGTCTGAGTCTTGTGAGTCCTCGAGAACTGGTTAAGAGTTTAGACTTAGCCTAGCTCAGAGTCTTTAAGTGCTCGGGAATTGGCCAAGGGTTGAGACTCAGCCTAATTTCGAGTCTTTTGCTTGAGTTAGCTCCCAGGATGGTTATCTTCTACCCATAAACCTTCGTCAAGGTTATGGGCAAAAGAATTGGACCATGTTGGAAAAGCTGACCTAAAGCGTATTGCTTTAGGGTCCTTTTATGTTAACTCCCCAGGATGGTTACCTTCCGCCCGGTTGGCCTTCTTCAAGACTATTGAGAAGAGTTTGACCATATTGGTGGAGCCGACCTAAATCATGTTGCTTTAGGATCTTTTCGCTCCTCTATCGTTGGCCAACCTAAGAGATTTTAGTCACCTCTGTCGTCGGTTTGAACCTAAGTGGAGTTATTGCCTCTATGTAGGCGCCCGGTTTATCTAAGAGTTTGCCTTAGTTACCTCAAGGCCTGTAAGTACCTGGTGTGATTACCTATTTAGTACATTGTACCTTTCTACCCCCCAAGCTTTCGATAAGACCAGGGTCTTGTAGAGGCAATGAATGTAGGTAACCAACCTGGAACATGGGTGGTTGCAGGGTCTTTCGAAGCTTGCCATCATCAGCCACCTAGGGGGATTCGTCCCCATAGTAGGTTGGACCTAAGCAACGCCGATGCCTTGGGCGTGACCCTGAGGTCTTGTGCCTCGGGTGCGATCCCAAGGTCTTTAGTGCCTCGGTTCAGAGCCCAAGGTCTTTTGTGCCTGGGTTTGGAGCTCGAGGTCTTTTGTGCCTGGGTTCGGAGCCCAAGGTCTTTTGTCTTTAAAAATTCTTCAGTGCTAATGTATTCGCCAACCCTCTCAGTGAGTTCAACTAAGGTTTCTGGACAGTTTCTGTGAAACAACGTGGCGCACTTGGTGTGTTGAACTCCCGAGCAAAAGGCTACAATAGCGACAGTTTCATTTAGATCATAGATTACGAGCTTCTCTTGATTAAACCGGTCGGTGAACTCCTTAAGGGTCTCATTATTCCTTTGTATGACTGTCAATAGCTGCATGTCAAGCTTTGGTCGTTCATGCATACCGATGAACTGGTTGACGAACTGCTTGTTGAGTTGCTTGAAACCGCAGACCGATCAGGGCTCCAAGGAGTAGAACCATTGCACGGCCGGGCCTTTCAAAGTGCTGGGGAAGGCCAGGCAATGTAGTTCATCGAAGTTGGTGGCTAGGGCCATCTGAGCCTTGTAGGTCCAGACGTGGTAGACTGGGCTTCCCGAGCCGTTATAAGGATCTAGGCGAGGCTGCTTAAATTTGCGCAAGATGGCAAACTTCGTGATCTGGCTTGAGAATGGTGACTCTGTCTCGATATTGGCGTGAATCCGAGTAGGGTCCTGGCCCAGCCTTTTGGCCACTCCACCAATCTATTTTTGTAAGTCCTTGATACGTGCCACCACACCTTCCCGACTGGTATTCGGGCCGCAGGTCGGGTTAGTGGAGGAGGCTTCCTTTTCATGGCGGTGTACTATCCCTTGGGATCGGACTTGGCTATGACTCCGGTTCATCGTGTGCCTAGGGACACCACGGCTCTTGACCGAGTGACCCTGGACTGATTCTCGGGCCATATGCTCCTGCCTTTCCTCTCGGGCAGCACGCCTACTGTTGATGTCTCTGGCATCCTTATCACGGGACGGGTTGGCTCGGGCACATTGTCTGGTCAAGATCGATTCCCGACCGTACGCAACGTTCCCGGGTCATTTCCCGGCCACTAGAGGACTGCTTTGATGGGCCAGCGGGGCTTCAATATGTTGCTGGATTTGACGCTGGCCTTCCAAGAGTTATGTGAGGGTCGCGGTGATCTGCTTAGATGTCATGACTACTGCAGCCGGTGCCGGGGCTGGTAGAACATCCTGGTTGGCCTGTTGTACAATCTTCTCACTCTTCTTCGGAGGCATGTCTATCAGCCAAGAGATTTGTTGATGAAAAACTCATCGTTCCCACAGACGGTGCCAAGCTAATGATGCCAAAATTTGGTTATAGTAAATTAAAACAATTTAAGGGGAAAGAGAGTGAGAAACTGATTTTTTGTATGCGGTTCGGCCCTGTAAATGAAGGTACCTACGTCCACGTGTGTGTCTAAGCACGTTCACTATATGTAAAAAGCCGGGGACTTGTGGTAAACCAACAATATTTTGGAGCTACCGTAGGTCGACCGGGCGTGTTGGTGACCGCTATAGAGGTGCTATAGAGACTGAAAAGTCAGTCCCCTAAAGGGGGGGGGGGGGTGAGAGTGGTCTCTTTTATAGATACAAGAGACCTACATATACATGGATAGGGAAATATAATCCAATTGAGCTTGATTGGCATTAATTGTAGGGGTTTCCTAATTGGATTAGGGAACAATTTGCCCTTTCCATTAGTCTTCTAGTTTAAATAGGAAACTGCCTGGAATATTCTGGGGCGTGCCTTGCGGACCTGGCTTAATTGCGCCTGTATGGACAGTGCCAGTGTGGTCTTATCGACTTGTTGGTCTGGTAATGAATGAATCGCTCAGGATGGTGAGTCTCGGGTAGACTAGACCGCTCGGCCTGATGCTTGTCCGAGGAGTTGTGCATGATTTGACCGGGACATGGACTGGCTATTGATTTGAAGCGCTCGGTCATAGGATAGAGCCAATTTTGGGTGTATCAGAAATCTTTTGATTTACTATAAAAAATGTGAGTAAAATCATATCATAATGTATGATGATTGTTAATGTGAGTAAAGTTGTATTCTATGCAATAATAATTGATGTGTTAATCTCGTGTGGCTAAGAATTTTAAATGGAACTATGAGTAAGAGTCTCACTCTATCTAATGATTAGAATTTGGAAATTGAGGTTTAAACATTTCATTGGCTAATGGAAAATTTGGGTGTGGGTTTTGATACACCCAAAATTGGCTCTATCCTATGACCGAGCGGATCAAATCAACAGCTAGTCCATGTCCCGGTCAAATCATGCACAACTTCTTGGACAAGCATCAGCCCAAGCGGTCTAGTCTACCCGAGACTCACCATCCCGAGCGGTTCATTCACGACCAGACCAACAAGTCGGGAAGACCACACTGGCACGGTCCATACAGGTGCAGTGAAGCCAAGCCCGCAAGGTACGCCCCAGAATATTCCAGGCAGTTTCCTATTCAAACTAGAAGACTAATGGAAAGGGCAAATTGTTCCCTAATCCAATTAGGAAACCCCCACAATTAATGCCAATCAATCCTAATACAATTAGAAAACTTACTTGATTGGTGTCAATCACATCCTAATTGGACTATATTTCCTTATCCATGTACGAGTAGGTCTCTTGCATCTATAAAAGAGACCACTTACCCCCATAGAAAAGGTTCAACTTTTCAGTCTCTACAGCACCTCTATAACGGTCACCAACACGCCCGACCGACCTACGGTAGCTCCAAACTATTGTTGGTTCACCACAGGTCCCCGACTTTTTACAGTATAGTGAACGTGCTCAGACACACATGTGGACGTAGGTTCCTCCATTAACAGGGCCAAACTACATACAAAAAACCAGTCTCTCTCTCTCTCTCTCTAATCTGCTCTACTTACCTCTTACCAAATTTTGGCATCATCAGGTTTTATTCCCATATATTGAGGAATATGAATCATTTGAGATTCAATACAGATTTTATAATTGATGTATTACTCTCCTATGGTGGAGACTTGAGAATTTGATACTGGTTATGAAATTGACAATATTCGATTTATCTAAATGATGGATATGGAATGGCAGTGAATATGTGATATGGATAATGTTAATCCACGTGGTAATCTCATATGGTGGAGAGTTATGAATTTGTTGATATTGTATATGCAATTTACATTACTTGATTTATCCTATGATGGATATGAACTTGGTATGAATAGTGATATGAATATATTCATCTGATTATTATTTCAGTTATGTTATGAAATTAATCTAAAAGAAAAATCCAAAGCCACCGCCACAACCCTTTGCTTTTATTTGAATCCACTACTTACAGAGAAACTAACCCTTATGTCTTGCGACAAGTGGTACTCATGTCCAATCAGAGGTGCATGCCTAGGAATGGGTTTGGGTTGATGCCCTTTTTGTTTTGTTCACCGAATAGTGGTGTTTTATCCCATCTCAATATATGACGTTGGATCTTATGCGCATTTTAGCCGAATAGTGGCTTATTATTATTTTCTCATACGTCGTAGCTATTCGGGATTGGGGCATACTTGATACTCGATACGCCCTATTGGAGCAAGTGTCAAACCCGGAGAAGTGGCTAGGGTATGATATGGACCTATGGGTATGTAGGTTTTGGCACGATGTGAGGTGCAATTGTGGTAGTAAGTGTGGATTTGGAACAAACTAAAAATTGTATGCGCTTTTACGGTGTAATGGTCTAACATGTTTTTCATGGAGCAGGGTGGTAGGCCATATTCACACTTTTGCAGGGTAGCCTACTACAAAGTGATATTTATATGCTTTGAAAATCGTGAATAAGAAACTAACTGCCTGAGTCTCTTGTTGGAAGGGAAGATGGAACTTATGTCTTATCACGATATTGTACAGTATTTTTATTGTTCATGGATATGATAATGGTTTGCTTATATGTTGATCGTGAATAAGAAACTAACTGCCAGAGTCTCTTATTGGAAGAGGTGATGGAACTTATGTCTTGTCACGATATTTCATATTGTTGAATCTGTTGTTTGATATGTGCGAATATGTTAGACTATGATGATTTAATATAAAGTACTATTCCGGACATTTTCTTTGTTGGATATATTATAATTGAGGTCATTTATTACATCTAAATACTTATTTGTAGTTATACGAATAATATCTCCCACACAGGCAGTGGAGTTTTATATTCTTTAAAAAAATAGTAAATGAATTGGTAAAATTGAGGCATTTGACATCTTAAAGAGGAATTTCATTATGGACATTTTTCGTGTTTTATATTTTTCCAAAAAAAATCTTTTAGAGCTTCAAAATTGTACTTTACAGTGAGGTGGTCGAGTGGACAAAATGTGCAGTTTTTCCTTTTTGCATGTTTGGTCTTAGGAATGAGAATATCTTTAATTCGTAAGTCTTCTACATGTTTGTAAATGATATGGTAGATTTATTTTATGTTTTAGGTTGTTCGAGATAGAGTCATAAGGAAGAACTTTTAGTCTGTTCATGTTTAGTATTTAAAACGTTATTTTATAGTAATTTCTTTGATTATAGGAGGGTGGGTTCGCTAACATTTTTATGCAGGTTAGACCTCCCCTACTTAAGGTAAGTAGAGTTAATGTTTAGTATGAGCATGAAAAACTAAACTGTTATCCCTTGGTTCGGACCTTATGGGTGAAACTAAAGTCGTGTGTCTCATCACGTTATTATTGTAGAAGTTCAAAACCTCTTTCTGTTTGGAGCATATTAAAAATAGTTAATGACCTTAGAAAATTATAAAGAGTAGTATGGACATGTAAAACTTAATTTCAGATAGTTGGCATGTTTAAGTTTTTACTAAAAATGTAGTTAAGGGCTTGATATTGGTCTATTACAGCAGAGGTACTCACGTCTTGTCATGACATTATTTTGGTTCTTTTTGTTTGTTCATGGATTATTTCGGGTCTCATGTTTTACTCATACCAGTTTATACTGACCCGGATGTCTCCATGCATCTCGGGTGCGTACAATTTATGAACACAGCTGGAGAATGTTTTTAGGTTATGATTGTTGTATCCAGTAGTGGCTTAGATCATGTTGGGACTAGCAAGCTTGGAGTTCTAGACCTTGGAGTTTAGTGAGATTTTGTACCTTTGGGATTTTTGGTGCATGTGCCAATTGTTTTAGAAATTGATATTTGAGAGTTAGTATCATTTGTATTTCGATTTATATTTACCCTGATTTCGGAATTATGTCTATTTTGGTTTTAGATTGACAATTACTGTTTAAGCTTGTAGTTTATTTTGTTTATGTGAGGTAGTGTTCCAATTTTATGTTGTTAGAAAATCGGGGTGCTATAAAGCCAGCCTCAAAACTCCTCCTCTGCATCCTTCGCCCCCGCTTCCCGAGCACCGATGACCTCAGAAAGAGTTGCCTTCTCGGCTTCTGCAGCCACCTTCCCAGCTTCTGTAACCTTCCAGGCCGCCCGCTCACTTGCAAAGTCCTCCCGTGCGGTCCCCAAGTTCACGGCCAGGGCTCTCGCCTTCTCCTCCTCCCTGGCGAGGGCGAAGCCTGTCGCTTCCCACGCGGACTTCTCCGCAGACAAGTTGACTTCAGCAGCGGCCAGCCTCTCAGCCACCCCTAGCAGGTAAGCCTTGGTCCCTGCCGTCAGGTAGCCAACCAATAAGAAATAAACAGAAGCCATCAATTGCTATATATAAAAACAATGCGTACAAAGATGGCTACCATGTGGCTTATGCTATATAACCACCCGATCAGGGCCTCGAGGCCCAACCTGGAGCACTTATCGATCTGGCTCTATAGCAGCCTGGGTCGGACCATTGCTCGGACATCGCCCGCCGTCTCCACTACCGGCATCCTGGCCAAAATATTGTGTGGCCTGGAGGGCACAACAGCCTCATCTTGAGTTGACACCCCGGCTAGTATGGTGTCAGTAAGGCTACCGGGAGGCACAATAATTGTCACTCCTGGAGCTAATGTCCCGACCGCCTCCTTCTCCACCAGGGGCCCCCGATGGATCCTTTTTAGCTGCTGGCTCTTAGTAGGGCCCTGCCTTTTTCTCCTCTGGCCATCCCGGGCAGCCAGAACAGCTTCCTTCTCCTTTAGAGCGGTCACGTCTTTGGGAGCCATCTCTGTGAAAAATTGTTAAAAGAGTGTGAGACTGGAGGTGACTGACTAAAATGTGGATATTAAGAGGGCGTACTGGAAATCAGTATGAATGGAGACTTACAAACGATGATAGGAGGGAAGACTGGTACAGCAAGAACTTTGTCCGGGCGGTATGTGACCGTAGGCTCTCCTGCCCAAGACAATATGTCGACGATGTTTGTGGGTACTTGAGCTAGTGGCCTTATCCAACTCTGGTACTCTTCCGAGAGATTTTGCAGGTCGATAGATCCCATTGCAAGAACAAAAAAAAAGAGAGAAGAAAAAGTTAGCCTATACTACTGTAGCAGGGAAAAATGTCCAAAAGAAAACTTAAGATCAGATGTTTTAGTTCGGGATACTTCTCAGCTTGCATGCCTAGGTGGCCCTCAAGGGGATTGCTGGGGCCTCCGCACTGAGCCCGAGAGTGAAAACTTTTTCTACCACCCCTTATTGTTACTAGGGGCGTTCTCTAAGATCATCCTCCTTGCCGGGCGCTCAAAGAAAAGAATCAAACCTCCCTATATAACGAGGATGACCGGAAGGTTCATAGAAATTAGTGGAGGGTAAGCTTATACCCAAACACTTGGGGCTAGAGGGATATGGCCCCCATCAGGAACCTCCATCCGTTCGGGGCAAGCTGCCCAGGGGCGATACCTAAGTAAATCAACAAGTCCTGCGCGAGGGGATGAAGAGGTGGATAAAGACCTACGAGGAGAGCATCCTCGTAGAGTGTGGTGTACCCCGGTCGGGAAACATGTGCCTCATCATCCAGCATAGCCAGGGAGAAGCCGTCGAAGCAAGCAAATTTGTTTCTAATCCTGGCTAAGTCCGGTGCACCTAGACTGCTGGAGTTCTCTATGCAGAAGAATAAGACCTCCCAGCTACCTTTGGTCGATACTTTATTTCCAGCCTCCCCTGGCTCGAGAATCTCAATGTGGACCTAGCTGGTCCTTCATAAGGCACCATGGTGCGAATCCTACCTTCACTATGGTGATTAGAAAAAGTGAGTAAAGGAGCGTCCAGGCTGGTGTCTGGAGTATTTGACCTAGATTGTTGTCCTCTGATCGAGATGATGAGTTGAAGCCAGAGTAACGCATCTCTAGAGTTCCTACAGTAGGGTGGGAGAGTAGTCGATGACCTAAGTAAGGGTCAGGAACACTAAGCCTAAGGTATAAGGGGGCAAGGCTAAAAGTTTATAAGGCAGGAGGTACAAAGTTTTTAGTACAACGTAACACTCGGTCAGAACTATCCCGGGACACCCCGACTGGTTCAACTGCTCTACTAAGGAAAGTGGACTACCTGACCTTACACAAGAGATGAATCTGAGGAAGAAAAAGTCCCACTCCCTCATAAACCCCAGTGATTTCTACTCTCTAGCCTCACTCGAGTATAAAGAGAAAAGAAGGGAAGGAAAAGTGCAGTAAACTATAGCGGGAGAAGTGAAGACATACAAGAAAAGCGCAGGAAAATGTCTTGATTCGACATTTTTTCAGACCACTCGGTAGACTCAATAGATGGACAACATGAATAGTGAAAATGCATAAGTGCCCCTTAAATAGGCAGTACAGATGGTCCAAATCATCTTAGATCCAACGGTCTTGCACAACTCATGCCTAAACGCCTGCCAGCTATCACCTCAGGCGGTCCAATCGGTGCCTCAAAAGGTGTGCACATTTAATGCATGACATGACGTCTTAGTTATGATGCAACTGTTCAGTTATATTCGCACTGACTTTGTTGAATCCTGACTGGACCAGTCACTCTTTGACCCGGACCTGAATAGTTTCTCGAGCTTCTTCCCAGACAATTTTCTGAGCTATGTAAATTTCCAACGCTCATCTGATGAAGTATCATATTAGCCTCGAAAAAAGGGGGCAGTTGGTACACTTAAAAATATCCAATGAGAGTATCTCTGCCACCTTAGCAAGAAATGCCTAGTCATCCGGTAGCAGCGACTCATTACGTGACCATCCCGAGGATGGTACCAGAACCGCCCAGTGTATCCTAACCACTATTAGTGAATCTGGAATACGACGCCCATGTTGTGTTGAAGGGATATCTATATAATCCGATCGATTGCGTAAAGCCCGTGGTAGCAACGGAACCCTTCACAAGAAGTGGGTGGGGCGGTCTCAATCTTCTTTCTTCATTTTCTTCTTCTTTGTTGGATCCATAACAAACCCAATTCTAACCTGTGCATCACCCTCGCATAAATAATGGGACAAAAAGGTCTCTGATATCTAGGGATTGTTCCTGATTAGTGAAAATTTTTGACACCAATCATTTATTTACGAGTAAGTGTAACAAGTGCGAACAAACCTGTAGTTTTCTTGGCTCCGCCTTTTTCAATAAATAAGCCCCACTCCCTAAGGGGCCCCTCTTTGATAAGGAAGGAAACAAAAAAAATATCATTATAAGAAATTTGGTACAATGACTTAAAAGACTTTATATAGTTCTTTTTCCATTTTTTGTGCAAGCCCCTCTCGTGTCAGCGGATGGCTGTCCACATCGCATAGCCCGACCCAGAAGGTTCTATGTAGCACTTGAATTTCCTAAGAAATTCCATATAGGAATATTAGAATTAGTGACGTCATCGTGGCACGGTTACAGAAGATCCATTAGGATGACCTCGATTAGAATTCTCTGTAAGGTCCCATAGAAATTATTATTTTTTTACGACGACACCCTCTTATAACCTAGAACCTATTAGAGTGGTCGTAACCATGACGTTTTAGATTTCGATGAAATTCATAGACGACTCGCACCTGGATTCTTGCACAGACTCGTACATAGCCCCGTACGTAGGCACAATTACAATTATGCATGTACATCGAGACATACATGCAACCCCATGCAATGGCACATAAACTGAAATATGGGTCCCACACATGGCCACATGGCATCCATGCATGGTCTCTTCACCACTTGGTAAGCAATGCACAAACACACCACACTTGGCGCCCATGTGCCCACATGTGTGACACTTGTCAAGATCCTTCCCTCCTACATATATTTATACCACATGCACACAATATTTAGCATATACAATATACTAACAGACACTTAGACAGTTGGTGGTACGAATGAGAGAAAATCGAGAGATGAGAAAGAGCTAGTGGTTCACTCTCAAACATAACACACACCCGTATACATTGTGTATACACACAACCATACCACCACCCTCATACCCTCACTACACCACCTCTGTACCTCATATTTTATATACACACGCAGCCTCTAGGAGCAGGAGTTACGTAGAGAGAGTAGAGAGCCGCAGGAGGAGGGAGAGAGGTGTTGATTGGAGAAACTAGAGACAACCCAAAGACCAACTGGGTAAGCCCATCCCCTTCCCTATTCTTTGAACACTCTGTATGTTGCCTACATACACACATACACACACACACACACATATACATGCAGCACCTATCAGAGCCTTAGGCTCTCTGATAAACCAAACCGCCATTAAAGCTTCACCATTGAAGCTCGATTTTTCCAACCATCACCAAGATGCCTCTAGTTGATCTGACCGGAATAACTCCATATACCCCTCGTTGAGCAGCTTTGCATTTGAGATACATTTAGTAGGTCATGCAAGCCATTATTTCTGTTTTGGCCAAAAAGAATAATCCACTGGTTAGGCTACTAATCGAATGAACCTAGCTTCCAGCTCCTAGTATGTTGAAGAAGAAGGAGAGATGAAGATTTTGCCATTGGGTTCATCCGTTTTCATGGAGAAACAAAGAAGATCTTGACCCTTGAAGTTTTCCGGCGAAGCCCGGCCTTTCCGACGATTCTGTATGTTGGAGAAGAAGATGACCCATTTGGGTCTCGAGTTATAAGCCCCGAGTCAGGGTCAGGATCATGGGTAGGGGCGGGTTATGGTTTTGGCGGGTCAGTTTGTATGTATAGTTGGTTTTGGGTTTGGGTTTGGGTTTAACCCGAATAAGTGTTAAAGTGGGTTTGTTTGTATGTTTATACGAGTAATCCGTATAAGTTAGGTTCGGTTTGGGCTGACCCGATGGGTCAGAATATTATGGTTACTAATATTAATTACTTAATTATAGTTTTAAATACTTTTAGTTAATCAAATTAGTTTTTAAGTTATATAATGGCCATTTCTTAGTTACGTAATAATATCTTATATATTCTCAATATTATTATGACATCATATAATATATATTTATTATTTATATGTATAATATAAATAATAAATAATAATTATTGGATCTCCCCGGTATTTAAATAGATTAAAGTACATAAAAGCTATTTTTAGAGTATATTTATATACCCAGCGAGCTCCGAAAATTATGAGATAGTACTAGGAGCGTATCTTAATGTCTAATGATGATGTCAAAATTTGGTTAAAGTAAATTAAAGCAATTTAAGGGGAGAGAGAGTGTGAGACTGGTTTTTTGCATGTGGTTCGGCCCAGTTAATGAAGGTACCTACATCCACGTGTGTGTCTGAGCACGTTCACTATACTGTAAAAAGTCGGGGACCTGTGGTGAACCAACAATAGTTTGGAGCTACCGTAGGTCGGCCGGGCGTGTTGGTGACTACTATAGAGGTGCTGTAGAGACTGAAAAGTCAGACCCTTTTAAGGGGGGTGAGTGGTCTCTTTTATAGATACAAGCAACCTACTCATACATGATAAGGAAATATAATCCAATCGAGCTTGATTGGCATTAATTATGGGGGTTTCCTAATTGGATTAGGAAACAATGTCCACTTTCCATAAGTCTTCTATCTTGAGTAAGAAACTGCCTGGAATATTCTGGGGCATGTGTTGTGGTGTAGACACCCCATTTTGTCGGCTATCAGATTTAGGAGACCCATATCTTGTTGGTTCACAATGATCAAAAAAGACTCAAAAGGACTCCTGGAAGTTAGTTATATTTCTCAAAATGCCCAGAATGACCAAAATGCCCCTGAAGGCCCGAAAACTCCCAGATTTGGACCGAAAGTTTTGGAAACATGCTACGTCATAAGAAAAGTAATAAAATGAGTTTTAAAGCAAAGTCAGATGAAATCGTCAGCTCCCAAAGACCCCCGGAAGTCCCGGAAGTTCCTAGAAGGTCCCTGTTGACCAAGGTTTGACCAAGGTTTGACCAAGTTTGACCAAAATCGTCCAAATTCACCGGAATCATTCTAGATCATATAGAAAGTATTAAAATGAGTTTTAAAAGAAAATCAAGCGAAAACGTCAGCTCCTGGGAGCTCCCAGAGGTTTCTAGAACTTCCCGGGAATCCCAAGTTTGACCAGTTTGACCAAAATTTGACTTTGAAACCGGAGCACTGTAACAATTTTCAAACATTTTTCATGGATACTAGAGGTCAATAGCTTTCCAACGGTATATCACACACAATTTTCGGATTTAAAACGAGTTTATTGCGAATTTCCGAAGGCGAAAAAGGCGATCAAATCGGCTTTTATCACAAATACCGCAAAACTTTTCAAGGTGACCTATCCCTAAACTATTTTTTATGTAAAGTAGACTCCATTACCTTTCCAACGTTATATCACAACCTCAATTTGGAGTTCATATGCATTTTCTTTGAATTTCGGACGAAATAGGGCCTTTTCGCGAATACCGGAACCTCTGGAGGCCTAAACAGCATTATCTGGATGAAGGAGGAGCAGTGCCGCGGCGGCACTAGCCCACTGCTGCAGCGGTACGGGCCCACTGCCGCTGCGGCACTCTCCCCCAGAACAGTCAATTTTTGTAATTTTGATTGGGGGTCCAATTTGATTAATTAGAAATCAAAACGACGTAGTTTTGGTTCCCAGCTTATTTTGGACCAATGGGAGACCTTTTTATACTTTTTAAAACCCCATTTACCACCCCTCATTTTCCTATAAAAGAAACCATTTACTTTCATTTAGAGGGGAGACATGGAAGCTTAGAGAGAGCTTAGGAAGAAACTCTAGAGAAATATAGAGAGAGAAAGAGAAGAAGTAGTCTTCTTCTTCCATTTTTTCCAATCAAAGTGAGTTTTAATCTTATATTCTTCCATTACCTCTCATATACTCCACATTCAAATCATCTCCAACCACCATTCTTGAGTATCTATGAGATAGGAAGCTACTTCCATGTCCAAATGTCACCACATATGAGTGAAACACCAAGCTACAAGTCCAATATCTCAATGAATATCAACTATTGATTGCTATTTGAATGTTTGTTTACTTTGATGTTCATCTCTCTCTTAACCTCATTTCTTTTGACTTTTATTTGATTATTTAGTTATTCATCATCATCTAGATGACATGTTGTTTGAGGAGAGTGAATCCCTATGGATAGTAGCTCTTGACCTCAAAGGCATGTTTGATGGATGATGATTCTACCTTCAATACATTCATATGTATTCTTGAAGTCATATTCTCAAACAAAACTATGTTTGTGCAAATAATATTGGGAGTTCTTTGATGATTCAAGTTTGGATGAGGTTCTAAGTGGTCACATGGTCATCTCAAGAGTTTAAGTTCATGCTTTGAACATCTATTTCAAAACCCCCATTCAAGACCTCAAACTCTATTTCAAAACCCAAATCCATTTTCTTCAAGAATAATCCAAAACAGTGAGCTGTTAAGATTCAAAGATTTGTTTTGAATTAAATACTTAAGTTATGATAATTAAACCACTTTGAAAATCTTCTTAAGACATCATAGTTTGTCTCCAATTTTTCCCATCAATTATAGAGATGTGAAAGTATTATTTTCGGATTTAAGAAGTTCATATTCATAATCTGCCTCTGTTCTCACAGAATGTTTACCTGATTTCTTGCACTTATTCTGGATGTTTTCGTCACTGTACATATATCTTTTCTATTTTTTTTATGAAACTTGGGTGTCTTAGGAAACGTTTGGTATATAATGGGTCATCATAAACCATTTCTTTTATTTATGAAAAATCATACAAAATCAGTCAACATTGCAGCTTTTGTTTCTGAGTCATGTATACATTCTGATTTTTTTCTTTTCATCTGTGATAGCTATTGAGGTTTGGCTTTTTGGGTTATTTTCTAGACACAATAAGGATGATCTCTGATTTTTTTCACATTTTTCTAGGCATGTTTGACCTCCCATTATGATGTTATAAAGTAATGCATACAGTCTGTCCACTATTCACAGCATGTCATTTTTTTGACTTTCACACTTTGATGCAACACTCTCTTGTATCTAGATGAACCCATATCCCATGAACATGTTCTTTACCACTTTTAGCATGCTATATCATATCATGTATCATCTATTCTCTCATGTATCATACTCTCATAGATTCTTGAGTTTGGTTTTCAAATAAAATCATATTTTGCAAATACTTGGGAAGTTCTTGAAATGAGTTAGGAATTGATATTCCAAGTGGTTAGAATATTCATCCAAGTTCTGGAAGTATACTTTCAAAACCCCCCATTTCAAAACCCCCCTTTTAAACCCCTCATTTTGATTTCAAGAGATAAACTTGTGTTTCTCAAAACTCTCAAAACAGTGAGTCATTTAACTTCAAGGAATTATTTTGAGTTCAATACTCAATGTATGAATGCAAGACCACTTGGAAAGTCTTTCTAACTCATTATAGAACATCCATGATTTTTGTCTTGACTTGGAAGCACTTGAAAAGGGTCCATTCTTGCCCAAACATTCTCTCTAGATATTCTGTTTTTGCTGTCACAACAGCTTGGTCTACTTTCAACTTGTTTTACAGAAAACTTTTCCAAAAGGGGTGGTCCTAACTTATTTTTCCTTTGAACTTCAGTGTCTTAGGGAACTTTCTGTATAATATGGGCCTCTAGATGTTTTTTTGTTCATTTTCTAAGATTTTTCGACATTTCAGTCAACAGTACGAACTCTGTTTCTGAGTAACCTCCATTGTTCATATGATTTCTCTCAATCTGTAATAGTTATTAAAGATTTGCTTTTTGGGTTGTGTTCTAGACATAATAAGGAAGATCTCCATAAAAAATCATGCATTGAAAACATTCCTAACCCCTCTTTTCAATTTTCAAAAGATCATGTTACTGTTCTATCCACTATTCATAGTAAGCACACTTTTACTTTCATTCTTTGATTTGATGCTTACATGCATTCCAAATTAGCTCATGTTTTAAGAAGTAGTTCATACTAAATTTGTACATATCCCATGATGATTTCATTCATTCATTCATTCATACACATTCTAGACTTCTAAGTCATTCTAGGAATCCATGAACACAAAGCATACTACAACCTTTACACATTCTAGGTTGTTGGCCCAAAAGTGGAAACCTTAGAGGAGGGGTGGACGTAGGCCGCGGGGTGCGATTGCCGAACCACTTGAAAAATCGGTTTGCAAGTTTCTCTTCCCTTCTCCTTTTAGTTAATTGCTTGTGATCTTGTTTAATTTGTAATTAAGTTTTCTAAAAGGTTAATTTCCGCTAAAACCTTATTCACCCCCCCCTCTAAGGTTTCCACTTTTGGGCCAACAATTGGTATCAAAGCTTCGGCTCTTCTATTTTCAAAATATTTTGAAAATTTGAGTTAAGATCCAAATGGAAACTGACTCTTCTTGCATTTATTATTGTGAGGGTCAATCGACATTAAGACCACCATGTTTTAATGGCTCAAACTATGCCTATTGGAAAAATAGAATGAGAATCTATATGATTTCTCAAGATTTTGATTTATGGCAAATTGTGGTCAAAGGGCCTCATCTACCTACAAAAATTGAAAATGGTTTTTCTATTCCAAAGACGGTAGATGAATATAATGATGCCGATAAGAAACTCATAAAAATAAATGCTATGGCAATGAATTTATTATATTGTGGTTTAGACCCTAATGAGTACAATAGAATTTCCTCTTGCGAGTCCGCAAAGGAAATTTGGGATAAACTTGAGGTTGCTCATGAAGGTACTAATCAAGTTAAGAAATCAAAAATAAAACTTCTTGTTCAAACTTATGAAATGTTTAAAATGTTGCCATATGAATCTATTGGAGATATGTTTTCTCGTTTTACCATTCTTATTAATAACTTTAAAAACCTTGGTAAAGTTTATACTAATGAAGAAATGATTGAGAAAGTGCTTAGGTCTTTACCAAAGGATTGGCAACCAAAGGTCATGGCGGTTCGTGAAGCAAAGGAGCTTTCAACACTCTCCTTGGAACAACTCATGGGTTCTCTTATAACTCATGAAATGGAATTGGCCGTCTTCGAAAGTGAAGACAAGAAATTGGAAGTGAAAGAGGCCAAAAGGAGAGACATGGCTTTAAAATCCTCAAGCTCAAAGAAAAAGATAAAAGATGTTGAAAGTGATGAGGATGAGGAAATGACGAAGATCACCCAAAAATTTGCAAAGTTTCTAAAGAAAGAAGAATCGGGAAAGAAGTCATCCAAGGAGGAAAAACACAAAAAGAAGACAATCAAGGCCACTAATAGTAGTTCCGAGAGCGAATCATCGGACGACGACTCAAATTGTGAAGAAATTGTCAATCTTTGCCTCATGACAATGGAAAGGGCCTTTCCTACTACCTCGGCAAATGTTGCATCCAAGAGGCACTTGGACAATGGTTAAATCTCTTACCTTAAGCCTAGTAGGAGTAGGATAGATTAATTTGTTTAGATTTGCATACTTATTGCTTATTTGAAAAATGATGATATGCTTTTACTGCTAAAACTGTCATTTTTATGTACTGCTGAACAAACCAGTCGACTGGTACCCCGACACAGTCGACTGATTTAGCTGTGGACTTTGAATTTTTTGATTCTGCATTGTTAAGTCGACTGAGGCGTCGACTGTTTTTGCACAACTTAATCCCTGCCCACTTCCGTCGACTGTGGCGTCGACTGACCCGACTGATTTTTTGTTTTTCATTGATTTTGAGTTCTCCAACTTTATAATTGGTATCTTTTGGGAGAATATGCTCTCTTTTCACATCTTTTTGGTATCTTTTATCATTACACATACTTAGGGGGAGCACTTTCATATATTAATTTTCTCACATGTGGTTATATTTGTTTATTTTTGGTATCATTTTGGCTTTTTGATTTGTATGCCTATTGTGAGGGGGAGCTCTGTGTTTTATCCCCAAATCTTTTTGATAATGTCAAAGGGGGAGAAATATGAGAAGTATTGGGGAGAAGTAATTGAGTAATTATCATTCATGTTCTTCAACAATATAATATCCATTATGAATGATAATATGAAAATGACCATTTGTGCTTATATTGGCATATCCTTCATTGGTTGTTTGCCATCATCAAAACATAATTAAACATGCCTTAATATACCTTAAGGCTAACATAGGTACATACATTGCATCCATGCAAAGATTTGGGGTTTTTGTAACTCCTAATCTAAGAAGATTATAAGGAATAATCATGATCACATGTTCATGCTTTCCCTCGATCTAATCATCCTTTCTCATCCATCCCGGGGATTGAGTGGTCTTCTTTTCTCAAAGATTAGCATGCATCATTCTAGCTTGCTAAGCATACTTTGATCCTTTTGATTTATTTGTTTCAAGAACAATTCATGTCCCCTTAGATTAGGAAAACTTTATTACTTGATATGTGATTAGACGATTTTTCCTAGGTTTGTTTTGTATGATCTTTCACTTTGCATTTGTGGATACCGGGATTCCACCGCTTCGTTAAGTTTTGGCACTTGTTGTTTGAAATTGATTTGGATTAAAGAAAGAAAAGGAAAGGTCTGTTGAAAACAGATACAGAGTCGCCACTTGGTCTTTAAGGAACCAAGAAACCTAATTTTGACTCACCCAAATGGATAAAGGGCACCGGCCCTTCATGACCAAAGAACTTGGTTCGGGGTTTTGGTACGAGAGAGGAAGGAGCCTTTGTCGCAACTAAAACACCCTCAACTCGCCCCGTCTTTCGACGGGCCTCAATTAGCATCCAAATAATCATCTTATACTATGTATGGTTCGATAATTAATAGTGTGATAGTATATTACATCACATAAGAAAATTTGAAATGGAAGATCTAAAGATAAAATATCATTCATAAGATCTAAGCCAAGTATCACACGATGCAAAGCGAAAGATCACACAAATAAACCTAGGAAAAATCATCTAATCACATATCAAGTAATTAAGTTTCCCTAATCTAAAGGGGACATGAATTGTTCTTGAAACAAATCAACAAAGAAATCAAAATATGCTTAGCAAGCTAGAATGATGCATGTTAATCTTTGAGAAAAGAAGACCTCTCAATCCCCGGGACGGATGAGAAAGGATGATTAGATCGAGGGGAAGCATGGATGTGTGATCATGATCATTCCTTATAATCTTCTTAGATTAGGAATTACAAGAATCCCAAATCTTTGCATGGATGCAATGTATGTATCTAGAATGTGCCAAGGTTGTAGGGTGTTTTGTGTTCATGAATTCCTAGAATGACTTAGAAGTCTAGAATATGTAGGAATGAATGAATGAAATCAACATGGGATATGTACAAGTGTAGTACGAACTACTTCCTAAGACATGAGCTAATTTGGAGTGCATATAAGCATCAAATCAAAGAATGAAAGTTAAAATGTGCTCGCTGTGAATAGTGGACAGAACAGTAACTAGATCTTTTGAAAATTGAAAAGAGGGGTTAGGAAGGTTTTCAATGCATGATTTTTTATGGAGATCTTCCTTATTATGTCTGGAATACAACCCTAAAAGACAATCTTTAATAACTACTACAGATTGAGAGAAATCATATAAACAACAGAGGTCACTCAGAAACAGAGTCCGTACTGTCGACTGAAATGTTAGAAAATCTTAGAAAATGAAAACGAATGATCCAGAAGCCCATTTTATACAGAAAGTTTCCTAAGATATTGAAGTGTAAGGGAAAAATAATTTAGGACCACCCCGTTTGGAAAAGTTTTCTGAAAAAGAGGTTGGAAGTTGACCTAGCTGCTGTGACAGCAGAGGCAGAATGTTTGGAAGGAATATTTGGGTCCAAATGGACCATTTTCAAGTACTTCCAAGTCAAACCAAAAATCATGGGTGTTCTCCAACGAGTTAGGAAGACTTTCCAAGTGGCCTTGCATCTATATGTTGAGTATTGAGTTCTAGAGAAATCTTTGAACTCAGCTCACTCACTGTTTTGACTCACTATTTTGAAGATTTTGGGGAAAATGAGGTTTTCTTTCTTGAAATCAAAATGAGAGGGATTGAGGGGGGTTTTGAAATAGAGGTTTTGAAAGTGGATTTTCAATACTCAATAAAGATTATGACCACTTAAAATGCCAACATTCAACTCATCATCAAGAACCTCCAAGATTGTTGGAGAAACTTATTTTTATTTGAACATAACTTCAATACACTTCAAGAATACTTTGGAGGTATTAAAATTATGATCATCATCTATCAAACATGTTTTTGAGGTCAAGAGCTACTATCCATAAGGATTCACTCACCCCAAACTTCATGTCATCATTTAGATGATGAAGAACTAGTAAGTAAATAAATAAAATCAAAAAGAAATGAGGTAAGAAGAGATGAACATAATATGAACAAGTAAGTAAATAACAATCAATAGATGATAATCAATGTGATTTTGGACTTGTAGCTTGGTGTTTCACTCATAGATTTTGACATTTAGACATGGAAGTAGCTTCCTATCTCATGAATGCTCAAGAATGAGGGTTGGAATGGACTTTGAATGTGAAGTATATAGAAGGATAATGGAAGAAAACAAGAATAAAACTCACTGTATTATGGAAAATCAATGGGAGAAGCTCCCTTTCTTTCTTCTAAGCCTATCTCTATCTCTCTTCTTCTCTACAACTTTTCAAGCTTTGCACTTGCCCCCCCCCCCCCCAAAATGAAGAGCAATGGGGGGTTTATATAGGCCAATTTGGGGTGGTTTTGGGATTTTAGAAGTGTTCCCATTGGTCCCAAACATCTGTGAACATAAAACTACGTCGTTTTGGTTTTCAATTAGTCAAATTGGACCCCCAAAAAATTACAAAAATGGACTCTGCGAGGGTTGAGTGCCGCGACGGCACTGGGCCTGTGCCGCGGCGGCAGTGGGCCAGTGCTGCGGTGGTACTGCTCCTCAGACGCCCAGAAATTTATGTTTAGGCCCCCAGAGTTTCCGGTATTCGCGAAAAGGCCCTATTTTGTCCGAAATTCACAGAAAATGCATACGAACTCCAAATTGAGGTTGTGATATACCGTTGGAAAGGTAATGGAGTCTAATTTACATAACAAATAGTTCGGGGATAGGTCACGTTGAAAGGTTTTGCGGTATTCACGATAAAAGCTGATTTGATCGCCTTTTTCGCCTTCGAAAATTAAAAATAAATTCGTTTTAAATCCAGGAATTATGTGCGATATACCGTTGGAAAGCTATTGACCTCTAGTATCCATGAAAAATATTTGAAAATTGTTTCGGTGCCCCGATTCCAAAGTCAAATCTTGGTCAAACTGGTCAAACTTGGGATTCCCGGGAAGTTCTGGGAACCTCAGGGAGCTCCCAAGAGCCGACGTTTTCGCTCGATTCTCTTTTAAAACTCATTTTAATACTTTTCTAATGATTCCGGTGAATTTGGACGATTTCGGTCAAACTTGGTCAAACTCCGAACAAACCTGGTCAAACATTGGTCAAACCGGTCAACGGGGACTTTCGCGGAACTTCCGGGACTTCCGGGGGTCTCTGGGAGCTGATGATTTCATCCGGTTTTACTTAAAAACTCATTTTATCATTTTTCTTACGACATAACGTGTTTTCAGAACTTCGGGACCAAATCTGAGAGTTTTCGGGCTTTCAGGGGCATTTTGGTCAATCTGAGCATTCTAAGAGATAGAGCTGACTTCCAGGAGTCCTTTTGTATGATCTTTCACTTTGCATTTGTGGATACCGGGATTCCACCGCTTCGTTATGTTTTGGCACTTGTTGTTTGAAATTGATTTGGATTAAAGAAAGAAAAGGAAAGGTCTGTTGAAAACAGATACAGAATCGCCACTTGGTCTTTAAGGACCCAAGAAACCTAATTTTGACTCACCCAAATGGATAAAGGGCACCAGCCCTTCATGACCAAAGAACTTGGTTCGGGGTTTTGGTACGAGAGAGGAAGGAGCCTTTTTGTCGCGACTAAAACACCCTCAACTCGCCCCGTCTTTCGACGGGCCTCAATTAGCATCCAAATAATCATCTTATACTATGTATGGTTCGAAAATTAATAGTGTGATAGTATATTACATCACATAAGAAAATTTGAAATGGAATATTTAAAGATAAAATATCATTCATAAGATCTAAGCCAAGTATCACACAATACAAAGTGAAAGATCACACAAATAAACCTAGGAAAAATCATCTAATCACATATCAAGTAATTAAGTTTCCCTAATCTAAAGGGGACATGAATTGTTCTTGAAACAAATCAACAAAGAAATCAAAATATGCTTAGCAAGCTAGAATGATGCATGTTAATCTTTGAGAAAAGAAGACCTCTCAATCCCCTGGACGGATGAGAAATGATGATTAGATCGAGGGGAAGCATGGATGTGTGATCATGATCATTCCTTATAATCTTCTTAGATTAGGAATTACAAGAATCCCAAATCTTTGCATGGATGCAATGTATGTATCTAGAATGTGCCAAGGTTGTAGGGTGTTTTGTGTTCATGAATTCCTAGAATGACTTAGAAGTCTAGAATGTGTAGGAATGAATGAATGAAATCAACATGGGATATGTACAAATGTAGTAAGAACTACTTCCTAAGACATGAGCTAATTTGGAGTGCATATAAGCATCAAATCAAAGAATAAAAGTTAAAATGTGCTTGCTGTGAATAGTGGATAGAACAGTAACTAGATCTTTTGAAAATTGAAAAGAGGGGTTAGGAAGGTTTTCAATGCATGATTTTTTATGGAGATCTTTCTTATTATGTCTGGAATACAACCCAAAAAGACAATCTTTAATAACTACTACAGATTGAGAGAAATCATATAAACAACAGAGGTCACTCAGAAACAGAGTCCGTACTGTCAACTGAAATGTTAGAAAATCTTAGAAAATGAAAACGAATGATCCATAAGCCCATTTTATACAAAACGTTTCCTAAGATATTGAAGTGTAAGGGAAAAATAAGTTAGGACCACCCCATTTGGAAAAGTTTTCTGCAAAAGAGGTTGGAAGTTGACCTAGCTGCTGTGACAGCAGAGGCAGAATGTTTGGAAGGAATATTTGGGTCCAAATGGACCATTTTCAAGTACTTCCATGTCAAACCAAAAATCATGGGTGTTCTCCAATGAGTTAGGAAGACTTTCAAAGTGGCCTTGCATCTATATGTTGAGTATTGAGTTCTAGAGAAATCTTTGAACTCAGCTCACTCACTGTTTTGACTCACTGTTTTGAAGATTTTGGGGAAAATGAGGTTTTCTTTCTTGAAATCAAAATGAGAGGGATTGAGGGGGGTTTTGAAATAGAGGTTTTGAAAGTGAATTTTCAATACTCAATAAATATTATGACCACTTAAAATGCCAACATTCAACTCATCATCAAGAACCTCCAAGATTGTTGGAGAAACTTATTTTTATTTGAACATAACTTCAATACACTTCAAGAATACTTTGGAGGTATCTAAGTTATGATCATCATCTATCAAACATGTTTTTGAGGTCAAGAGCTACTATCCATAAGGATTCACTCACCCCAAACTTCATGTCATCATTTAGATGATGAAGAACTAGTAAGTAAATAAAGAAAATCAAAAAGAAATGAGGTAAGAAGAGATGAACATAATATGAACAAGTAAGTAAATAACAATCAATAGATGATAATCAATGTGATTTTGGACTTGTAGTTTGGTGTTTCACTCATAGATTTTGACATTTAGACATGGAAGTAGCTTCCTATCTCATGAATGTTCAAGAATGAGGGTTGGAATGGACTTTGAATGTGAAGTATATAGAAGGATAATGGAAGAAAACAAGAATAAAACTCACTTTCTTATGGAAAATCAATGGGAGAAGCTCCCTTTCTTTCTTCTAAACCTATCTCTATCTCTCTTCTTCTTTACAGTTTTTCAAGCTTTGCACTTGGCCCCCCCAAAATGAAGAGCAATGGGGGGTTTATATAGGCACATTTGGGGTGGTTTTGGGATTTTAGAAGTGTTCCCATTGGTCCCAAACATCTGTGAACATAAAACTACGTCGTTTTGGTTTTCAATTAATCAAATTGGACCCCCCAAAAAATTACAAAAATGGACTCTGCGAGGCTTGAGTGCCGCGGCGGCAGTGGGCCAGTGCCGCGGCGGCACTGCTCCTCAGACGCCCAGAAATTTATGTTTAGGCCCCCAGAGTTTCCGGTATTCGCGAAAAGGCCCTATTTTGTCCGAAATTCACAGAAAATGCATACGAACTCCAAATTGAGGTTGTGATATAGCGTTGGAAAGGTAATGGAGTCTACTTTACATAAAAAATAGTTCGGGGATAGGTCACTTTGAAAAGTTTTGCGGTATTCGCGATTAAAGCTGATTTGATCGCCTTTTTCGCCTTCGAAAATTCAAAATAAATTCGTTTTAAATCCAGGAATTATGTGCGATATACCGTTGGAAAGCTATTGACCTCTAGTATCCATGAAAAATATTTGAAAATTGTTTCGGTGCCACGATTCCAAAGTCAAATCTTGGTCAAACTGGTCAAACTTGGGATTCCCAGGAAGTTCTGGGAACCTCCGGGAGCTCCAAGAGCCGACGTTTTCGCTCGATTCTCTTTTAAAACTCATTTTAATACTTTTCTAATGATTCTGGTGAATTTGGACGATTTCGGTCAAACTTGGTCAAACTTGGTCAAACTCCGGTCAAACCTGGTCAAACCTTGGTCAAACCGGTCAACGGGGACTTTCGGGGAACTTCCGGGACTTCCGGGGGTCTCTGGGAGCTGACGATTTCATCCGATTTTACTTAAAAACTCATTTTATCATTTTTCTTATGACATAGCATGTTTTCGAAACTTCGGGACCAAATCTGGGAGTTATCGGGCTTTCAGGGGCATTTTGGTCAATCTGAGCATTCTGAGAGATAGAGCTGACTTCCAGGAGTCCTTTTGGGTCTTTTGCGATCATTGTGAACCACCAAGCTATGGATCTCCTAAATCTGATAGCCGACAAAATTGGGTGTCTACAGTTTGCCCCTCTTTGGCATGAACTTGCGAGGCAACGCATGTCGCAAGCGAGTGCCAAAGCTTTGAAGAGACAGGACTTTTGGAGGCTATAGATTTAGGATAAAAGCGTTGCAAAAGATGCAAGGATGATGCTGAGGTCAGTGCTGGTTGTGCTCTTTGTGAGCTGCATACGTATCCCAAAGAGAATCAGACCAGGACGTAGTTCGGGGCACAAAGGAACAAATCACATATGCACAACAAGACATGCGGATGCTATGCTATGAGGATGATATGCAATGCATGGATGTGGTATGAATTATGTCATGAGTCCTATCATGTCTAGTGTTATGATCCTAGTATGAGCAGGTGCTGTAGGGTGTGTGCCACCCCGAGTGGGCTGGTGTTGTGCTAGTGTTTGTGACTGTGATGTGGTGGATGACTCGGATAAGGACATCAAGGTTTAGAAGACTCTGGGTCTAGGGGCAAACTTCTGGAATTTGGGAAGTGTGCTTTGCAAGCGGATGTAATCGAACGTGGGGTCCCAGAGGACTATAATCGGAGATGCCGTTTAACCGACGGATACGAATGCCCTGGGAATTAAGGGACGGACACAGAAGTCAAGTGATGGACATGAAATCTTGAGATGTCAAGCGATGATCATGGAAGCCCCATAATACAAGCCTAAGATGGCATATTTTGAATGAGAGCGATGATGATTAATGAATCGACGATGTTTGAAGCGAGATGATGAGTCGGCAATGGACTACTGTGACCGTTACGATTGAACTGACGGTGTACGAATCCGCTGAGGATTAATCTGAATTTGCTGGGGATGAAGCGACTCTTTATGGGATCTCTCTTCAACTGCTTCTCTTGATCGAAAATTCGATTTTATCGAGATCTTTCGGTGCTCAATCCAAGAGGGCCGGTCGGGGCCTCTGGGAGCTGGTATCTTTCTGCTTCTGTCCTCGGGGGATGATGCGGGGTTCTCGGGGAATCTCTTTTCTTTGATTGGGAACCAGGACCCATCTCTGAATCTCTCACGGTTGATCAAATCTAGCGGTGCTCAATCCAAGAGGGCCGGTCGGGGCCTCCGGGAACTGGTATCTTTTTGCTTCTGTCCTCGGGGGATGATGCGGGGTTCTCGGGGAATCTCTTTTCTTGTAATACCCTGTATTTTTGTAATATATTATGTGAATAAGACCCTGTATGTTTCTTTCTATACTTGTATGAGCTTGGCCTTACCCTTGGTATATTTTGGATACCAATCGATTGATAAGTTTTCCAATCGATTGCCTTGCTTTGGATACCAATCGATTGAACTTTATCTCAATCGATTGATTGTATCAATCGATTAACACTTATGCCAATTGATTGGAGGTAGCTGGGCAGATTCTTTTGCTCTGGCTGGGGAGAAGCCACGTGAACACTCTCTCCCTATATATACCAGCCCTTTTCCTGCGTTTTTCTTTTTAGAAAAATCAGTGAGAGTGAGAGGGAGAGTCTTGTGTGTGTTTATATATATATAAACACTCATATATATATATACACACATATATACATATATTCATACACTCACACACACACAGAGATGGACTGAGAAGAAGAAGAAGAAGACCAGAAAGAAGAAGAAAAGAAGGAGAAGGAGAAGAGAGAAGATAGAGAACTAGAGAGAGAGGGAGGAAGACCACCATTGAAGCTTCCAAAGCTTCAAAACACATTCCCAAACACGCCCTTAACGTCTAAGGTGAGTTCTAAACTCACTTGGTAGCTTTATATTGGTGTTAGAACATGCTTGAATGAAGAAATGGAGAAGAAACCATGTATTCCCGTTTATATGTTGCTGGGCAGTCTTCTCTGTGAAGAAGACGGAGTGTCAATCGATTGACATCTATACCAATCGATTGACATCTTTCATGTTCCAATCGATTGACACTTTATGTAATCGATTGACATGGATTATGATCCAATCGATTGAACTTTTTATCAATCGATTGACACTACTTTTATACCAATCGATTGACATCTATACCAATCGATTGGCAGTTACAGTTTACTATTTTACTTGTTTAGATAATGTAATAACTGTTTAGTTGTTTATTTACTGTTCAGTATTTCCCAGTATGCTTTATTATTGTAATACAGACATGATAACGAGTTAATGCGGCGTAGGATCGTAGTAATAACAAGATTAACGGATAATGTTTATAACGTTAGATAACGGAATAGTCGTGAATCCTTTGGAGTTAACGTTCATTTCATTCAGAGTAGTCGGGCCACATTGGGATTGGGATTGTCATGTATCGGTGATAGAGTTGAACTTAAGTAGGTTTGCTAAGATTCGGGAAATTTGCGTGGGCGGGCTTTGGTCGATCATATGTTCTTAAAAGCGGTAGACAGATGAAGGTGTCTATGACTTGCGGTGAACCGGACCATTTGCCCTAAGATTTCCAGATGATCTAATCATATGTTCTTAAAAGCGGTAGACAGACGAAGGTGTCTATGACATGCGGTGGACCGTGATCACTGGTAGACGTCGCTAAGTCGTGGCATAGAATGATGTACTGTTGTTTAAAGCGTTATATCCCTGACATGCGGTGGACTGTGCATATGTTCTTAAAAGAGAGGGATGGACTAACGTGGTATCCATGACATGCGGTGAACTGTGCATATGTTCTTAAAAGCGGTGGATGAGCAATGGTGTGTTATAGAGTCGAACTACTGTCGAGTCTGTTCCCCTATCAGGACGCGTTGTCGATCTTAAAATGAATAGGATGTCAGTAATCGGATCATTGGTTTGATTAAAGGAGTTACCCTTACTGAATTCTAATTTGGTTATTACTTATAACTTGTAATAATATCAATAGTCGATACCCTGTTAGTATTTAACTCACTCGGCTTTCATTAAGCTGACGGCGTTTATGCCGCTGGACATTTCTACGTTCCAGCGCACCCTGGTTATGACTATACAGGTGAAGGGCCTGCAGGAGAGGACTACTATGCCGGTGACGGAGTCCCTATGGAGGAGACTACTACGCCGAGGACTACCTTTATGCCAACTGAAGACTAGACTAGAATTGTAGCTAATTGTCTTTACCGTTTTAGAACCCTTTTTGTAGTCAGGCATATGTTGCCTTGACATTTGTACTTCCGCTGTCTTATATTTGATTCGAGACTCTGATATGTAATAGTTAGTAACTTCTGTTGACTTTGTGATACGTTGTGATCAGAACCTAGACTTCATTTTTGTTACACTATTACTCTTGTTGCTTAGTACTGCGTGGTGTGGACAATCATGTGACTTCACCCGTCGCTGCCTTTGGACCCAAAAAGGAAATTTATTTTTATCTATTTTTGCCGTTCCGGGGCGTGACATTTCTTGATCGGGAACCAGGACCCATCTCTAAATCTCTCACGGTTGATCAAATCTTGCGGTGCTCAATCCAAGAGGGCCGGTCGGGGCCTCCGGGAGCTGGTGTCTTTTTGCTTTTGTCCTCGGGGGATGATGCGGGGTTCTCGGGGAATCTCTTTTATTGATCGGGAACCAGGACCCATCTCTGAATCTCTCACGGTTGATCATATTCTTGCGGTGCTCAATCCAAGAGGGCCGGTCGGGGCCTCCGGGAGCTGGTATCTTTCTTCTTTTGTCCTCGGGGGATGATGCGGGGTTCTCAGGGATGGTCTATGGCAGTTAAGGTTTTGATATTGAAAGAGGAGGGTGATGGACTTATGTTGCTTTAGGATGAAAGAAGGTCATCAACGGCCACTCATGGACTTATGTTGGACAGATGAAAGAAGATCAACAACAGCCACTCATGGACATATGTTGCTAGGAGAAAGGAAGATCATCATCAGCCACTCATGGACTTATGTTGCTAGGAGAAAGAAGGTCATCAACAGCCACTCATGGACTTATGTTGCATGAAGAGATATGAAAGATCAATAGCCACTCATGGACTTATGTTGCTAGGAAGATCATCAACATCCACTCATGGACTTATGTTGCATGAAGAAAGATGAAAGATCAAAAGCCACTCATGGACTTATGTTGCAGGAAGGAAGAAAGATCATCAACAGCCACTCATGGACTTATGTTGCATGAAGAAAGATGAAAGATCAACAGCCACTCATGGACTTATGTTGCAGGAAGGAAGAAAGATCAACAACAGTCACTCATGGACTTATGTTGCAGGAAGGAAGAAAGATCATCAACAGCCACTCATGGACTTATGTTGCATGAAGAAAGATGAAAGATCAACAGCCACTCATGGACTTATGTTGCAGGAAGGAAGAAAGATCATCAATAGCCACTCATGGACTTATGTTGCAGGAAGAAAGATGAAAGATCAACAGCCACTCATGGACTTATGTTGTAGGAAGGAAGAAAGATCATCAACAGCCACTCATGGACTTATGTTGCATGAAGAAAGATGAAAGATCAACAGCCACTCATGGACTTATGTTGCAGGAAGGAAGAAAGATCATCAACAGCCACTCATGGACTTATGTTGCATGAAGAAATATGAAAGATCAACAGCCACTCATGGACTTATGTTGCAGGAAGGAAGAAAGATCATCAACAGCCACTCATGGACTTATGTTGCATGAAGAAAGATGAAAGATCAATAGCCACTCATGGACTTATGTTGCTAGAAGATGATGGTTAACTTTTGGCGGTTTGGAAAGGGATGAAATTTTCCCCAAGTTTGGACGCTTCTCATGCTGACGCCTTGACTGGTGCAGTAATAGTGTTTGGTACTCCTGCTTGCATTGTCATTAGAATGCTCTTTATAACTTAATTTGAAAAAAATCATTATTCATCACTATTGACTTACACATTTGAGACTACGACAGACTATTTTTCTGAAGAAGACTATGACAGACTCAGAAACTGACAGACACCGACGCGCGAGGGCGACGTATTCGACACTGAAATGAAACAAGCTCGACTTGCCAAAACTTAATGTGCTCTTGTCATAAATGATGTACCATTTCTCTTTTGTGTTTACTTCTCACCTTAACGTGGCATCACTTTGATGGTGAATCTTATTTTGAAAATTCCTCCCTACTGATCTAATCAATTTCTTTGCTTCTCCCAAGATGTGCTTTGAATTAGTGCCTTAGCTTATGGAATAAAAGATGCTCCATTTCCATCTGTTCAAGACAATGCTTGTGACTTGAAGGCTTATAGGGATTGGGTGGCAAACAAAGTTTGCCCCTAGTTTGAAGGGCATGAAGTGGGATCGATAGGCAAACGAGGTAAATGACCGAAGTTTGCCCCTAGTTTGGAGGAAGGTTCATTGGAGGTTTTGGGCAAACGAGGTAGGTGACCGAAGTTTGCCCCTTGTATGAAGGGTAGATAGTAAAAGTCAGGCAAACGAGGCGGGTAGCCGAAGTTTGCCCCTAGTGTGGAAGGTGATTTCTGGCTTGAGGCAAGGACCGTGACTTTAATCTCTCAAATGCTCATAACTTTTGCCTAGGCACCAGTGAGGTGACCTAGCAAGCTCTTTTCTCTCTTTTGTTATTGCTCACCTTGGATTTAGCTCTAATTTTTTCTAGGCTTCCTTTCAGATTTTCGACCTAGCGAGCCATCCTTATTTTCTTTTTGAAAGTCTGCCTACGTACCCCCGAGTAGGGATCAGGTCCAACGTAGTTCGGGCTATGGTTGGAAAGAAGCGGGTTAATTTTTAGGTAGGTGGGGTGACCGAACCGTTGTGGTTGCCTACGTATCCCCGAGCGGGAATCAGGTCGAGCGTAGTTCAAGCCGAAGCTTGAAAGAAATTGGACTATTTTTATGGGTGGAGCGACCGAACCGATGTGGTTGCCTATGTATCCCCGAGTGGGAATCAGGTCGAGCGTAGTTCAAGGCCAAGCTTGAAGAAAGGGGGGTTGAGGGTTTTTCAAACCAATCGTCAAAGAAGTCAAACTTAGGTCACTTGTGGTAGCCTTGAATAAGAATATTCAGTTTCGGTCTCCCCTTTTTCTTTCTTTTTTATTTTATTTTGAGGATCGATCCTTTTCACTTTCGCCTAGCTAGTCAATTTTACTTTTCATGTAGTTGATTCTTGTGAGACCTTTTGACTGCAATCTCAGAATTCCGGAATGTGCATGTCAGCTCTCGGAATTTATTTATGGTTGTTCTGAGCCTTTTGAAATATGATCTAGACACATTCTCATGATGTACCTTGAAGTGTACAATTCTCTGTATCACCAAAATCTTCTTTCTTTCATTTTCTCCATCATTTTGACTGGCTAAGTTCAGATCTTGGAAATCAATACCTTTTTGGCTCTAACTTTTGCCTAGGTGCCCTTTCAGGTTTTCAACCTAGCGAGCTTCTTCTTTTCTTTTCTTTTCTTTTCTTTTCTTCTTTTTCTTTTTCTTTTTCTTTTCTTTTTCTTTTTTTTTTTGAAAGTGGAGATGAAACTTGCTAAAATGTTTGGCTACCATCAAGGACTAAGTCTGTATTGTTTTCAATCGGACAGATTACATGGCTTCCAATTGGATCGGGCTTAAGGCTTTGAAATGGTAGAAAAAGGGTGTTGGGCAAGCCCTAAGTCAATTTCAAGTATGTCTTTTCAAGATTGAGGCAAGAGCATCTTTAAATTCTTAAAGTAAGACTATTCAATTCTCGGCTCTTCATCGGTGTCGGCGCAAAATTGACTTTGACCTTTCAGGATTTTGAGTAAAAAAAAATTTACCCTTTTTTTAGCACAGTAATATCCATGGTAATTTGAAAAGTAATACTTCAGTTCAGCGATTCATGCATCTATGACTAAACATATCAGATTAGGCAATATGAGACTTCATTCCATCAGTAGAGAAGGATTACAGACTCATTAACAACTCGATGACAAACAGACTCGACCACAAGAATAAACATACAACAGACTCGACTAGACTCGACCTGGTCTCAAATGGAATGTCACAGTGACTCACTTATTCTTTTTATTTCTCTTTTTTTTTTTCTAAAGAGCATCTTCATTTGGTTTTCTAGCAAGAGTCCCGAACACCATCACTTCACTTGCACATGTTCAACACTCATGGTCCTCAGTGAAGGGGATCATTTGAACAGATAAGCCAGGAGCTTTAGGTTCGATGAAGCTGACATTTTGGTTAACACAGGGTTAGATGGGTAAAGGCTCGATGATTTTCTGATCGATGAGGTCTTGGATGTCATGGCGAAGGCGCATGCAGCTGTCGGTGTCGTGACCTGGGCCTTGGTGGTAGGCACAACATTTGGATAGGTTACAATTAGGTGAAGGGATACCAGCACGAGGCTGAAGAAGTTGGAGGTGCCCCTTTGTGATGAGGTTATCAAGGATAACGGACAACGGCATACCCAGGTTGGTAAAGGTTCTTGGGTTGCGGGCTTTGTTAAACTTTGAGTTCAAGTGGGTCCTCAGAGTGGCTCTTGTGTTTGGATATGAAATAGGATTACCCAGGCAAGGGTGTGGACTTGGATACAAGTAGGGATTCAGATGTGGAATTGGGCTTGGATGGACGGCATCGGACAACCCGTACTTCCCTTTATTGATGCTCTGCACCATCTTCTCAAATCGGCTTATCCTTAAACTTAGATGTTCAACAGTGGTTTATAGTTTGTTCACTTTCCCTTCGAGAGCTTGGTAGGCCATTATGATAGCCTAGGCTAGCCCGCAATCACGATAATGAATTCAGGGAGGTACAGAAGGGTTCGTACTCGGGGCTACGATTTTTTTGCAAGCAGAAGTAAAAGCCCAAATTAGAAGAGGCGCGAAGTACTTCTTATGGACTCTTAGTGGGGGAGAGCTGATCAGAGTCTCAAAGAATTAATCGATGTGAACTGATGATGGTTGCAGTATGTATACGACTTCTATACAATGATTGAGATGGGTGAGGGTGAAGACATGTACGTGCTTGATGTGCAGAGACTGACATATGTGAGACTGACAAGATGTGCGCGCATGTAGACTGACACGAATCGTGTATGCATATGAGATAAGCATGCGAATGCAAGCCCTAATCGATATGATGCCCCTACTTCTGACAGATAGCAGTTAAACAAATAAGGTCCTAGCCATACAGAGTGTGCTAACCTTACTTTCTAGTGTGATCACCAAGGGATAACAGGGATTTCCGGGATACTTCGGGAATTTTGGACAGAGTTTCTGGGAGAAATAGGGATTTGGAAGATTCGGAGAAATTTCCAGAAGTTATGGGAGTTTCTAGGAGAAACAGGGATTTCTGGTTGATTTGGACTGAGCTTCTAGGAGAAATTGGGAAATTAGAATTTCTTGGAGAAATTGGTACATCTAGGCATTTTTGGGAAGTTTGGATGGAGTTGCTGGAATTTTTGGAAAATCTTGGAGATTTGGACAGAGCTTGTGGGAAAACAGGTATAACTGGGTAAGTCGGACAGAGTTTCTGGGAGAAACGGGGATTTGGAAGATTCGGAGAAATTTCTAGAAGTCATTTGAGTTTCTAGGAGAAATAGGAATTTCTGGTTGATTTGGACTGAGCTTCTAGGAGAAACTGGTATTTTGGGTATTTCTGAGAAATATGGGTAGAGTTTCTAGGAGAAACAAGTATATTTGGGCATTTCTGGGTGATTTGGGCAGAGTTTTTTTGGGAGAAACAAGTACCTTGGGTATTTCTGGGAAATTTGGATTCATGGGAAGCTTGGGTAGAGTTTTAGAAGAAACATGGATTTTCTGGGATTTTGGGTGTAACAAGGATACCTGGGGAGTTCGAATAGGATTTCTGGGAGAAGCAGGAAGATTTGGGTAATTCGGAAAGGGTATCTAGGGGACACAAGTATATCGGGGTTTCTGGAAGGAACTGAGATTTCTGGGTAATTTGGGGGAAAATAGGGATTTCTAGGAAATCTGGGTGATTCGGACAGAGTTTCTAGGAAAACAGTGATATCCTGATGAGTTGGGCAGAGTTTCTGGAAGAAATAGGGATATATGACGGGAACAGGTGATGATGGTGATCATACTGTCTAGTGAGTTTTCATACTCCTATGTCTTAGGACCAACAAACAAGGTTTGCGGTGTATATCTTTGTGAGCATGGAGCAGACATCCTTGTCATGGTGCCTAGGCAGGTCAACTCAATGTGATCACATGTGAGTAATTGCCTTGGGAATCATAAGAAAGAGGTTCTGTTCTATGCCACATAAGTGTCTACACCGCGCAAGTAATCCCACCAGGGCATACAGCAGTTATATCATATTGTCCTATCTGAAAAGATAAATCAACAGCCCTATGAAAGGTTCTACAGGAATCTATATGCAAAGGCAGGGTTTAGTAAAAGAAGGTCCGTTGACGAGAGTTCCAATATACCGTCAGAGAGACAGTACGGAAGTGTTTACTCTTTTTGATATACCTTGGAAGGTACAGTATCAACGGTGACTTGTGCCCTGGTACAGCAAGACCTGAACAATGTCAGCGCCGCGTTTCAGACACAGTCGGAGGGAGGAAATGCAAGAGTGCAATGCGGTGAACCAAACACAGTAAAAAGATGATTTTAAGGATGCTTCTTATGAGTCAAACCTCTGTATTATTTTGTTTTAAAATAAAAATCCCCAGCAGAGTCGCCAGATTGTGGATACCGGGATTCCACCGCTTCGTTATGTTTTGGCACTTGTTGTTTGAAATTGATTTGGATTAAAGAAAGAAATGGAAAGGTCTGTTGAAAACAGATACAGAGTCGCCACTTGGTCTTTAAGGAACCAAGAAACCTAATTTTGACTCACCCAAATGGATAAAGGGCACCGGCCCTTCATGACCAAAGAACTTGGTTCGGGGTTTTGGTACGAGAGAGGAAGGAGCCTTTGTCGCGACTAAAACACCCTCAACTCACCCCGTCTTTCGACGGGCCTCAATTAGCATCCAAATAATCATCTTATACTATGTATGGTTCGACAATTAATAGTGTGATAGTATATTACATCACATAAGAAAATTTGAAATGGAAGATCTAAAGTTAAAATATCATTCATAAGATCTAAACCAAGTATCACACAATGCAAAGTGAAAGATCACACAAATAAACCTAGGAAAAATCATCTAATCACATATCAAGTAATTAAGTTTCCCTAATCTAAAGGGGACATGAATTGTTCTTGAAACAAATCAACAAAGAAATCAAAATATGCTTAGCAAGCTAGAATGATGCATGTTAATCTTTGAGAAAAGAAGACCTCTCAATCCTCGGGACGGATGAGAAAGGATGATTAGATCGAGGGGAAGCATGGATGTGTGATCATGATCATTCCTTATAATCTTCTTAGATTAGGAATTACAAGAATCCCAAATCTTTGCATGGATGCAATGTATGTATCTAGAATGTGCCAAGGTTGTAGGGTGTTTTGTGTTCATGAATTCCTAGAATGACTTAGAAGTCTAGAATGTGTAGGAATAAATGAATAAAATCAACATGGGATATGTACAAATGTAGTATGAACTACTTCCTAAGACATGAGCTAATTTGGAGTGCATATAAGCATCAAATCAAAGAATGAAAGTTAAAATGTGCTTGCTGTGAATAGTGGACAGAACACTAACTAGATCTTTTGAAAATTGAAAAGAGGGGTTAGGAAGGTTTTCAATGCATGATTTTTTATGGAGATCTTCCTTATTATGTCTGGAATACAACCCAAAAAGACAATCTTTAATAACTACTACAGATTGCGAGAAATCATATAAACAACAGAGGTCACTCAGAAACAGAATCCGTACTGTCGACTGAAATGTTAGAAAATCTTAGAAAATGAAAACGAATGATCCAGAAGCCCATTTTATACAGAACATTTCCTAAGATATTTAAGTATAAGGGAAAAATAAGTTAGGACCACCCCTTTTGGAAAAGGTTTCTGAAAAAGAGGTTGGAAGTTGACCTAGCTGCTGTGACAGCAGAGGCAGAATGTTTGGAAAGAATATTTGGGTCCAAATGGACCATTTTCAAGTACTTCCAAGTCAAACCAAAAATCATGGGTGTTCTCCAATGAGTTAGGAAGACTTTCCAAGTGGCCTTGCATCTATATGTTGAGTATTGAGTTCTAGAGAAATCTTTGAACTCAGCTCACTCACTGTTTTGACTCACTGTTTTGAAGATTTTGGGGAAAATGAGGTTTTCTTTCTTGAAATCAAAATGAGAGGGATTGAGGGGGGTTTTGAAATAGAGGGTTTGAAAGTTTATTTTCAATACTCAATAAAGATTATGACCACTTAAAATACCAACATTCAACTCATCATCAAGAACCTTCAAGATTGTTGGAGAAACTTATTTTTATTTGAACATAACTTCAATACACTTCAAGAATACTTTGGAGGTATTGAAGTTATGATCATCATCTATCAAACATGTTTTTGAGGTCAAGAGATACTATCCATAAGGATTCACTCACCCCAAACTTCATGTCATCATTTAGATGATGAAGAACTAGTAAGTAAATAAAGAAAATCAAAAAGAAATGAGGTAAGAAGAGATGAACATAATATGAACAAGTAAGTAAATAACAATCAATAGATGATAGTCAATGTGATTTTGGACTTGTAGCTTGGTGTTTCACTCATAGATTTTGACATTTAGACATGGAAGTAGCTTCCTATCTCATGAATGCTCAAGAATGAGGGTTGGAATGGACTTTGAATGTGAAGTATATAGAAGGATAATGGAAGAAAACAAGAATAAAACTCACTTTCTTATGGAAAATCAATGGGAGAAGCTCCCTTTCTTTCTTCTAAGCCTATCTCTATCTCTCTTCTTCTCTACAACTTTTCAAGCTTTGCACTTGGCCCCCCCAAAATGAAGAGCAATGGGGGGTTTATATAGGCCAATTTGGGGTGGTTTTGGGATTTTAGAAGTGTTCCCATTGGTCCCAAACATCTGTGAACATAAAACTACGTCGTTTTGGTTTTCAATTAGTCAAATTGGACCCCCAAAAAATTTACAAAAATGGACTCTGCAAGGGTTGAGTGCCGCGGCGGCACTGCTCCTCAGACGCCTAGAAATTTATGTTTAGGCCCCCAGAGTTTCCGGTATTCGCGAAAAGGCCCTATTTTGTCCGAAATTCACAGAAAATGCATACGAACTCCAAATTGAGGTTGTGATATACCGTTGGAAAGGTAATGGAGTCTACTTTACATAAAAAATAGTTCGGGGATAGGTCACTTTGAAAAGTTTTGCGGTATTCGCGATAAAAGCTGATTTGATCGCCTTTTTTGCCTTCGGAAATTCAAAATAAATTCATTTTAAATCTAGGAATTATGTGCGATATACCGTTGGAAAGATATTGACCTCTAGTATCTATGAAAAATATTTGAAAAAGTTTTTCGGTGCCCCGATTCCAAAGTCAAATCTTGGTCAAACTGGTCAAACCTGGGATTCCCGGGAAGTTCTGGGAACCTCCGGGAGCTCCCAGGAGCTGACGTTTTCGCTCGATTCTCTTTTAAAACTCATTTTAATACTTTTCTAATGATTCTGGTGAATTTGGACGATTTCGGTCAAACTTGGTCAAACTTGGTCAAACTCCGGTCAAACCTTGTCAAACCGGTCAACGGGGACTTTCGGGGAACTTCCGGGACTTCCGGGGGTCTCTGGGAGCTGACGATTTCATCCGGTTTTACTTAAAAACTCATTTTATCATTTTTCTTACGACATAGCATGTTTTTAGAACTTCGGGACCAAATCTGGGAGTTTTCGGGCTTTCAGGGGCATTTTGGTCAATCTGAGCATTCTGAGAGATAGAGCTGACTTCCAGGAGTCCTTTTGGGTCTTTTACGATCACTGTGAACCACCAAGCTATGGGTCTCCTAAATCTGATAGCCGACAAAATGGGGTGTCTACAGCATTGTGTGATACTTGGCTTAGATCTTATGAATGATATTTTATCTTTAGATCTTCCATTTCAAGTTTCTTATGTTATGTAATATATTATCATAGTATTAATTGTCGAACCATACATAGTATAAGATGATTATTTGGATGCTAATTGAGGCCCGTCGAAAGACGGGGCGAGTTGAGGGTGTTTTAGTCGCGACAAAGGCTCCTTCCTCTCTTGTACCAAAACCCCGAGCCAAGTTATGGAGGGCCGGTGCCCTTTATCTATTTGGGTGAGTCAAAATTAGGTTTCTTGGTTCCTTAAAGACCAAGTGGCGACTCTGTATCTGTTTTCAACTGACCATTTTCTTTCTTTGATCCAAATCAATTTCAAACAAAAATAATCAAGTGGTGGAATTCCAGTGTCCACATGTGGGCCTAGCTGGACTGTGCCTGTACGAACTGTGCCAGTGTGGTCTTGAATGAATCGCTTGGGATGGTGAGTCTCGGGTAGACTAGACAACTTAGGTTGATGCTTGTCCGAGGAGTTGTACATGATTTGACTAGAACTTGGACTGGCTGTTGATTTAACCGCTTGGTCATAGGATGGAGCCAATTTTGGGTGTATCAGCTGCCCCCGATTTCCAAGGTTGGCTTGATGCCATATCGGGGCAAGTTTGGAAATCTATTTGATGCCACTTGCCACTACCTGAGTGCTCAGGGAAGCTGACTTGGAGCTTCTGAGTCTCGTGAGTCCTCGAAAACTGGCTAAGAGTTGAGACTTAGCCTAGCTTGGAGTCTTTAAGTGCTCGAGAATTGGCCGGGAGTTGAGACTAAGCCTAATTTGGAGTCTTTTGCTTAAGTTAAGCTCCCAGGATGGTTATCTTCTACCCATAAACCTTCGTTAAGGTTATAGGTAAAAGAATTTGGCTATGTTGGAAAAGCCAACCTAAAGTGTGTTACTTTAGGGTCCTTTTAGTTAACTCCCCAAGATGGTTATCTTCTGCCCAGCCAGCCTTTGTCAAGACTGTTGGGAGAAGAGTTTGACCATGTTGAGCCGACATAAATCATGTTACTTTAGGGTCTTTTTGCTCCTCTATTGTCGGCCAACCTAAGAGATTTTAGTCACCTCTATCGTCGGTTTGAACCTAAGTGGAGTTAGTCTCTGAATACTGTAGGCACCTGGGCTGTCTAAGAGTTTGACTTCTTTACTGCAAGGCCTGTAAGTACCCGATGTGATTGCCTGTTTAGTCCATCGTGCCTTTTTGCCCCCAAGATTTCGCTAAGACGAGGGTCTTATGGAGGCTAGGACTGTAGTTAACCGACCTGAAACATGGTGGTTGCAGGGTCTTTTGAAGATTGCCATCATCAGGCACCAAGGGGGATTTGCCCCCATCATAGGTTGGACCTATGTGAAGCCGATGCCTTGGGCGTAACCCTGAGGTCTTTTGCCTCGGGTGCAATCCAGAGGTTTTTAGTGCCTGGGTTCGAAGCCTGAGCTCTTTTGTGCCTGGGTTAGGAGTCCGAGCTCTTTTGTACCTGGGTTCGGAGCCCGAGGTCTTTTGATGTGCCTCGGGTGTGGCCCAAGGTCTTCTGATGTGCCTTGGGTGTGTCCCGAGGTCTTTTGATGTGCCTCGGGTGTGGCCTAAGGTCTTTTCAAGAGCTCTCTGACAGTCTGTGGTGCCTCATTCGATGATCAGGTAAGTACCACTGTAGTTGGATTGGTTGAGACTGTTAGAGACAGGAAGTTGGGTCGGGATCACCAGACTCTTGATTACTCTGAGCTGGATAGTAGATCCTGACCACTGCGAACTACAGGTCGGGTTGGGGCTGCCGGACTCCGACCGCTGTGAACTAGAGGTCAGGTAGGGACTACCGGACCATGCCTGCTGTGAGCTGGAGGTCAGGTCAGGACTTCCTGACCCTGCCTGTTGTGAGTTGGAAGAACTATTAGAACTCCTGGGCTGATCTCGCTTTCACTTACTTCTGGAAAACTCATTGCTTACGTGCCTGGGGTCTTTGGTCCTTAAAAATTCTTCAGTGCCAATGTATTTTTTAACCCTCTGAGTGAGTTCAACTAAGGTTTTCGGTCGGTTTCTATGAAACGACGTGGCGCACTTGGTGTGTTGAACTCCTGAGCAAAAGGCTATAATAACGACAGTTTCATCAAGATCATAGATTCTGAGCTTTTCTTGATTAAAATGGTAGGTGAATTCCTTAAGGGTCTCATTATTCCTTTGTATGATTGTCAGTAGCTGCATGTCAGGCTTTGGCCGTTCATGCATACCGATGAACTGGTTAATGAACTGCTTAGTGAGTTGCTTGAAACTGTGGACCGATCGGGGCTCCAAGAATTAGAACCATTGCACGGCCAGGCCTTTCAAAGTGCTAGGGAAGGCCAGGCAATGTAGTTCATCGGAGTTGGTGGCTAGGGCCATCTGAGCCTTGTAGGTTCAGACGTGGTTAACCGGGCTTCCCGAGCCATTATAGGGATCTAGGCGAGGCTGCTTAAATTTGCACGGGATGGCAAACCTCATGATCTAGCTAAAGAATGGTGACTCTATCTCGGTATTGGCGTGATTCTGAGTAGGGTTCTGGCCCAGCCTTTTGGCCACTCCATCAATCTATTTCTGCAAGTCCTTGATACGTGCCACCACACCTTCCCGACTAGTACCCGAGCTGTAGGTCGGGTTAGTGGAAGAGGCTTCCTTCTCATGGCAGTGCGCTATCCCTTGGGATCGGGCTTGGCTATGACTCTGATTCATCGTAGGCCTAGAGACACCTCGGTTTTTTACCAAGTAACGCCGGACTGATTCCCGGGCCATATGCTCCTGCCTTTCCTCTCGGGTAGCACACCTACTGTTGATGTCTCTGGCATCCTCAACACGGGACGGGTTAGCTCGGGCACGTTGTCTGGTCAAGATCGGTTCCCGACCGTACGCAACGTTCCTAGGTCGTTTCCCAGCCACTGGAGGATTGCTTTGCTGGGCCAGCAGGGCTTCGATCTGTTGCCGGATTTGACGATGGCACTCCAAAAGTTGTGCGAGGGTCGCGGTAATCTACTCAGATGTCATGACTGCCGTAGCCAGCGCCGGGGCTGGCAGAACATCCCGGTTGGCCTGCTGTGTAGTCTTCTCACCCTTCTTCGGAGGCATGGCTATCAGCCAAGAGATTTGTTGATGAAGAACTTGTCGTTCCCATAGACGGCGCCAAGCTGATGATGCCAAAATTTGGTTAAAGTAAATTAAAGTAATTTAAGGGGAAAGAGAGTAAGAGACTGGTTTTTTATATGTGGTTCAGCCCTGTTAATGAAGGTACCTACATCCACGTGTGTGTCTGAGCACGTTCACTATACTGTAAAATGTCGGGGACCTGTGGTGAACCAACAATAGTTTGGAGCTACCATAGGTCGGCCGGACGTGTTGGTGACTGCTGCTATAGAGGTGCTGTAGAGACTAAAAAGTCAGTCCCTTTGAAGGGGGGTGAGTGGTCTCTTTTATAGATGCAAGAGACCTACTCATACATGGATAAGGAAATATAATCCAATTGAGCTTGATTGGCATTAATTGTGGGGGTTTCCTAATTGGATTAGGAAATAATGTCCACTTTCCATAAGTCTTCTATCTGAGTAAGAAATTGCCTGGAATATTCTGGGGCATGTGTTGTGGGCCCAGCTGGCCTGCGCCTGTATGGACCGTGCCAGTGTGGTCTTCCCGACCTATTGGTCTGGTCGTGAAGGAACCGCTTGGGATGGTGAGTCTCGAGTAGACTAGACTGCTCGGGCTGATGCTTGTCCGAGGAGTTATGCATGATTTGACCGGAACTTGGACTGGTTGTTGATTTGAACCGCTCGGTCATAGGATTGAGCCAATTTTGGGTGTATCATCTAATATTTAATAAAAATACTTTCAAGACCTATTTTCTATGTCTGGTTATATTGGACCGATATGGTCATACTTATATAATACTTTATCTTCAATAATTCATAATAAATAATCTATAGCTCTGAAAATTACGGGGTCAGTTCCCTGGATCTTAGAATAATGTATAGAATGTTCTCCTTAAGTTTGGTGACCTATTGTTGAGGTCAAAAATACAGCTTTTCTTTAGGGTCCATATTGGTGTAGAAAAACCCAGCCTTTTATGTGACGGACTCTGATTTTAGTCTAGTCAATGGCGTTGGACTTAGAATGACACGTAGATCACTACCTTGAGATTTATATCCTCATTGTGTATAATTACCATAATGCCCTATAGTTGGTACTCATTCTTTATTTATTTCTTCTGTTTATTGTTGTAGCACTTGACGGTTAGCTACTATCGAGGATCGGTGACTCAAGGTGAGTTTTCCTAACCTCACTCTAATCATAATATGATTAATTAAAGATACTTATAAGCTATCTGAACGATGTGCTGCATAGTAATGTGTTATGTATGATGCCACATTTTTCCTAGAATCTATATCGCTATGATTATTCGTGCTATGGTAGTGTTATCAGATATGTGAGCGTGATAAGGGTTTTATCTATATGATTGTTGGTATCAAATCATTGTTATGTGATCCATGTTTATATGATGATGTTTTCGTTGTTAAGATGATAGATGGACGTTTTGTGATGATGGCTAATCAGCATAGGTAACGCGTGAAATTTTAACAAAGTAAATAAAAGAAGTAGAGACGTATACGAGTAAATGAAAATAGACACTTGCATATCATAACATGAGCTAGTATGCATTGCATGAAGAGCGAGATGTGATTGAATGATAAATGTGATTGAGAAAGAGAAGTGAATTTGAGTAGAGTGCCAATTGGGCGATAGTTTGAGTGCCAGTTGGGCGATAGTTAATGTGCCAGTTGGGCAATAGTTTGAGTGCCAGTTGGTCGATAGTTAATGTGCCAGTTGGACGATAGTTTGAGAGCCAGTTGGGCGACAGTTAATGTGCCAGTTGGGCGACAGTTAGTGTGCCAGTTGGGCGATAGTTTGAGTGCCAGTTGGGCGACAGTTAATGTGCCAGTTGGGCGACAGTCAGCGTGTCAGTTGGGCAACGATTTGAGTGCTAATTGGGCGATAGTGTGAATGCCAGTTGGGCGATAGTTAGAGTGCCTGTTAGGGCGACAGTTAAATTGTCAGTTGGGTGACAGACAGATGAAAAAGAGGAAGTGATGAGAAAGGGTTGACGAGTGAGACGTTTGGTTCTGGACAAGTGTTGTGAGTTCATGGTTCAGGTCATGGATTCGATGTCCCGACATGAAAGTTACTATTGGTCACGCATTGACATGCACGAGCGCGTTAATGAAAAGAGAATGCACTATATGATGAAATGTGATAATATGCTTGCTTGTTTACATGTTTTTTGTTGAGACCTTTGCTATGCCCCGTGAAAGAATGCGTCTTTTGATAAGAGATTAACTGTATCCTAAGATACTGAACAATAACGTGAGTGGAGAGATATTTGTATTTATTGATTATTGTGCGGTTGGACTCTCACTCAGCCTTGTTCCAAAGTTGATGGCATGTTACGCCCTGGACATTCTTATGTCTAGAGTGATGCAGGTTTTGTTAAAAAGGGAGGTGAGCTCAGGAAGCAGTGCTGAGGAGCTAAGGAGGATAGAGCTGAGTTGGAGATTAAAGATAGTTATCTCAATTGTTTCTTATGTTTATGTTTATGTACTAAGTTTAGTATGACCCTTATGTAATATGCTTGATGTTAATGTAACTCGTTCATTTCCGTTGTTGTAATTACACTATGTTAAGGTTAAGTTATGTTTATGCTTTAGCAATTCCCTTACAGTTAATTGTGCAGAGTTAGAAGGACAGGACGGTTAATCAACCAGTCATGTGTCTATAGACCCATAAAGGAAAATTTTCTATTTTCCCTATTTTTGGCTTACTCCGGGGCGTGACATTCCAGACAGTTTCCTACGCAAGCTAGAAGACTAATGAAAAGAGTAGATTGTTTCCTAATCTAATTAGGAGACTCCCATGATTTGTGTTAGTCAATCCTGACCTAATTATGTTACCTTATCAGTTTATTTACCTTGTATGAGTGGGTCTCTTGTATCTATAAAGGAGGTCGCTCACCCTCTTCAAGAGGGACATCTGATCTCACTCGTATACACTTTACCTGGCCTGTCTCTGGTAGTCCCATCCCATTGTTGGTTTACCAAAGACCCCCGGCGATTTGATATCTTAGTGCAAGTGCACTGATACACACGTGGACGTAGGCTCCTTCATTAATAGGGCCGAACCACATACAAATCTATTTGTCAAATTCTTATTCTTCACTCTAACCAAATTCAAGCATCATTAGTTAATAATGCTACATTGTATACCTGATGAGATATCCAGTCTCATCATCCACTGTGACAAGTTCTAAGTATCAAAGAATAGTAATTTGTATCTCTCTTGTATGTATCTCATACATACATGAATTACCTACTATGATACTTAAGTATTACAAACAATCATCTCATGATATCATACATAATAAAATGTATATGTGATATCCATATAAAAAATGCCAATGTCTCATACATACAGGATGGGTTTGAGGGCACAATCCCAACATTCAAACTTTCACTGTGCGTCTATTGGGATAATCAGGGATAATGTAATACCAAAGATAAGTATGATTGCGAATAATGAATTAAAGTTACGACGTTTATTATCCTGTCATTCGTAAATGAGTTCGTTATGTGTTTCATTTTAATCAGAATGGTTAGGCTACATGGGAATTGTCATGTGTCGATATTAGTATGAAACTTGGATAGGTTTGCTAGGTCCTGGGAATTTGTACGTGGGCGAACACTTGGTCATGTTATGTCCTTAATGAGTGGTGGATGGTTTATACCCTTAACAAGCGGTGGGCAGGACCAAGTAGTTCTAAGGTAGCCAGATGATCCACGTTATGTCCATGACATGCGGTGGATGGTTTATATCCTTAACGAGCAGTGGATGGGGATCACTGTTAGACACCGTTGAGTCGTGACAATAGATTTGATATGCTATTGTTCAAAGCATTGTATCCCTGACATGCGGTGGATGATTTCTATCTTTAATGAGTAGGGGATGGACTGGCGTGGTGTCCATGATATGCGGTGGATGGTTTATATCCTTAATGAGCAGTGGACAGAATGATGGTATGTCGATATAGGTTGAACAACTGAGTCTTTTCCTTCTAGTCTTTCCAGTCAGAGTATATTAGTTGTCGACCTTGGAACTATCAGACGATAAGGGTTGGTTACGATGCATTTGATCAAAGATGAAGATACTATTGTAACACTATATCTTATTTGATTCATAACTTATTATTTCATTATATAACTGGTACCTGGTTACTTTCTATTCACGCAGCTGAAGTAAGCTAATGGCGTTTATGCCTGGATATTCCCTGTCCAGACTACCATGTCCCTATTAATACAAGTGATGGAGCTTATGACAATGGCTACTACCCAGAGGGGGAGTATGCAGAGAATGGCCCCATTGATAGTGGATATGCCGGGGAAGACTATTACGTTGAAGACCATGTTTACGCCAGCTAAAGATCTGAAAACAAATTTTAGTGTATGTTTTTACTTTACATTACTGTTGAATTTTGTAATAATTGGTACTTGGGCATTTGTTGCTTTCAGACCTTTTTATAATTCCTGTAGTGCACTCTGATATTTTTGTAATAGTTAGAACTATTATAATATGTACTCAGTTGGTTATACTACTGTTCTTGTTTCTTCTAGTTGACTAGTACTGTATGGTGTGGACAAATTAGTGACTTTCACCCGTCATTCCCTATGGACCCAAAAAGGAAATTAATTTTTCTCTATTTTTTGCTGCTCCGGGGCGTGACATTTGGATTGGCATGGTACCATGCTCTTGCGGCCTTTGAATTGGCACGAATGATAAAAGGTCACAAACCTTGAATATCTTGATTTAGACAGCTTTTATGTTGGCAAGCTACCATGCTCTTGCGGCCTTTGAATTGGCACGAATGGTATACTAATTAAGCGGCTTTTATATTGGCATGCTATTCTAAAACAATGGCATCACACCGGAGAATGATTTAGGAAATGTTGGTTTGAAATGAGTAAGGGAGTTTGGGAGTTAAGTCGAGTCAGTCATGTGTATTCTCTTCGAATACTTGGTTGTACGAGTTAATTGTCACTGCACGATTACTGATGCACTAATAACAACAAAGGCAAGAAATATGTTACTTCAGTTTTCTTTATCAATTGCCTAACAAATTTTCTTATGACTAAAATTGCTATCTTACTACATGTGTTAGTATCTTTGTAAGTTATCATGTCTCACTTAGCTTCTGCAAGCTAACGACATTCATGCCATTGGACATTCCTATGCTCAGCCTTTCAGGATAATAACTATGTAGGTCATAATGCCACGCATGAGAGTTATGCGGATGAGGAGTATGCTGAAGAAGGATTTGGCTATGCGAGCTGAAGCAAGTAGACCAGAACATCGTTTATCTTTTTATATGTTGTTTTGTTATATTAGACTTATGTAGCTTTTGGGATAGTATTTGTAATTGCACGTAGTGTTTTAAGCTAAGTTAAACCTCTAATGTTGTAGTAGTTTGGTAACCTCGATATATGTTGTCACGCCCCGACGTAGCATAAATATGGAAAGCGTTTAATTTCCTTTATGACCCGTAGGTCGTGATAGTTTGAAGGATCGATTCTGTCCCAAACGTCGAACAACAAAAACATAATAATCAGAGCAGAGCAATCAAGACATACAAATATTTTTCTAACTTATTACATATCACCTCTCTGGGTTAGCTAAGGCACAAGCTGCCTTAAAACAAAACAATATCTATTGTCTATTACAGTCATCCTTATTACATAATTCAGTTTATAACTTAAAACATATAAGAGTAAGTTCTCTTTCCAGTAGGGATTCTCAGTTTGCGTAGTTGTATGGTCCAGCAATATCATAACCTGAAAAGCCTAGACACGAATGTCCAGGACGCATCAACGTTGTCAGCTTCAAGAAGCTGGTGAGTATTAAAACGTAACTTTGAATGTAACACATACTCATTTACCATTTTCCAATTCTTACTTAATTCAACAAGTTTACATTAAAATAAGGAGTTCATTTTTAGAAAACAACCATCATATTATTTGAAAGCTTTAATTCGCATATATGTCACCATGTATGAAAAATAATGCACCATCTCATCTTACCAACTCTTTTCTCTCGACAGACACAACAACTCACTATCTCACACCAGTATCCTTGTAATACTCCGATAGCCACACTTTAGCACAGGGTTGCCAGGGAATGTCCAGTTTGCCTCACACTTTGGTCCGGGGTACCAGGGAGTGTCCAATGCCTCACACTTTAGTACCTAATCCGCCTCGCGAATACCGGAGGTAACCTCACGCAGTATCCAGACTCGGGTACCAGGGAATGTTCGTAGGCCACACTTTAGCACTACCATGGGTGCCAGGGAATGTCCAAGTTCGGCGTCACACACTTTAACGCTACCATGGGCGTCAGGGAGTGTCTAGTTTTGCCACCGTCACATTACAAGATACTCTTTTTTGTACTGACCAACATTTACACTCACCATGCATGTACAACTGACTCCACATGTATGTCATGAAACTTTAAACATAAAGTAAATCACTAAAATATAGAAACAACGTGTGTACGGGGATTGATAAGTCACAATACAATGTTTTAATCGTCCAAACATACCCAAATAGGATTCTGTTTTAGTAAATTTCCCAAACAGAGCTTTAAAAGTTCATAAAACATCACCCCAAATAGTTCCTTAACATAAAATAAGCAAAAACCAGAAATTGTCCAAGGTCGTGCGCCCGGGCCGCTCGCGTGAAGGTCGCTCTCGCGGGCCGTTCGCGCGACATGCCCAATTTTTGTTTTCTTATTAAAACATTTTTTGTCTGCCTGAGTTCACGAAGATCGCGCGTGCGGATCGCTCGCGCGGTCCGCTCGCGTGATCTGCCTAATTTTTATTTTTCTTATTGAGAACTTTTCTATCTGCCTGAAACCACACGGCTCGCGTACGCGGGCCGCTCAGGCGATCGCGCGCACGAGTTTCAACAGAGGCTTCGTCTTCTTCACTAAGACTGCCCTGTTTCAAATTCTCAGGGTCTTTTTGACCCATTTTCAATTCCGAAAGTTACTAGGCCTTATTATATATGATTCTCTTTAGTTTTTCGCAAGGATTACGAATTCATAATCAATTTTACATGAATCAATCTACAACTTTTGAATTTTAAGAAAACTCAAAAGACCTCAAAACTTAATTTCTAATATACTTTTTCATATGAACAAATTAGACTCTAAAACTTTAAACATGGCATATAATGCATAATCTTTTATAATTATCTAAGAAAACAAATTTTGGTTGAGTTTGACAAAACTTGATTTCAAGCTATGAAACTTCAAACGCATGATCATCAATGGAGATTTCAAAATTAGACAAGCACAAAAGGAATTAAAGCATGAATTACATTCTGAGTGAGTTATAAATACTCACTGTGCTATGAGTGTGGAGAATTTGTTGAGAAAGATAGCAATACAAGAAATCAATTTGAAGCTTGGCTATGGAGAAAAGAAGCTTTCTCTGTCTAAGAATTCTGTAACCAAGCTCTCAAACTCACTCTTTTCTCTCTGAGATATGTGTGTGCTGAATGTGAGAGTTATGAGTATGTGAGAGTGTATATATATAGAGAGTAAATTGAGATGAACTTGGAGGCCAAGAAAAACCTTCTTTACTCTACAATCTCAGTTTGGTTAGAACCAAACTAACACACAACTTCCAAATTCAAACGTAATTACACAGATATATGAACTCTACAGATCTTGAAGAGGTAAACATAGGCTAATAGGGGTCAAAAGCTAGAAGTGTTTGGAAAATATAATTCTAATGCACAACATAACACACACATGAATAGGATAGCCAAACAAGGCACAAACAAATTGCCTAGGAATCAATAATGTTATTTGGGAAAGCAACTTATGGCACTAAGTTTACACACAAGTTAAAAGCATTCCCAAACAAGGCCTTATCCAATGATGAGTTACCATAAATGGAAAGTAAAGCAAGTGTCAAATCTTGCTTTACATCACTTCCAAAATCCGTGGAAGTTTAATCTGGTGCGGACAGTTTTGAACATAAACTGGTATTTTCGCGGCACGGTGGTCACCCCAAAAATACAAAAAATTCCTTTTAGTGTAAGAATCGATTTCCCGGTTTTATAAAAATACAGTTTGAGTTATGGATAATACTTGGGGCACAACTAAAGCCACAACCTTTTTTGCACAACTTCCATTTTGTGTCTATCTCTCTCTTGATGGGTCCCACAGTGCCAGTGACCCCACAGGGACCCATCAAGAGAGAGATAGACACAAAATAAAGGTTGTGCAAAAAAGGTTGTGGCTTTGGTTGTGCCCCAAGTATTACTCTTGAGTTAAAAGAAGAATATTTCCACCATTTCAAAATACAGATTTAAAATCCAACACCGGTATCGCTAAATTTTGTAGAATTGCAGTTTGACCCCAACGATAATTTTAAATAGTGAAGTAGCACCAATAATAAGGTTTAAGATATGAGAATTGTAAATTAAAATGAAATCACCAATACAGATTAAATATGGAAATTCAAATTGAATTTTAATATGTCAAATGCAAATACAAATAATTAGATGAAAATGCAGGTTATTACATATGTTTCCTTGATGCAACCTTAGTCTTTCCCGTGTCATGATTATGTTCCTATTTCAAGTTATTGGACAACCTGTATTTTAACCAGTCACATGCCTATGGATCTAAAAACGGAATTTTATTTTTCCCATTTTCACTACTCTAGGGCGTGACAAGGAGTACCTTTTTTTTTTTTGGTTTGGTATGCCATTTTTTTAGCCCGTCCATGATAGTCCTATTTTATCAATTATTTATAATGTAAAATCTACAATGTATATGTATAATACTGTGAGTTACGTTTCTACATCTTCAACAAAACAAAGTTACGTTTCTAAATACTTTTTTCTAAGTATATATATGTTGGAGCACAATAGGACTCTTATGGACCTACAAATTAAAAAAATGTGTGTATTTTTGGTAATTATTTTAATGATTTCTATGAGACTTCTCAACCATGCATGTATGAAACTGGAGAACTAAAAAACAAACTAAAAAACTATAAAAAAAAAAAAAAACAGAAGTTGAAAAAACTGTTCAAGAAAATATGGAAACGACAAGCCTGAAAAATTGATTGCGCAACATAAGTGGTGACAAAACTGTTTCATGTATGAAAACAAATATATGGTGACAAAACTGTTTCAGAATATATCAAAATAAATATGTGAATATATATATATATATATATGTGTGTGTGTGTGTGTCTATATCATGGATAATATGAGAAATAAAAAAAAATTGAAATGGCCTTAGCGCCAGTCATCTTGAGCATACCTCTATGGTCCCTAATAGTGAAACCAATGCCCGAATGAAAATCGCCATTCTTTAATGAACCACACTGTTCACCTTGACCCATCCCTCGGGAGGGGGCTGCAACTTCCCACTTCATCCATACTTGTAGGCTAATTGCACTTCATAGCCTTGCCAAACTGCCTTGGCAAAGAAAAACCTAAAAAATCAATTGTGCAAGGTAAGTGGGTGGACCTGTGGTGAGAAAAGTGATAAATAAATAAGAAACATAAGAGAAGAGATAGAGAGATAGAAAGAGAGACTGTCGTACGTGAGTGAGAGGGGTGAAAGATAAGAAAAGAGAGAGACAAGTGGGTGAGAGATAAGGGAAGATTTATACAATGTGTCTATATATATACAGATTTTCTCTAGGAAGGGTGACCTTCCTTTAATATCAAGAGGACTTGGTTTTACACATGAGTGAGAGTAGGGCCCAGAGAGAGACTGATAAGGGGCGAGAGAGAAATGAAGGGATAAAAAAAACAAAAGAAACAAAACAGAGACTGAGAAGGGCGACGAGAGAGAGAGAGAGAGCGGACGGGCGAGAAGATGCGAAGTCCGGCGAGAAGAGGCGAAATCCGGCGAGAAGAGAGAGAAATCCGGTGACCCAGTTTCTGGTGAGCTCCCCATTGTAGGTTTTCTTCTCTATCTCAGTCCTAATCACTCTCTTTTTCTAAAACTAGGGCTAGGTTTGCAAATTTGGGGTTTGAGAAATTTGAAAAAAATCAGTCTGATTCTCTAACTTCATATTTGTTCCCATTGTAAAATAGAGATAATATAGTTATACACATAGTTTCTCACTCTCTCTAGTGCTCTGTTTTGGGTTTTCTCTCTCTAAACCTGTGTGTGTGTGTGTATGAATGTATATGTAATAGTTATGCCTCTATATATGTTTGGATGAATTTATTCCACTTTAGCGCAACATATGAGTTTATACAATAGTAGCTTTGAAGATAATCTAGATGTTGTTATTAGGCTTAATTGAGTAGCATTTCAAGTTATTATTTGTTTATTGAATCATAAAAGCATCCGAATTTATGGAGTTGAAGCTTACCCGACTAGAGGGACTGAGAAATTAATAGAGTCATCTCGATGTTGTTATTAGGGCTAACATTGAGTGGCATTTTAGGTTATTATTTTTTTTGTTGAATAAAAAAATCACATCTGAATTTATGGAGTTGCAGGTAATCTAGATGTTGTTAGAGTTAATTGAGTGGCATTTTAGTTTTTTTTTTTTAACCTGAGTAACCTTCATTCTCAATATCACTTATAGATGTTGAAAAAAATCAATCTGATTCTCTAACTCATATTCATTCATGCCCACTTGTATTGGGTATAATGTGTCTCATGCCCACTTCTCTGTCAATCCTATTGTTAATTTCTATGCTACAATGGGTAGTTTAGGCTCTATTTGGTGAAAGTAATTATCTAAACTCTGTAAAAGTTTGGTCTTTTCTTTTTCTTTTTTCTTTTGTTTTTTTTTTCTATACAAGGAACTAGAGTTCTTTATTTTACTTGAGGGTTGTGGAGTAACTACAAAATTGTGTTTATTGAACTACTTATATTGGTATATAACTGGTTGGTCTGAAGAAATGATTGTGACCCTTTTGGATTTACTACTCAAAACAATTTGCTTCATAGCATTATCTGTTTATTTGCACACCCTATTCTCGAAATTAGGTGAACCTAAATTCCCATTTTGCTATGAGATTTGCTTCATTTGATTACAAGACAGGGCATATTTGATTGAGATTCCATTGTCAAACAGGGCCACAAATGGAAGTTGAGGGTGAGGACGACAATGTGGATATGGGTGTCCTAGGGGATGAAGGTGGGGACGACAATGTGGACATGCTTGTCCTAGGGGATGAAGGTGGGGATAAGATTTACACTCCTCAAGTAGGTTATCAAGGTGAGGATGAGATTTATACTCCTCAAGTGGGTGATGATAATAAGCCTAGAAAAAGTCAAGAATTTGAGACACTTGATGATATCTTTAATTTTTACAATGTGTATGCAAAAGAAGCTGTCTACAGTGTCAGAAGTTACTCTCTTAGGAAGAAGGGTGATGAAATCATACGAAAAAAATATATTTGTTTCAAGCAAGGGAAAAGTTGTAGAATAGCGGATAGTGAGAGAAAGAGGCGTCGGGGCACTATAAATGAGGGGTGTAATGCAAAGCTTGCCATGGTGAAGTCCAAATCTGGCATGTATGTAGTCACTATGTTTGTTGAGGGTCACAGTCACTCATTGTCAACCCCATGAAGAACATATTTATTGAGGTCTCACCGTAATTTTTTGAGTGCACAAAAAGATTTAACCCAACAGTTAGCCATGGCGAATATACCACAATACCAACACTTTAATTTCCTTGGAGTACAGGCAAGAGGCATAGAAAATGTTGGATGCACTCGGAAAGATTTTTATAATAGTGGCAGGGATAGGCGTCAAGAGTTGGTGGGGCATGACGGCAATATGTTATTTGAGTTTTTTTTAAATTGGAACAAGAAAAGAATCCTGCATTCACATTCAAAATTGAGAAAGATGATCAAGATAGGATAACACGCTGTTTTTGGTCCAATGCAACTTCTAGAAGAGCTTACAATTCTTATGGTGATGTGGTAGTATTCGATACTACATACAATACCAACCGATATGCGATGATTTTTGCACCATTGGTGGGGGTTAATAACCATGGCCAAACAACTTTTTTCGGGTGCATTATTAAATGATGAAACTATAGATTCTTTTCTATGGCTATTTAATCAATTTTTACAAGCTATGCATGGTGATTCCCCTAGAATGATTATTACTAATCAAGATCTTGAGATGACAAAAGCTATTTCTGAAGCTCTCCCTAGAACTTTTCATAGGTATTGTAGTTGGCACATATTAATGAAAATTTCTGAAAAAATAGATTCAATTAAATATAGTGCACACTATAAAGAGTTTTCAGATTGCATATGGAAATCAGAGGGTAAAGCAGAGTTTGACTCCAAGCGGATGGAGCTTGTTGAGAAGAGTGTCTTAAATGACAATAAAGAGTGGATCGGTAAGAATCATTAATTACAATTTATTTTATTTTTTTTCCTACTAAGTGTATCAATGACTTATTTGTTTTTATTATTTGCTTCATGCAGACCTATTGCGGCAGATGAAGATTCAAGTCCAGATGAAACAACTCAAGATTTGGATGGATTGACTCACTTTAATTAGGACTGGTTTTGATTTGAACTATGTAATAGTTTTTTATAGATGTTATTATTGGTGTAGGCAAAAAATGTTGTGAAATTTTATTATTATTGGTGTAGGCAAACTATGTTGTGGATTTTTATTATTATTGGTTTAGGCCAACTGTGTTGTGGAATTATATTATTATTGGTGTATGCACAATATGTTGTGGATTTTTATTATTATTGGTGTAGGCCAACTGTGTTATAGAATTATATTATTATTGGTTTAAGCCAACTGTATTGTGGAATTATATTATTAAGGCTAAATCTTTGAGGCCACCATGGTATATACTGCAGAATTATTATGATAATTTGAAGTAAATTACTATGATAATTCTTTGGGGGTCATAGGATTCCATTAGTCACAAACGCTTGGGCCTGTTTTGCCAAGGAATAGCTGTTTGGCTATAGTAATTGTTGACTGGAACAGACTCTATAAGAATTCTCATAGGAATTTATAACAAGAATCATAATATGTGAAAAAGTATATATCAAGGTAGCCTCATCTTGGTCATGTTCAAAAGAACAACCAAGTCTGGATCTAGATCATCTTCGATATCCAGATCGATCTAATATTATTAATACAGAACTTGTTGTGTTTGGCCAAACGGAACAATTAAATCAATGGACAATTCCGTTCATTTATACTAAACAAATATATAAAAGTGGTATTTTCTCTTTTATATCTCAAGATCATGTTAAAACTGTTGAACATGACATTGTTCTTGAAAATAATGAACAAACTCTTAGACTATTATGTTTAAGAGATATTGAAAAAAGTTTAGATAAATACCATTACATCCATATAAGATGTATTCAGATAGCATTTAAACCTCTCACTTTGTTAGGTCTCAATGCATCCATTTTAGCGTACTTAAGAGATGCTAGATGTACAGACTTTGTACCATCTCTTATGGGAATTATACAAACAAGTTTGTGTCATGGGCCAGTTTATTTTGATGTTTATCCAAATTTGACAATCTCTTTAAAAGATAAAAATTTGTTTGAAGCCACTACTTTAAAAATTCAAACAGATGAGTATAATTACTTACCTGGTACTAGTACTGTTAATACTACATATAGGATATACTATAAAGTTATGAATACTTTATGTCCTAATGCTATTTTTAAGAGTATACTGGGGAAAACTGTAGCAATTGATAATAATTGCCTTACAACTAATATTGCTACTCTCAGGTTAATAAAATGGGATGAAATAAATTCCCAACGGATTGGACTTTACCAAATGCTGTTCCACCAGCACCTGGCCCCCCTTCCCAATTAGTTCAAATCACCCAATCTAAAGATGGTGATATTTAAGTGTCCTTTACTCCTAATAAGTTTAGCAAACTATCCTTAAGAGGAATAATTCTGTAAGAAGTTTTAATACTACTCCTTCTGAACTTCCTTACACAATTTCTTATCCTTCTTCTTCAAGACACTCCATGTCTGATCAACCCAGACCAAACATGGATCTTGAACACCTCCAGAATTTGGAGAAAGAAAATGTTTTAAAAGGATTTATTAACTTAGATCATCAAATTCCTTAAGGAGTTTATAGTCCAGAAGAAAATAGCGAGAATAAAGAAAAAAGATCCGTTTGATCCTTCTTATTCTCATGATAATTCCTCTGTCTGTGGATTTTAGTCCAAATTTTTTTTAAGACAGGTTATTAATAAAGACTTCATGTTGGAGAAAAACCTTGAGTTCTGACAAAAATATTTTAAAGTCTTTAATAAAAAAGATCTAGATCTTATAAAAGAATTATATTATCAATATCTAGAAAGAAAACAAATTATAATATGGTTTGTTGACTGGTTTAACAAATGGTTTCCTACCCAAAAGGTATTGAATACTATTAGTTCAACCAAATGGAGACTACATGGGGATAAAGGTTTCTTTGAAAGTCTGCATCCTCCTCCTTTACACATAAACTTCAAGTCGAATGATAGAGAACTTAAAGCAACTGCTTACATAAGCACAAATGACTCAATATTTAATAGTCATTTGGCTCATTAGAATAATTGGACCAATCGTTCCATAGAATCTATGGAGGCCCAATTAGTAAGGATTAAAAATAACCTCATAGAACAAGGAGAGAACATAAAAAAGCAACAGGTAATTAACAAACCTGAAACTAGTTCATCTTCTTTTGAAAAAGCTACTTTTAAACCTCTTATGAAAGTGGAAGGATTTAGAACACAAAGTAAGAAGGAGGAAGAATAATTCATAGAACTCTTAACTCAAAAAATTAAAAATGTTTCTCTAAATGTTCTTTCTAAAGAAATTCCTCCCTCTGATATACAAGAATCAGATAATGAGGAAGAAGAAGAACATAATTTAAATGAGAGATTTGTGGGAAAATTTTTACATCATCAAAAGTAATTTCAAAGAAGGAAATTACAAAAACCCCTCTCTCCAATTAAATAAAATTGGAACAGATTATTTACCTATTCCATATTACTAACATAGACCCTCTCCTCAAGACCTTCTATTTGAAGAAAATTTTTTAGAAATTCACAAAGCTCTTATAGTGGAAAACAATTGTGTGAATGGAACATAAATGGATATACTGAATATCAGATCTATGAAATTATTCACAAAATGCTTATGTGGGCCACTATGAGTAAAAATTGTGGAAACACTGATAAAAACACTACAATCCTATTGACCAACGGTTTTTTAGGATGCCTCAAGGGTTGGTGGGATAACGTTCTAACCAATACGCAAAGAGAAGAAATCATAAACAGTGTAAAAATGGAAATAGAAGATGGGCAACCTACTCAGGTACCCGATGCCATTATTACATTGGCACAGACTATTATTATGCACTTTGTGAGATCATCTCCCCAAAGATCTGAAAGGGGTAGAGAGCTTCTTATGAATTTAAGATGCCCTTCTTTAACCCAATTCAGACGGTATAAAGACATTTTTATCTGTAAAGTCATGCATAGACATGATGCATATAATGAATTTTGGAAAGCTCGTCTTATTGATGGACTTCCAAAATTATTTGCTGAAAAGGTCAGACAAAAATTACATGATCAACATGATGGAAATAATATTCCATATGATAGTCTAAATTATGGACAGATCATAAGTGTCTGCACCCAAGTTGGATTAAGTATCTGTAATGACATGAAATTACAGTATCAAATGAGAAAACAAAATCTCACTGGTAAACAAGAAATGGGAGAATTTTGTAAACAATGGGGATATGATATGCTTGTCAATCCAGCTAAGAAGAAAAGGAGACAGAGCAATCAAAATCAAAGTACTACCCGGAGAAAGACTACTAAGCCTAATCCAAGAAAAACTAGATCTAGACCACCTCCACCTCCTAGAAAAAGCAACCCATCCAGAAAAAGGCCTACAAAAGGTCCCGCTCCTAAGGAGACAAGGGTATGCTAGAAATGTGGTAAAGTAGGGCATTTATCCAATAAATGCACTACAAAAAAGAAACTGGCAAAGTTACAAATTGATGAAGGCTTAAAGGCACAACTTTGTAAAATATTACTAAATACTTCTCCAGAAATATATGAAGAAGAGGACCATCCTGACAATGAATATGATGGGTTTTATTCCCCAGAGGAAGCAGAACAACCATCGTCATCATGTGCTAATGGATGTCCTGATGTAGATTAATTGGAAGGCCATTACTACCTTGAATGGTCTTGCTCTTAATGTTCTTACTGCAGAACATAGTGAAATGTTAAACATAATTGATAAGATTACAGATCTTGAATTAAAGGTGAAGATAATCCAATTATGTATCAATCATACTAAAAAGGACAAGCCTGAATCAAGCCCTATTAAGGTTAATCAATATAGCATTCAGGAAGTATTTAACAGAATGGAAAAAGTTGAAAAACCCATTACTGTTCAAGATCTGAAACACGAAATCAATTTGGTCAAGTCTGACATCAAGGCACTCCAAATTGCATTTTCCTAGATGGAAGAAAAATTTGATAACTTATAAATTACTACATTTTCCATTAGTATAGGTGACAATATTCATGATAATGAGGATACACCACCATTAGATCTTGCAGGAGATCAATATTTACATCTCCTAAATAAAATTACTTATCAAAAATGGTATATACGGGTTAACCTTGTTATCCATGAAGAATATACCATTAGTAATGCTATTGCATTAGTAGATAGTGGAGCAGATTTAAACTGCATCCAAGAGGGCATAGTTCCTACTAAATATTTTGAAAAAACTATTCAATCTTTAACATCAGCTAGTGGAAGCAGAATGAATATTCAATTCAAACTTTCTGATGTTTACATTCGTAATGAAGGAGTTTGTATTCCATCTACCTTCTTACTTGTTAAAGATTTACAGCAACAAGCAATTTTGGGAAGTCTTTTCTTAAAACTTATAATGCGAATAAAAGTTGACCAAACTGGCATATATACTTCTTATGGTAATATTGATCTGGTTTTTACTTTCTTAAAAGAATCAGAAACAAGAATCATAAATGAATTAAATCTTTTGGATTTAAAAGAGAAACGTCTTGATTTCCTTTAAGAAGAAAATAGAATCATGCAAATAGAGCATCAATTAAAGATGCCCAATGTTTCTAGAAAAATTAAAATCCTAAAAAAGGAATTCCAAAATAGAGTTTGTAGTGAGATTCCTAGTGCTTTTTGGACAAGGAAGAAACATATTGTTTCTCTCCCCTATAAGCCTAATTTTGATGAAAGATCTCAGATTCATACCAAGGCTAGATCTAGTCAGATGAATTCTGAATATCTAGAACTTTGTGAAAAAGAAATACAAAGCCTCATTGATAAAAAGCTCATAAGAAAAAGTTACTCCCCATGGAGCTGTACAGCTTTTTATGTAAATAAAAATGCTGAAAAGGAAAGAGGTAGACCCAGATTAGTGGTTAACTACAAACCACTTAATGATGCCTTACAATGGATTAGATATCCAATTCCTAATAAAAAGGATATTTTGGATAGATTGTATAATGCTTCTATCTTCTCAAAATTTGATCTAAAATCTGGATATTGGCAGATCCAGATTAAAGAAGAAGATAGATATAAGACAACATTCATTGTTCCCTTTGGGCACTATGAATGGAATGTCATGCCATTTGGATTAAAGAATGCTCCTTCAGAATTCCAAAATATTATGAGTGAAATATTTACTCATTTCTCGGAATTCTGTTTGGTTTACATAGATGATATATTAGTTTTTTCATCATCTATAGATCATCATTTTAAACATCTTAGAACATTACTAGATATTATTATTCATAATGGTCTTGTTCTTTTAGCCCAAAAAATGGATCTTTTCAAAACTCAGATCAAATTCTTAGGGTTTAATATTCATAAAGGGAAAATTATTCCTATTGATAGAAGTATAGAATTTGCTTCTAAATTTCCTGATGACTTAAAAGATAAAATCCAATTACAAAGATTTTTGGGAAGCCTTAATTACATAGGAAATCATTATAATAAATTAGCCCATGATTGTGCACTTCTGCACCAAAGGCTTTAAAAGAATCCTTTACCATGGACTTCCGAGCACACTAACGCAGTTCAAAGAATTAAACTTAGAGTTAAACAATTACCATGTCTCAGATTGGAAAATCCCCAATGGGACAAAATTGTTGAAATTGATGCTTCAGATATTGGATATGGGGGAATTCTAAAATAGAAGAATCCCAATACCAATAAAGAGGAACTTCTTAGATTTACCTCTGGTGTCTGGAAAGGACCATCAAAAAATTACTTCACTATTAAAAAAGAGATGTTTTCTATTGTTAAGTGTGTCACTAAATTTCAGGATGACTTACTTAATCAGACATTTCTTATTAGAATAGATTGCAGTGCTGCTAAACACATTCTAAAACAAGATGTTAAGAACCTTGTTTCTAAGCAAAATTTTTGCTAGGTGGCAGTCTGATTTATCTGCTTTTGATTTCCATCTTGAATATATTAAAGAAGATCAAAATTCTTTACCAGATTTTCTAACCAGGGAATTTTTGCAGGAAAAACAGGATGCAACCTCAGGATAAAGACAGGATCCAATTCCCTCAGAGATGTCCCAACAAAGGAAAGGCCATTAGCAAAACCCACCTAAGGGTTCTCAGCCCAACAAAGGGCCAAATCAGCCAAATACTGATGGTCCCCAGCAGAAACCTTCTGCTAAGGACATTCTTGTCCAAGAAATGGTTTTTCATCAAAAACAATTTTTGGAAACTTTCCTTATTTTGGACAGTGTTAAAATCTCTGATAAATTAGAGACAGATGCTTGGGGTTATAAAGAAAGATTTTTAAACATGCACAACTTCATGACCCAAGAATCTAGACCTAGATTTTCTTATGAAGCAATGCTTATTGAAACAATATCTGTTCAAATTGAACATTTCCAAAAAATTCCAACAGATAAAAAGACTCCTATAACACATTCCAAGTGTTATATTATTAAAGTTCTTCATGCAAACCAATGGGGGCTAAATCCAGCCCAGGCAAGAACTTGAAAAATTAATGGAGTTACTTTTGATTACTGGGATTATTTAGAGGCTTGGAATAAAGCTTTTCTCTATATGAATCCCACAAGAAGTCATACTTGGCTTTTTGTAATAAATGATCAAATAATTAAAAATGGTCTAGAAAGTTTTCCTAATTGGTTTTACCATTGGTGGGAAAAAATAGGGAAATTGGAATTGTTCCTCGAGAAATTTTGGATTATTTTACAGTCTGGTTTGATCATCATCCAGTTCTCAGAGGAAAGTATTAGAAAACATCCCATTTGGAAGGAGCATTTTATTCTTCTTTGACGAATTTAGACTTGTCTGGATTTAGAAATGGGATATTCAACATTATATTGATCATCTTAAGATCCCTGATCTCCAGAGAACTTTCTGGGTCAAATGGTGGGGGGGATTTGACATTAATAATGCTCTTTCCAAAATCCAACCTGTTGTTAAAGAATAATATATTAGAATTTTTGAAGAAGAACAAAAGAAAATTGATGACAAATTTCATTTGGAAGCATCTCAGCTCTCCTCTAAATTGAATATGTTTAATGTCTTATTCAATTCAATTAAGGTGAAATATCCACATTTGTCTTGGGAAGAAACTCAAGTTAAGGTCATGGAGGCTCTCAAAGAATAATTTTTAGCCGCACAAGTTTCCCAAGGTGGTAGTCAGGCCACTTCCAGCGAGACTAAGGATCAGGGTCAGACTTCTCAGCCCACTCAGCCAAATGCTTTTGGTTGCCTAGCAGGAAAAGCCTATAACCCATATGAAGATGAAGATAAAATGGATACAGCGTCCATTTCCAGTCAGGTTCCCATCATGGAAGACATGTTTGATGCCATTATTGCCACATCATCTCATTCCACACAGCCCAACAAGTCTAATGACAAGCTGGAATAGCTGATGCATGCAATGTCGCATTCATTCCTGTGACGCATGCAGTGACGTCTTCTCAGCCCATGGTTTTGGCTCATGGTTTTGCAATTAAGTGGGTGTGGGATTCTTTAAAGTCAAAAGGCATTTTGGAACGACTCCAACAACCAAGGACACGTGTATTTGCCTTTTTACTTTATACTATTCATCTACAGCACCTTGTCTAAAGACTGTAGATTTTTTATTTCTATTTAAGATGACCCTCAGACATGTTGAGAGGCATCTCGTTTTCCTTCTCTCTCTCTCTCTCTCTCTCTAATCCCTTATCCCTCTTATTCCCTTCTCAGCTCTGCTCGGTAACTGTGGTTCACCACAAGTAAGTAATAAATATCTTTTCTATTTCTGTATTATTTTGTTGATCCTTTTGTTAATTTGGTTGTGGAATTATATTATTATTGGTGTATGCACGATATGTTGTGGATTTTTATTATTATTGGTGTAGGCTAACTGTGTTATGGAATGATATTATTATTGGTGTTTTTCAACATGCATTTATAAAAAGAGTAACTGACAATACATAGCAAAATACTCCAATATATTCACAATATATTTACAAACATAGTTCATAATGCCCAAATACAAGTACCAAAATACCCAATATGTAGTTCAACATACCAAAATACAGCAATTCCAAAATACCCAATTACATTGTTCAATTGCCCAAAATACCCAACTACATAACTATTCATGCAATCATAAATACTGCTATTACAATGGCACATATGGATAACACAATGCTTGCAGTTAACAGAAATTTGATCATGCCTTGCTTTGCTTCAAACACTTTCAATTCACCAGAGAGTTCTCTGTCAAGTTCTTCAACTCAAAAACTTCTTCAACTAGCCAGTTTCTCTCAACTTGATCCCCGTTTTGCTGAAGTACTGGGTTTGTGGACGTTGGAGGTAGAATTGGGGATATAGGCCTACACCAATTCCACATTTTACATGTGTCATTAGGGAAAACATAATACAGTTTTCCTTTGTTGTTTTTCTCATTAGACTCAGTTATTTTAATTGCACACCTTTGGCCGCATTGACAAAGCTTATTTCGGTATCTTAGATCCACAGCATCACCGAAGCTACTACCATCAACACTTGAGGAAGACATTTCTATCTGCACTTGAGAAATCAAAGGAAAAATGGTAGAGTCGTATTCATTTCCCTTAGCGATAAACCAAATCCCAAGGACGCATTCATACATATGTGAACATGTAATGGTGAAATTCTCAGATGCTAGATGAACAAAAGGGGCTTCTTGAAGAAAAGTGTCTTCACACTGATTATATCATTCAGAACTAGATCTTATTGATAGTTCAAATTGAAAACTCTCCTTCCAGAAGTTCTTTCATTATTACACATTATTTTGTGTAGGAAGAATCCTAATAAGGGAATCAAAGAAAAAAGAAAGTAAAGAATAAGTTCATGAAAGCAATAATAGTAAGTTTGTAAAAGTCAGAATAGCAAATCCTAGCCCACTCAAACTTTCTGAAAAACAATAACAAAAGTATTTTTTTTAGCATTCCACTTAACAGAAAGTAAAGCTTAACATTTAGCTTTAATTTCCATTAACCATTTATTCTATTTATATTGAGGGTATGTCTATGACACTTAAATTGACAAAATATCATTCGATGTAGAGTAATGTATTTCATTATCAAAGTTTAGCTAACTTGTTTGCATATAATTCTTTCACAGATTCATGATGACAACCATAAAATGTAGTATCATTGCTTAGTTTCTAATGGGACCTCCTAGTTTCTTCCTACAAAATAAAAACATATATACACACACATATGCCAAGCAATTTCATTTCTTTCCATATTTTGAATTTCCGAGGATTTCACAACCATTACTCACTCAGCCAAGTCTCTCCTTCTTTCTCTCCTTCTTGACGTTTTGTTCTTCGTTAGTCTTACATCATCTCGGCACACATGGAAGTGCAAATTATTGTAACCTAAATTTCACATCATGAAAATCATTCTAAGACCAAATTAACAGTTTTAGCATGCTAATTTGTTCACTAAAAACCCCTTTTTGGCTTTTTCATCTTCGTGTCAAAACTCAGGCAGAACTGTTACATACATACATTCACACACACACACACACACACACACAGAGATGTTAGAGAGAGAAAACCCAAAATAGAGCACTAGAGAGAGTGAGAAAATGTGTATAACTATATTATCTCTATTTTACAATGGGAACAAATCTAAAGTTAGAGAATAATACTGATCCCAGCCCTAGTTTTAGAGAAAGAGAGTGATTAGGACTGAGATAGAGAAAAAAACCTACAATGGGGAGCTCGCTGGAAACCGGGTCCTCGAATTTCTCTCACTTCTCGCCGGTTTTCGCCTCTTCTCGCCGGACTTCACGTCTTCTCGCCCGACCACTCTCTCTCTCTCTCTCGTCGCCCTTCTTTATCTCCTTTTTGTTTCTTTTGGTTTTTTTTATCCCTTCATTTCTCTCTCTCTCTGGGCCCCACTCTCACTCACGTGTAAAAGCAAGTCCTCTTGATATTAAAGGAAGGTCGCCCTTCCTAGAGAAAAACTGTATATATATACGTATTACATGTATAAAATAAGAATTTTTGGATCTAGGATCCCATAATATATAAGATATATGTACATGCATGATATATAAAACTATAAGGATAGATGTGAAGAAGAAGGGAATGTGACATTTTATAAATATTTCTAAATTAAAATTTTGGAGCGAGGAAATTTTCAATATAATAAAATAACGTGAAGTAGAAAAAATCTATAATTTTTAAAAATTTTAAAAAAATATTAAAAATAATGAGAAAAAAATACAAAGACGCCACAAGACAGACTTATGATTCCAGTTTATAACATATATATATGTGTATATATATATATGTATTAGATTAGATAGGTTAGAGCATTTATTTCAGTTATGCTTTTTGTTATTACTATAAATAATAGATTTCTCCGTGATCTCAAAGAAGGAAAAATTTAACATACATTTTATCAAAAAAAGGGATGAATGTAAATCCACAATATACGACTTAGGTTTACTGCAGTGCATCACCACAACTATTAAAAAAAACACTAAAATTGATTATGAGAAATATGACCATTATAATAATAATAAATGTGGTTCTGTTTGACATCACGGGGTGTATTGCAAAGAAGAACAAACATAAGTCAATTATTTTGCAAGTTTGCATCGTCGGCAAGCTGCTGAGGTGAAAACTCGTGGGATCGTTAAAAGATGAAGATGAGAGTTTTTCGAAAAAGAAGTATGGAAAGCGAAGAAGAAGAAGAAGACCCATTTCGCAAGGATGACGAGGAAGAAAGGAGGTAAAAACTTATGCTCTGTTAATTATCTAATCTAAGGGTTTTATATATTCCTCCGATTTCATAAGGGGATTGTAAAGATTTCGTGAATTTGTAAACCTGATATATATATGTATGTATCAGATTGGTGTTAGAAGAAGTGAAATTTCTTCAGAAACAGAGGGAAAAGAAGTCGGGAATTCCAGCAATCCCTACCACAGCATCAGCATCAGCATCAGCATCAGGAGTCCCCGGCAGCGGCAGCGGCGGGGGGTTGGCTCCCAAGAAAGTAAGCGACAAGAACGAAGGGGATGGGGAGAAGGACGAGTTGGTTTTACAGGATACCTTCGCTCAGGAAACTGCTGTTATGGTCGAAGACCCTAATATGTATGTATATGCAAATGTTTCTCTTCCTACGTTTAACCTATTTTTTTCAAACCAACATTTCTAATTTGTGTGTGGATGTATGTATGTATGTATGTATGTATGGGACCCTTTAGATGGATAACTGACTTATACCCATAATAAGCCTTAGATAGCCACATCATATCATGTTAAGCTCCATTTGTTTCGATGTAAAATGTTTTCCAGAAAATAAAAACCTTAGAGGCATTTTCTGGAAAACATTTTACATCGAAACAAATGGAGCATTAATGTCGGGGGCAATAGGAGTTCATGTAACAGAAGCTTTTTGGATATGGAATTGTTTTTTATGTCTTGATTATACTCTACAGTACTGATGTCGACAGGATGTGAGAGGGGTATGCGATACCCTGTACTCAAATTGCATATACAGATCCCACCACATTTTAGATAGAATCTTCTTAAGTGAAATATAATGTAATATGACATATAACTAAATACTAGTAAATAAGATTACATCAGTACAATAAACGTTCCATGTGATAGAATATCTAATATATTTTAAGACACATTCGCGTATTCAGCTTCATCACCGAGAGGGCAAGAACCCGTATCACCAGATAAGGCCCCTAAATGACGGCTCGGTGATAAAACTATCCAATTTTTGAACGCATTTCAACTTCTGTACATATATCCTAAGATTGAGTTTAGAGCGATCATCAGACACCTCGCCCCTCGGCAAACATCCGCGCGCACTCAATATGCATGCTTGAGCCAACCTGGTTATATATCTTTCTTGGGTGTTTTGAGTTTGTTTTTAAAGTTTATAGTGATTTTGTTGTACCTTTTAATCATTGTGATATTCTAACCTATAGCTGGGAAACAAATTTAAGGGTTAAATATCTCTGGCATTCCTTGACGTTTTTGTACAGTAAACTTGCTACCCCTCACATTCAAGAATAATACCAACCTCCATCTTTTTAAATTGTGGTAACAACCCCTCACGTTGCCTGACTGTTAGGCAAACTAATGGACTGATCACGATGTCATAAACTAATTACACGAAATGCCAAAAATACCCTTTACTGTGCTAAAAAGTCTAAAGTGACCTAAAACTAAATGATTGAAAGATAAAATGCCTTATTAGAGAAGAGAAAATCACTTATTGAACGTTTGTCAAATTTCTCTCTTAAAACTTCTCCTCTTGAATTAGTATTTGATCAAAGACTATTTCCCATGTAAGTCTCTCTCCATGTTCTTCCACCTTCTTTAAAAATCAAGCCAAATGTTAGAGTGGAAAAGAAATTAGATGATGTTCCATTTCAATGTTCTCCTTTAATCTTTACACAAATAAGTTCATTATACTTAAAATTATAGTCTCAATACCGCAAACCAAGCTGTTCGCAACATGGGTAAGAGAAGGACACAACCAATTCTCATAATTTTCTTTTTATGTCACAACGTCACACACATCATTGATTTGTTGCTTCGGTTATATAGCGAGCAAGAATGGATTGCTTTCTGGATTTGGTGGAACTTAGAACCCATACCATAGTAAGGCATTGAAATGGTTGACGTCTGCATTCCGCTGTTGATCTCCTGCCAACAATCTCTTCGCCCACCGCTCCTTACTTGATGTCTGCATTCTGCTGTTGATCGCCTGCCAACAATCTCTTCGCCCACCGCTCCTTACTCGATGTCTCCATCGATCGTTACGGTCCTTGTCATTGGTTCCTCTAAGAACTCTGTCTGCCTTCTCTGGTCATCGCTTTTAATCCGCTCTTATTCGCTCACTATATATGATTTTCCCTTGTCCATCTCCATCTGCAACCACCACCAATGTCTTAGACTTTTCGACTTTTCAGGGGCTACCCATTGTTTCGATACTAGTGTTTAGGTTAATGAGGGTTGTGGTTGCTAATTTAATGGACAGAACTAACAACTAAGAATCGAATTCTACTTCTTGTAATGGTGGATAAGATACCACCAAATTTACTCTCTTTACATATGCATCCATTAATGCTTAGTTAAGAATGGAAGAAGATGGGGTGGGAAATAGTTGACTAGTGGTGGCGACCATAGTGGTGGTGGGAATTGATTCGGCCTTACGCTTTCTGTTCTTCATATTTTTCGAATGCAAAATTGACGTGAGAAAATAGCCATTCAGACACCTCTTTGATTGGCTAGTGTTGTTCTGTTTCTTTCTCGTGTTCGTGTTTGTATGTAGAGAACTATCGTCGTTGCTTCTTCATCACGGTCATTGATTCATCAATCCAACATTAAATGGCATCGAGAAGAGAGAAAGGTCAAATTTTTGGCTGGTATACATAAGCTCAAAAATTGGGTTTCTGTGCTTGGCAGTGGTAGAATTTGCAGGGAGAGAAAGAAGTAAGATAAGGGTTGGGGCTTGTATATACATTGCGTGGAGAAATATGTTGGAGAAGGAGAGTGAATATTTAGATAAGGGCATCAAAGTGGTAGTGAGACGTGATATGAGTGGAATATCTACATTTGTATTGTTAGAAAAATGCAAGCAAATTAGGGCACGAGGGTAAGATTGCTGCATTGCTTACGAATTACAATCTCTCATTGGGGAGGTCAGTGTTATTCCCGAGGTTTGTAGTATATTTTGGCCAAACCTTGAGGGAGGTAAGTGATATTTGCGCTATTTTTTTACTACAAATTGAGGCCACTATTTGAAGTTATGTTGAATTTGATAAGTAAATGCGTGGGTGTTTACACCCTAAATATAAAAATATATTTTTATATTTATGACCGGTTGTGCGTTATGCAAGTGGGAAGTTAACCACACTAGTGGGGAAGTTACCAACTTAGTGGGTGGTGGTTAACTAGTAGTGGAGAAATTGCAATAGTGCGGAGTTATCATGGGACATGGATGGGGAAGTTACTTTCAGCACCTATATATACACAATGCCATGCAACATTCAATCTGCTCACACACAGCCACACAGCCCCCTGCGGCTGCACCTTGTGCTCATTTCTTTTTCTATTTTTTAGTCATTGTTTTCGTTTATTTCTCCTTGTTGCGTTGTAATTATTCCTCAGTCAATGTTCCTTTGTTTTCTTTCAAAGCAATCTAAATACAATCAATGTTCACTTTGAATTTTAGCATCTTGTTATTCGAGTAATGGTGTTCATTTGCTTAGTGTATTCATTTTCTTCTAAAGCCTTCAATGGTGTTTCTGCTACAATTTACACTTTGCAATCTGTTCCAACTCAATTTAAATTTCAGTCCAATCGTGTTTCAACTTTCATCACTTCGATATAAATTGCTCGCATCAGAGTGGTTGGACCTTAAGGCAAGGGTCATCCCTACTTCCTAGCATCGCTTGATCCCTCTCAAACAACACTTAGGGATCGTTTTGGTTACACGTTTGGGTCTTCGTACAAAGCCCCTGGCACGTCCGGTCACATAATTTAATTTTTAGCCAAAACAGTGGGAAGAAATTGACAAGTGTACAAATATGATGAGTGATCCAAAAACCACGAAAAACACGAGACAGTGAGGAAATACATGTTGAGCCGGTGGTATGATTTGTTTGAGAATATGGCCTTTGCAAGAAGAGAATGGAAACAAAGAATTTGTATGGTCCAGTAGTTGGGCTTTATTAACCGCAAAGAGTCACTTGGAAGACACTTCTATTATGGGCATGGTTGTTAGAATCGTACGATTCACGATTCGCTTCATACGATTCGATTCGCTTCATGTGCTTGGCTATTCGAATCGGAAGTTGGAATCGCAGATTGACCTGAATCGATCTGAATTGATTTGGAATCGTATAGAATCGTGAGAATCGATCGATTCAACCGATTCGTCCGATTCGAAAAATCCCCAATTAACCTCGTGGACAATAGTGGTGATCATAGAAGAGGTCCACAACCTAACTCCTTTAGCCATTTCCGAAAGCCCTAACCTAAAACCAAAACTTGACACATTGACAATCCATGGGCCAAAACTGCAACCCATGTCCAGCAATTGTGGAAATCACACCCTACACCCGAGTCCTAAAATGAAAGAAAAACAAATAGAAAATTACCCAACAACTCAACAAAGCTTTGCTCCAAACTATTTAAGGTCGGTTACATGAATCCTTGATATCCAATTTGATGTGTAAAACCATTGTTTGTTTCAAATTAGAAGCAAATTAGCTTAAATAATTCCTACAGGAAGAGTCGGAAGACCAAAAAAAAAAAAAAGACTCTAGTTTAACAACGAAAACTCCCTTGGCTCCAAAGAAGGTCCTACATCGTCGAGCATCTGCCAAATATAAGTTTGTTACTTGGAAGCATATTTTCCATTCCTTATATACAATTTATAATGTTGTTGACACTCATCTCAGTTGTTGCTGCTGCTGCTCACTACTTCACCTCGGTTATTAACCTCAAGACTTCTTTTGTTGCTTCTTGTTTTTACTAAAGTCTGAGGTGAGACTGAATACATATCCCATAGAAGGTCGGCGTTTGTCGTGATTTGATGAATCACCTTGTATGGTTTTTTTTTTCTTTTTTCTTTTTTGCAAGTAAATATTTTATTCAAAAGGCACCAAAGGGGGTGCACCCATGTACATTGGGAGTATAACCTTGTAAACTTTCCTTATGCAGAGACCAAAATGATTCTTTCACAGTTATAATATTCCTGTCACCGCTTCCAGGTGGGGCTTCTTGCTTTTGATTGAACAAGCTTGTTGCTCCAACATCAAATGAGATGTTAGGTTGTGTCATAGTCTAGTTACTCTAGTAGATTAAACTAACCATATTTGTTGGCATATGGGTAGGACTTCTTTTGTTTTTTTTCCTTAAGTAACTTTACAGAACAGATCAAGAGAAGAATATTAAAGAAAACATCAAAGGGAGAGAACAAGAGTGATCAGCTTCAACTTCTACAGCGACAGTACATGATCTTAGGCACCAAAGAAACTAATATGAGAACCCCATTGACCTAATTCATGAGAAGCTGGATTCCAGACTCTTGGGATTCTAGATACTTGCTGGTTATCAATTTCTGGAAGAGAAAAGTTTAGCATATTTCTGAGGAATCCAGCTGCCAATGAAGAGAGGGACCAGGCAGCTAGATTTCATTACTAAGAAGAATAGATTAGTTCAAAGAATCCTGATAATACTCATCATTAAGAAACTAAACACCTTCAACTTTTACTTTGTTTTTTCAAAGCTTAAATATATTGCACTTGGAGTTGAAGTATCCAGGTTTGCCACATGTGCCTTACACCTGTCCATGCAAAAAATGAATAAAAAAAAGTAGTTGAGAGTTTTTTTTGGTGTCCAAGTCACGTGTCAACTATTCTCAGGCGCGTGTCGTGTCCAACACTGGACGTGTTACCCTTCAAGAAGTGTACGTGCTTCCTAATATTTCAACACATTTCTTAGCAGGGGTGGTTGCACTAAGGCACAACCGCACAAGGGGGTGCAAGCCCCCTAGATTTTAGAAAACCCTAAATAAATAAAAAAGAACACTTGCACTTAATCCCCCACCCCCTCCCACCACCAAATTCAGAAAACTCCCTATTTTATTAGTATTTGAGTTTTGGAAAATCCCACAATACAACCAAGTACTTTTGGTTGTATGATAAATCCGATTTCTTTGTCTCAGTTTGTAATAACAAGGTGTCATCTTGTTGTAGCTTTGGTGCTTAGAAGTAACTTTTCAAATGTACATTTGGTAATAACAATGTGCCAATTGATGGTAATTTTTTAGTTGTGATTTGTTAATTACAATTTTATTTTGGGTAGTAACCAGGTCCCAAAGTGTTGTAACTAGGCCTGGCAATATGAAGCCCAACCCATCCACCCGCCCACAATAAATGGGTGCGGATCGATGAAAATTTTTCTCGCGGATCTTATATGGGCGGGTGGCAGACACCCATTTAATTAGATGGGTTTACATGGGTCCATGTCGAACCCATTTATCACCTGTGAGCAAACCAATAAGACAGCCCAGGAGGAACAAACCCTGATTATCGTCGCCTCCAGCTGTGACCCCTCTGTATAGCTGCCATTTCTTCTTCTTCTTCTTCTTCTTCTTCTTCTTCTTCCCTCTCCCCCTCTCTCTCTCTCTCTCTCTCTCTGTTCTCAAACATATTTCGTCTCTCCTAAGAATGTGTCATGTGCTTCATCTTCCTATTCCCTTCTCATTCAAAAGTTGTGTTCATATATATATATATATTTGTTATATATACACTGATTTTTTTCCCTATGTTAATGTTGAGTGTCCTTTCTTGGTAATTTTTTTTTGATGTGGGTTTGGGATTTTATGCACTGATTTGAATTGGATTTCTAGGTTGTTTTGGTGGATCATTTTTATTTCAGCGTGAATTTGGGATTGGTTATAATTTAAACCTTTTATTTTATTTTATTTTATTTAGTTTAATTCTTAGCCTTTATTTGGTTGCTTTGGCTTTTTGGGTGTTGCTATAAGTTTCAACGGGTGAGAGAGAGCCTTGAGTTTTGTACATATGATCCTTATTTGTGTGTATATGAAATTTATGCACCAAATACAAGTGTGCTTAAAGAAGGTCTGGCTTTGTGTCAATCCTTTTCAGATTGCCGGGGTTCTTATTTTAATTTTTCTTATTGAGATGCTAAATTTCTGCAATTTTACCTGCCTGTTACAATTCTCTCTCTCTCCTCTCTCTCTCTCTCTCTCTCTCTCTCTCTCTTCTTGTTTCAGTCTATCATTTTTGGGAATTTGAATTTTGTTCATTGATTTTTTTTTTTTCACAAATGGGTTTTAGAGTTTTAGTACACACAGGGAGCAGCAGCAGCAGCACCTTAAAAAAAATTTAAAAAAAAAGTAAAATGGGTTGATGGGTAAACCTGGCCATTTTGAAACCCACCCAGTTATGACCCATATTAAACAGGTTGGATATGGGTTGAGCCCATTTATAATCCAAACCGCAAGCAACCCGCCCATTTGCCAGGTTTAGTTGCAACTTTGGTGTATGTATCGTACAACCAAGTTTGTTGGATGCGTAGGAGAAGATATCTTGAGTTTTGTATTAATTCTTATAGCATTAGCTTATATCATCTACACAAAAATATGTATTAGTATGGGTTATAGTCAAATAGTCTTCTTCACTATCTACGTACTAGGCCTGTAAACGGGCCGGATCTGGACTGGATGACTGGATCTGGATCTGCCAAGTTATAGATCGGTCCATATCCGGATCCGAACGGATCTGCTATAGGTCAGTCCATATCCGGATTTGGTCGGATCTGGTAATCCGGTCCGTTTATCCAGATCAGGTCCAAAATATTGAATAATGTGTGTGCATACTAGTTTTTTATTTTTTATTTTTTATAATATATATATGTACGCATTTTAAGTATTATATATGGGGAATGGCTCTCCAGTGCACTGGGCGAGTGCACTGACTTTTAAGCCTAAAAAACCCCCACCCCGCTCCGCTGACCCACGTCCAGTCCCGCCGCCTCATCCGCGAGATTATTAGGCTTAGACCCAGTGCACTGCAGAGCCTAACCCCATTATATATATATATACATAATATATAAATATATATACACACACAATTAAGGTGTTATTCACATCCCGGTCTTAGGCGGATCGGATATTACAAAATCATATCCGGTCCGTTTCTTTAGCATAATATACGGTTCCGGATCCGGATATGGATCTACAAAAGTGATCAGATTCATTAAAAAGTGACGGATCTGGACCAGATCTGGGCCTTAGATCCGATTCGTTGACAGCCCTACTACGTACTATAGGAACTATAGGACTAGGAGTGGGGTGCGCAAGATAGTAGTACTCTTGATCACAGTATCACAGTCAATTTTTACCCATCCTGCAGGTGGACCAAGGAGTTGAAGGTAGGTGAATGAAGTAGTTAGACTTCTAGTGCTTGTTTTAGGGGAGAAGGACTCTTGAAATTCAGCATAGGCAGACTGGCTTTATTTGCCAAGTGCTTCACGGCTATAAGACGAGACTATGAAGTATGAAGTTAGCCTTTGAGTAGCAGAAAAGACTTGTCTCATTATGTCACGGGATGAGCAAGGTTCTTGGAAATTGATTATATTTTTTGTTTTCTCAGAAATCACTGGGAGCTAGTGGCACTCATTTCAGTGTGATTTTGTTGTTTATCCGTTTGAAGAAATTAGCTAACATATTGGTAGCTGTGGATACATAGCTTATATGTTTCTTCAAAGTGGTCAGAGTTAGCTAGGAGTTACTTGGGGATCATTTCTCTTACGTTTGTTGTACAAATTTAAATTTTGAACATATGTATATCCTCTTTTCTTTGTTGAACAGGTTGAGATATGTTGAACAAGAATTAGCAAAGAAAAGGGGGAAGAAAATAGATGCGGCGGATCAAGCTGAGAAAGATGTAAAACATGCAGAGGATGAACTATACAAAATTCCAGAGCATCTTAAAGTGAGTGAGTTGACTTTGTCATCCTTTTTGTTTGTCTCACGAAGTCCATGGAAGTTGACCACTTCCTCCTTCCCCTCATTCTCATATATATATATATATATATTTGGCTCTTGACGCTGCTGTAGATGTTTGAGTATGATACCTACAAATCTCTTTTATGTATGTTGTTGTGGGTACTTTTGAAGAGTTAAATCAATATGTTTGTTGTTACTTTTTCTAACAGTTACTCAGCATGAGAAGAAGTAAAGTGTAGAAAAGAAAATTACAATGCCTGGATCTTAGATGGTTTAGCAAAATTCTATCGATGTTAAGGATGATATCCCCTATTTTTAGCTAGTTCTACCTTTGTTATTATTTGACCCATCCATAAACTTTAGATTAAAACCTAATGCAATGTCTAGACTGGGGATACTATAAACTTCCTATGAGGATTGTCATTGCTCTTCCGTTTTTGTTTCCTGAAGGATTACAACAGCTCGCCCCTCCCTCACTAGTGATCTCACAGTTGCTCACTTATTTGTGTCATTCGATTCCCTGAATTTTCATGTTAATATATGTAGTAGCTTCATCGAGACATAAAAACCTCATCATCTTCACCCTTTTTTACTTCTTTCCACGATCACTCCCCCTCGATCATAGTTGACTGGGCAACGGACTCCTCAACAACTTGGCATTTTGGAACCTAATCCAATTGCTATTATTTCCCTCTCTTCCCTTTTCTCCCCTTTTCGGTGCACTCAATTCCACGAGCAGGTGTATAATCACTGCCATGAAATGACTAACCCCTTTAATCTTCTCCATCGTCCCCTTTCCTAAGTTGTTATGTATGAACATCCCATCCCTTGGGTATGGACCATCTATATTCTCACTTCTGTTGTCATGACCTGATCTTGCCTTCCCCTTTTCAACACAACCTTCCGGGAGAAGTTAGGCCTCATCGAGGATCAAAATTTCGTTTCGGTGTAGTGTTTCGGTGTTCCAGGAAACGGAAACGTTTCGGAAACGTTTCGGAAACATGTGGAAACACCGGAAAAAACTGGAAACACAAAGAAACTTGTGGAAACATAACTTCAAATTAAACTGTATGCACATCTAAAGCTTATAGTTGATTAATTAAACCTTTGAGAGGTCTATATATGTAGTTATATCAATAATATATAGTTCAAATTGAAAATACCTGATAATTTAGGCGTCAATCTACTGTCAAGCAGTACATAGAATACAGAAAACACCATTCATAGAAAAGAAAAGTCACATATAAGCACATAAGGAACTAATGAGACATCTCCAAAATATATATAGTTGTTCATCCAACAAATTCACATCCAACCGGCTGTAGAGTGTCGAGCAGGCGCATAAACCGGCTGTAGAGTCTCGTTGCCGTATCTTTTTTTCAGTTGGTTGTGAAATATCATCTGTATTTTTTCCTGATATTCCTACACATAATACATAATATTTAATTTAATTTTTTTTAAAAATATTTATATGAATATTTATAAATTAGAATTAGTATACCACAATTATATGACTAATTACTAATTAGTATAGGCTGCAATTAGTATACACTAATTATTAATTTTATAACTAAGTATTACTTTTACATTTAATTTTATATTTCTAAGAATATAACTTATATTATTATACACTAATTATTAATTTTATAACTAATTATTAATTTTACATTTAATTTTATATTTATAAGAATATAACTTATATTATTATACACTAATTATTAATTTTATATTTCTAAGAATATAACTTGTATTATTATACACTAATTATTAATTTTATAACTAATTATTAATTTTACAACTAATTTTATATTTCTAAGAATATTAGTTATATAACTTATATAATTTATATAAGTACTAAGTTATACCAGTACTAAGTTGTAACTAATTTTATATTTCTAAGAATATTAGTTTCAATGAGTATTATTAAGAAATTACATCTAATTTTTATATGAATACAGTTTTGCTCACCCTTCTTTCGTATTTGTTAATGCAGTGGGGGCACAATATTAAAAATGTAATCATTTTAAAATTAATTTTGATCAATTTGGGGTGATCAATTTTGGAGTAGGTAAAAATGTATTTATTTTAAAATTAATTTTGATCCTCGAGTATGACTAATAATTTTAAGTAATAAGTAATAAGTAATTTACCCATGTCTTCACTGTTTCACATGTGTCCTATTTTATTCTCATTTTGTCCTTGTATGAGACACATGTCAGACAGTAAAAGCATGAGTGAGCAATGGTGAACCAAATTTGGGTGAGCAAAAGTACTCTAATAATTTTAAAATAAATTTTGATCCTTGAGTGACTAATAATATAATGCTTAAGTAATAACATAAGTAATGTATGTTAATATAATACAAGTAATATATTACTTAAGTAATAATATAAGTAATATAATACAAGTAATGTAATACTTATATTATAATAATATAGTAATACAAGTAATACTTATAAGTAATCTATACTCCTATAATATACACGGTAATCAGAAAGACTTAACTGGTTTGTACCAAAAAAAAAAAAGAAAGACTTAACTGGGTGGGTTACAGGCAGAGAGAGAGAGAGAGAGAGAGAGAGAGGAGGCGACGGCTTCGGCGCCGAAGAAGAAGAAGAAGAAAGAAGAAGAAGAAGAAGAAGAATGAGAGAGAGAGTTGCGACTGCGTAGAGGGCAGAGGAACCCTAGCCGAAGAAGAAGAAGAAGAAGAGGAAGATCAAGTAGAAGAAGAAGAAGATGAAGAAGACTGAAGCATAACAGGTCAGTTTCACATGGATCTACTATTTTCTCTCGTGATCTATTTATTGTTCTCTCGTGATCTCCTCTTTTCCCCAATTTTGAAACCCCCTTTTCAGTTTCACATGGTTCTCTGCACTGATTCGACACACACACATATGTTTCGTGCGAAACATGTGTGTTTCGTTCGAAACACAACGAAACGAGGTCGTTTCGTGCGACACATAGGAATTTCGTAATTCCCTTAGGGTTTCGGTTCGGTCTCCAGCGAAACCGAAAAGTTTCGTACGTTTCGGTCGAAACGACACGAAATTTTGATCCTTGGGCCTCATATATATGCCATTGGGATATAACTAATGGTTATCACTTATCAGAAAAATCATCCCATAGAACAATTTAAGCAAAACTCGCAATCGAAAAATTCCCCACCTTAATAGTGGCTCCATATTTCACTGTCACCACTTCTTCCCCATTAGAATTAGTCGAACAACGGTACCCTTTGTTGTCTCCCTTTCAATAGCACAACGATCTACAACTGTCTTTTTTTTTTTGAGCGAACACTGTCTCAACTCTCTGATGCCATACGTTCTTTCACCAATTAATCTTGACTCCCCTTTCTCCCAGAATCTCACGACCAAAGAGAAAAGTGATTTGGCGATGAACATCAATTTGCTGCAGCTTCCCCCTTGTCTGCCGTTTCATCCCTCATAAAACTGACATGTAGGTCCCACTTACTGACCTAAGTTTGTCTAAACGAAGCTTGAATTGCTGTCTTCAAACTGTATTCTTGGTATTCAATACTTGAGGCTTAAGAAATAATACATGTACTCAGACTTTTGAACTTTTAATAAAGTGTTTTCCATATTGGATATGCCAAGAAATGTAAAGTTATAGAATTGGACTGAACGCTCATTGGATGAAAATTGTATTTGAACTTTGCATATGAATTTTCTTAGGTGAAGAGGCGAAACTCAGAAGAAAGCTCTACTCAGTGGACTACCGGGATTGCAGAAATTCAGCTTCCGATTGAGTATGTGCTATCATACCTTTTGTGCAGAACTTGTATTGCCACTTAGTATGTATGTATGTAGGTATGCCTTAATGGGAAGGGACTTGTTTGCCACAAAGGTGTCCTCATGGACACGCTCTTTTGCATGTTGTCTCAATTGACATGAAGAAAGAGAAACGTATTGGTTAGCTCAAGTTCATGGTTTCAACCGGTACTCATCTACATTGACATTCTTTAGTTTAATGTTTTCCCCAACTATTGCAGATACAAGCTGAGAAATATTGAAGAAACGGAGGCTGCCAAAAAGCTCCTGCAGGAAAAGAGGCTCATGGGTCGGACCAAAACAGAATCTAGCATTCCATCAAGTTACAGTGCAGATTATTTCCAACGTGGCAGGGACTATGCTGAAAAACTCAGGAGAGGTTGCTTACAGTTGATTCTTGTTTTGCTCCCACTGCATGCTATTAAATTGTTGTCTTCCCACCAAATAGAGACAGTAAGCATATCATGGATTACTTAGAATCAATGTTTTGAAAACCGGACCGTTCATCAAACCGGAAAAATGGCCGGGTCACGTGTTGTTGGTTCAACAGTCGGGTGAACCGTAATCAAACCGTGATGTAATAATTACATAATTTAATTTGTATTCGTAAACTTTAATAACAAAATAAAATAAAAAAATGTAAAAAACAGAATAGATAGAAATTCAAAATTTCAGTACTTTGTTATTACACCTTTAAAATTGAAGGAATTCTTTTGAGAAATAACTCAAGGACTTAGAATTGCTTTATATATATGTGTATATATATATCGAGAGAGGATTCTAGAAGGATGTCATTAAATAAAAAATAAAAAATGCACATTGGAAGTCTAAAAGTCAGTCTGAAAATTTCACAATGGGAAATTGAACTGAACAGTCTCTCATACTTCACGTCTTGAATCTTGTGCGCAGTACTCTCAATCTCTCACCCTCTCTCTTTCTCTCTCTTGTAACAGTCGGTCTCCCTCTGTCTCTCTCTCTCTCTCTCTCTCTCTCTCTCTCTCTCTCTCTCTCTCAACACGCAGTCCTTCTCCAGATCTGCCTTTGGTTTACCTCTCTCACCACACTCTGCCTAGTGAACAGGAAGGCAGTGGCTGCCGGTGAGCAAGGCGGCGGCAATGGTAAGAGATGCATGGCGATATGACATAGATGAACCGGACAGGTGCAAAAACCGGGACCGGTTCTACGGTTTAACCGGTCTGCCCACCGGTTCTGGTCAGTTTATGTTCCACAAATGGTTGCCGGATCAAACCGAATTGGAACTCCTACCGGTCGGCGGTTCAACCGGTCGAACCGCCGGTCCGGTCCGGTTTTTAAAACCTTGCTTAGAATTACCTTCCATTCCATTGATAACTCTATGAGCTTTCTTTCCGGTAAACTGGGAGTCTACTTTCAGGGATCACTTTTGTTCTGTATCTGGATTGTGTGGATTCCTAAAATTACTAGGATCTTAAGTTGGATCCTTTCTTCCATGGCTGCGTCTACTTCGGAAGTCCCAATATATTACCAACTGCTTTCATGATTATTTATCAGTGCTTCTGCTGCAACCACTAGTACTATCACTTATCCTGCTGCTTATACTGCTAAGGCTATTATTTGTATATGAGGTTTTTAGGATTGTGTCGACATTTTTCCCCATCTATATGCAATCTTATGTATTCTACTCACCTGTGATATCCTTGCAGAACATCCTGAGCTATACAAGGACAGGGGTCCAGAGGATAATGGTCTGGAATCTAAACCTAGTGATTCTTCTATGGACGCTGTAGGACAAAGGCAGGCTGCAACTGATCAATTCATGCTTGAGCGCTTCCGCAAACGAGAACGCCATCGTGTGATGCGGAGATAAAAAGCACTTGAACGTTTGCGTATTTCTAACCTCAGTAAAAGGCTAAGTATGGTCTATGTAAGGATTCAACTCATGTTGTAGTTTTTTTCGTCGCGAACATTTACGTTATTTATCCAGCAACAAGAAGTATATTTTCCACTGGAAGTATTTTTTTTTTTTCCAGATTTATGATTATTTCTACATTCTTGAAGCAGTGGCCATTATACCTGATTCTTTTTTCTGGATTATTGAAGCATTTTTCTTATCTCCCTAATACTGAGATCCATGCAATTGTTCTTGTATAGGTGTTTTATGTGCTTATGTTTTTTGCTATGATCGAATCCTTCATTTAAAAATGCACTTGAACGTTTGCGTATTTCTAACCTCAGTAAAAGGCTAAGTATGGTCTATGTAAGGATTCAACTCATGTTGTAGTTTTTTTCGTCGCGAACATTTACGTTATTTATCCAGCAACATGAAGTATATTTTCCACTGGAAGTATTTTTTTTTTCCAGATTTATGATTATTTCTACATTCTTGAAGCAGTGGCCATTATACCTGATTCTTTTTTCTGGATTATTGAAGCATTTTTCTTATCTCCCTAATACTGAGATCCATGCAATTGTTCTTGTATAGGTGTTTTATGTGCTTATGTTTTTTGCTATGATCGAATCCTTCATTTAAAAATGCACTTGAACGTTTGCGTATTTCTAACCTCAGTAAAAGGCTAAGTATGGTCTATGTAAGGATTCAACTCATGTTGTAGTTTTTTTCGTCGCGAACATTTACGTTATTTATCCAGCAACATGAAGTATATTTTCCACTGGAAGTATTTTTTTTTTTTTTTTTCCAGATTTATGATTATTTCTACATTCTTGAAGCAGTGGCCATTATACCTGATTCTTTTTTCTGGATTATTGAAGCATTTTTCTTATCTCCCTAATACTGAGATCCATGCAATTGTTCTTGCATAGGTGTTTTATGTGCTTATGTTTTTTGCTATGATCGAATCCTTCATTTAAAAATATCTGATCTTTGCACAGGCAACGTGGCTTTGTTCAGGCCCCTGATCTCTCTATAATGGTGGCCAGCAATTAGGCACCATTGAGCTCTTCTTGGAGTGCTTGCTTTGAGATCATTGTTTGTAAAGAAGTGATGGAAAAGAATATTAGTCATCGTCTTTTGTTTTCTTTTTAGAATTAAAGAGTGAACTAGCCGTGAAACCAACAGATTTATCCAAAGATTTGGAGATGTGTATGTTCCTCCATTATCAGACCGGGGATACTAAAAACCCGGTTACTAGACTGAAGATACTATCAGTTGGGTACCCAAAACTAGCCAACTAAACCGGGTCAAAATAAGCGAAACGGCCAAAATAAGCAGAGCCGTTCGGCCCCCTTATGGTGCCTAATTGCTTCAGCCAGTCTTATTCCATTTCCTCTGATTCAGGGTCAACTTTGAAGGGTCTGTTCTCTCTTACGATATTGGACTGGGCGTACCAGCTATCACATTGAAGCTCTAGGAGTCTAGTTCCAATGGTTCACGTTTCATGTCAAAGCTTTTAAGGATGAAAAAATATGGTTGAAAATTTTATGGTTCAAAGTTTCATGTCAAATTTGGAGTGAACTGGGAAGAATGTTTTGTTTAAACTTCATTTCAAATCGATTTTGGGCCCATTGTATATCGTCAGGGAGGCTTGAAATATACTTTTTGTGTGAAGAAATGTACTTTAAAACCATGTAAAAACCATTTCCAAAAGGTCCTGATTTGTGGTCCAACATTGAGGTTAAAGGCCAGGGTGACCTAAGGCTACTTAGTGTCTTTTTTTTTCTTAAGGTTATGGTTATTGGGGTTCGGGAGGTGTACCTAAGGGTCATTTCCAAGATTACCTAGAGTGTTTCTAAGTGCTTACCTAAGAGTAGTCTCTGAAGGTGTTAGCTTCGGAGGGAGACTGTCTAATCGCTTGTTGATATGCTCAATGATTTCTGTATTCAGTGTCGGGAATGCGTAGAGGTTGGCCCTTAAGTCTGACAGACAACCCAAAATGGGGTGTCTATAGTATGTCGCTCTTTGATAGAGCTTGCAAGCAATGCGTGTTCACAAATGAGGTCAAAGCCTAAAGACACAACCTTTTTGGAAAGTTTGGAGGACTTAAGAGTAAAAATTGAGAAAATCAATAAAATATGGATGAAGCATTTTCTCGAAAGGTTGGTCGCATTCCAAAGAGCAACCTACATAATCATTTGGAAGGAAATCAGACTGATGTAGTTCGTGAGAGACATTCACACATTATGGGAGAAATTAAAATAAAATCACGAAATTCAATCAAAACCCAAGCACAAAATATAACAACAAAATCATGAGATGTTATGTTTAGTGTAAGAATCATCCCTCGAGAAAGCAATGAACGAATTCAGAAATGGAACAAACACTTCTAAGCTTGGCTGCTGTCGGAAGAGCTGCCTACGTATTCCTTAAGAAAGAAATTAGGCCAACGTATTTTGTCGAAGAGTTGTTACAAGGTGAAAAAAATTGATGACTGCTGAAACTGCTAACGAACATTTTGGTGGATGTCGCATATCAATTACATGAAGGGAAGAATCAAGTCATCTTATCTCTAGCATAAATGCTGAATGGCCTTGACAAGTTCCAAGCTCTTCGTCCTTTTTGGTTGGTTCTCCTCTGGTGCTTTAGATTTGGCTCATGGATTGCTTGAAATTCCTCTGTGCTCCAAGAAGGATGAATGAGTATCGTTTCTTCGAGACTTATGAAGGCTGGCTTGAGTGGATGAACGGACTATTTTCTTGGCATATTCAATGGGATTGTCCTTGGTGGAACGTCATCATCAATCTTCAATATTGGTGGAAGTTCAGGTGTGTAGATCTTTTGGCATTGTCAATCATCTTTCGGGTATGCGCAATTCAATAATTTCAATCATGAATAGGAGGTTCCTTTGCATTCGTTGGAATTCTCAAAGTTTTGAGACTCAAGCCCCAAATGATCACCAAGTTCCTTTTAAGAAATCATTTTTCCAGAATTCGTTGACAGTGCGTAAAAATTGGTACTGCAAAAATTTATGTGAAAGCTACAATAACCCTACAAGGATGGAACTAGGGTTACCTTCAACTATAAAAATTGATTGTTGTAGTAGACGAATCAAGAACACGAGCTCGATAACAGCTCACGATCTTCTACCGCAATCCTCTGTTGCCAGAATTTCGAATTTAGTGTGGACTCTTTTGAAATCACTTCTGTTTTCTGCTCTCTTTCTCTATTTTCTCTTTTTTATTCTGAGTTATAATACTCAATACGCGAAAACGTAAATTGAGACGAGAGCCAAGACAGCATATATTGTAACACCCATTCCCGCGGGTTATATGTAATTACTTTAGCATGTATCATTAACATTATAATATTAATGATGGGGTTATATGTGTATTAAATGAGTTTTAACTCACTAAGTTGATTAGGGGTGTTCAGTTGCGAGCTTAGTTATTGGCTTATGTGCTAGTCTTAATTTGGGACAGTTATGAGAGGCCCCCGTGTGATAGGACAGATATGTTGAGTAATTTTATGTGTTTAAATGGTTATTAAGACATATGTGGTTATTATATTATGTTGTTATATAACATGTTAATTGTTAGAGATCACTTTTGTGGTCAATTAGGGATATCTTTGTGAGAGCGAATTGGACATGTTGCATAATTAGTATGTTAATTAGTAACTTCATAATATTATATGGGACTACTTACAAGATTCATATGTGACATAGACACACACATATTTAAGTTTGAGATAATTTATAAGTTTCATTAACTAGCAGGGGCGTAAACGCAAAACTGGCAAAACATAGTGGAAGCAAACATAGAAACACATAAAAGGGTAAGTAGCATGTTGAGTGACACCTAGCGGATGAGTCATCATCTTCTTCAATTCAATATAGCCGATATATACAGAGAATTATATGAAAATTTCGACGAGTTTACGCCGGAGTTTTTGACGCCGATTGACTCGCCGTTTGACATTCAATTTCGAAACATGCACATATTCGGACTCCTGGAGGTGAGTCTAACATGTTAGTACCAATCTTATTAAATTCTAAGATAGTTTTTCCGTAACCCAATTCGGGGGCTTAGCTCATAACTTGTATATTTTGTATAGAATTTATACCTGAACCTTACTAGGCTCTAAATTCTACAAGTAGGAGCGATATCCTTGAGCTGAGTGACAATGATTATGAAATGCGAATAATCAGCTGTTTGAGATGATTTTTGTAATACAAAACACGTCTATTTGGCTTTAATTCACATGTTTAGAGTAATTGTTATAGCTCAAGTATAACTTGTGAAAATTAAATGGTATAATGACTATGTGAGCATATTGAGTTGTTAATGTGGGTCAAAGGAGAACTTGTGCTTGCAATCGAGAATGTGAAAAGGAAGTCTCGAGCGATCGAAGAGGTTTCAAGCGATCGAGGTTTCGATCGATCGAGATAAGCTCAAGTGCTCGAAGATTCCAAAAGTTCAAGCGATCGATAGATGTTCGATCGATCGAACATGGCGTTTATCAGAATTTATGTGCATGCAGCAGAAACGGAATTTTTAACCCTAGCCTTAAGTGTAGTATATATATGAATTTTGTATACGTCCAGAAGGACGCCCACTTTAGTTTTCATTAGTTTCATATAGAGAGATAGAGAGTTTACAGTGTTTCTTTTGTAGGTTTTAAAGGTTAAGATCGAATGTTCTTGGACTTTCTGTTAGTTTGATCTTAATACAAGTTGCAGGTTCTGTTATTTTGGTTTATTTACAATCTGTTTATAGTTTTCTGCAGCATTAGTAGTAGTAATCGTAGTATTGCATGTTAGATTATTGTTAATCCATAGTTTTTCATAGCTTTTATGTTTAAATCGCAAACAAACAAGACTTTAATGAACATTTACGTTAAAAATTATTCTGTGACTCTCCAGACAATGTCTGAGTAGTCCCCAGGTTGGGAGATCACGATGAAATAGTGATCTCCAGCCTCTGCCATGCAGCAGTATAAAACCTGCATTCGATCGATCGATCGAAGCAGACACATAGTTAAGCGATCGAAGACAGTTCGATCGCTTGACAGATGATGATTTTTGATCGATCGAACTCTCTGATTCTTAAGTAGTCTTTATGCAGTATTCCAAGACTTTCTGCTTTTGAGATTTGTTATCAAACTGTCCCCAAATGCTCAGTTTGTCAAAACAATTTCATTACTTTAAGCCTTAAGGCCTTTTTCTTCAATAACTTTTGCAAACCATTTTGAATGCTAACACCATTCAGAATGCAAGACTTAACTATTGTTTTAAACCACCTTCATGTGTTTTGGAAATAAATGTGATGATGTAGTCCTGGCCATGAACGGGCTATTGATTCTTTATCTTTAGAAAATACAGAATACTGTAGATAGACGCACTCTCTAGTGCTTAAATGTAAACTACATGGTAGATGGCTAGGATGCTGTGGACTCATGTGATCCCAACATTCCCTTTTATTAAGAAAAACACGTTTTAAAATCTAGCTTGAGTTGCTTAGTTAATTAGTAGTTTAGTTTAATTTAGTTGCTTTAGTTTTAGTAGTTACTTCGTGGAACTTTGTGTTCTACAACCTTTCAAATATTGAATTTTATTTTTCCTTTTAGAGATTAATCTAGGTATTTAATTTAACACCTTCCCTGTGGGATCGACCTGGTCTTAACCAGATTACTACTTGCACGATTACCTACACTTGGGTACAGCACATAAGCGCACAAACATTTTTAGCCGTGTCAAGTTTTTGGCGCCGTTGTCGGGGAAAGCGACAAGCTAACGCTTAGATTACCTCAATCTATCTTTACCTCTTTCTATTTTCTTTTGTCTTTTATTCTTTAGATTAAAACTACTTAGGATCTTTCCTTTTATGTCCGATAATTCCATCGAAGGAATCTACGGAAATCCATTCTACTTAGCCGATTCCTCTGATTCTATTAATCCAGTAGCCACACCTACCGATTCAATGGCTGACAATCAAAGTGAAAATGGTGAGAATGTGATTGCACCAATTGACGATTTGCTTCGCCCTTTGTGCGATCTCATGACACCTGAACACGCACCTACACCTTCTTGTATTCTCCTTCCATCACATGCTGGCAAATTTCAATTTCGCAACAGAATGATTCAACTCCTTCCTACCTTCCATGGAATGGAGAGCGAGAAGGCATATCTACATGTTAAAGATTTTGAGAATGTTTTACAAACATTCTCACAAAATTGCCCTGTAGATGTGACACGTCTAATGCTCTTCCGTTTCACTCTGAAGGATAAAGCAAAAGTGTGGCTACTCACCTTGAAGCCGAATTTGATTTACACCTGGCATGCGATGAATACTGCGTTCTTAAAGAAATTCTTTCCACCTCGCATGACCACTAAGCTTAAACGACAAATTAACTCTTATAAACAAAAGACCAATGAAACCTTCACTCAAACTTGGGAGCGTTTTAAGGATTTGCTTCTATCATGCCCACATCACGGGTATGAAAAATGGCGAACCATAAGCTACTTTTACGAAGGGTTAAATGGTGAAACTAAAAAGTTGGTTGAAACCATGAGTTCAGGGCCATTTCTTCGCAAAACACCGAAGAAGCAGAAGCTCACTTTGAGTGGCTAGCTGAACATGCCCATAAATGGTCCAATTCGGAAGATGTCCCATGCTCACAGATATCCTGTGTAGAGGAAAAGAGTCTATACCAATTAAAAAGTGAGGATTATCTAATGAACAAATATGAGGAACTAGTTAAAAAAATAGAGGAGTTGGGAATGAAAGGAGAGAGTTCTAGGCAGGTTTTACCTGAAGAACCATGCGGTACATGCAACATGTTGGGACACGCTAATCAATATTGTCCCAATGTGCCGTACTTCCAAGAACAACCCCCCATGGAAATGAATGCCATGCAAGGGTATAGGGGGACGGGAAATTCCTATAATACTCATTACTCACATAATAATAACAATCGATGGAATCACCCCAGGTTTGATTGGAAAAATGATGTTGGGACCCAAAACCAATACCACCAACAACAGCCCTACAATAACAATAATCACTATCAAGGGCAATACAATAGGCAGCCCCAGCCATTTAATCAAAATAGATCACACAATTACAACCAAGCTCAACCCTCTAATAATCAGCAATCAAATGTGTACGTGCCACCTCACAAAAAGGTGCAAGAGGAAGATCCGCTCACTAATGCAAATTTAACACAACATTTAATTCAAATGATGAGTAAAATGTCCGCAACGTTAGAGAGAATGAATGCACGACAAGAGGGATCGAGTGGAACATTTCCTGCCCAACCACTTCAAAACCCTAAGGGATTCAACAATGGTCCCAATAATCATGAATAGGCAAAAGCCGTGACTACTCTAAGAAGCAGCAAGATTATAGGGTGTAATATACCCCTCTCTACTTCCAAGGAGTATGAAGAGGATGAAGTGGTAACTAAAAACAAACCGTCTACTCAAGAAGAGGAGCAAATCAATAATAACGAACCATTAGATGCACAAGATGAGGCTCCTAGAGAAGTAGAAGAAGTTGAGAGAAGGCCCAGAAAGGAAACAGTAAAAGATGAGTTACCTAAATGCCCGTTCCCTGCGCCTTACCCTCAAAGGCTTAAGAAACCCAAAAACGAGGCAAAGAATCAGGAGTTCTTGGAATTATTTAAACAAGTAAAAATAAATGTTCCACTCCTTCATGCAATCAAACAAGTGCCGGCCTATGCTAAGTACCTTAAAGACTTATGCACGGTCAAAAGGAGGCAAAGTGTAAAGAAACACATCTATGTCGCTTGTCAAGCAAGCGCAATAATCCAAAATGAATTGCCTCCGAAACTCAAAGACCCCGGTACCCCAACTGTCTCATGCCGAATTGGGAATCAAGGATAGACAATGCACTCCTTGATTTAGGAGCAAACATAAACCTGTTGTCATACTCAGTTTATAAACAATTAGGGTTGGGTGAACTCAAACCTACCCGAGTTGCGTTACAACTGGCAGACAGGTCAGTCAAATACCCTAGAGGAATACTGGAGGATGTTCTAGTACAGATAGATTCATTTATCTTTCCAGTCGATTTTGTGATTTTAGACACTGAACCTGTGTCTAATCCAGGTACACAAATCCCTGTAATATTTGGATGTCCATTCCTCAACACCATAGATGCCACAATCAAAATAAGAAGTGGTATTATGACCATCGTATTCGGGAACATGACTCTAAATGTCAAGATTTTTTCAAATCCCCGACCTGAAGAATACGAAGATGAGGAAGAAATCAATTATTTTGAAACGGTCATCGAAGACGAGGCTGATTTTGTAGATTACAAAGATCCCTTGGAGGTAGTTGTGTCACAATTCGATGCTATTTATCAACCTAATGATTCTACCCCATTGGATGCTGCTTTAAATCACACTTGCCTCATGATGGAGATGAAAGAGGAGGACAGAGCTGAACGTATGTGGGTAACACCATATGAACCACTACCTCCAAAAACAAAACTAGTCATGCCTTCCAATTTTTAGTTTCCCGATCTAGAGTTAAAGGAGCTTCCAATAGAGCTCAAATACGCCTTCCTAGGGACTGAAAAGATTTACCCTGTTATAATTTCATCTACATTAAATCCTGAAGAAGAGGGTAAGTTAATCCAACCGTTAAAACAACATAAGGGATCATTAGGATGGACGATTGCCGACCTCAAAGGCATAAGCCCATCCGTGTGCACTCATAAATATACTTAGAGGAAAACGCTAAGCCTTCACGACAAATGCAAAGGCGTTTGAATCCCAACATGCAAGAGGTAGTTAAAAAGGAAGTATTAAAACTACTTGATGTTGGGATGATATATCCTATTTCTGATAGCCCTTGGGTTAGTCCAACCCAAGTGGTGCCCAAAAAGGCAAGTATAACAGTAATCCCAAATAAAGATGGCGAATTGGCACCGACAGGCATCCCCACTGGATGGCGGATGTGTATTGATTACCGAAAGTTGAATACTGTGACTCGGAAAGACCACTTTCCATTGCCATTCATGGATCAAATGCTAGAACGAGTGGTGGGTCATAAATATTATTGCTTTCTGAACGGATATAGTGGCTATAACCAAATTGAAATTGCTCTTGAAGATCAGGAGAAAACAACTTTCACATATTTGTTCGGTACATTCGCATACCGTCGTATACCTTTCGGTTTATGCAACGCACCTGCTACTTTTCAGCGGTGCATGTTGAGCATATTCAGTGATATGGTCGAACAAATACTCGAGGTCTTTGTGGATGATTTTTCGGTGTTCGACCATAGTTTTGAAAATTGTTTAGATAATCTGGAACGTGTGCTAGCAAGATGCCAGGACAAATACCTGGTATTAAACTGGGAAAAGTGTCACTTCATGGTGACTAAGGGAATTGTCCTCGGCCACATTATTTCTGATAAGGGTATCCAAGTTGGTAAAGCAAAAATCGATATTATCTCGAACCTACCTGCCCCCCGTATAGTTAAAGACATCCGTTCTTTTCTGGGACACGTGGGATTTTATCGTCGCTTTATCCAAAATTTTAGTGCAATTTCCCGACCACTTTGTTAACTCTAAGTCAAAGACACACCTTTCGAGTGGTCAGATAACTGTCAAATATCTTTTGACGCACTAAAAGAACACCTTACCTCCGCACCGATAATACAGGCACCCAACTGGAGTTTGCCTTTCGAACTAATGTGCGATGCTAATGACTATGCCATTGGTGCAGTCCTAGGACAAAGGAAGGATAATAAGCCCTATGTAATCTACTATGCCAGTCGAACACTCAACGAAGCTCAAATGAATTATACGACCACTGAAAAAGAGTTACTGGCAATTGTCTTCGCTCTAGATAAATTTAGGTCATATCTGATAGGGTCCCCAATTGTCTGTTTTACAGACCACTCGGCCCTCAAGTACCTGCTATCTAAAAAGGACGCAAAGCAAAGGCTTTTTCATTGGATACTCCTACTCCAAGAGTTCGACATCACAATCAAGGATAAAAAGGGAGTATAGAATGTGGTGGCTGACCACTTATCTCGATTAACATTTACTGACAACACTGAGCCCATACCAATTAAAGATGAATTCCCAGATGAGCAACTGATAGCGGTTTCTAGTTTGCCTTGGTATGTGGATATAATAAACTATCTTGTTACGGGAGAGACCCCGAGTCACTTGTCGAATCAAGACAAGAAACGGTTCCTTTCGTTCGCACGTCATTTCTTTTTCAACGATCCTTACTTATTCAAGTATTGTGCTAATCAGGTCATCAGATGTTGCATCCCGAACGAGGACATAACTATAATTTTAGCCTCTTGTCATTCTGAAGCCTGCGGAGGCCATTTCGCTTCACAAAAGACCGCACAAAAAGTATTACACAATCGATTTTATTGGCCTATGCCTATTCTTTTTGCAAATCGTGCCAACGCTGTTAAAAGTTAGGTACAATTTCAAAAAAAGAACTCTATGCCCCTAACTCCCATCATCATAATTGAAATATTCAATTGTTGGGGCATAGACTTGTCCTTTTCCGAAATCAAACAACTGTGAATACATACTCCTAGCCATGGAGTATGTATCGAAATGGGTAGAAGTGATACCGACAAGACGCAATGACCACAAAATGGTTATGTCCTTTCTTAAGGAACACATTCTATCGCGTTTTGGAACCTCGAGGGCACTAATAAGTGACCAAGGCAAGCATTTCTGTAATAGGCCTTTAGAGTCACTCCTCAAGAAATATGGGGTCAATCATAAGATCGCTCTCGCATACCACCCACAAACTAACAGACAGGCAAAATTGGCTAACCGTGAAATCAAGCATATACTCGAAAAGACGGTTAGTTTCAACAGAAAAGACTAGGCATATAAACTGACTGATGCTCTATGGGCGTACCGCACTGCTTATAAGACAAATCTGGGAATGTCTCCATACAGGTTAGTGTACGGCAAGGCATGTCACCTTCCTGTCGAAATCGAGCACAAAGCATATTAGGCGACACGCTCATTGAACTTCGACATTAAAGAAGGAGGTCATCTCCGGAAACTCCAGTTAGCTAAACTGGAAGAAATACGTCGAGATGCATACGACAATGCTAAGCTACACAAGGAAAGGTTGAAGGCTCGTCACGATAGAACAATTTTTTGTAAATCATTCGAGCCAGGGCAGAAAGTCTTGCTGTACGACTCTCGCCTCCACCTTTTTCCAGGTAAGCTCCGATCCCGGTCGACAGGTCCATTCCTTGTCAAATCTATTTTTCCACATGGGGTCGTCGAACTCATAAATCCCAAGAACGACGAGTGTTTCAAGGTTAACGGCCAAAGGTTAAAACCGTTCTTGGAAAACTTTCTACCAGAAGCTGAGTACATCGAGCTAGATGAGCCCAGCTATCCTTCCACCTAAAATACTAAGGCATATCCATTTATTGTTATTGTATTTCTTTCCTTTACTGCACTTTGTTTTTATTTCATTTGTTTCTGTCACTTTTTGAGTGTGACCTCAATGCTAATCTGCTATTCCATTCTATATCTCACCTGCAGGCTATTAAAAATATGAGGGATGATGACGTCCATTCAATCGGGTCATGGGCTGATTTAGAATTATCCTAATCATCCATGGACGATGGAGGAGATTGCATTCTGCCTCTCTCCCTATCAAGGACTCGGAGCAGACGATGCCATTGACTTAACCCCAAGGGTTCATCCCTTACGATACTGCACTCCTCCAAATTAATCCCTTCGCCTATATGGACTTTCCTGTAGAAAAAGGCAAACTAGAGGGGTATTTTGTTGGGGAAGTCGATGATTCCCTCTTGGAACAATGGGAGAATGATTCGATGTGGGAACCATGGGAGGAAGAAGATTTACAGGATGTGGTGCCTGAACGCCATAATGCTATTTTCACTTATGTTGATGACTTCTGTGTCATTGACTTGGTTCCATACATTTATGTGTACCTGAGCTATTTGTTATTCTGGCTTCAATGCCCCCTACCTGCTAGTGCACATGGTTATATCATGCCTATAGTGAGGTTAACTCTTCGTCACATTTTATTTTCTCTTTATCTTTCTGCATTTACCCCTTTCTTTTGGTTCTTTCTTTTGGGTTACTTAATTTCTTCCTTTATGGTTGTCTTTTGTTTTTCATTTGTTAGGATTTCACTATGAATCAATTGTTACCATCATTGTTCCTTCCGCATCAGCTGTTCCATGGATTTGGACCATACATAAGGTCCCCGGGTACCTCGCCGCAAGAGGAAATTCTGTTGAGAAATCACACTCCGTTATCTTTATCTCCATCCGGATCACCTCTTGCTTGTGCAATCATTTCCTCAGAGATCTCAGACTCACTCGATGATGCCTTTGCTTCTTTTTGACTATTTTGGGAAAGGGCATCATCAGATTCAGAATCCAGACTCGAAGATATGGCGGAGAAAGAAGCAATTGTGGAAGATGGAACATTCATGCTTGACGAGTAGTGCTCCACTTCAATTGTGCTTTGTCTTTTGATTATTCTTTTATCAATTGAAGTGTAATCCTAGACCAAAGTTTTATTAATTTCAGTTTATTTTCAGTTTTTCTTTATTTATAAGGTCTTAAGTACCATGATTGGGGGAAAAAATTTTGCAATATGGATGCTATCATAAAGTTTTATCTATAAAATTGCAATTTTCTACTATGAGGATGATTTTTTTTTTGGCTTACATGTCCTGTCAATGAACCGTTTTTCTCATTTTTCCTGTATGTCCAGAATACTTTTGGTTAGTTGGGGGTGTATAGTTTTCAATTCAGAAGTATTTTAGAATTTCTAGGTTCGATCGATCAAACTCATTTCGATTGATCGAAGGTGTCACATCCTCAAGCGCTTTAACAGTCTCAATCGATTGAACGTTCGATCAATCTAACTCTCTCGATCGATCGAGACCTATATTTAAATGAGGAATCGTTTACACACTTCCTCAATTTCTCTCTACCTCTCCCTCACTCTCGAGCGCTTGGAGATAGAGAGAGACTCGGGCAATTTTTTTCCTCCCCTCATCAATCACGTCATTCGAGGAGCCCCTGGTCCCTCTGATCATCATCATCATCACTCTCATCCTCCCTCTGTGCGTATATCTGAGGTATGCTCCTGAGACCCCCTTGGTTTCATTATTTTTTTCAAATTCTTGTGAGGGAGCCCCCCCTTTTGGTCCTTAACTCAATTGCTGTTCATTATTGTTCTTTATTTTTGTGTTTGTGGCCCATTCCTATTCGTTTTCCTGTCACTGCTAATTTTCTGTGCTCGATCGATCGAGGAGGGCTCAAGCGATCGAAGCTAACCCCTGTTCAATCGATCGAAACAAGTTCAATCGATCGAACTATAGCAGTGGCAGTTTCTTTTATTTTCTTCCCTTTTGTGATCTGTTTCTTGTTTTTCTTCCATTTCAGGTCTTTTGCAATAAACCCTATCACAGGGTATCATAAGGCTAAGCCTCTAGATCTCACTATTCTGAATCCGATACCCGATCACGGGTTTTGGAATGCTGAAGAACGCGTATGGTTCAATCGCTACTTTGACACGCGTAAGGTTATGTTGGAGCGACCACTAGAGTCCATGTGGCTATCAGCTCCGTGGTTCCTGGCACAGCTCAGAGACATGCCTCTCTAGTATAACATGTTGATCCAGACCAAAAAGATCAACATCAACTGGGTTCGTGAAGCCTGCTCTTTGATGATCAAGGATCTCGCGACCCCGTTCACATACCGATCCTTCTTTCGCGGGCACGAGATCATTTTCAGCCCTGCCACAGTATTTGCTGCTCTGGGGGTATCCGAGGTGCCAGATTATTTTTATCCACAGTTACCAGGAGCCCCAGAGATCCCTTCAGCCACAATTATCCTTGAGCTTATAGGAGGTGCTGTCCAATTTTGGAACGGCAAGTCGCTCATTGAGGATAGAAATGATTTCTTACTGAGGACTATCATCTCCTCCATCTAGCGCTAGTCAACTACATATTGATGACTTCTTATCATGAGAAGTTGGCAGCGTGGTATGCTCAGGCCTTGTATTCTATTGGGACAGGACAGCGGGTCTGCCTGTCTCGCCTTTATATCGACTTCATCATACAGCCCATGTGGTACATTGCCGCCAAGCACCATCTGAAGGGCGCTTGGCCTATTCATCGGGTTATTGAGCGGACTGGGCTACTTTCGTTGGCCATAGACACGATTACTCAGGCTTTTAGTCGATTTGGCGAGACAGCAGCTCGCCGTTCTGATGCATAGAAGAAGCATAAGTTGAAGGGAAAAGCTAAGGTCAGGGCGAAGAGGAGGAGAGGAGGAGGTACCGATACTGAGGGTGTAGCTTCTGGGACACCCACAGAGGTTGAGGAGCTAGATTCTAATGACGAGGTTGATCCTCGTATTGAGGTTGCGCAGTTCGAGCTGAGACAGCGGTCTCAGGCTCCCGCCCAGGGAGAGTCTTCTTCTTCTGTGCCTCTCTCGACTGTTCATGAGTTACTTATAGAGGAGAGAGAGGCCCGGATCAGACTCGAGGGCAAGATGGACCGCATGCCGACTCTACTTGAGGCTATATTGATTCAGATAAGGGTCGACCAGTCTCTACATACACCTCCACCACCCACTACCGGTTCTTCATCCTCAGCTCCACCTCCACAGGTTGATCTTTCTGCTCCACCTACATCGGCGGCACCACCTTCTACTGAGACACCGCTTCCACCACCTCCAGTCGTGGCTGACCCATTTCTATCTACACCAGCTGCCCTGACTGTGAGTGACCCGGCGACGGTTCCTGCTGTTGCTGAGGGTGGAGGTGAGGATGATCCTGCCACACCGATTATGATCCTATCTGATATTGGGGATGAGTAGGTTATATCTTTTGAGTGGGAGAGTTTTGTTGTATTTTTGTTTATCATTGTTTCTCTCTCTACTTTTTGTATGGATATTTTGGGACTGTTTGGATGGTTTGGATTGTATGGACTTTAATATCACTGCTCTATTGTTTTCATTATTTTATCGTTCCAGTGATTAGTTCTGTTATTATGTATGGATCTCATGCTCTATCTTTTCATATTTTATTTTGTTTGATCTTGGCTGCTTGGAGTTTGTATGTCTTTACAAATTGCTATGCTTGTGGTGTTTGTTTGGCATTATCAGGTGATATCTCTCTCATTATTTTGAAAATCAACTTCTGAGAACATTGCAATTTTCAGTTGGGGGTGGGGTATAGATAGATAATCACCTGCACATAATCACTTGCCCATATCTATACATAGCAATCTGGATTACTTTATTACACATTTCGTACAATCTCGAGTAGAATTGGATAACATTTACAGTTTGAAGACAAATAAATTGAAGAAATTGAAGAAAATTTAAAAAATTTAAAATTTTAAACTATTACGGAATTTTTGAACTGAATTGGTAGAACAACTTTGAATATTCATTCCTATTCAGCTACTATCAAGCAATGATACATGTATATTATTCTCATCTTTTTATGAATTAAGTTCACGCATTTTTCTAGTTTCATTAGGATAAATGCATATGTTGATCATTCATGTATCCAAAACCCTTTTGCACATGTTAATAGCTATGTAGAAAACCTAAAATAAGGGTTAATACGACTTTTGTGCTTTAAAGAATAAGTAGTGGAAACTAGTCACCCTTAGTGAGCTTTTGAATCCAATATTCAATTATGAGGGAATTATCACATTATTCGAATTTGCGTATTAAAATTCATTGAATAGTCTCTAATTCTTCATTTTGGCTGCTTATTAGAGGAGAACGTTAAGGATTTACCAATTAAACTCAATGAACACTGAAGTATTAAGAACTAAGAAGTTGAGAAAATGATTTAAGCCATCGTTATTCACTCCTTATCTTTCCATATATCGGTATCAACATTCCAGAATATGCGCTGTTCTCAATCCCACACCTAGTAAATACTGCCAAGTCTATTATGAAAATCTAAATCCCTAATCTTACGCTTTGACTTCAATGAACCCCATTGAACATCTAATGTGATTAAATTGTTGAAGTGTTTGACAAGGAGGGAGTGAATATGGGAGGGACTGCATAAAAGAGAAAAGGAAAGAAGGAGTCCAGCTTCTGTTAAAAAAAAAAAATATGAGAATAGAGTATGGTTGGAATAGAGTGAAATAAAATTACTAAACTCAATCATATGCTGAAGATGTGCAATCTCTTACCCCTCTCATTTCTGCCCTTTTATATAAAAACTGAAAAGTCAAAGTCTTAATGATTTTTAACAACTTAGTTTGAATATGAACGTGTAATTTGAGTTATCCACGGTATTTCGCTCCTCTAGTAAGTAGTATTCCTTTCTTGAGACTATGTACTCTAAATGTTCGTCCTTTATTGAGTCAGGTGTGAAAGCATTATTAACCAAACTTTCAATTTTTATCAAAGTTTTCACACCATGTGCGATCATTATTAAACAAGTTTCTGTGAGATGTTCATTCCTGAGTGTAAACCCATGTGAGAATTGAGTTGAAACTACAAGTTCTGAGAGTATAATAGTCTAGACAACTCTAAATGAGGTTCTATGCATAGCTGTTAACTTCACACACACACACACAGACACACACACACACACACACACACACACACACACACAGATACATGGATGTGATGTATATGTTATTTTTATCTTGGTGACATGAGGAGTATGTGTATTTCTTTCATGGTTTGAATGAGGATGATATGTTTTGTAGAGCTAAGTTTATAGTTGTATGGGAGGGAGTGTTTACAAGTTATTCTATATATTTTTTAGCTTAAAATTAGAGAATTTTGTGGGTACATTCACTACAAACTCTCACGAGACAACACTCATCCGCTAGGGGAACCTAGGGGTTTAACGGCTTGTTGCATTTGCTAAATGCAACCGCGATTCCTGCGAAAGTGAGTTAGGTAGTTTTTTTTAGCTTAGTTTGCCTTAGTTTAAATGAATTTATTTTATGATTAGTCGTTGTAGTAGTAGTTAGTTAGTTTTTATTTTCGCTCTATTGCTAGGGACTAGCAATTCGCTAGTTGGGGGTTGTGACAAGCGGGGGTATTTGTAAAATGTAACTGCGCTAAAAGAAGAAAATGCGCTGATTTAGTATACAATTCCCTTGTATATCTGTAATTTGAATTACAAGGCCAGTTTTTACACAATATGATTAATCTATGATAAGTTGTATTGTTTTAGTAGTTATTTGTGCAGATTACTGTTGCTGAGTGAAGAATTGAATAAGCATGATAAAAGGAAGTGTTTGGTTTTAATGAAGACAATTCAAACATGAAAAGGAAGTCTCAAGCGATCGAAGAGGTTTCAAGCGATCGAGGTTTCGATCGATCGAGATAAGCTCAAGCACTCGAAGATTCCAAAAGTTCAAGCGATCGAGAGATGTTCAAGCGATCGAACATGGTGTTTATAAGAATTTATGCGCACGCAACAGAAACATAATTTTTAACCTTAGCCTTAAGTGTAGTATATATATACGTTTTGTATACGTCCAGAAGGACGCCTACTTTAGTTTTCATTAGTTACATATAGAGAGATAGAGAGTTTATAGTGTTTCTTTTGTAGGTTTTAAAGGTTAAGATCGAATGTTCTTGGACTTTTTGCCAGTTTGATCTTAATACAAGTTGCAGGTTCTGTTATTTTGGTTTATTTACAATATGTTTATAGTTTTCTGCAGCATTAGTAGTAGTAATCGTAGTATTGCATGTTAGATTATTGTCAATCCATAGTTTTTCATAGCTTTTATGTTTAAATCGCAAACAAACAAGACTTTAATGAACATTTACATTAAAAATTATTCTGTGACTCTCCAGACAATGTCTGAGTAGTCCCCAAGTTGGAAGATCACGATGAAACAGTGATCTTCAGCCTCTGCCATGCAGCAGTATAAAACCTGCATTCGATCGATCGATCGAAGCAGACACATAGTCATGCGATTGAAGACAGTTTGATCGCTCGACATATGATGATTTTCGATCGATCGAAAGCACATTGATCGATCGAACTCTCTGATTCTTGAATAGTCTTTATGCAGTATTCCAAGACTTTCTGCTTTTGAGATTTGTTATCAAACTGTCCCCAAATGCTCAGTTTGTCAAAACAGTTTCATTACTTTAAGCTTTAAGGCCTTTTTCTTCAATAACTTTTACAAACCATTTTGAATGCTAACACCATTCAGAATGCAAGACTTAACTATTGTTTTAAACCACCTTCATGTGTTTTGGAAATAAATGTGATGATGTAGTCCTGGCCATGAATGGGCTATTGATTCTTTATCTTTAGAAAATACGGAATACTGTAGATAGAAGCACTCCCTAAAGCTTAAATGTAAACTGCATGGTAGATGGCTAGGATGCTGTGGACTCGTGTGATCCCAACATTCCCTTTTATTAAGAAAAACACGTTTTAAAATCTAGCTTGAGTTGCTTAGTTAATTAGTAGTTTAGTTTAATTTAGTTGCTTTAGTTTTAGTAGTTACTTCGTGGAACTTTGTGTTCTACAACCTTTCAAATATTGATTTTTATTTTTCCTTTTAGAGATTAATCTAGGTATTTAGTTTAACACCTTCCCTGTGGGATCGACCTGGTCTTAACCAGATTACTACTTGCACGATTACCTACACTTGAGTATAGTACAAAAATGCACACACATTTTTCGCCGTGTCAATTGCCCTATCACATGTATTCCCAAAGTTAACCTAGGTACAACTTAAACTTGAAAGTACTAGCATTTAATAACAGGTCATCCTAGACTAGTCATCTATGTCCGACTCAGATGTGATTTCTCCCATGTCGGAATCATTAGGTCCATCTTCATCCACAATGGGTTCACCCAAGTCCCAATCTTCGATGTCAACCTCATCCTCGTTGTCCTCATTTTCCATAGGCTCTTCTATTATGGGGTGATCCTCCATAGACTGATGGGGTCCTTCCTGTTCAGGTTCCTCCTTAGGGTCCTCTTCTTCGTCATCCTCATCTCTCAGATATGCATCTGGTTCATCGTCAGACATTTCTGCATTGTCGGGATTAGCAGCAGGTGCTACTATTGGAGGTACCACTTCCACAGGGGCATTATCATTAGGTGGCCAGACGAGATTGTATTCAGCATGGAGAGAGGGTTCTTGTAATATTTGATTCACTAATGGCTGAAAGACGCTATCATCCATAGCTAGCCTCTGTACCTCTCCGTGCATCAGTCCTTGTGCATAAGCGGCATGCATGGTCTTTGTTTGAAGTCGGTGAGGGTGAGTGATACGGAATATGTGGCATTGAACTCTTAGTCCACCTCGGAGGTGTTGCTGGGCTTTCTGCCTTATTCTTTCCATAAATCTCTCGGGGTCAGCAGGTTCGATTCCATCAGGATAAATCGTATGTCCTCTAAATTCATCATTCACATGGTACCCTGGTTGTTGGAATTGTGCTTGATTTGTAGGTATTCCCTGAAATGCAGAGAAGGGTTGGTGGGAAAACACAAGAGGCGGTGGGGGCATTTGATAAGCGCTAGTGTACATCTTTTCAAAGTCTTCAGGATTCTTGAATAACCTAACCATCTCATCATGGAATTTTTTGATGATTTCGGCCTCGTAGATAGCTTCAAGTCGTAAGACATCGGGATTATGAACATTACTTTTGTTCATATCGATCCAGAGGTTTCTTTTTCCTCCATCTCTAGCTAGTTCCCGGATCTGTTGATTATAGGCATCTGGGTTCGTTGGCACTATGCGGTCGGGGAAAATTATACGTCCTCCAAAGGGATCCTGAACATAGTGGGGCTCCATGTTATCTGTTTCAAAAGAACTATCTTAATAAGTACTAGTTTGAGGTATCTTAAAGCTTATCACTTAGGATTTAACTTATTAGATCATAAAGAGAATAATACAAATACGGGAAATCAGATATCAAATAGGTAGGCTTTTCATTTAATAAAAGGGTTTTACATAAGAGAAATTTGAAATATAACTTTTACATATATATCCGTCAAAATGTGGGATTATAATCCCAATACAACATTAATACGACATAAGCTAACTAAGGTGTCTTAATCCTATAGATAGGAAAATTCTTCTGAAATATATATCTCTTCAGGTGGGGTAAATGACATCCATCTTTCATTGTCCCAACCTACTAGCCAGTCAGGATCGTACATATACAGTGTTCCTTTCTCTATGAGGTCTTCATCAGCCAAATCTATCTCTATTTCTTCGTGTGTCAGAGATTTCATCCACCTCTATGGTCAGAGATTTCACTTGACCATAGCACCGACATACCCCTTGACCTCTCTCGTTGGCTAAAGCGGCATCCATGATACAATATTTTCTTCTTACGAATGATGTACCCCTTGACCTCTCTCATAGACCAAGGCGGTAGCATTGGCATTTCTTCCTTAGATGTATCCCGTAGTCTCTCTCGTGGACTAAGGCGATATCATCGATATTACTTTTTTAGATGTATCCCGTAGTCTCTCTCGTGGACTAAGGCGATATCATCGACATTTCTTTCTTAGATATATCCCTTAGCCTCTCTCGTGGACTAAAGCGATATCATCAACGATATATCCCTTAGCCTCTCTCGTGGACTAAAGTAATACCATCAACATTTCTTTCTTAGATATATCCCTTAGCCTCTCTCGTGGACTAAAGCGATATCATCAACATTATTTCTTAGATATATCCCTCAGCCTCTCTCGTGGACTAAAGCGATATCATCGGTGATTCTTCCTTAGATGTATCCCTTAGCCTCTCTCGTGGACTAAAGCAATGTCATAAACATACCCCTAGACCTCTCTCATGGGCTAGGGCGGCATAACCTTATCTACCAACTCAAATCCATTCGACTCTTGGACCTCCGCAGTCCACTCAACATGTATGACATACTGACGGGGTTAGTACCCTTGACTAACCATGCAGACGTCAACGTTGACATCATGACTCATTTATGTTCATATGAATGTCTATGTGATTGTATAATTGTGGATCATAATGAGCATGTATAACCACAGTTAATAACTAAGCATAGAGTTCAGGTATTTAGACATGCGTTCATCATATAAACAGTAATTCTGAATGTACATATAAATAATACTTATCAGATATGTCCACACAGGACACACTGGATATTTTCAAATTGCTCAAAGAGTAATACTATAATATACCAAGTGAGTTAGGACGACTCACCTCGATGCGGGCGCGTAAAAGCAAGCGTAGCAGTGGTTCTTACAAAGTATATGGATTTTTAGAACGTTGATTAATATGTGCACTAATATCAAGGGCATAATGGTAATTTAACTGGGTGGGTTCCTAAACCTCAAGATGATGATCTGGATATCATTGTGAGTCTAACACCATTGACTGACTCAAATCGGAGTCCGTCACATAAAAGGCTGGGTTTTCTATACCAATATGGGCCCTAAAGATAAGCTGTATTTTGGACTGAGTCGAAAGGTCACCAAACTTTAAGGGGATATTCTAGACATTATTCTAAGATTCTGGGAACTGACCGCGTATTTTTCTGAGCTACGGTTTATTTATTATGAATTTTTGAAATTTAAATCGTCTAATAATAGACGTAGGAACACTCTAATTATAAAATATGATTTAGGAAGACATTGGGCCCTTATAAATATTTTTATTAAATACTAGGCCTTAAAATAGGCTAGTGGTATTTTTCTCATAATTTACGGAGTTCGTTTGGTATTTAAATAATTTAAATACAACCAAACGGATCCTTTATAAATAATTAATAATCATTAGAAACACTAAAGTTTGAGTTTTATAAATAATAATTTACAAAATAAGACATTAGACCTTAGAAAAATTTAATATAATTTTCCGATACTTTAAAATGGCTATTAGGTATTTACTACCTAATTATTTTAATCTAGCACAATTACTGATTATTTATTTTGACTAAATAAATAACAAGTATGGTATTTAATTATTATCCTCTTAATACTAGGACAAGAATATAATATTAACATTTTAGAATATTAAAAATATAATTTATAGTATTTTTAAAATTTATTTTAAAAATAATTTAAACTATTTAACACCATTTATAATTATTAATAACCCTTGATAGATAATTAATACTTTATACATAAAACAATAATTTCAGAATATATTATAATATTCCAGATTATTGTAATAATATTAAAACTAATTTCTCATATTATTAAAACAATTAATAATCTATATGACATTAATTAACTAATTAATAATAACAAAATAGAAATAATCTTAATAATAATAATAACAACAGACCCGCGGGTCAAACTTGACCTGATCCAAACTAGCGGGTTACCCATATACACACTAACTTTGACCCTACTTAAAAGATCCGACCCAAAACCCGTTTGGTTAATATAACCTGAACCCACTACCGTTAGTACAAACAAACTAACTCACCCATTTGCAACCCGACCCGGCCCGAATGAATTAATATGGGTAAATGATATAACCCATTTCCCTTTTCTTCTCCGGTGAACCAACCCACCGCCTCCGGCGAGCCTGACACCGAAAAATCTTTGGGGCTTCGTTTCTCTCTCGTCTCTTCATAGAAATCCGTGATTCCAATGGGAAAATGACCGGAATCGGCCCCTCTACAACATACTAGGAGGCCACGATCTGGTTCGTTCGTTTAGAGGCCCTACCAGAGGATTATTCTTTTTGGGTTTTAAAAGAATAGTGCTATGCATGGCCTACCAAACAAGGTCCAGACCAAAAGCTGCTTATGGGGGAGTATGTGGGGGTCGTAAGGATCAGTTTGGTAGAATTTTTAGGACCTCTAGTTGAGTTTGGAAAAACGAGCTCTGGTGAGGGAGCTTTAATGGCTACCCGAGCCTATTGGGAGCCTTAGGCTCTGATTGGTTTGTTCGTGAGGGGTCCGGGGGTGTGTGTGTGAGCCTAGAGAGTACTAAAAAAATGTACAAAAGGCTGTGGGAACAAACCTCAGCAGTCTCGGGTCTCTCTCTGCTCCGGCGTCTCTCTCTTTCTCCTTCAATCTTCTTCTTTCTTCTTCTTCTGGGTTGTGTGAGTGTGTGTATGCAGAGAGGGAGGCAGAGGTGGAGTTATGTGTGGGTTGAGTCTCTAACTCTCTCTCTCTCTATCTCTCTTTCTCTCTCGGTGACTCTCTCTTTCTCAACTCTCAACCCTCACATATATACACTAATACACATACATATACTAGCACACATGCTCATATACAGATTTTAGAATCTGATGGAGAGGATGTGAGGGTGATTGAGGGGGTTGATGTGAATGGGATCCTAGGGAGGTGGGATGGCCGGCGGTTTGGGTGTATGGGGGGTTATGTCCGGCGGGTTAGGAGGGGGTGCGTGGGTAAGGCTGTTAACCAAAGGGTTTAGGGGGGTTGGGTAGTACACATGCCCTATTTAGGTAAGACTCTCATTGTATTCACATTTCCACAATTGTATGGTTAGTCGTCACCAGGAAAAACGTTCTATGCAGTCCAAATAAACGCCGATTTTACGAGTTAACATGCAAAGTCAGTCCGGGTTCGTAATTTATAGTCCATATTAATTAATAAAATATGTATACGCGTATATGTTCGGGTTCTGGGATTATGAAATTAAAATACTGGAGTTTTGAACACACAATGCGGGGACCAATTTTATTAATCACAGAAATTTGCGGGTATTACACGAGAACACTTCAATCGATTTAGAAAGTTCTTCACCAAGGGCTCACACAAGCATACAGGGTCTTATTTATATGTAATACCCTGTATTTTTTAGAACAATAAGACCTGGTATTTCATTTCTATACTTGTATAACCTTTCCTTTTCATTTGGTGAAAATTTGTTACCAATCGATTGCTTTGTTTTCCCAATTGATTGCCACTTTTCAAATCGCAATCGATTGACATGATCCCAATCGATTGCCATCCTACCGACTAAAATTCATGATGTGGCAACATACCAATCGATTGCCTTCAAATATCTGTTACCAATCGATTGCCATTATTACCAATCGATTGGCATAAGCGGAGACAAGTTTTATTCTTTGCTTAAGCTTTGGACGCGTGTCACCTTTCATAATCTATATATATATATATATCTTCATTTATGGCCTTGGGCCAGTTTTGTACAGCTTGAGAGAGAGAGGCATATCTTGTGAGAGATATATACATATATCCATATAGCTATATCTATATACACCCACATACACACACACACTGCCTTGGCAGTTGGGAGAAGAAGAAGAGAAGAACGAAAGTAGAAGAGAAGAAGAAGAAAGAAGAAAGGAGAGACAGAGAAGAGGGAAAGAGAAGGAGGAAAGAGAGAACTTTAAAGTTTTCAAAGCTCACACCCTCCCAAACACACCCTAGGTGAGTCCTAACTTAATTGCTCCCTCTATTTGATGTTTTTACAAGTTATTGTGAGGATTAGATGTAGAATATGCATGGTTTTTACGTTTATATATGCTGATTTTATAATCTGCTGTAGAAGATAAAGTGCCAATCGATTGGCCTAATTACCAATCGATTGCCATTAGTCTGAACCCAATCGATTGGATAGAATTCCAATCGATTGTCAATGTTAACAATCGATTGACATAGTTTTGGACCCAATTGATTGTTATGATTTTTATCCCAATCGATTAGACTATTGGTAGAACATGCATTCCTTTGCCTATTTATTTTATTAAGGGTTAGATTGTTCGTTTCTCGTTTCGGACATCCTTTATGCGATTTTGGGTTGATCAGAGATAATGTAACAACAAAGATAAGTAGTATTAAGAATAATGGATTAACGTGATGACATGGGTAACATGTTGATTTCCAGTATGAGTTTGATATCCGTTTCTTTTAATCAAGAGTAGTCAGGCCACAAGGGGATGGGATGTCATGTATCAATCATAGTACAAAATTTAGACAAGTTTTGATAAGTTCTTGGGAAGTGGTACGTAAGTGGACATTTGGTCATACAATGCCCTTAACGAGCGGTGGATGGGTTATATCCTTAATAAGTAGTGGGCGGGACCAAGTAGTTTAGAGATAGTTTGGTGATCTATGTTATATCCTTAACGAGCGGTGGACGGGTTATGTCCTTAACGAGCGGTGGATGGGAGATCACTTGTAAAAATATCGATAGGTCGTGGCAATAGAATGACATGTCGTGCTCAGGGCATTGTATCCATGATTGTCGTGGATTGAGAATATGTATAATCAGATCAGGTTGCAAGAGTCAGTAGGTCTTTGTGTAATAAGACGTGGATTCGAATTATGCAGGGTTGAATAAAGAAAAGATATTACTTAGTAAAGCTGTATCTTATAACTTCTATTGCTTGTTTTTGCTTCAGATAACTGGTACCTTGTTAGTTTATACTCACTGAGCTCTCAGTAAGCTAACGACCTTTATTGCCTGGATTTTCCCCGTCTAGACTTTCCTGTACCTTATTCTGCAAATGGCAGAGCCTATAACGATAGTTACTATCCGAGAGGAGAATACATCGAGGATGGTCCCACTGATGATGTCTATACTGGGGAGGACTACTACGCTGATGTTTATGCCAGCTGAAGATCGGGAGAGAGTTATTAGTTTATTTAGTTCTATTTAGACTATTTTTGTTATATTTGGTACTTGGGCATATGTTGCTTCCAAACCTTATATACTTCTACTGTAGCTTTACTGTTGTATAACTCTGATGTTTGTACTGGTGCTTCATTGCTGATGACACAATCCGCATGATTGATAACTTGTTCCATACGATGGATGAAAGCTGATCATTCCTGTTAGATCTATCTCAGGAGGTACTACATCAGGTACTCCATTCAGTTGGCACGGGTTCCCTCGAGTCGTCCTAACCATAACGAGTGCTGGTAGTGTTCAGTGTCTCAACCTATAAATGAAAATCTATTCGGTCAGTCGCATTCTATCTTACAACTCAGTCAAGAATAAAAATAGGTGGTAACATATATACAATACCACTATATAATACGATCACATAAAGTTATATGAATACCTCACATAAATAATAATATTAACCACAGAGGTCCGTCTACCTACCAGGTATTCTCAAAGGTATCTATGCTCAAAATAAAGGTTACGAAACCACAAGTTCTACGCATAACACCAAATCTAAATGTTTTATTTCTATTCTTAGGTTCCAGACTACGAGTACTGCTCAACTAATATGTAAGACCACTCAACTAACATGTGACTCAAGGTAATGGGATAATCTTATCCTTAGCCTCGTTCTACTTCTAGGTCATTCTGACTGTGCCGAGATCGCCCAGGAATTCGGTAGTGTCTAAAATCCAACAGTTCAACACTTATGATCTCTATACCCACTACTAACTCTCAATGCCTTGTTCTCCATGAACTCAGCTATGAACAGTTCTAACGATTTCTTATTGGCTCCAGCAGTTACTACCTTTTAATGAAACATCCTCGGATGGAGTCTTCAAACTTCTAGTCTATGTGAAAAGACCACAGTTCTATATTATCTCAGCTAATCCTCATGCTATCGTTAATAGCTTAGAACTCAGGTTCTAATACAAAAGGCAAAAGGTTAACAACTAAAACCTAGGCTTTGATACTAGAAACCTGTCATGCCCCAGAGAAGCAAAAATAGAGAAAATAAATTTCTTTTGGATCTCGTAGGCCTGTGACCGTTGAATAATTGTCATCTACTCAAACTAACAAATATAACAATAGGGAGGATGCTATTTATAGAACATACCTTATTAACATAATCAGAGGTTACATCGGAAATATAAAAGGATTGGAAGCAATATATGTCCACGTACCAATTATAAAAGTTTACTAAATCTATTACACTGCTGACTTAGACTCTGAGACCTACAATAAATATTAACAGAAGTATAATAAATATAAAACTAACTATTACAAAGCAGTGGAACATCATCTTCAAGCCTTCAGCTCCTAGTCCGGCAGAACATCAGTCTCTCGTCCTCAAGACCTGCAAAGTTGTAGACATTAGAATGTCCAGGGTATAAACGCCAACATCTTTGAATACAAAGCTGAGTGAGTACATCAAACACACTCCTAACCGTTACTGTTCAACATCTTAAAATGAGGTTAATCTTTTATCCATGACGCCACTCGCGGACATAGCAGAAGTCTCATTAAACTATACAAAATATCAATGATAACATGTCACATATTAGTAATGACAAAGATAAAGATTATGGTATAACATCTCATCATGCTTCTCAATGTCTAGTATTATCACATCCATGCATGCAACCCATGCATCCATCTCATCTATCTTTACATCAGGACGCTGAATCCATGACTGAACCATAATTTATTCTATCCATACCCATATCCATATTCATACTTGTATCCATATTCTTATTCTCATCCGTATCCATACATCGCTAAAGTAATACCAATCTGATATCCATAAGTCGATACCACATAATTGAGCTAGCAAAACACATCGGTCGCTTACCCAGTGGTGTCCTATGCCACACGATCCCTTGATAGGTTACCGATTGTCTACATAGTACATCCTATCTGTAAATGATGGAAGCGACACATCGGACATCTTCTATAATGTATATATCCTCACTGGTCGTCTACACGGTGAGAATACATTAGGACACTAGCCAGACGTAATCTTCAACGGTACACTGGACTTCTTCAAACGGTACATACACATCACTGGACGTCTTCAATAGTGAGAGGCACACTAGGAACTCTAACTGTCCCACGTCCACCCGACTCGTCAATCGTTGATCCTATAGATCCAAAGTACACATATTTCATATTCCACATAAGTCACATATCCCATTTCTCATCATATTCTCTTATCTCTTCATACCACTATCCCATGTATGCTTACCACATCTTGTGAGATGTTCATGCTCTAGATACATGAATTACCACATGCTTTGTATTCATCTTATCTATTTTTTCAACGGGTTATTAGCATGCAGTCGTATTCCATTCTACTATTCAGTTTGGCAATATCGTCATGTAGCAGTTAAACAGTTCATCTTGCTACAATGCCGAATTATCTCTTCAATCTACAATATCACATATTGAAGGCGTGGATCAATATTAAAATAGGTAAACAGTTCATATTATAATCAACAGAAAATGATAGTGTTTTGTAAGTTTTGATCGAATGAAGTCCATTCGATCGATTGAGGAAAAGTAGTTTCGATCGATCTAAGTCTATTTGATCGATTGAGGAAACAACAAGTTTGTTCGATCGAGGATAGTTCGATCGATTGAGAATCATCTTCCACCCAGAAACTGGGCAGAGACGAACTGGTATCTCGGGGTTACTATAACATGTTCTAAACACACATACAACATCCTATAGTCATCCCTTGAGTGAGTTAATGGACTCACTTCACTCCGACGGTCCAGTGGTGGCGTCCTGAGCTTGACGATGGTGGCGGCTATAGTGAGCTTCTTATCTCTCTCCTTCTTCTCTTCTCTGTTTGTTCTTAAGTCTCTCTCTTTCTTCTGCTTTCTCATCTTCTTCTGCTACTCCTTTTCTTGTTCTCCTTCTCTCTCTGCTTTACTTGAGCGGGTGTATATATATATTCCACACACATACACACATAGTTATATATATATTTATATGGAACACACACACACACACACAAAAGCTCTCTCTCTCTCTCTCTCTCTCTCTCTCTCTCTCTCTCTCTCTTTCTCTCTCTTATCTCTAAACTGCCAAACACCCCGCACACACACACACAGACTAACATATATATAAGGAGGGAAAGAGGTGTAGGTGGTAAATGCTGGGATAAAGATCTTAACATGCTCGATTAATTGAAGTGAGTTCGATCGATTAAAAGAAGTTCAATCGCTTGACAAAAGGTCCACATCACAGAATTAGGTCAGTACAATTTCGATTGATTGAAACGAGTTTGATCACTTGAGAAAACAAAAGTTCAAGCGATCGAGAAGACTTCGATTGATTGAGAAAGGTTCTTCACCAAGGGCTCACGCAAGCATGTCTTATTTATATAACCATGTATCCGAAAATACAGGGTATTACATTATGCACCACTTATCAAAAGATTTCGTCCTCAAAATCTAAAGCAGTAGTTCTAACACAAAAAGGAATCCATCTCGCTAAACATCCTCTACCAATGCTTAAGTTCTTGTTTGACATAAACGATCACATCTGCGACCAACTAGTTAAGTTCTAAACATGCAATAGGTAGACATCATTGATCTATGAATCCTAGGGTGATAGCGACCAATCTCAGGGTTTAGTTGTATGAAATTCATATATCAAACTTCAGAAAAAAGGTTCTAGGTAGCACAATCTAATCATCTTACAAATTTAAAACGACTAGTCTCTAAACAAATGAGGTTCCTCCCTCAGGTCAATCTCTACAGTGTGAGGGTTCTATTGATCAAGTGCTCTAATCTCATCTAAGTTATAGAGAAGCATTGTCGTCTACACCCGTCTATGAAGATGCTTCGTACTGTGTTGACGATGACTCTACTGCATCATCAGTTGGCTATTTCCCATCTCTAGACTCCTTATTATGGTTGTTAGCATCCTCAATCGGTCTCTTGTTGTACCCGACATCCTTGTTAAATCCCGTGTTATTATCATCCTTTAGTATGTTAACTGGAAAGTCTTGTGACTTTGGCATCGTATTGGTGATTCAAACTTCCTTCCATCTCCAAATTCTTATGTACTATTGATATAATCATCGCTTTGAGATCATACAATGTATTGAATACTCATTTTACTTCTACGTACTAATCAAATCGGCTAGGCAGGGCTATATACTGATATCGTGAGTTGATCTACTATATAACATCTCGACTAGATGAAATCAATAGGGGATCGGTGTTGAAAAACATCCTTCTATGGTACTCTTTGTAATTCTGGTGTTGTCTTTGCGTTACTCGTATCTCTTCTCATTACTCGATTGAAAAGAGTTTGATCACTTGAGGAAACAAAAGTTTAAGCGATTGAGAAAACTTTGATTGATTGAGAAAGGTTCTTCACTAAGGGCTCACACAAGTATACATGGTCTTATTTATATAACTATGTATCCAGAAATACAAGGTATTACATATTCGACCGGTCGAAAACAACAGTTCGACCGGTCAAAATGCCCCTGCACATCTTTAGTTCTGCCACTTTGGGTGTTTTGTTTTACTTCTAATCAAACATAAGGGTATCTTTGGGACCCCTTTAGACTATAAAAGTGTTACTTTCAAAAATAAACTTGTTAGGGTGTGTTTGGATTTGAGTTTATAAAATCTCTTTGAAAATATTTAAAATGTGTTGAGTTCACGAGTCAAAACTTTTACTACTGTGTTTTTATGGAACTCTAATGATACGGGGATGTACCTTGGTGGCGTGCCACGTTTTCTAGAATCGTATGTGCAATTTTGGGGTGTGACATTTAGTGGTATCAGAGCAATAGGCTTAGAATTTTGGGTACAAGAGACGACGACTTGAGTGAATGTGACTATGACGATTAATTAGATGTAGTACACGAATGCATATGGATAATGATGTTATATTAAGAAGTTGAAATATAATTGTTGTATGTTATATTGGCATAGCATGCATAGTATTTGTGTTGCATGGTGCGAGATACATTTTGATATGTATGGTAATGAGGAGAATTTAGGTTGGTGTGATTGGGTTATGGAAAATATTCTGGTTATGATCCAAGATGGAGAAAACTGAATCGAGGAGAAGAGTATTGGATTAGTATGAAAAAAAAGAAGTTTCATTTTGAAGAGTTCAGATAACTTTATTATTGAGTGATTTTAGTTGTATGGGTTTGACGGTTAATACCAAGAGGGTTTCGTTAGCAGTTTCTGTAAAGGAACTATGAGAAGGGTAATTATGAAGTTGAAAAGGGTATGGGGTATTATTAGTAACTTCTGAACTTTAAAGCAAGAGTTGAGTTAATTAAATCAGTATAGTTCTATGGTATTGTTATGAGGGGATTGGCTCAAGGCGGATTTTTGTGTATTGAGTATGGTATTGGGGTATGGATTGTTCCTTCCGAATGTTATATTTTATAGGCTCGTGTATATTATGGGTGAAGACCATCTATTATCTTTGTAATTGGGATATATAAATCTTTCTCTTATGATGGGTTTTCTATAATTAATTTGACCTTTAATGTCAAAACTATAGTTATGGATATTCAGAATTTCTAGGAATATTATTATTGTGGGTATTATGAATGATTGTTCTGTTATTGTGAGTTATCTCTCACTTTGTATGTGGAACTTCTATTTTTATATTCTTTTGAATTATTTATCAAGTTGGAGTATTATGTTCTTATTGTGAAACGAGTGGAGTATTGGTTTGTTTCCAGCAGAAGTAGCATTTCTCCAGTCTGATAGCATTTTATATTCTATATAAGTGGTCTTGGGAATATGGGAAGTTTGGATGTCATTGGTGCTCCGAGGGGACTAAAGAAGGGTATTTTGAAGGGTGTTTGTGTAATATCTTCAAGTTGTCCACAAATTGTAAATTGTGTGTCTCGAGGGTATATTAGCGAGTTTAATAATAAAAGTTACAATTCTTAATATTGTGGAAGAAAGTAGTGAATGTTATTTTCTGAAGTGCTCAGAAGAATTCAAGAGTTTACGAGTTTATGGTAGAGAGGGATAAAGACAATAGGAAGTACGGTGAAGATTAATGGGGTGATAAGAAGTTCTAGGTTTATATGTCCATTTGTACCTCGTTGAGGAATCTCTCAACATTGAGTTTTGTTGCTGCTATTTTATTGGTTACGTATCTTATTATTATTTCTTATGTAAATGGAGGGTTCTAAATTGCAATTAATTGCAGATTCAAAATTTATTGATGATGTCATATTGTGATAGTATATGGGTTTATCGGAAGGGGTCAGGGAATTCTGTATGGTAACTAGTAGGGGAGATATCGAGACAGAACTGAGAGATGTGTTTGAAGCAAAATAACATCTTATGGTGAATCTAGTATGCTTGCTAAATGTTTGACTAATAGAGGATGTTGAGCTATTGGAGTAAAATTAGAGATGGGTTTGTATTCCAGGTACAGTGTTGAGTTAAAGGATATTTGATGAGTTAAAGGATATTTGAGGAGTTAAATGAATTAGAAGCGGAATTGTGGGGATTATTTGGGGTAAGGGATTCACTTAGCTAGATATGTTGTGGTGAGAAGTTTTGATGTTATCAGTAAGAACAAGTATTTGAAGTCACATGTGAGAGGCTTATTTGATTAGTTATGGTGGATAAATATTCAGGTACTTAAAAAAAAGAAGCTATTTTATATTATTTTATGATTTAATAATCTATAAAATTACGGATTTTTAGTCAAAGCACTATTTGGGAATTAATTTGTTTGGAAATTTTGTAATCCTAGTTATCGGTTTTATTTATAAAATCTTGAAAAACATTTTATGATTATTGGAAATGATTTTAAGTATGTTATATGTTTGTATATTTAAAATTGAGAGATGTTGATTGAGGAGCAAGAACGTGATAAGAATCTATGATTATTTAGAAATTGACCAAAGTTCATGAATGAGGTAAAAATATGTGGTCATTTAGAAGTGATCAGTTATTATTAGAACTTGGTTCGGAATTTGTTCGGTATGGTGATAACGAGAAAGCTCTCAGTGTAGAAAGGGATTGTAGTTGTGCGGATTTAGAAGTACGAAGAAATTTAAGAACTCAGAAGTCGGTTTGGGATGATATTCACTATGGACATTTTATTGAAGATTAGGGGATTCGGGATGTAGGAAATAAAGCTTTGCATTAGGATTTGGGTTTGATAAAACAATTACATATATGAAAGTTGACGACAAAGATTATTCGATATATGATTGGGGTTTAGTAGCGGTTATCTGGTTGAGCTGAAGTATGGTATTATTGGCATAGGTAAATGTCTAAAATTTTCATTATAAGGGAAAATTGGAAGTATCTTCTTAAACAAGAAAATGTGAATACGCAACAGTGTAAGTGATTGGGGATCATAGAAGGTATAATTTGAAATATATAATTATTATTGGAAAGGGGTCAATATATTTGAGTTGAAGTTGACAAAAAATTTGCTAGGTATGGTACATTCTTATTTGGTTAATTTGAATGTGCATACGAAAATGGTATAAAACTGGTGTTACTAAAAGAAAACAGATAAAGAATAGAAGTTATTTTGGGGATAAAAGTAATTTGGTGATTGGTATTATGATTGATATCTATAGTATGATTGGGTGCTTAATCTATCAGAGAATTAAGACCAGAATATCAAAACTTGCAAGGTTATTAGTATTTTAATAAAAATCGTAGGGGAATGAAGATATTTTACTGTGGTTTTCGTGGAAATTACCAATGATACGCCCAAAATTGGCTCTATCCTATGACCGAGCGGTTCCACTCAGTGGTTGACCCCTATCTCAACCAAATCATGCACAGTTCCTTGGATAAGCATCAGCCCGAGCAGTTTGGTCTACCCGAGGCATCCCGAGTGGTTCATTCACGACCCGGCCAACAGGTCGGGAAGACCGCGCAAGCACGGTCCGTACAGGTGCAGTCAAGCTAGGCCCGCGAGATACGCTCTAGAATATTCCAGGCTGTTTCCTAATCAAGTTAGAAGACTAATGGAAAGAGCACATCATTTCCTAATCCAATTAGGAAACCCCTGCAATAATTGCCAATCAATCTTAATTGGATTATATTTCCTTATCCATATAGTAGTGGGTCTCTTGCATCTATAAAAGAGACAACTCACCTCTATAGAAGGGGATCAACTTTTCAATCTATATAGCACCTCTATAGCAGTCATCAACACGCCCGGCCGACCTACGGTAGCTCCAGACTATTGTTGGTTCACCACGGGTCCCTGACTTTTTACAGTATAGTAATCGTGCTTAGACACACACGTGGATGTAGGTTCCTTGATTAATAGGGCCAAGCCACATAAAAAAACCAGTCTCTTTCTCTATTTCCTTAATCTGCTTAAATTTACTTTAACCAAATTTTGGCATCATCAGCTTGGTGCTGTCTGTGGGAAACGACAGATTTCTCAAAGCACAAATCTCTCAACTGATAATCATGCCTCCGAAGAAGGGTAAGAAGGCTGTGCAGTGGGTTGGCTGAGCTATCCCGCCGGCCCCAAGGTTCCTGACACCACAGCAGATCAGCGCAACCATCACATAGCTCCTGAAGATCCAGTGTCAAACCCAGCAACAGATCAAAGCCCTGCTGGCCTTATAAAGCAAACCTGTAGTGGCCGAGAAATAGCCTGGGAATGTTGCGTACGGTTGAGAACCGATCTTGACCAGATAACATGCCCGAGCTAACCCGTCCCGCATTGAGGGTGCCACAGATATCAGCGGTATGCGTGCTGCCCAAGAGGAGAGGCAGGAGCATATGGCCCGGGAATCAGTTCAGGGTCACTCGGTCAAGAGCCGAAGTGGCCCTAGGCGCACGATCAACCGGAGTCATGGCCGAGCCTGATCCCAGAGGACAGCACACCTCCGCGAAGAAGAAGCCTCTTTCACCAACCCGACCAACCCCCCGGATACCGGTCGGGAAGGTGTAATGGCTCGTATCCAGAATTTGAATAAATAGATTGACAGAATGGCCAAAGAGCTAGGCCATAAAGCTACTTAGAACCATGTCAATACCTAGACAGAGTCACCGTTCTCTAGCCTAATCACGAGGTTTTCCATACCATAAAAATTCAAGCAGCCTCGCCTGGATTCATATGACGGCTTTGGTAGCCCGGTAGACCATGTTCGTACCTACAAGGCTCAGATGGCCCTGGCCACCAAAGCCGATGAACTAAACTTCCTGGCCTTCCCCATCACTTTGAAAGGCCCAGCCGCCCAATGGTTCTATTCCTTGAAGCCCCAATCGGTTCGTAGTTTCAAGCAACTCAGCAAGTAGTTCATCGACTAGTTCATCGGTATGAATGAATGGCCAAAGCCTAACATGTAGCTACTGATAGTCAGACAAAGGAATAATGAGACCCCAAGGAATTCACTGAGCGATTTAATCAAGATAAGCTCAGAATCTATGATCTTGATGAAACCGTTGCTATTATAGCCTTCTGCTCAGGAGTTCAGCACACCAAGTACGCCACTTCGTTTCACAGAAATCGATCGACAACCTTGGTTGAACTCGCAGAGAAGGATAGAAAATGCATAGACACTGAAGAGTTTCTAAAGACCAAAGACCCTGGGCAAGAAAGCTATAAGCCTTTCGGTAGCAAGCAAAAGCGAGAATAGCCCAGTAGGAACAATATGGGGAAGCCCAGTAGTTCTAGCAGTTCCTCCAACTCAAAATAGTTAGGGTCCGGCGGCCTCGAACCGACCTCCAGTACACAATGGTTCGAGTCTGGCAGCCCCCGACCTGACCTCCAGTTCACAACAGTCTGGGTCTAGTAGCCCCGACCTGACCTCCAGTTCACAACGGTCCGAGTCCGATAGCCCCGACTGATCTCGTCAAAATCAAGATATAAAAAGTGTACTTTGCTTTTCTAAAGATTTGCAGTGTGGAAGTAAAGGTCGAACCCACAGAGATTGAATACTACGCACTTTAATTTTTAAAACCTAAATTTAGTTAATTAAGAAAAACTAATTTTGGATTTAATTTGAATTAAACTAATAACAATAAAAGTAAATCTAAATTATGAAAGCAATTAAATATTTATTTTTATAATAAGTTTACGGAACCTAGGATTGTAAATCCACCACTAGCTTCATAATAAGGGTATTTACGAATTACTTTAGCTTATTAAGTTGGATGATAATGGGGAATTGTAGCTACAAGCCCAATTCCTCCGTCAAGAAAATAATTATGGTTCAAGCACCAACATAATCCATCTTTGGTTAGCACGAATTATCCCACACTAAACTAGGGTTGTGGTATAATCCATTTAATCTAGGCATGGACTATTCGGATACTTGATAGCACAATTCAATTTAAGCACCATTGCATGTAAATAATCTAAACAAGCATAGCAAGCGTAGATCATTGAGCACACTACTATCAAAATAGATCTAAGACAAGAGTAAACTTTGAAAGTAACGATTTAATCAATAAAAGCACGATTTATTTATAAAAATCCTCGAAACATGTAACTGTCATCCATACATAATAAAACTAAAATAAAAACATAAGATTCAACCTATTACTTGGCTAGGGTTTCATTGAAATCCTAGATCTTGAGTTTAGTTGGCCATAGAATTGATGAACGGCAAGAGGTTGATGGAGGAGGCCATGGGAATCCTTGGTCTTCTTCTTCTTCTCCTTGCTTTCCTCTCTTTAATGGCTGAAAGTATGGTTGTATATTGTGTGTATAATAATTACCAACCTAAGAATTGAATTATAATTGAGTATTTATAGATTTGGAGCAAGTTTGGAAGCTTTTCGAACCCAATTTGCACTAAAACTGCTGTATTTAGCTTTCCAGACGTAATTAGGCAGTTTTGTTCGCACAGGGGTCTTCATCTCTTCAAAATATGCATTTTATGTTTTTTGTACGGATCGCGCGAGCGGGCCGCACGAGCGCGTAAAATGGGAGGTCGCGCGAGCAAAGAGTTGGATTCTCGCGCGAGCGGGCTGCTCGTGCAAAGTGGCTTTTTTTGCTTCTTTCTTCTTGCTTTTTCACCCTATTTAACCAAAAATTATTACTTTCTCCAAATCCTGATAGAAAATAGAAAACAAAGTAAAAATACACTAAAACAGGATAAAACGAGCTAATAAATGTGAATTAAGGCGTGTAATTAGGATTTGTTCTCTCTCGATCACATCCCCAAACCTACATTTTGCTAGTCCTCGAGCAAAAAGAACATAAAAATAAAACTAAACTACTAATAAAATACTACTCCATTGTCACATGGGTTGCGATTGCATTTAGTGTATATAACAAGCCTTTTAAACCCCTAGGTGTCCCTAGTCGGATGAGTGAAGTCTCGTGAGGGTTCTCATCAACAAGTCACCCACAACCATCTTTATTAACTTATAAATTTAAAAAGTTTTATTCAAATGAAAAACAAAACAATCAATACTCCTTATTATAGAACGATGATTCGAAATAGAATAGCGAACAAGAAGAAACGGAATCAAACGTCTACCTACGTCATGAAAAACAATCTCAAGCACATGCATCGTATAAATCAATAGAGTTTCTCATAAAATTGCACGTGTGTGATATGGTAGTCAAATGAACACGCGCATGTCATGAACTTGGAATATAACTCGAATAACCATCCAACTATGCTTTGACTTCAAATCTCACAATGTTAATTACACTCTCAAATGAAACACTCAGAAACAGGTGTAATTTCTTTATTATATGGGAGCAAAGGAAATATATTTTCAAAACGAGAAATGGTCACACATGACTCGAAAAAGATGCATGACAAGAAAGAATAGTAGTCTCATGGATAGGATGCTAATAGTCAAGAAAAATTAATCATTACCATGTTTTAATCTCCCTCCCATCGTTTTCATATCCAAACCATGTTTAGGATCAAATAGGACTTTTCAAACGTTATAATGTAGCTCAGGTAATGAAAAAGGATAGAAAGGATTCATTAGGTAGTTTTAGAATGGCATTGTAAGGCATGTTCGATTTCTTTCATTCTCTCTTCCACCAACTTCATCATTTCATTCTCTTCTTTTCATTCCTTTCAATTTTTTCTCCTTCTGTTTCTTTTTTTTCTTTTCTTTTTCGCTATTCTTTTCCTCCTCGTTGCTTTTGAAACGAATATTCAATAAATAACAAGGCAACCACCCCAAACATCATCTTGTTCCCTTCTTCTTCTTAATCGACACATCGCCTTAACACCACTAGAAGTTGATCAATCTTTCAGGGGTGAACTCCAAGTTGGCCAAATTGGAGTAAAAATAGGATAATGGTAATTAAAGAAAAAATGGCATTTTAATGGCTCAAAGGGCAAACTAAGGAAATTTATCATTTATCGGTGAGTAGCAAACAAAGAAGGCCTAAAATCATGTCCTATGGTTATATGGTTCTTCAACATTTACGATGGAAGATTATTTAGCATGGTAGCAAATATTTTAACTTGACTATCAATCAAAACAAGAATAATGAGACTAAACAACAAATAGATGCGTTATTTCAATAAAATTCGACAAACACAAAATGTATTCATAACCCTATAAAAAGAAAAGATAGGCTTAAAAGCTCATCGGGTTTAGTCTCCACCATATGTTGTCTAGAAATCCGAATCATATTATAGTTCATATCAAACATGTATTCAAGCTACTACGTGCAGTGCATAGGTTTGTGTGCAAATCTATGATATAAAACTACGATTCGAATGATACATAACTTAAAACGTTTCAACATGACTTTGGCAAATATTTAACCACATATTCTCATGTTTACCATTCTATAACAATCTAAGTTACATAAGAAGAAGTATCGAATCAAGATTGCAAAAACGTCGGTAACATCATTTATTTAAGCACAAGAATAATTTTTTTTTGAAAATTTAGTGTAATAATGTGCATGTGTGTCCATACCCCCAAACCTAAACCTTTCATTGTCCCCAATGAAACAATAAAATGAAAGAAAGGAAAGTACATAGAGAAGGAACGATAGTACCTCGATCTCGGCACTCACAAATAGGTGAACGTATAATAATATGGAATCAAAGTTCAATTACTCCAAACGGAACACTATTTCACCTGATAATACTTAACAAAAGAAAATTAAACAAACAAATAAATAATAAAAGCTAATATATAATATATATGTTTATTTTCTTTTTATTTTGTTATTTATTTATTTTTTTTTTTTGTAAACAATAGAAACTAAACTAGAATTAAAAGAACGTAAAGGAAATAAAGAAAAACAAAAATAGAACTATGGAAACAAAGATAAACTTAAATGAAAAGAACAAACAGAAATGAAAAACAACTAGATAGGTTTGGGAAACAGAAGGTCAAAGAACAAAGAGAAAAATTGAGAAATCCCCACCTCGCGCGAGCGGACCACGCAAGTGACCCTTGCTCGCGCGAATCCCTCCTCGAGGTAAACCTGAGGCCTGTTATTAATTTTATTTAGAAAAGTTTCTAAGTGCCAGAATCGCGCAAGCGGGCTGCGCGAGCGAACCCCTCACGCGCGCGATTCTAGGCGCAAGATGTAACAGAGAGCTCATATAATAAAAAGTTGAAAAAATTTTGTCTAAGGGAGAATATCGCGCGGGTGGGCCGCGCGAGCGATGTGGTCTTTTTCCCTTGTTTTTTTATTTTAAGGTAAATAAGTTCAAAATAAGTTTATCCCGACCCCTAAACCTGTCCAGAATATCCAAAACAGACTCAAAAGGACTAAAAAACGACTAAAAATAAAGAAAACGAACGAAATAAAACTTGGGTTGCCTCCCAAGAAGCGCTGTCTTTTACGTCTTTAGCTAGACTATTCTAGCTCAAGATTTATGGAGGTTGAAAATCAGACTTTGTACTCCTTAGGATATCAGGAAGAGCCCGGTGATTAGCAGAAATAACGTCGCTTTGAATTAATTCGACTGACAGTTATCCTGGATTGTTCAAATCGATTTCTTACCTTTCGAGTAAATTCATCATTCGGGTCTTGGTTGTCAGGATTCATCCGCTCATTACAAATTATATTATTTTCCTCACCTATATTCAGTTCTTTGTTAGGCTTAATATTTTGTCTTACCTCACATTCCGCCTCACATAGGCAATCGTCGTCTTTAGGAGGTTGATCCATATCATTAAAAATGTTTAATTTTAAGTTCATGTTCCCAAATGACACCTTCATTACCCCCCTCCTACAGTTAACACGAGCGTTAGCGGCTGTTAAGAATGGAAGACCTAAGATGACAGAAGTGTGTTTCCTAGCATCCTGCACGGGTTCAGTGTCAAGGACCATGAAGTCGACAGGATAATAGTATTTACCAACTTTAACCAAGACATCCTCGATGATTCCTTTAGGTATTTTAATAGAAAGATCCACTAATTGTATGGTAGCGGCTATAGGCTTAAGTTTACCTAGTCCTAGTTGTTTATAGACTTGATAAGGTAAGAGATTAACACTTGCTCCTAAGTCAAGGAGAGCCCTATGAATGATCGTGTCACCTATGAAACATGAAATCGTAGGCGTACCTGGATCTTTATATTTTGGAGTAGCGTGTTGGAATATTGAGCTAACTTTTTATGTGAGAAAGACCTTTTTCAGTATATGACTGTGTAACTTGTGCTTTTGAGTACAAAGGTCTTTTAAACATTTTGCGTAAGCGGGTATTTGTTTTATAGCATCGAGGAATGGAATATTAATTTTTACTTGTTTAAATACCTCGAGTATATCCTCAACTTTCGACGTTTTCTTTGAAAAATTTGACGGTTCGTCGACATTTGGTGGAAAGTGTAGTTTTGGAATATACGTCGTCGGGATTGTTACATTTTCTTTCCTATTTCTACTCGTTTTTCTACCCTTTTCTTTATTAGAGTTAATGTTCCCTTCCTTCTCACTCTCATATGGCACGTCAACAACTTCTTCTTCTCGAATAGTCATCCTAGTCGAAACGGCATTTACTTGTTCATTTGAACCCCCATTCCCACATTGTCCCTTAGGATTTTGAATAGTTTGACTAGGCAACTTACCCTCGTTTTTACGACTCATAGCATTAGCTATTTATCCCATTTGGGATTCAAGCTTCGCAATGGATTGTGTGTGAGAGTACACTATCTGTGATTGTGCTTGTACTTGTGTTTCTATGTTTTTAAGGGAAGACAACACCTTCTCCTCAAAAGCGTTAACCCGTGGAGGGTTAGGATTAGGAGGAAGGTGTTGTTATTGACTTTGTTGAAATTGGGGTCGATAAGTATTAGGAAAATTGTTCGACATAGAATTATAGTTATTTTGTGGGAATTGTTGAATAGAATGAACGTGTTGCTCCACGAATTCTAGAAATTGAGACGCTGATGGGCATGCAAGTATAGAATGTGAAGGATCGGAACATCATGCACAACTTTCATGAGCGGGTGGGGCTGATGGTTGGTTTATTGTCAAAAGTCGGTCAAGTTTTTTAAATAGTTCCTGAAATTCAATTGAATGACTTGACTCAAACTTTACCTCACATTTAGGTTGCGAAAATATCCCTCAGAATGCACCGACACAGCCTGATGCATCGAGTTCTTGCTTAATGTTTCAAAAATTTTCCAGGCTTCGTCGGCACTTTTGTGTAGGAATGTACCTGCACAAACGGCGTCGATGGTATTACGAACAGAGGGAATAAGTCCATCGTAGAAAACCTGGACCAACTGCCACTTAGGGACCTGATGATGTGGATAAGAGCGTAATAATTCTTTAAATTTCTCCCATGTATCATAAAGTGTTTTCCCATCTTGCATCACCAAATTTGTTATCGATTTTCTTATTTGATTTGTTCTTGTAATAACCTGCATTTTCATGCATTATCATATTTAAAATTTTCATTATCATGGGCATTATTATATTCAAAATTTAATATATATTGTCTGTTTATATGTTAATTTCGATTCTTATGTGAAAAGTTTAATTCTTGAATAATTGAAATTACTTTTGGGGTCAAAATGCAATTTTCATAAAACTTGCAATACCTGTGTTAAAATTCAAAACTGTATTTCAAAACGGTGGAATTATTTCTTTTAAACTCAAACTGTATTTTTATGAAATCAGAAAACTATTTCTAACGTTAAAATGAATTCTCTGTATTTTTGTGATAAACACCGTATCACGAAAATACCAGTGTAAGTTAAAACTGACCGCGCAGTGTTAAACTTCCACAGAATTTTGGAAGTAAATGATTGAACAAATTTATTTATACCCAAATTATTATGCTGATGCTTTTCCTTAGGCCTTGTTTGGCAAATGTTGTAGTATGTGTGTTGCCCTTATGCCATAAGCTAGATTACCCAAACACACTTTGACAACACATCATCTCCACCAACCACCTACAATCTTCAGTGGAGCTTTATGTGTAGTGGATACACATCATTTTGCACATTCTTTGTAATTAATGGAAAAGTAATCTTTTGATTGTGCTTTGTTTGGCAATGAGTACCTTGCATGTGTAATTGTTAAGTTTATAGCTTAATTGCCAAACACCCACAAATTGACCCCTATATACTTGGCCCTTGGATCATCCGAGAGTGGTATAACTCCACTTATATGATGAAGAGTTAGTGGGTATCTACACATTATGCACAATCCTATTAATCTACTAATAGTTTAGAAATTAGTGGTTAATTATAAGATTTGTTAAACCAAAGTGGGTTATAAAGAAATCCTAAGAAATTCTTGGGCCCCAAGATCCTATAATTGCTGAGTTTATATATATACACACTTACAACACTCTCATACACACACTCTACACATTCTACAAATTGTAATAGAGAGAATTTTCAGAGAGAAAAGAGAAAGTTTGAGAGTTCAATTTGCTGAAAATTTCTAGAGAGAAGAGCTCCTCAATTTCCATAGCCAAGCTTGTATTGGATTTCTTGATTTGGTTATCTTTCTCAACAAATCTCTTTGCACTTAATCACAGTGAGTATTACTAACTCACTCCAAATGTAACTCATTCCTTATTTACTGATTTAGGTAGTTAATTTTAACAGTAGCAGAATTTTGTTTTCAGATTTTTGTTAGGAAAACGAATGAAATTTAAGGTTCTGCCCGCGTTGTCCCAAGTAAAACTCGATTCTGCACACTTTTCGTCTAATGCAATTTTCTCAGATTTTGCACCGTTTGGGCAGAAAATGAGGATTACAGTAGCAGAAAAAGTATATTAGAAATTCAATCTAATATTTTCTCTTTTAATTTTAACAGTAGCAGAATTTTGTTTTCAGATTTTTGTTAGGAAAACGAATGAAATTTAAGGTTCTGCCCGCGTTATCCCAAGCAAAACTCGATTCTGCACACTTTTCGTCTAATGCAATTTTCTCAGATTCTGCACCGTTTGGACAGAAAACGAGGATTTCAGTAGCAATTTTTAGAATGCTATTAGTTATGTTTAAAATGATTAAGGCAATGAATTACGAATTTTCAATCCCCGTACGCGTATTGTTTCTTTAATTCTGTGAATTCCTTTATGTTTAAAGTTTGATGACATTCATGTGGAGTCAGTTGTACATGCATGGTGAGTGTTGGTAGTGTGTAAAAGAGTAATGATAGTGTGGAAAAGAGTAATGATTGTGTGGAAAGAGTATGAGTTTGAGTTGTGTTTGTGGTTGTGGTTGTGGTTGTAATTGTGGCTGTGGTTATGGTTGTGGTTGTGGATGTGATTGTGGTTGGAGTTGAAAAAGAGGATGAGGGTGTCTTTGAAATGCGAAGGTGGCAAAAATGGACACTCCCTGACGCCCATGGAAGCGTTAAAGTGTGTGAAGCCGAACTTGGACACTCACTGGCACCCATGGAAGTGCTAAAGTGTGGCCTATAGACACTCCCTGAATGACTCGAGTCTGGATACCTGTGTGGGGGTTGCCCCGGTATTTGCATGGCGGTTAGGGTATTCAAAGTGTGAGGCATTGGACACTCCCTGGTACCCCGGACCAAAGTGTGAGGCAAACTGGACACTCCCTGGCGCCCCGTTGCTAAAGTGTGGCTATCTTAGTATTTCAAAGATACCAGGAGTAGGATAGAGGGTTGTTGGGTTTTTGTCGAGAGAAAAGAGTCGGTTAGATGAGATGGTGCATTGTTCTCATACACGGTCACATATGTGTGAATTTATCTTTTAATTATTGTTGTGGTTGTTTTCTAACAAGCTCTTTATCATAAATATAAACTTGTGGTATTTAAATGGAAATGGGAAAAAGGTAAATGGGCATGTTTTTACATTCAAAGCTATGTTTTTAATACTCACCAGCTTCTTGAAGCTGACGGCGTTGATGCGTCCTGGACATTCGTGTCCAGGCTTTGCAGGTAATAACCAAGAAGAACCTTATGATTATGCAAATTAAGATCTGTTGCTGAGAAGAGATGTTACTTTTATATGCTTTATGATTATGTGTTGATTTGGTTTTGAGGATGACTGTAATAGACTGTAAGTTATTGTTTTTTTTTTTTCAAGGCGGTCTGTGCCTTAGTAAACCCTGTACTATAGGATGTAATAAGTTAGAGATTTAATTTTTATAAGCCCAGGTTGCCCTACTCTGATTAATGGTTTTATGTTGTTCGACGTTTTGGGACGGAATCGATCCTTCAAACTGTCGCGACCTACGGGTCCATAAAGGAAATTAAACGCTTTCCATATTTATGCTACGTCGGGGCGTGACAGGATTTGGTGGTATCAGAGCCATAGGTTTTCTAGATTGACCAGGCTCAGTTATTCACGCCATAGATTAGTGACATAGGTTACCCTAAAGTTTTACTAAGCTATACAACCAAGTTCTAGTGTTAGTTTAGTTCGGATTACCCTTAGTTCAGAAACTAAAATTCTAAGTTGGTTTTATCATAGAAATGATTACCCGTTTGTCTTGTCACATCGACAAAAATAATAGCAATTTCCATATACCTTCAGACATATCCATTTAGGATTAGTCGAGATAACCATAACTTATGATACCCCTACAGAAAGATAGTAGCCGAGTTTCTAAGGAGTTAAAGCATACCATAGCCCTCATTAATAGCTTAGGCACTGACAAATTTCCTGAGTCAAATCTCGGAATAGTCAGTATGGCCCACAACCAGAGTCTAGAGGATAAGAATACAACCTCTTTACTATTAGACAGCTCTAGTTCGAATACGTGTTATATGTACTTAATATATATTTTATTGTATGCTTATGTGATAATACGAGTATGTGATATAGTGATATATACTATTTTGAAAATTTTTGTCATAGTACTGTTGCATGCATGTTTCTCATTCTACTACCCCTATCATGCATAGAATGGCTGGAAGACCAAGGAGGAACAGAAATCTGATTGAAGGAGCGCCCGAGGCTGCCGACCCCACGGGAATATTTGAAGCTTTTATCAGACGTCTCGAGAGGGTTAGTAATGCGAATGAAAACCAACGAGACCGCCAGACAGGAGATAAGCTGCTGGAGAGATTCCGTGCGCTCAGACCCGAGCAATTTGCGGGTACCACGGATCCCTGGAAGGCAGAACAATGGTTAAGACAGATGGACCGCATGTTTGAAGCTGTCCAATGCAACGAGATGGACAAAAGGAGATTGGCTACTTTTCAACTAACCGACGCCGCTGCAGATTGGTGGGACTCGGTCATAGCCACTATCGGAAACACCGCTGCTATGGGGATGACATGGACGGCGTTCAAAGGGAGATTCCTGGAGAAGTACTTTCCGGCTACAGAGAGGCACAGAAGAGAGAAGGAATTTATGGATCTGACGCAAGGAACCAAGACGGTGCAAGAGTATACCACACAGTTCGAGAGGCTGTCACGGTTTGCCCCGCACATGGTTGATACTGAGGAGAAGAAGATCCGGAAGTATAACCAAGGGTTGGCACCGCAGATTCGTCGCCTGACTCTCGGCCATCTAGACAAGACGTTTGAAGGACTAGTCGGCCTGGCTACCGATCTGGAAGAAGATGCTCGAGTATATCGCAAACAATTTGAATTCCGACCGCCTCAGAGGGGTAATTTTGGGAATAGACCACCAATGAATCGTACCCAAGGGCAGAAGAGGAACTTTGACGGAAGCAAGAAGGCACAAGCTATTACCTATCCGACTCAACCCCGAGTAGGAGAAGGAAGTAGTGGCGTAAAGTGCTTCAACTGTGGCAACCCTGGACATGTGGCTCGGGACTGCAAGGCACCAAGGCGTGCTGCTCAGCCAGGAATAGTCTGTTTCAACTGTGGTGAACCAGGTCACATCAGCAGGTTCTGCACTGCTCCTAAGCAAGCGACTTATGGGCAACAGGGTCAGACCCGCTTGAATGCTGTTATTCCTGATGCCGCTGGATATGATGGAGCTGTATATGAAGAAGGAGATCATGGAGAAGCTCAACCTGATCAGCAAGCAGTGGAAGGTACATTGACTCTATTTAACTCCCATGTTAGAGTATTATTTGATACGGGTGCTGCTCTCTCATTCATATCTGTTAATACAATTCGGAGATTGGGTATCTTACCTCATCGCTTAGAGAAAGCTTTGAAGGCTACATCACCAATAGGAGCTGCGGTCAGTTTAGGACATGTGTGCAAGGATTGTCCCTTAAGATTAGGAGACCGAGAAATCCCTGCAAGGTTGATCGTCCTATCGATGAAGGAGTTTGACATAATCCTAGGAATGGATTGGCTGTCTCAGAATCAAGTGAAGTTGGATTGTGCGAGGAAGAGAATTACATTCTCCGACAATGAGAATCAACCCTTTGATTTTCAATGTAACCCTTCGGGAGATATGTTCCTCACAAGATGTTTAGCCAACATTGAAGTCGTCAGTACAGAGGTGACAGCATCATCTATACCTGTAGTCAAGGACTTCGAAGAAGTATTTCAAGACATTTCTGGATTACCGCCCGAGAGAAGTATAGAGTTCTGTATTGAGCTTATACCGGGTACCGTACCAATTACTAAGGTTCCCTACAGAATGGCCCCCACAGAACTATTGGAATTGAAGGGACAAGTTCAAGAGCTCGAGAACCTAGGTTTTGTACGTCCTAGTACATCGCCTTGGGGAGCACCGGTATTATTTGTGAAGAAGAAGGACGGGACGCTCAGGCTGTGTATCGACTACAGAGAATTGAATCGAGTGACAATCAAGAACAAGTATCCTTTGCCTCGGATCGACGATTTATTTGATCAACTACAAGGAGCTACGATATTTTCCAAGATAGACCTAAGGTCGGGGTATCATCAGTTGAGGGTACGGAAGGAAGACATACCTAAGACTGCTTTCAGAACCCGATATGGTCATTATGAATTTCTGGTGATGCCGTTTGGATTGACGAACGCCCCGGCAGTGTTTATGGATCTGATGAACAGAGTATTCAAGCCTTATTTAGATCAGTTTGTCATCGTCTTTATTGATGATATTTTGATCTATTCTAAGTCAGGAGAAGAACACGAGCAACATCTACGGATTGCGATGCAGACGCTTAAGGACCACCACTTGTATGCCAAGTTCAGTAAGTGTGAGTTCTGGTTGCAAGAAGTGAAATTTTTGGGACACAAGGTGTCATCTCAAGGAATTTCTGTGGATTCGTCCAAGACCGATGCTGTATCCAACTGGGTTAGGCCAAGCAACCCTACAGAAGTTCGGAGTTTTCTTGGACTCGCAGGCTATTACAGGAGATTTGTTGAGGGATTCTCCAAGATAGCTGCACCATTGACTGGGTTGACGAAGAAGAATTTGAAATTCGAATGGACAGAGAAGCATGAGCGAGCCTTTCTAGAGTTGAAAGAGAGACTCACTACCGCACCAGTACTAGCAATACCCAAGCCTGGTGAGAAGTTCACTATCTTTAGTGACGCATCATATCAAGGACTAGGGTGTGTACTTATGCAAGATGACAGAGTTATAGCCTATGGATCCAGGCAGCTGAAGCCGAATGAGTTGAACTATCCTATTCATGATTTGGAGTTGGCAGCAGTGGTTTTTGCACTCAAGATTTGGAGACATTATCTCTACGGTGAGAAGTTTGATTTGTTCTCCGATCACAAGAGTCTGAAGTATTTGTTCACACAGAAAGAGTTGAACATGAGGCAGCGCAGATGGATGGAGTTGATCAAAGATTACGACTTCACATTGGAATACCACCCTGGTAAAGCTAATGTGGTCGCTGATGCTTTGAGTCGGCAGACTCGTGAGACGATCGCCTCCTTAATGGTTAGAGAATGGCGAGCATTGGAGACGTTGGCAGAGTTTGATATACAGAGTGCTGAAAGAGGAGAAGGACAACTTTTCGGATGTCTTATCCTACAGCCTGTTCTCATTGACCGCATTATCGGAGCTCAGAAAGAAGATGAAAAATTTCAATCATGGTTCAAGAAGGTGTCAGAAAAGGACTCGACAGAATGGAAAGTGGGAGTCGATGGAGGGTATCGGTGCAGGAATAGATTATGTGTGCCAGAGGTTGGGGAGCTTAGGAAGGATATCCTGGAAGAAGCACATAAATCAAGGTATACAGTTCACCCGGGAGGAACTAAGATGTATAAAGATTTGAAGAGAAATTTCTGGTGGGAAGGCATGAAGAAGGATGTGGCCGAGTTTGTATCCAAGTGTTTGACGTGTCAGCAAGTCAAGGCCGAACATCAGAGACCGTCAGGATTGTTGCAACCGCTACCTATTCCTGGTTGGAAGTGGGAGCACATTACGATGGATTTTGTAGTAGGATTGCCCCGGTCGCAACAGAATCATGACGCTATTTGGGTAATTGTGGATCGATTGACGAAGTCAGCTCATTTTATTGCTTACAGTATGACATACCCGGTGGAAAAGATGAGCCGGATGTACATACAACAAGTTGTGCGACTTCACGGTGCACCTGTATCGATTGTGTCAGACCGTGATGCACGTTTTACTTCTGGATTTTGGGAAAGTCTGCAAGAAGCTATGGGAACTTCGCTTAAGATGAGTACTGCTTTTCACCCTCAGACAGATGGACAAACTGAGCGTGTGAATCAGATCATGGAGGATATGCTTAGGGCTTGTGTGATCGATTTTGAAGAATCTTGGGAGACACACTTGCCTTTGGTTGAATTTGCCTATAACAATAGTTATCATGCGAGTATCGGTATGGCTCCGTTCGAAGCACTGTACGGACGACCATGTCGTTCTCCATTGTGTTGGGCAGAGGTTGGGGACACAGATTTGTTGGGACCAGATTTGGTTAGAGAAACCAACGAGAAGATTTCCTTGGTCAAAGAAAGGATGAGAACCGCTCAGAGCCGGTATAAGAGTTATGCTGATCGACGCCGAAAAGATTTGGAATTCAGTGTTGGAGATCACGTACTTCTTAAGGTTTCACCAACACGAGGAGTAGTACGCTTTGGTCTCAAGAGGGGGAAGTTAGCTCCGCGTTTTATTGGACCATTTGAGATTTTGGAACGTATCGGGAAAGTGGCCTATCAACTGGCGCTACCACCAAAGATGTCTGGGGTTCACAACGTGTTTCACGTGAGTATGTTGAGAAAGTACATACGAGATCCCTCGCACGTGGTTAGTTATGACGACATTGAGACGAGTCATAACGTTTCTTACAAGGAGAGACCTGTGAAGATTCTGGATCAGAGTATCAAGAAGTTAAGGAATAAGGATATCCCGTTGGTAAAGGTTCAGTGGAATCACCATGACGAGAATGAAGCCTCGTGGGAAGTTGAAGCTGATATGAGGAAGAAGTACCCGGAGTTGTTTCAGGACTAATTAGTCTTGATTTCGGGGACGAAATCCTGTTTAAGGGGGGAAGGGTGTAATAACCTGCATTTTCATGCATTATCATATTTAAAATTTTCATTATCATGGGCATTATTATATTCAAAATTTAATATATATTGTCTGTTTATATGTTAATTTCGATTCTTATGTGAAAAGTTTAATTCTTGAATAATTGAAATTACTTTTGGGGTCAAAATGCAATTTTCATAAAACTTGCAATACCTGTGTTAAAATTCAAAACTGTATTTCAAAACGGTGGAATTATTTCTTTTAAACTCAAACTGTATTTTTATGAAATCAGAAAACTATTTCTAACGTTAAAATGAATTCTCTGTATTTTTGTGATAAACACCGTATCACGAAAATACCAGTGTAAGTTAAAACTGACCGCGCAGTGTTAAACTTCCACAGAATTTTGGAAGTAAATGATTGAACAAATTTATTTATACCCAAATTATTATGCTGATGCTTTTCCTTAGGCCTTGTTTGGCAAATGTTGTAGTATGTGTGTTGCCCTTATGCCATAAGCTAGATTACCCAAACACACTTTGACAACACATCATCTCCACCAACCACCTACAATCTTCAGTGGAGCTTTATGTGTAGTGGATACACATCATTTTGCACATTCTTTGTAATTAATGGAAAAGTAATCTTTTGATTGTGCTTTGTTTGGCAATGAGTACCTTGCATGTGTAATTGTTAAGTTTATAGCTTAATTGCCAAACACCCACAAATTGACCCCTATATACTTGGCCCTTGGATCATCCGAGAGTGGTATAACTCCACTTATATGATGAAGAGTTAGTGGGTATCTACACATTATGCACAATCCTATTAATCTACTAATAGTTTAGAAATTAGTGGTTAATTATAAGATTTGTTAAACCAAAGTGGGTTATAAAGAAATCCTAAGAAATTCTTGGGCCCCAAGATCCTATAATTGCTGAGTTTATATATATACACACTTACAACACTCTCATACACACACTCTACACATTCTACAAATTGTAATAGAGAGAATTTTCAGAGAGAAAAGAGAAAGTTTGAGAGTTCAATTTGCTGAAAATTTCTAGAGAGAAGAGCTCCTCAATTTCCATAGCCAAGCTTGTATTGGATTTCTTGATTTGGTTATCTTTCTCAACAAATCTCTTTGCACTTAATCACAGTGAGTATTACTAACTCACTCCAAATGTAACTCATTCCTTATTTACTGATTTAGGTAGTTAATTTTAACAGTAGCAGAATTTTGTTTTCAGATTTTTGTTAGGAAAACGAATGAAATTTAAGGTTCTGCCCGCGTTGTCCCAAGTAAAACTCGATTCTGCACACTTTTCGTCTAATGCAATTTTCTCAGATTTTGCACCGTTTGGGCAGAAAATGAGGATTACAGTAGCAGAAAAAGTATATTAGAAATTCAATCTAATATTTTCTCTTTTAATTTTAACAGTAGCAGAATTTTGTTTTCAGATTTTTGTTAGGAAAACGAATGAAATTTAAGGTTCTGCCCGCGTTATCCCAAGCAAAACTCGATTCTGCACACTTTTCGTCTAATGCAATTTTCTCAGATTCTGCACCGTTTGGACAGAAAACGAGGATTTCAGTAGCAATTTTTAGAATGCTATTAGTTATGTTTAAAATGATTAAGGCAATGAATTACGAATTTTCAATCCCCGTACGCGTATTGTTTCTTTAATTCTGTGAATTCCTTTATGTTTAAAGTTTGATGACATTCATGTGGAGTCAGTTGTACATGCATGGTGAGTGTTGGTAGTGTGTAAAAGAGTAATGATAGTGTGGAAAAGAGTAATGATTGTGTGGAAAGAGTATGAGTTTGAGTTGTGTTTGTGGTTGTGGTTGTGGTTGTAATTGTGGCTGTGGTTATGGTTGTGGTTGTGGATGTGATTGTGGTTGGAGTTGAAAAAGAGGATGAGGGTGTCTTTGAAATGCGAAGGTGGCAAAAATGGACACTCCCTGACGCCCATGGAAGCGTTAAAGTGTGTGAAGCCGAACTTGGACACTCACTGGCACCCATGGAAGTGCTAAAGTGTGGCCTATAGACACTCCCTGAATGACTCGAGTCTGGATACCTGTGTGGGGGTTGCCCCGGTATTTGCATGGCGGTTAGGGTATTCAAAGTGTGAGGCATTGGACACTCCCTGGTACCCCGGACCAAAGTGTGAGGCAAACTGGACACTCCCTGGCGCCCCGTTGCTAAAGTGTGGCTATCTTAGTATTTCAAAGATACCAGGAGTAGGATAGAGGGTTGTTGGGTTTTTGTCGAGAGAAAAGAGTCGGTTAGATGAGATGGTGCATTGTTCTCATACACGGTCACATATGTGTGAATTTATCTTTTAATTATTGTTGTGGTTGTTTTCTAACAAGCTCTTTATCATAAATATAAACTTGTGGTATTTAAATGGAAATGGGAAAAAGGTAAATGGGCATGTTTTTACATTCAAAGCTATGTTTTTAATACTCACCAGCTTCTTGAAGCTGACGGCGTTGATGCGTCCTGGACATTCGTGTCCAGGCTTTGCAGGTAATAACCAAGAAGAACCTTATGATTATGCAAATTAAGATCTGTTGCTGAGAAGAGATGTTACTTTTATATGCTTTATGATTATGTGTTGATTTGGTTTTGAGGATGACTGTAATAGACTGTAAGTTATTGTTTTTTTTTTTCAAGGCGGTCTGTGCCTTAGTAAACCCTGTACTATAGGATGTAATAAGTTAGAGATTTAATTTTTATAAGCCCAGGTTGCCCTACTCTGATTAATGGTTTTATGTTGTTCGACGTTTTGGGACGGAATCGATCCTTCAAACTGTCGCGACCTACGGGTCCATAAAGGAAATTAAACGCTTTCCATATTTATGCTACGTCGGGGCGTGACAGTTCTTGTGATTGGGAAAAACTTTTTGTAAAAGTGCGTTGTGTAAGGCTTCCCATGTTTTAATTGTGTTTGGCTCAAGTGATTGAAGCCAATATTTCGCTTTATCTCTTAAAGAGAATGGGAAGAGATGCAATTTTAATTCATCATCAGTGAAATTTTGGATAGGTCTTGCTGGTAAATCAAACACCACGGGTATCTCTGGTACGACTACCTCCTCTACTTCAGGCTCAACTACAATGTCCTCCAAAATCTCATCTCCCACTACTCCTAAGTCCTCCTCAATAACAACCTCCGAGTCCTCCTCTGGGTCCTCGTCATCCTCAACTGGCTCAATGTCCTCTACAGGATCCTCTTCTGGGTCAGCGCTACTATCAGCTCAGCCTTTGGAAACTCTGGCTCCTCAGGCTGCTCTTATGGCTCTGGAATGGGGACCTCAAGTACTGGTAATGGTGGTGCTACTACTGGTGCTACCTCAATAGGTCCTCAAAGAATCATTCGAAGCTCAATAGCATCCATCTCTAGCTTAATCTGGATCAAACGTAGAATCTCCTGGTAGATATCCCAGCTAACCCTTGTTGAATGGTAAGCATCCATATGCATCTCTGTAGGGTGGGCCTTCCCGGTCACGTAAAGAGCCTTCCACATATCCTCCTCTAGATATCTACTAGCTGTCTAATGTATGCGGTCATGATAAAACTTCGGACCAACTGGCTCCACGGTATCCCCATGGATTATGTGTCTGTGGACGCGCAGAATTTGGGAGTCCACCCCCGTTTTACTTCTCGGGGTTTCGGAATTGATTTTCCTTTGTTTTGAAATTGATTTGAAAAAGGTAGAAAAGGAAGGTCTGTTAAAAACAGATACAGAGTCGCCACTTGGTCTTTAAGGAACAAAGAAACCTAATTTGACTCACCCAAATGGATAAAGGGCACCGGTCCTTCATAACCAAATAACTTGGCTCGGGGTTTTGGTACGAGAGAGGAAAGAGCCTTTGTCGTGACAAAAACAGCCTCAATTTGCCCCGTCTCTTGACGGGCCTCAATTAGCATCCAAATAATCATCTTATACTATGGTTGGCTTGAAAATTAATACTATGATAGTATATTACATCTCATAAGAATCTTGAAATGGAAGATCAAAAGATAAAATATCATTCATAAGATCTAAGCCAAATACCACACAATGCAAAGGTGAAAAGATCACACAAACAAACCTAGGAAAAATTGTCTAATCACACATCAAGTAATTAAGATTTCTTAAGCTAAGAGGGGACATGAATTATTCTTGAAACAAATAATCAAAGAAAACAAAATATGCTTAGCAAGCTAATATGATGCATGTTAATCTTTGAGAAAAGAAGATCTCTTAATCCCCGGGACGGATGAGAAAGGAAGTTTTGATCTAGAGGGAGCATGAACATGTGACCAAGTTTATTCCTTATAATCTTCTTAGATTAGGAGTCACAAAAACCCCAAACCTTGCATGGATGCAATGCGTGGTCTTATAATGTGCAAAGGTTGTAGAGTATTTGTGTACATGAATTTTCTAAAGTGACTTAGAAGTCTAAAATGTGCATGAATACATGAAGGAAATCATCATAGGATATGTACAAATGTATTAAAAACCACTTCCTAAGATATGAAATAATTTGGAGTGCATGTAAGCATCAAATCAAAGAATGAAAGTAAAAGTATACTTGCTGTCAATAGTGGATAGAATAGTGAGTTAACATTGTAGAAATTGAAAAGTGGGGTAAGAAATGTTTTTAGTTCATGATTTTTTATGGAGATTATCCTTATTGTGTCTAGAACACATATCAAAAATTCAAACTACAATAACTATCAAAGATTAAGAGAAATCAAATGAACAATAGAGGTTGCTCAGAAACAGAGTCCGTACTGTCGACTGAAATATCGAAAAATCTTAAAAAATGAAAACAACACATCTAGAGGCCCATATTATACATATAATTCCCTAAGACACTGAAGTTCAAGGGAAAAATGAGTTGGGAACACTCCGTTTGGAAACGTTTTCTGAAAGACAAGTTGAAAGTCAACCTAGCTGTTGTGACAGCAAAAACAGAATGTTTGGATGGAATGTTTGGGTCAAAATGGAACCCTTCCAAGCGTTTTCAAGCCAAGCCAAAAATTATGGGTGTTCTACCATGAGTTAGGAAGACTTTCCAAGTGGTCTTGTAATCACCCTTTGAGTATTGAGTTCTAGAAAAATCTTTGAACCCAGATCATTCACTGTTTTGAAGATTTTTGGCGAAACAAGGCTTGTTTCTTGGAATCCAAATGTTGGGGTTTTAGTGGGGTTTTGAAATAGGGGTTTTAAAAGCACATTTCCAGTACAAAAAGGGGATTAAGACTACTTAAGCAATCAACATCAAACTCATCGTCAAGAACTCCCAATATTGTTTGCACATACATAATTTTGTTTGAGAATATAACTTTAATAATACATATGAATGTATTGAAGTTAGAATCATCATCCATCAAACATGTCTTTGAGGTCAAGAGCTACTATTCATAAGGATTCACTCTCCTCAAACAACATGTTATCTAGATGATGATAAATATGTAAGTAATCAAAGAAAATGTAAACAATCAAATAAGCAATCAATAGATGATAATCATTAAGATATTTGACTTGTAACTTGGTGTTTCACTCATATATATTGACATTTGGACATGGAAATAGCTTCCTAACTCAAGATTGCTGAAGAATGGTGGTCGGGGATGGTTTGGATGTGAACTAGATAGAAGGATAATGGAAGAACTTGAGTTTAGAACTCACATTCTATAGAAAATCAGTGGAGGAAGCTCCATTTCTCACTTCTAACTCTAAGCATATATCTCATTCTCTCTACAACTTTTCCAAACTTTTGCACTTAGCCCCCCCAAAATGAAGAGCAAAGGGGGGTTTATATAGGCCAATTTAGGGTGATTTTGGGATTTAGAAAGTGCTCCCATTGGTCCCAAACATCTGTGAACAAGAAACTACGTCGTTTTGGCTTTCAATTATTCAATTTGGACCCCCAAAATAAATTACAAAAATGGATTCTACAGGAGTTGACTGCCGTCGCGGAACTGGCCATGTGTCACCGTGACAGTGGCCCAGTGCCTCTGCGGTACTACTCCTTAGATGCCCAAAAATTTACGTTTAGGCCCCCAGAGGTTTCAGTATTCGCAAAAAGGCCCTATTTCGTCTGAAATTCACAAAAAATGCATACGAACTCCAAATTGAGCTTGTGATATACCGTTGGAAAGGTAATGGAGTCTAATTTTTATAAAAAAATATTTTGGAGTCAGGTCACTTTGAAAAGTTTTGCAGTATTTGTGATAAAAGCTGATTTGATCGTCTTTTTCACCTTAAAAAATGCATAGTAAATTCGTATTGACTTAAAAAATTATGTGCGATATATCGTTGGAAAGCTATTGACCTCTAGTATCCATGAAAAATGACACAATGCTCTGATTTCAAAGTCAACTTTTAGGTCAAATCGGTCAAACCTGGGATCTGCAGGAAGTTCTAGGAACCTCTGGGAGCTCTCAGGAGTTGACATTTTCGTCTGATTTTCTTTTCAAACTCATTTTAGTACTTTTCACATGATCTAGAATGATCTTGGAACTTTTTGGCAAATTTGGACAATTTTGGTGAAACCCTGGTCAAACCTGGTCAAACTTGGGTCAAACCGGTCAACAGGGACTTTCCGGGACTTCCGGGGCTCTCTGTGAGCTAACGATTTCATTTAATTTTGCTTCAAAACTCATTTTTAGTACTTTTTTTATGACGTAGCATGTTTCCAGAACTTTCGGTCCAAATCTGGGAGTGTTTGGGCTTTCAGGGGCAATTTGGTCATTCTGAGCATTTTGAGAGATAGAACTAACTTCCAAGAGTACTTTTTCAGTCTTCTTCGATCATTGTGAACCATAAAGCTATGGGTCTCCTAAATCTGATAGCCGACAAAATGGGGTGTCTATAGTTTGCCCCTCTTTGGCATGAACTTGCGAGGCAACGCATGTCACAAGCGAGTGCCAAAGCTATAAAGAGACATGTCTTTTAGAGGCTATAGATTTAGGATAAAAGCGTTGCAAAAGATGCAAGGATGATGCTAAGGTCAGTGCTAGTCGTGCTCTACGTGAGCTACCTACGTATCCCAAGGGAATTAGACCAGGACGTAGTTCGGGGCACAAAGGAACAAATCACATATGCAGAACAAGATAGATAGATGCTATGCTATGAAGATGATATGCAAAGAATGGATGTGATATGAACTGCGTACTGACTCCTATTGTGATTCTATTATGACTATGGTGTATTTGCCAGCTTTAACGGGCTTTATGTATGCTTTTTATAGTGCCGATGATCCTAGCATGGACTAGTGCTGTGGGGTATGCCACTACGAATGGGCTTGTGTTGTGCTAGCGCTTCTGACTGCAATGCAGTGGCTGACCACGGTCTGAAAAGTCTCTGGGTTTCGGGGTAAACTTCTCAAATTATAGGGCGTGTCCTTCGCGAGCAAATAAAATCGGATGTGGGGTCCTTGAGGATAACAATTAAAGATAACCCACGGACACAGAAGTCCTGGATACCAAGCGATGGATGAGGAAGTCAAGATAGCCAACATGAGAGGGATTTTGCGATAAGTGAGAAAGCTCACGATAGCTGAGGAAGCTCATGGTTTTTTTTTAGGAAGCTCACGATGATCGACAGATAGGCGAAGGGGCTCACGATTTGGACAAAGGAGTGAGGAAGCTCACCATAAGGGAGAAAGCTCACGATTTTGGATAAAAGAGCGAGGAAGCTCACGATTTTGGACAAAGGAGTGAGGAAGCTCACGATAAGTGAAGAAGCTCACAATTTGGACAAAGGAGGGAAGAAGCTCACAATAAGTGAGAAAGCTCATGATTTTGGACAAAAGAGTGAGGAAGCTCACAATAAGTGAGAAAGCTCACGATTTTTAATAAAGGAATGAGGAAGCTCACGATAAGTGAGAAAGCTCACAGTTTTGGACAAAAGAGTGAGAATGCTCATGATAAGTGAGAAAGCTCACGATTTTGGATAAAGGAATGAGGAAGCTCACGATAAGTGAGAAAACTCACGATTTTCGGACAAAGGAGTGAGGAAGCTCACGATAAGTGAGAAAGCTCACAATTTTGGACAAAGGAGCAAGGAAGCTCACGATAAGTGAAGAAGCTCACAATTTGGACAAAGGAGTGAGGAAGCTCACAATAAGTGAGAAAGCTCACGAATTTAGACAAAAGAGTGAGGAAGCTCACGATAAGTAAGAAAGTTCATGATTTTAAATGAAAGAGTGAAGAAGCTCACGATAAGCGAGAAAGCTCACGATAAGCGAGGAAGCTCATGATAAGCGAGAAAGCTCATAATTTTGGACAAAGGAGTGAGAAAGCTCACGATAAGTGAGAAAGCTCATAATTTTGGACAAAGGAGTGAGGAAGCTCACGATAAGTGAGAAAGCTCATAATTTTGGACAAAGGAGTGATGAAGCTCACAATAAGTGAGAAAGCTCATGATTTTGGATGAAGGAGTGAGGAAGCTCACGATTTTGGACAAAGGAGTGAGGAAGCTCACGATTTTGGACAAAGGAGTGAGGAAGCTCACGATAAGTAAAGAAGCTCACGATTTTGTACAAAGGAGTGAGGAAGCTCACGATAAATGAGAAAGCTCACAATTTTAGACAAAGGAGTGAGGAAGCTCACGATAAGTGAAAAAGCTCACAATTTTGGACAAAGGAGCAAGGAAGCTCACGATAAGTGAAGAAGCTCACAATTTGGACAAAGGAGTGAGGAAGCTCACAATAAGTGAGAAAGATCACGAATTTAGACAAAAGAGTGAGGAAGCTCACGATATATGAGAAAGCTCACGATATTGGATTAAGGAATGAGGAAGCTCACGATAAGTGAGAAAGCTCATGATTTTGGATAAAGGAGTGAGGAAGTTCACGATAAGTGAGGAAGCTCACGATTTCGGACAAAAGAGTGAGAAAGCTCACGATAATTGAGAAAGCTCATGATTTTGGATGAAGGAGTGAGGAAGCTTACGATAAGCAAGGAAGCTCACGATTTTGGACAAAGGAGTGAGAAAGCTCACGAAAAGTGAGAAAGATCACGATAAGTAAGAAAGCTCACAATAACCAATGGACACGCAGCCTTGGATTGTGAATAGATAATGCTTGCCCTAGAAATCGGGGTCTTTTGACTGTGGGCAGTGTTTTTCAATCATTGGCTGGTTCTTGCGGTGATCAATTCAGAAAGCTGGTTTGGGTTTCCCGGAGTTGATTTTCTATATTTTCTTCTACTGGGATGGTACTGGATTCTCTGAGAATCTCTCTTAATTATTTTAAATTCTTGAGCCAGAACCAGGATTCAAATCTGAATCTCTCACGGTTGATCAAATCTTGCAATGGTCGGTCCGAAAAGCCTATTCAGGCCTCCAAGATGATTGACGGACATAGAAGCACTAATGATGGACATGGAATCCCTAAGATGATTGACGAATGTGGAAGTCCCAAATATCAAAGAGTAGACGGGGTAGCCCGAGATAACTGATGGACGCAAAAGTCCTACCTCAATCAAGAGGGTCTATAATGAAAGATTTACCTCAATCTAGAGGGCTGACTACAACTGATTTGCCTCAAACTAGAGGGCTAACAACGAAGGATTTGCCTTAATCTAGAGGGCTGATGACAACAGATTTGCCTCAATATAGAGGGCTGACAACGAAGGATTTGCCTCAATATAGAGGACTGACAATAAAAGATTTTCCTTAATCTAGAGGGAACGATGAACACGACATATTTTGAATGAGAGCGACTATGGATTAACGAACTGACGATGTATACATTGAGATGACAAGTCAATAGTGAACTACTGCGACTGTTATGGATTGAACTGGCGATGTATGAATCAAGATGACAAGTCGACAGTGAACTAATGTGACTGTCACGGATTGGAACAGCAATTGGACTAACTGTGATCAGAAGGAATGATGATGTACGAATCGAGATGATAAGTCGACAGTGAACTACTATGACTGTCATGGATTGGATCAACGGTTGGACTAACCGTGATCAGAAGGAATGATGATGTACGAATCGAGATGACAAGTCGATAGTGAACTACTATGACTGTCATGGATTGGATCAACGGTTGGACAAACCGTGATTAGAAGGAATGACGATGTATGAATCGAGATGACAAGTCTATAGTGAACTACTGTGGCTTTCATGAATTGGATCAACGGTTGGACTAACCATGATTAGAAGGAATGACGATGTACAATTCGAGATGACAAGTCGATAGTGAACTACTATGACTGTCATGGATTGAACCGGCGATGTACTTATTGATAAGCCTATTAGGGATAAAACTGAATCTACTGGGGATGAAGCGATTCTACTGGGGAGGAATGGATAAGATGTACTCTGCTAAGGAAGAATGTAAAACACCCGCTGATGAGAGTAAAGGTATGATTCTATTCATAGATGATCTGTGGCGGCTATGCATTTGACATTGATGGAGGATGATGATCAACAGCCACTCATGGACTTATGTTGCATGGATGAAGGAAGATCAACAGCCACTCATGGACTTATGTTGCATGAACAAAGAAAGATGATCAATTGCCACTCATGGACTTATGTTTCTAGGAGATAATGGTTAACTTTCAACGGCTTGGAATGGATGAGATTTATCCCAAGTTTGGACACTTCTTATGCTGACGCCTTGACTAGTGCAGTGATAGTGTTTGGTTCTCCTGCTTGTATTGTCCTTGGAATGCTCTTAAAAATTTTATAATTTGATTTGAAAGATTCGTTATTAGTCACTGATGACTTACACATTTGAGAGTACGACAGACTGAAAGACTGACAGATGTCAACGCACGTACAAGGGTGACACATTTGACACCAAATTCGAAGAAGCTTGACTTGCCAAGATTTGATGTGCATTTGTCATAGATGATACCATTTCACTCCTCATCTTAACATGGTAGCACTTTGCTGATAAATCTGATTTTGGAATATTCTTCCCTATTGATCTAATCGATTCTCTGCTTTTCCTAGGATGTGCTTTGAATTAGAGCCTTAGCTTATAGAATTAAAGATACTCCATTTCAAAACAACTTGGTGACTTAAAAAATCGCCCTTGGTGTGAAGGGATCGTGTTAGGAAAATGGAGTTTGCCCCTAGTTTGAGGTATATGAAGTGGAATTCATAGACAAATGAGGTGGGTGACCGAAGTTTGCCCCTAGTTTGGATGATGGTTTATTAGAGGTTTAAGGCAAACAAGGTCGGTGACCAAAGTTTGCCCCTTGTATGAAGGGTAGATAGTAAAATTTAGGCAAACGAGGCGGGTAGCCAAAGTTTGCCCCTAGTGTGGGAGATGTTTTCTAGCTTAAGACAAGGACCGTGACTTTAATCTCTCAGATGCTCATAAATTTTGCGTAGGCACTAGTGAGGTGACCTAGCGAGCTCTTTTCTCTCTTTTGTTATTACTCACCTTGGATTTAGCTCTAATTTTTGCCTAGGCATCGTTTTGGATTTTCGACCTAGCGAGCCATCCTTCTTTTCTTTTTTTGAAAGTCTGCCTACGTACCCCTGAGCGGGGATCAAGTCCAACGTAGTTCGGGCCAGGACCTTGAAAGAAGAGGGGTTAGTATTGATGTCGACTGAACCGATGCGGTTGCCTACATATCCCCGAGTAGGAATCAGGTCGAGCGTAGTTCAAGGCAAGGTCTCGAAAGAGATTAGTTTGATTATGATGGTGTTGACCGAACCGATACAGTTGCCTAAGTATCCCCGAGTAGGAATCAGGTCGAGCGTAGTTTAAAGCAAGGTCTTGAAAGAAATTGGTTGAGGGTTTTTTAAACCAATCGTCAAAGAAGTTCAAACTTAGGTCACTTGTGGTAGCCTTGAATAAGAAGATTTAGTTTCAGTCTCCCTTTCTTATCTTATCTTTTTTTTATTTTTATTTTATTTTGAGGATTGATCCTTTTCACTTCCGCCTAGCCAGTCAATTTTTCTTTTCATGTAGTTGATTCATGTGAAATCTTTCGATCGCAATCTCAAAATTACATAATGTGCATGTCAGCTCTCAGAATTTGTTTGTGGTCGTTCGGAGCTTTTAAAATATGATCTACTTTAAAATAAATCCTTGACTTCTACTTTAAAATGACTTTCGTTGTCCGAAATAATATCATGGGGGACTCCATAGTGGCAAATGAGATTTCTTTTGATGAACTCGGCCACTTCCTTGGCCCCCAACTTGGTGTAGGATGCAACCTCTGCCACTTTGTGAAGTAGTTGATGGCCACCAAAATGTATCGATTCCCATTCGAGGCCTTTGGAACAATTTGGCCAATGATATCGATTCCCCACGTTGAGAATGGCCACAAAGAGGTCATACTATAGAGCAAAGATGGCGGTACATGCATCATGTTTGCATGGATCTGGCACTTGTGGCACCTTCTCACGTATTCACAATAATCTTTTCCAATGTTGTCCAGTAGTACCCTTATCTTACGGTCTTCTTGGCTAGCATGTGACCATTCATGTGTGGATCTCATACCCCCTCGTGTATTTCTTCCATCATCCTTCTAGCGCTCTTTCCGAACAAGTAAGTCAGGTTGTGACCATTATACCATTTATTTAGCAATTTTCCCCCGTAAATGATGAATTGTGTTGCGAACCTGGGAATCGCTCTTTTGTCTTTCTCAGCAGACTCTTGGGGGTACGTTTTCCTTTCTATAAAGTCCCAAACATCTTGGTACCATGGTGTTTCCTTTTCTTCTTTGATTGTAGTGATCATGCTGAATGAAGGCCCGTATCTTTGCTCAATTACCAGAGGCATCATCTTGACTCCCACGGAGATTTTGATCATGGAGGCTAGGGTAGCCAATGAATTTGCTAACTGGTTCTCCTCCCTAGGCAGGTAAAAGAATGTCACATTCTTGAACTATTTCTTGAGTCCACTGAGATGGTCATGATAGGGCTTCAGCCTTTCTTTTTTCACCTTCCATTCTCCTCTGGCTTGTGATATAATGAGGTTTGAATCTTCGAAGACATCCAATTTCTCAACTTTTAATTTTATGGCCGCTTCCATCCCTAAAATGCACGCCTCGTATTCAGCAGTATTATTGGCAGAGTTATAATTGAGCTTGATTGCCAGTCGGGTGTGGTCCCCATTTGGTGATACTAGAATTATTCCTACTCCGTAGCCTTTCATGTTGGCTGCCCCATCAAAGTACAACTTCCATTACTCTTCTTTAATATCTATGATATTTTCATCCGGGAATAGGAAGTCTCCATTTTCTTCAGAGTCAACAGCGTGTTTCACAAGATGTTTTGCTATAGTTATCCCTTTAACCGATTTGCTCATTACATACTTGATATCAAATTCGGATAGTGGAAGTAGCCAACGGGATATACGACCAGTCAGGGCGGATTTTTCGAGGAGGTATTTTAGAGGATCTATGCGGGATATGAGCACAATCAGAAAGGCTAGCATGTAGTGCCTTAATTAGCGGGTGTAGCAGACTAAGGCCCAACACGTTTTTTCGAGGGCAGAGTAATTGAGCTCATACCCAGTCATGCTCTTGCTATGGTAATATATGGCTTTTTCAGAGTGGCTCTCTTCTCCTTCTTGGGCTAGCATGCAACCTATGGCATTTTTGGGGACAGATAGGTAAAGAAATAAGGGCTTGTGAGGAGTGGGTGGCGAAAGGACAGGTGGATTTTGAAGGTGGGCTTTTATTTTATCGAAGGCGGCATGGCATTAGTCATCCCATTGGAACTTCTATCCTTTTTTTAGTAATCAGAATAAGGGATCACATATATTCGTGAGCTTTAAGATAAAGCAGCTGATGAATTGGATCATCCCAAGAAATCTCACTTCTTTTTCATCCTGTGGCGGTGACATTTCTAGAATCGCCTTAACTTTAGAGGGATCGACCTCTATCCACTTTTTTGTAATGAAAAAACCTAGGAGCTTCCCAGAGGTCACACTGAAAGTGCATTTCGTTGGATTCAGCCTCATCTTGTATTTGCGCAACCTTTCGAAAAACTTCTCCAATGCCACCAAGTGTCCCTCTCTATCCTTGAATTTTACGATCATGTCATCTATGTACACTTCTACTTCCTTATGAATCATGCCACGCAACAGAGTGGTGGTAGCTCTTTGGTAGGTTGCTCCAACATTCTTGAGTCCGAAAGGCATCACTCTATAGCAGTAGGTCCCCCATAGTGTGGTAATATCATATTTTCTCGGTCTTCCAGCGCCATTAGAATCTGATTGTACCCTAAGAAACCATCCATGAATGACAGTAGCTCATGTCCTACAGTGTTATCTACTAAAACATCAACGTGGGGAAGTGAGAAGTCATCCTTCAGACTGGCTTTATTTAGATCATGAAAGTCGACGCACACATGAACCTTTCCATCCTTCTTGGGGACCGGCATGATGTTGGCAACCCATTCTGGATACTCTATAACAATGATGAATCCTGCCTTGAATTATTTCTCCACTTCTTCTTTGACCTTGAGTGTCCATTCTAGCCTTATATGCCTCATTTTCTGCTTGACAGGTTTAGAATTGGGGAGGAGTGGGTTGACCCCAGGCATGTCCTCGTAAGACCAAGCAAAAACATCTTTGAATTCTTTTAGTATGAGAGTTAATTTTTCTTTTTCTTCTTTATTAAGTGTTGAGCTAATTTGCACAATTTGTGGATTATCTTTTTTACCTAGGTAAATCGTTAAAGTATCTTCGATTATTTTATAAGCAGGTGGTTTTTCAAATAGTTGCTTAAGTTTAATTGGGAGATCCTCTGAGGGATATGTGCATTCACAAGTATTAGACACAGAGGAATAAGCAGAAGCGTACTTTGTTCCATTCATAACAGGTGGAGTGATTACATCAGATAGTGGTGGGCTTATAGCGGCCGTCTCTGGTACAGACTTGATAATTGGGATTATAAACTCCAGGGGAACAGGGGATAGGGAGACACAGATAGATGACTCTATAACCTGGTTTCTCAGACCTTTCTCAGTTGGTATGATCTGATCGTGTTGGCTCTTGGCCCTCTTTCCTTCTTTTTCTTTTGTAAATTCTTCCCACACCTTCTTGATAGTGTAGACATCCCGTTTTGTCGGCTATCAGATTTAGGAGACCCATAGCTTGGTGGTTCACAATGATCGTAAAAGACTCAAAAGGACTCTTGGAAGTCAGCTCTATCTCTCAGAATGCTCAGAATGACCAAAATGCCCCTGAAAGCCCGAAAGCTCCCAGGTTTGGACCAAAAGTTCTGGAAACATGCTACGTCATAAGAAAAATAATAAAATGAGTTTTTTAAAGTAAAATCGGATGAAATCGTCAGCTCCCGGAGACCCCCGGAAGTCTCGGAAGTTCCCGGAAAGTCCCCGTTGACCGGTTTGACCAGAGTTTGACCAGAGTTTGACCGAATTCATCGGAATCATTCTAAATCATGAGAAAAGTATTAAAACGAGTTTCAAAAGAAAATCGAGCGAAAACGTCACCTCTTGGGAACTCCCGGAGATTTCCAGAACTTCCCGGGAATCCCAAGTTTGACCAGTTTGACCAAAATTTGACTTTGGAACCGAGGCACCGAAACAATTTTCAAATATTTTTCACGGATACTAGAGGTCGATAGCTTTCCAATGGTATATCGCACATAATTTCTGGATTTAAAACGAATTTATTATGAATTTCCAAAGGCGAAAAAGGCGATCAAATCGGCTTTTATCGCGAATACCGCAAAACTTTTCAAAGTGACCTATCCCCAAACTATTTTTTTATGTAAATTAGACTCCATTACCTTTCCAACGGTATATCACAACCTCAGTTTGGAGTTCATACGCATTTTCTGTGAATTTCAGACGAAATAGGGCCTTTTCGCGAATACCGGAACCTCAGGGGGGCTAAACAGCATTATCTGGACGAAGGAGGAGCAGTGCCGCCGCAGCACTGGTCCACTGCCTCCATGCCACTGGGCCAGTGCCGCCGCGACACTCTTCCCCAGAACAGTGTGTTTTTGTAATTTCTTTTGGGGGTCCATTTTGATTATTTTAAAACCAAAACGACGTAGTTTCATGATTTCAGATGTTTGGGACCAATGAGAATACTTTTAAAACCCCAAAACCACCCCAAGTTGGCCTATTTAAACCCCTCATTGCTCTTCATTTTGGAGGAGAAAAATTAAAGCTTAGAAAAAGTTTGGGAGAGAAAGTTGTAGAGATAAGGTTAGAGTAGAGAGAAAAGAAGCTTCTTTCTTTGATTTTCAAAACAAAAGTGAGTTCTAAATTTTGTTTTTACCTCATTACTCCTATTTACTTCAACATTCAATACACCCAACCACCATTTTAGTGAGCATTTAAGAGAGTGGAAGCTTCTTCCATGTCCAATGTCATTACATATGAGTGAAACACCATACTACAAGTTCTATACATCATGAATATCATATATTGATTGTTATCTATTTGCTTGCTTGTTTATATAATGTTCATCTCTTCTCACCTCATTTCTTTTTGATTTTCTTTATTTACTTACTAGTTCATCATCATCTAAGTGATGACATGAAGTTTGAGGTGAGTGAATCTGTTGGCCCAAAAGTGGAAACCTTAGAGGGGGGGTGAATAAGGTTTTAGCGGAAATTAACCTTTTAGAAAACTTAATTACAAATTAAACAAGATCACAAGCAATTAACTAAAAAGAGAAGGGAAGAGAAACTTGCAAACCGATTTTTCAAGTGGTTCGGCAATCGCACCCCGCGGCCTACGTCCACCCCTCAAGAACACCTCTTGAGGATTCCTTAATCCGATCTACTTACGGGTGTAGACCAAACCGTTTCCCGGAGCACTTACGGGTGTGCACCAAACCGTTACAAGAGCCTATGATCTCTTCCAAAGAAGAACACCTCTTCTTTGCATACAAGGGTTACTAACCCTCAACCTTTACAATTGATTTGATACAAATTGAACTCTCTCTCTCTAGAGTGGATAATACAATTTGAAGCTCACACAATAACTCCTTAGTGAGTAGATAATACAAATAAAAGCTCACTACAATTTGCTCTCTCAAGAATTACAATTGAAATCTAGAGCAAATTGATAACTCACACAATTTGGGGCTCAAATGTGAATGATTAGAAATCAAAGAGTTGTGTGATTAAATAGATGTTTTCCAATAGATTGATCAACATGAAATGGTGTGGGAAAACATATATTTATAGGCCAAGAAAGATTATAGCCGTTGGTGGCATGTTTGGTAAATAAAAGCCACTTTAAAAACTAGCCGTTATGCCTTTTCAGGTCGATTCAGTCGACTGAAACATGAAGCAGTCGACTGCCCCTTAAAGCAGTCGACTGGAATGTGTTTACAGAGGGTTCTGTTTACATTCTGCTTAGTTCGGTCGACTGCCCAGTCGACTGCCCTTCCCAGTTTGGCAGACTGACATATCTCCACTAAAATGGCCATAACTACCTCTACAAAACTCGGATTTTCGATCCGTTTGATGTTTTGGAAACTAGATTCAAATACCTTTCCAACCATATAAAATTCAACATCTAATTATTTTTCATTTGGTTGGGGCATTGATTTAAAGATGATCCATTTAAAATTTATTTCCAAAACTTTGACTTTTAGCATTTGTTTGAGCCCCTATGAGTGTGAGATCAAGATGCCTTACATTGATGGTCCTAGACTTCAATCAAGGATGAAATATATTCAAGTCTTCAAGCTTGATCCTTGTTGAGCTCTTTGTAATCTTGATCTACATCAATTAAATCTCATGCACACAAAGATGTTAAAACATTGATACAATATTAATACATGAGATTATATATGAGCATGAAAATGACTATGATAATAACAAAGAATGAATCAATATGAATCATGTAATTATCATAGCATATTTGACATCATCAAAACATAATTAAATATGCCTTAATATACCTTAAGGCTAACAATCTCCCCCTTTTTGATGATGGCAAACAACCAATGAAAGATATGCCAATATAAGCACAATTTGGTCATTTTCAAATTATCATTCATAATGGATATCAAATGTTTAAGAACATGAATGATAACTTCCCAATTACATCTCCCCAAAATGTTTAAGAACATGAATGATAACTTCCCAATTACATCTCCCCAATACTTCTCATATTTCTCCCCCTTTGACATTATCAAAAAGATTTGGGGATAAAATGCAAAACTCTCCCTCACAATAGGCATACAAATCAAAACCATTACAATGATACCAAAAATAAACAAATATAACCACATGTGAGCAAATGATACATGAAAGTGCCCCCCCTAAGTATGTACAATGATAAAAGATATCAAATGATATGAAAAGAGAGCATAATCTCCCAAAAGATACAAATAATAAAGTTGGAGAGCTCAAAATCAAAGATAAATAAAAATTATCAAAACAGTCGACTGTATCGCAGGAGCAGTCGACTGAAGAACAAATTAGGGTTCAGAAATTTGGGGCTAACAGAGGATCAGTCGACGCCTCAGTCGACGGAAGTGGGCAGGGGATTAAGGATGCAAGAACCAGTCGACGCCTCAGTCGACTGACTAAGACATAATCAAAAAGTTTCAAAGCCTCACACCTGACTCAGTCGACTGTGTCGGGGTACCAGTCGACTGCTTTGTTCAGCAGTTCATAAAAATGACAATTTAGCAGCAAACATTTGAATGATTCACAAAACAACATTTTGTCTAACCATTCTTAAAACTATGTTTAATCAAACAAAATCATATCATCATTTTTCAAATAAGCAATATCAAGAGCATGATGATATAAGTAAAGACATATTCAAATCATAAGTGGATGAAACAAGATTTATGCATAAAAAATCAAGTATGCATATCTAAACAAAATCAAAGTGATTTGAAACAAATTAATCTAACCTACTCCTACTAGGCTTAAGGTGAGAGATTTAACCATTGTCCAAGTGCCTCTTGGATGCTCCATTTGCCGATGTGATAGTAGAGGCCCTTTCCAATGTCATGAGGCAAAGATTGACAATTTCTTCACCATTTGAGTCGTCGTCCGATGATTCGCTCTCGGAACTACTATTGGTGGCTTTGATTTTCTTCTTTTTGTGTTTTTCCTCCTTGGGTGACTTCTTTCCCGATTTTTCTTTCTTTAGAAACTTTGCAAATTTTCGGGTGATCTTTGTCATTTCCTCATCCTCATCACTCTCAACATCTTTCTTCTTTTTCTTTGAGCTTGAGGATTTTAAAGCAATGTCTCCCCTTTTGGCCTCTTTCACTTCTAATTTCTTGTCTTCACTTTCGAAGACGGCCAATTCCATTTCATGAGTTATGAGAGAACCCATGAGTTGTTCCAAGGAGAGTGTTGAAAGCTCCTTTGCTTCACGAACCGCCGTGACCTTTGGTTGCCAATCCTTTGGTAAAGACCTAAGCACTTTCTCAATCATTTCTTCATTAGTATAAACTTTACCAAGGTTTTTCAAGTTATTAATAAGAATGGTAAAACGAGAAAACATATCTCCAATAGATTCATATGGCAACATTTTAAACAATTCATAAGTTTGAACAAGAAGATTTATTTTTGATTTCTTAACTTGATTAGTACCTTCATGAGCAACCTCAAGTTTATCCCAAATTTCCTTTGCGGACTCGCAAGAGGAAATTCTATTGTACTCATTAGGGTCTAATCCACAATATAATAAATTCATTGCCATAGCATTTATTTTTATGAGTTTCTTATCGGCATCATTATATTCATCTACCATCTTTGGAATAGAAAAACCGTTTTCAATTTTTGTAGGTAGATGAGGCCCTTTGACCACGATTTGCCATAAATCAAAATCTTGAGAAATCATATAGATTCTCATTCTATTTTTCCAATAGGCATAGTTTAAGCCATTAAAACATGGTGGTCTTAATGTCGATTGACCCTCACAATAATAAATGCAAGAAGAGTCGGTTTCCATTTGATCTTAACTCAAATTTTCAAAAATCTTTTGAAAAAGAAGAGCCGAGGCTCTGATACCAATTGTTGGCCCAAAAGTGGAAACCTTAGAGGGGGGGTGAATAAGGTTTTAGCGGAAATTAACCTTTTAGAAAACTTAATTACAAATTAAACAAGATCACAAGCAATTAACTAAAAAGAGAAGGGAAGAGAAACTTGCAAACCGATTTTTCAAGTGGTTCGGCAATCGCACCCCGCGGCCTACGTCCACCCCTCAAGAACACCTCTTGAGGATTCCTTAATCCGATCTACTTACGGGTGTAGACCAAACCGTTTCCCGGAGCACTTACGGGTGTGCACCAAACCGTTACAAGAGCCTATGATCTCTTCCAAAGAAGAACACCTCTTCTTTGCATACAAGGGTTACTAACCCTCAACCTTTACAATTGATTTGATACAAATTGAACTCTCTCTCTAGAGTGGATAATACAATTTGAAGCTCACACAATAACTCCTTAGTGAGTAGATAATACAAATAAAAGCTCACTACAATTTGCTCTCTCAAGAATTACAATTGAAATCTAGAGCAAATTGATAACTCACACAATTTGGGGCTCAAATGTGAATGATTAGAAATCAAAGAGTTGTGTGATTAAATAGATGTTTTCCAATAGATTGATCAACATGAAATGGTGTGGGAAAACATATATTTATAGGCCAAGAAAGATTATAGCCGTTGGTGGCATGTTTGGTAAATAAAAGCCACTTTAAAAACTAGCCGTTATGCCTTTTCAGGTCGATTCAGTCGACTGAAACATGAAGCAGTCGACTGCCCCTTAAAGCAGTCGACTGGAATGTGTTTACAGAGGGTTCTGTTTACATTCTGCTTAGTTCGGTCGACTGCCCAGTCGACTGCCCTTCCCAGTTTGGCAGACTGACATATCTCCACTAAAATGGCCATAACTACCTCTACAAAACTCGGATTTTTGATCCGTTTGATGTTTTGGAAACTAGATTCAAATACCTTTCCAACCATATAAAATTCAACATCTAATTATTTTTCATTTGGTTGGGGCATTGATTTAAAGATGATCCATTTAAAATTTATTTCCAAAACTTTGACTTTTAGCATTTGTTTGAGCCCCTATGAGTGTGAGATCAAGATGCCTTACATTGATGGTCCTAGACTTCAATCAAGGATGAAATATATTCAAGTCTTCAAGCTTGATCCTTGTTGAGCTCTTTGTAATCTTGATCTACATCAATTAAATCTCATGCACACAAAGATGTTAAAACATTGATACAATATTAATACATGAGATTATATATGAGCATGAAAATGACTATGATAATAACAAAGAATGAATCAATATGAATCATGTAATTATCATAGCATATTTGACATCATCAAAACATAATTAAATATGCCTTAATATACCTTAAGGCTAACAGAATCCTTATGGATAATAGCTCTTAACCTCAAAAACATGTTTGATAGATGATGATCATAACTTCAATACCTCCAAGGTATTCTTGAAGTTATGTTCAAAATGAAAATGAGTTTCTCCAACAATCTTGGAGGTTCTTGATGATGAGTTGAATGTTGGCATTTTAAGTGGTTATAATCTTTATTGAGTATTGAAAATACACTTTCAAAATCTCTATTTCAAAACCCCCCTCAATCCCTCTCATTTTGATTTCAAGAAAGAAAACCTTATTTTCCCCAAAATCTTCAAAACAGTGAGTCAAAACAGTGAGTGAGCTGAGTTCAAAGATTTCTCTAGAACTCAATACTCAACATATGGATACAAAGCCACTTGGAAAGTCTTCCTAACTCAATGGAGAACACCCATGATTTTTGGTTTGACTTGGAAGTACTTGAAAATGGTCCATTTGGACCCAAACATTCCTTCCAAACATTCTGCCTCTGCTGTCACAGCAGCTTGACTAACTTCCAACTTCTTTTTCAGAAATATTTTCCAAAAGGGGTGGTCCCAACTTATTTTTTCCTTAAACTTCAATATATTAGGAAACATTCTGTATAAAATGGGCCCCTAGATCATCTGTTTTCATTTTCTAACATATTTCAACATTTCAGTCGACAGTACAGACTCTATTTCTGAGTGACCTCTGTTGTTCATATGATTTCTCTCAATCTGTGATAGTTATTAAAGATTGGCTTTTTGGGTTATGTTCTAGACACAATAAGGAAGATCTCCATAAAACATAATGCATTGAAAACATTCCTAACCCCTCTTTTCCATTTTTACAAGATCATGTTACTATTCACAGCAAGCACCTTTTAACTTTCATTCTTTGATTTGATGCTTACATGCACTCCAAATTAGTTCATATCTTAGGAAGTAGTTCATACTACATTTGTACATATCCCATATTGATTTCATTCATTCATTCATACACCTTTTAGACTTCCAAGCAATTCTAGGATTCCATGCACATAAGGCACACTACAACCTTAGTACAATCTAGATACATACATTGCATCCATGCAAAGATTTGGAGCTTTTGTGACTCCTAATCTAAGAAGATTATAAGGAATGAACTTGATCACACGTTCATGTTTCCCTCGATCCAATCTTCATTTCTCATCCGTCCCGGGGATTGAGAGGTCTTCTTTTCTCAAAGAATAACATGCATCATACTAGTTTGCTAAGCATATTTTGATTTATTTGATTTTTTGTTTCAAGAACAATTCATGTCCCCTCTAGATTAGGGAAACTTTACTATTTGATATGTGGTTAGACGATTTTTCCTAGGTTTATTTGTGTGATCTTTCACTTTGCATTGTATGATACTTGGCTTAGATCTTATGAATGATATCTTATCTTTAGATCTTCCAATTTCAAGTTTTCTTATGTAATGTAATGTACTATCATAGTATTAATTGCCGAACCATACATAGTATGAGATGATTATTTGGATGCTAATTGAGGCCCGTCGAAAGACGGGGCGAGTTAAGGGTGTTTTAGTCGCGACAAAGGCTCCTTCCTCTCTCGTACCAAAACCCCGAGCCAAGTTCTTTGGTTATGAAGGACCGGTGCCCTTTATCCATTTGGGTGAGTCAAATTAGGTTTCTTGGTTCCTTAAAGACCAAGTGGCGACTCTGTATCTGTTTTCAACAGACCTTTGCTCTTTCTTTGATCAAAATCAAACAAGTTTCAAAAGCAAACAAAGCGGTGGAATCCCGGTATCCACAGATAGCTTCAATGTCTAGATACTTTAACCAGTCTTCCTCTGGGGTTTTGACAACTTCTTCCAGATAGAACAGATCTTGATAGGGGGCCTTTCACAGTCAGTGAAGATTTTAAGTCTAGGGTGCCTTTTTCCTGTAGTCTGATGGATTTTAGGTTCAGGGGGAAGCCATCCCCTTCTTTGATGAATTTCCCGTTCTAGGTCATGTGGTATGGTGGGAGACTCCCCACTCTATTCTTCCATGGCTTTTGTAGTTCGATGTCTTCCTCAGTGGGATTGTACCCCTAAACAAGTAAGCCCTAATCTATATGATGCTTCTGAAGTTCATGGAAGAATTGAAGCAGCGGCGGCCGCAACCTCCGCCCGGGTTTCCACCACCGGAGTTTGAACCACCCCCACCTGAGAATAATGGGGAAGAAGACTGGTTTCAAGGGGTCCCATCGTTCGCGTATGAGAAGAAGCTCCAAGAAAAGATGGATAAGGTTGACAAACTGGAAAGCATACTGAGGAAAAGCAAGGGGATCGATGATTACATGCTAGACCTGGAAGGCCTCTTTGAGCCTGTTAAGTTGAAACTGCCAGAGAATTTCAAGATGCCTGCCATCGACCGTTTTGATGGAACTGGGAATCCGAAAAGTCATGTGAAGCTATGTATGAGTATTTTCCAGTCCATGGGTTGTACCCACGAACACATTGCGATGTTGTTCCCGCAAACTCTTACAAAGTCTGCACTATCATGACTCCTAACCTTGGAAGCCTCCAAAACCCGGGCATGGGAAGACATTGTTCGAGTCTTCGTCGATCATTACTCCTACAATCAGGAGCTGGATGTCACTATCAGGGATTTGGAAACGACCCGGCAGAACAACAATGAATCCTTCGCTGCGTTTCTGAGCAGATGGAGGAGCAAGGTAGCCCAAATGACCCACCGACCGATTGAAAAAGAACAGGTAAGGATGCTCATTCAGAATCTGCAGCCCCTCTACCATGAGAAATTATTTTACCAGTCCATCTCCACCTTTGAGGAGTTGTTTGAAGTCAGAACCCGAATTGAAGACGCTATCAGAGAAGGAAAGATAAAAAAGGAAGAGCCCCCGAGTCAGTCCAGAAGGCCTAACTACTCCCGGAATCCCCCGGATGTCAATGCCCTTAGCAGCCAACCCATGGCGTACCCTCTTAGGCCGTACCAACCCTCTAGCCAGGCAAACCCCTCCAATCGCCCCTTCCAGAAAAAGCCCCCTCGCAACTTCGCCAAGCTAGAGATCTCCCTCTCCTCAGCCTTAAATCGTCTCCTCAAGAAGGGCCACCTCCAACTACTCCAACCCCGAAACACCCCGCTCCCGCCAAACTGCGATATGTCCAAACGGTGTACCTACCACCAAGCCCCGGGCCACAACACTGCTGATTGCGTGCGCCTCTGCCATGACATTCAAGACCTCATTGACCAGAACATCATCGAGCCACCACCAAAGCAGCCCCATATCACCCAAAATCCTCTACCAAACCACCAAAATGTCAACCTCATTGAGTCCAACCCTGTATCCTTCAACCCTGCTACTTATATCACCCCCTAGGACAACCCTTGCCTTTCATTGACATCCCGGATTTCATGGGAATTCATCTGATTGAAGGGGAGAATGAAGAGTGGCAGCAACAGCTAGACGATGAGCAAGACTTGTTCTTTCTGGAAGAGCACGATCTGGGGGTGGTAGACCTGAAATGGTATGATCCCAATAATGAAAGTGATGCTTCTATCTGGGACGAGCCGGAGAAACCATTTGTGGGAACGGATTATGATTGGTTCAAAAAGGATGGGACTGTAGAAGGGCCTACTCCTGCTGAAATTGATCATCTGACTAGGTCAGGCCGTCACTACCAGCCTCTGCAGCCTACTACTGAAGCCATGGAGAAGGGTCCAGTTAAAGACAAGGGGAAGGGTAAGATGGATGAGATCATCGAAGAAGATAATGAATTGATAAAACAGCTGAAGAAAACCCAAGCACATCTCTCAATGTGGGACATCATGGTGACGTCCTACAAGCATAGGCAAGCTGTGTTGAACGCCCTGGCCGGAATAGAGGTCCCCATTGATGCCGCACTGGAGGACATGGTGGCTTTCTTGGGTGCACTTACCCCCGACCCAATCATTATATTTTCTGATGAGGACCTGCCACCAGAAGAATCCGTACATAACAAGGCATTGTATATCACCGTTGGATGTAAGGGACAACAGGTGCCGTTTTGTCTAGTCGATACGGGCTCTGCCTTAAATGTCTGTGCCCTAAGGACTGCCACCGCCTTGGGGGTCAATGTCCTTGACATCACACCATCTGTACAATCTGTGAGGGCCTATGATAACACCAGGAGAAATGTGATGGGAACCGTTTCTCTCCAAATCCGGGTAGGATCTTTGGTGAGCACCGAAGTCTTTTAGGTCATGGACATATCTGCCTCTTTTAACTTGCTGATCGGAAGGCCCTGGTTGCATGTCAACAAAGCCGTATCGTCCACTGTGCATCAAATGATCAAGTACATCCATGAGAAGGAAGTGAAAATCATCCTCGGTAATAGTTGGGGTAATGAAGCTTTCCCGAACTACGCTCCCATCTTTGAAATCGAAATACCTGAGCTAGAAGAAGGAAAAATTGGGGGACTCTTCATGGAAGAAGTCCACATGATCAATGATGAAGACAGGTTCCTCGAGACCCACTCTGCGGTTGTCAACATCATCCGCAAAATGAACTACTTCCCTGGAATGGGATTGGGCCGACGCCAGCAAGGGATTCGAGAGTTCCCTCAGATCAAAGGACAGCAAGGTACTTTTGGGCTGGGATACAAGCCCACTGAAGAAGACGTCGAGCTACAGAGGCCATGGAAGAAAGGGGTAAAGGGTCTCCCACCATACCGCAAGACCTTGAATGGACAATTCATCAAAGAGGGGGATGACTTCCTTTACTTCGGGTTCCCCGAACCCTGGATCCATCAAACCACTGGGAAAAGGCACCCCGGACTTGAAATCTTCGCTGACTGCGAGAGGCCTCCACATTAAGATCCGTTCTATCCTGAAGAAATTGAGAAAACCCCGGAGGAAGACTGGTTGAAATACCTGGACACCGAAGCCATCGAGAAAATGTGGGAGGAATCCGTTGAGAAGAAGGAAGAAAAGAGGGCCAAGAGCCAAGATGATCAGATCAAGCCAACTGAGGAGGGTCTGAGCAACCAGGCTGTAGAGTCGTCTGTCTGTGTCTCCCTATCCCCTGTTCCCCCAGAGTCTGTACTGCCGATTATCGAGTCTGTACCAGAGTCGGCTGCTGTAAGCCCACCACTGTCCAATGTAGTCACTTCACCTATCATCAATGAAATGAAAGACGATTCTGCTTACTCCTCTGTGTCTAATACTTGTGAATGCACAGATCCCTCCGAGGATCGCCCAATTGAACTTAAGCAACTAATTGAAAAACCACCTGCTTATGAAATAATCAAAGATACTTTATCAGTTAACCTAGGTGAAACAGATAATCCCCAAATTGTGCAAATTGGCTCAACTCTTAATAAAGAAGAAAAAGAAAAATTAACCCTCTTGCTAAAAGAATTCAAAGATGTTTTCACTTGGTCTTACGAAGACATACCTGGGGTCGATCCCGACATTGTCCAACATCATATTACCCTCCTTCCTAATTCTAAACCTGTCAAGCAGAAACTGAGGCGCATGAGGCCGGAGTGGGCACTCAAGGTTAAGGAAGAAGTAGAGAAGCAATTCAAGGCAGGGTTCATCATTGTCACCGAATATCCGGAATGGGTTGCCAATATCATGCCAGTCCCGAAGAAGGATGGAAAAGTTTGTGTGTGCGTTGACTTCCGTGATCTAAACAAGGCCAGTCCCAAGGATGACTTCCCACTTCCCCACATTGATGTCTTGGTAGATAACACCGCAGGACATGAGCTACTGTCATTCATGGATGGTTTCTCAGGGGATAATCACATTCTGATGGCGCCAGAAGATCGGGAAAAAATGACGTTCACCACCCCTTGGGGAACCTACTGTTATAGAGTTATGCCTTTCGGACTCAAGAATGCTGGGGCAACCTACCAAAGAGCTACCACCACTCTGCTGCATGACATGATTCACAAGGAAGTAGAAGTATACGTAGACGACATGATCGTGAAGTCCAAGGATAGAGAAGGACACCTAGTGGCACTGGAAAAGTTTTTTGAAAAGTTGCGTAAGTACAAGATGAGGTTGAATCCAAAGAAATGCACTTTCGGTGTGACCTCCGGCAAACTCCTGGGTTTTCTCATCACACAAAGGGGGATAGAGGTGGATCCCTCTAAGATCAAGGCAATCCTGGAAATGACATCACCACAGAATGAAAAAGAAGTGAGGGGGTTTCTCGGAAGAATCCAATTTATCAGCCACTTCATTTCCAAGCTTACAACTACATGCGATCCTTTGTTCCGATTGCTGAGAAAAGGGGAGAAGTTCCAATGGGATGACCAATGCCAAGCCGCTTTCGACAAAATAAAAGCTTACCTTCAAAATCCGCCTGTCCTTTCACCACCAACGCCTCATAAGCCCTTATTCCTTTACCTATCCGTCTCCGAAAATGCCATGGGTTGCATGCTGGCCCAAGAAGGAGAAGAAAGCCACTCCGAAAAAGCCATATATTACCTCAGCAAGAGGATGACTGGGTATGAGCTCAATTACTGTACCCTCGAAAAAACGCGTTGGGCCTTGGTTTGGTGCACTTGCCGATTAAGGCACTACATGCTAGCCTTCCCGGTTGTGCTCATATCCCACATGGATCCTCTAAAATACCTCCTCAAAAAACCCGCCCTGACCGGTCGTATATCCCGTTGGTTACTTTTACTATCCGAATTCGATATCATGTATGTTACAAGCAAATCGGTAAAAGGGAGAACCGTGGCTGAGCATCTTGCGGAACACGCCATTGACTCCGAAGAAAGTGGAGACTTCCCATTTCCGCACGAGAATATCATGGAAATCAAGGAAGAACAGTGGAAGTTGTACTTTGATGGAGCAGCCAACATGAAAGGCTACGGAGTAGGAATAATTCTAGTATCACCAAACGGTGACCACACCCCACTGGCAGTTAAGCTCAATTATAACTCCACCAACAACACTGCTGAATATGAAGCGTGCATTCTGGGGATGGAAGCGGCCATAGAATTGAGAATTCAAAAGCTAGATGTCTTCGGAGATTCGAATCTCATCGTGTCACAAGCCAGAGGGGAATGGAAGGTGAAGGAAGAGAGGTTGAAGCCCTACCATGACCATCTCGATGGACTCAAGAAGCACTTTAAGAGCATAACGTTCTTCTACTTGCCTAGGAAAGAGAACCAGCTAGCTGATTCGTTGGCTACCTTAGCCTCCATGATCAAAATTCCTGTGGGAGTCAGGATGATGCCTTTGGTAATTGAGCAGAGGTACGAGCCCTCGTTCAACATAATCGCCACAATCAAAGAAGAAGAGAATGGAACACCATGGTATCAGGATGTCTGGGACTTCATAGAAAAGGAGACATACCCCCAAAAATCTACCAAAAAAGACAAAAGGGCCATTCAAAGATTCGCAACGCAATTCATCATTTGCGGTGGAAAACTGCTGAAGAAAGGATACAACGGTCACAACCTGACTTGCTTGTTTGGGAAAAGCTCCGGAAGAATGATGGAGGAAATGCACGAGGGGGTATGCGGCCCGCACATGAACGGTCACATGCTGGCCAAGAAAATCGTAAGACAAGGGTACTACTGGACAACATTGGAGAAAGATTGTTGCGAATACGTGAGAAAGTGTCACAAGTGCCAGATCCATGCAAACATGATGCATGTATCACCATCCCTTCTATACAGCATGACCTCACCTTGGCCATTCTCCTCCTGGGGAATCGATATTATCGATGAAATCATTCCAAAAGCTTCAAATGGAAATCGGTACATTCTGGTGGCCATAGACTACTTCACAAAATGGCTAGAAGCTGCATCCTACACCAAGTTGGGAGCCAAGGAAGTGGCCAAATTCATCAAGAGAAATCTCATCTGCCGTTATGGAGTTCCCCATGAGATTATTTCGGAAAATGAAAGTCATTTCAAGGCAGAAGTCAGGGATTTGTTCGAGGAATACAAATCACTTATCACAAGTCATCACCGTACATACCGCAAACTAATGGGGCAGTTGAGGCTGCAAACAAGAATGTTAAGGCCATACTGCAGAAATCAGCCGATACATACAAAGACTGGCATGAAAAGCTACCGTTCGCACTTTGGGGATACAGAACCTCGATAAGGACGTCCACAGGAGCAACTCCTTACTCACTAGTGTATGGGATAGAAGCGGTACTTCCGGTCGAGATAGAACTACCATCCCTACGTGTAATGGCAGAGTGTGAAATTTCAGAATCAGATTGGTTGAGGGAAAGGTATGAAGAATTGGCCCTCATAGATGAAAAGCGCCTAACGGCAGTCGACCATGTTCGAATCTATCAAAAGAGGATAGCCCGTGCTTTCAACAAAAAGGTTCGTCCGAGGAAGATTGTCAAGGGTGACCTTGTCCTTAAGGAATTGCGAGCTCCGATCTTTGATCCCCGTGGGAAGTTTAAACCTAAATGGGTCGGCCCTTACATCGTCAAGACTGTTCTTTCCGGAGGAACAACTTATCTCATGGACCTCGATGGTGTCGAATTCAAAGAACCAATCAACATGGACCACCTCAAAAAGTACTATGCTTGACTATTCCATAACCAATTTCTTTCCAACCTTGCCTGAACTACGCTCGACCTGATTCCCACTCGGGGATACGTAGGCAACCACATCGGTTCGGTCATTCCACCCACAAAAATAGCCCCATTTCTTTCCAACCTTGGCCCGAACTACGTTGGACCTGATCCTCGCTCGGGGGTACGTAGGCAGACTTTAAAAAAAAAAAAAAAAAAAGGATGGTTCGCTAGGTTGAAAATCCGAAAGGACGCCTAGGCAAAAGTTAGAGCTAAATCCAAGGTGAGCAATAACAAAAGAGATAAAAGAGCTCGCTAGGTCACCTCACTGGTGCCTAGGCAAAAATTATGAGCATTTGAGAGAATAAAGTCGCGGTCCTTACCATAACCCCGAAATAACCCTCCACACTAGGGGCAAACTTCGGCCACCCGCCTCATTTGCCTCTAATCGTCCTAGCGTGCCCAAGCAAGTACCAAAAGCAACATCTAATTGAAATCTCGATTACAAAATGTTTTTAAAAGCTAAAATGCATAGAATGAGATTCCTAAAGTAACCAAGGTTCACCGATAAACAAACTCTGAATATTACATAAGCAAGAAAGATCAAAAAATAAAAGTCTTTCGAAAAGCAATCACACATGTTCACAGACACTAGGAGGAATGAGCAGAATCAGTCAGGTCTAGTTTTATCTTTGTGTCTTTTATTTCTTCAAAGGTCTTTAGAAATAGGCCCTTGCTCGGCCTGCCCAGCCCCTGATGAAAGCAGCAATGGTAGTGACTCTGACTCTGGAAGCAAAGACCCTCTCAGTAAACCCCTGGGGGACCTCTTGAACTTGCCCATACTGTCTGGCCAATCGACGACGATGATAGAAGGAGGTCTCTCTCAGTCCCATCAGCCACACCCTCTGGAAATCCCCAAGACTAGTGGTCACAGCATAAAGGCCCCAACGCCTCACGATCCAGCAAATGTCAGCCTCAGATAAGGCACCCATCATACCCACCCAATCAGCAGAAGTAAAATGAGTATAGAGCACAGCTCTGCGAAAATAAACTGGTGGCACATTACCTATCCATAACTGAAGACGCTCATAGAGCCAAGCCTGTATCACCAAAGGTGCCCCAGAAAGTAGAAGCATTCCTTGACTTGAAGCGCGATCCAAACCATTCAGGGTCTCGGCTAGAACCATGGCCATGGGGTTCTTACCTGCCTTCAGCCCGAGACATACATGCACTAAGTCGCTAGAAGCGCTCGAGAACAAGAAGTGTGAAATCATACACAGAATCAGAGCAGCCCCACGAGTAGCATCATACACGCTGGGATTCCCAGGACTGGCATATCGAGCAATTATGGAAGCAATGTCAAGAACCTCACCTTGAATCAGCCGGCGGGAAATAGTGATGGAACAATTCAGATATTCAGCCAAGCCTCGCGTAGGACTGAGGGTATCAGCAGAAGGGAGAATCAGGTCTGAATCAGAATCATAGCCAAGGATAGCACAAAACTCCTCAAACAAGGGGCATATCTCTAAGCCATTGAAATTGAAGACATGATTCACCGGGTCCCAGTGAGCAATAGCAGCACGCAAGAACTCAGTGTTCAGGGTCATCTGACGAAGAGAGAATAGCTCAGTCAGGCCGTAGCTAAAGAGGTTGATCCGCTCCACACCATTCGTGATGTTCAGCCAAGCTGTGAGTTGAGCGGGATCATACAAAGCCATGTTTTCTGTCGCGGCTCTAGCAAAAATTCAAAATTTCGGCAGCACCTCCCCGTTTCATGGACTATCCCACCTGCAAGGCAAAAACACTCACTATTACAAAACTGCCCATCGCAGTAACACCCAACAATCATAATGCACATGTATCATCACACGATCATCAACTAAAACAAGCACACAACTGCGCCTCCAAACCGGAAGCTATCCGGCCTAAAAGGCAAAACATCATAATAATTTGTCAAAGGTCACAAACTGTTCCACACATCGCCCTACACTGTCCAAATAGTCACATCACCGGTACAACCCGATCGAAAACATAAAAAGAAAATAGAATAAAGTTCCCGCTTGGGGGGGGCCTCAGTCCTCCTCTTCTTCGTCCTCTGTCGGATCGCCCGGAGTGTATGTCGGCGACGGTCTCCTCCTACCACCTCTGCACCTCAGACCGGTCCTCGATGAGCCAGCTCTGCCTCCACGGTACTGCACACACAAATAAAATAAAGGCAATTAGTAGGAAAATGACAAAAAAATACAAAAACAGAGTCAAGTCAGAAACCTACCAAGGACGCCATCTGATTGGCAGCAAACTGCCGCATGCCATCCATCTGTCGAGGGCAAAATCAGGATTAGAACCTCATAACCTTAAGGAGCGCAAGATTAGAAACATACCCGGTGGTCTCGTGTGAGGACCAAGGACCGTAAGCTAGCCGCCAAGGCGTGACCCTCCTCAGCGTAACTCCAAGGAACGTTGAGAACGCCCGCTGGCTAAGTAGGGTACCCGCATGTGACTCGTGGCACCTCTATCACTTGGGGAGTGCCATCAGCGCCTAGAACATTGACGGTCTAATCCTAAGGAGGGATAGGGTCGGAAGCCGGAGGAGCCTGTCTCCTGTATATCCCGCGGAGCTGTAGGCACAAAATAAGTTAGGAAAAAGATGAGTCAGAAACATAGGCAATGGATAAAGACAAAAACATAAAACTTACCTCCAGGAGTGGGAAGTTAGGCATCAGGAAGTGGCCACGGTAAGCCTCATAGCCGGTCTTAGAGAGAAAATGGTCCCAAACGTCGGTGTCAGCTAAGGCCGCCAGCAGAGCATCACCAGAAAGGTCACTAGCATCCATCGCAGGGGGGTTATGAGGGACCCGATATCTGGAACCACCGACCACCTGCCGAGACACTCGCTCACCAAGGAACCACTGCCTGCACTCGGTACTATCCATCAAAAGTCGGCAAGAGGAAAGAGGTTTGACCGCTTGTATCTCCTCTGGGGCGGGCATAGGCAACGCGCTCCCAAGGCGTCCAATCAACATTAGCAGCCGTTAGTCCAGTTAAGAAGTTTCTGAGCAAAACAATCCAGTGGGCCCCACTCTTCACCCTGACAACATCCCTCTGCCATCTCAAGCCTCGTGGGAACAAAGGCACAGGAGCCATGCAATCCTCGTCTTCACCTGATTCACCCGCAGGGGAGGGAGCCAACATCTTCAGGTACTCGAAGCTCCAAAGCTGCACAGACAAAGGAGAAAATCAGAAAAAGTACAGAAACTAAAAAGTCGGAATATAAAGCAAGATGCAGTACATACCTCCCAAGCTCGCCAAAATCCCCCTGTCGATTTAACATCACCTCGGGAAACCTCACCCATGTGCTTGTAAAGATGGGCCAAGGCAGCACCGCCCCAGTCGTAAGAAGGGATCTCATTGATGGTCGCCAGGCAAGAAAGAAGCCTCAAGTTCACCCGGTCATTCCGTGTCGCAAAGATCGAGCAGCCAAGGACATACAGAAGATACACCCTCAAAAGCTGGGAATTGTTCAGGTTATGATTCCCTCTGCCATAAGCCCGGTAAAGCTAGCCACAAGGAAACCAGTGCCTCTCCAAATTGGGGGGAACAACCCCAATCAACATCTCTACAGCCTCAGGGTCGATCTCATAGAAATAATCCAGAATTAGGCGTTTTCCGCCTACCCTCAAACCGATAATCATAGAGAAGTCGAAGGGCGTCATGGTCATCTCGCCAAACGACAAGTGGAAAGTATTGGTGGTGTCCCACCATCTCTCAGCCAAAGCATAAAAGTGTGCCAGATCATTGCTGCTTTTTGAAACCAGGCGAACGAAGCCGCTAAACCCAGCATCGTCTACCATTCTCTTGATGGTAGGCGAGAGTTGAGTGTACCACAGGAAAGCATGAGCGAGGCTACCGTGGCCCTTCAATGCTACTTTTGGCACCTGCACATACCAGAGATGACAAAAGCAATGCACAAAATCACTATTCACGGCCTGAGGTCCAAATTCACAAAATCAACATTTGAGCACAAATTGAACTTCTAACGATCTCTAGGTGCACACTACGGCTCACAAAACTAGCACAATACATGGAAATAGTCCTAAAATGTCGAAGGTTTCACATACCAAGATCGCTAGAGCCGCGACCGAAAGATGATGTTGGGGGTCCCGTAAAATCAAGTCCGGGGTTTGCATCTCGGCTTTCATCCGTTCCTTGGCCTTCTTAGACAGTCTCCTCGAGCTCGAAGCCATGGATCTACAAAAAAAATGGAAGTCAAAGTTAAACTTTCTTCTTGCAAAATTGAGCAAACCAAAACACCAATCGAAGTTCCAACTACGGGGTAGGATTACTCACCTGAGCGCGCACAAGCTGCGTTTTAACGATTTTTGGCTCCAAAAACACCCCAAAATGGCCAAGAATGAGCTTCAAAAGCTCAAAAACCCGAGATATACAAAGATGGAGTTCGGCCACCCAGTGCCGCCGTGGCACTGGCCCAGTGCCGCTGCGATACTGCTCCCCACAGGCCCCGCTTCGCTCCGTTTTGCTCCGTTTCGCTCCATTTTGATCTATTTTGACCTTTTTCAGCCTATTTTTAGGCCCCGATCAGCCCTGGTGGCCCATTCCGGTTAGGATTTGTAAGGTTTTACCCCAACCAGGCTAAAAGTTGTCAGAACTACCTCCAGCAGGCAGAAACTGAGAAAAATTGACTCCCGAGGACCCGAATCGGCTATTTCAGAATAACCGTCGTAAATTTTGATCAAACACGAGAGTTTCGAGAACGAATCCTAAATTTTGGCCAAGGTATCAAAAAAATAGAAAAAGAGATTCCCCGAGAACCCTGCATTATCCCCCGAGGACAAAAGCAGAAAGATTCTAGCTCCCGGAAGCCCCGACAAGCTCTCTTGGATTGAGCGCCAACACATTTTGATCAACCGTGAGAGATTCAGAGATGGGTCCTGGTTCCCGATCAAGAAAAATAGATTCCCCGAGAACCCTGCATTATCCCCCGAGGACAAAAGCAGAAAGATGCTAGCTCCCGGAAGCCCCGACAGGCTCTCTTGGATTGAGCGTCGACACATTTTAATCAACCGTGAGAGATTCAGAGATGGGTCCTGGTTCTCGATCAAGAAAAAGAGATTCCCCGAGAACCCTGTATTATCCCCCGAGGACAAAAGCAGAAAGATGCTAGCTCCCGGAAGCCCCAACAGGCTCTCTTGGATTGAGCGCCGACACATTTTGATCAACCGTGAGAGATTCAGAGATGGGTCCTGGTTCCCGATCAAGAAAAAGAGATTCCCCGAGAACCCTGCATTATCCCCCAAGGACAAAAGAAGAAAGATACCAGCTCCCGGAAGCCCCGACAGGCTCTCTTGGATTGAGCATCGACACATTTTGATCAACCGTGAGAGATTCAGAGATGGGTCCTGGTTCCCGATCAAGAAAAAGAGATTCCCCGAGAACCCTGCATTATCCCCCGAGGACAAAAAAAGAAAGATACCAGCTCCCGGAAGCCCCGACAGGCTCTCTTGGATTGAGCGCCGACACATTTTGATCAACCGTGAGAGATTCAGAGATGGGTCCTGTTTCCCGGTCAAGAAAAAGAGATTCCCCGAGAACCCTGCATTATCCCCTGAGGACAAAAGCAGAAAGATGCTAGCTCCCGGAAGCCCCGACAGGCTCTCTTGGATTGAGCGCCGATACATTTTGATCAACCGTGAGAGATTCAGAGATGGATCCTGGTTCCCGATCAAGAAAAAGAGATTCCCCGAGAACCCTGCATTATCCCCCGAGGACAAAAGAAGAAAGATACCAGCTCCCGGAAGCCCCGACAGGCTCTCTTGGATTGTGCGCCGACACATTTTGATCAACCGTGAGATATTCAGAGATGGGTCCTGGTTCCCAATCAAGAAAAGAGATTCCCCTAGAACCCTACATCATCCTGAAAGATGCTAATTCCCACTACCCCCCAGCAGAAAGTAGCAGAAGAGGAACCAACTCCTGAAAATCAGCCATCAGAGCATCGCCCACATGAAGCAGTCCTTCCATGGCTCCGTGTCTCCCGTCTATCATGAGCTTCCTCATCTGTCCTTTTTTTCAATCACAAAATCCCTCGATCACCTTTAGCTGTTGTTTTTTTTAGACAGCGCGCATCTGATCCATCTCACTCATTTGCAACGCACACTTCCCAAATTCCAGAAGTTTACCCCTAGACCCAGAGTCTGCTAAACCTTGATGTCCTCATCCGGGTCACCCACTACATCATAGTCATGAACACTAGTACAACACCAGCCCACTCGGAGTGGCATGCCCCACAGCACCTGCTCATACTAGGATCAGAACGCTAGGCATGATAGGACTCATGTACGAATTCATATCACATCCATGCATTGTATATCATCCTTATAGCATAGCATCCGTATGTCTTATTGTGCATGTGTGATTTGTTCCTTTGTGCCCTGAACTACGTCCTGGTCTGATTCCCCTTGGGATACGTGGGCAGCTCACACAGAGCACAACCAGCACTAGCCTCAGCATCATTGCATCTTTTACAACGCATTTTATCCTAAATCTATAGCCTCCAAAAAGTCCTGTCTCTTCAAAAACTTCGGCACTCGCTTGCGACATGAGTTGCCTCGCAAGTTCCTGCCAAAGAGACCCCGTTTTGTCGGCTATCAGATTTAGGAGACCCATAGCTTGGTGGTTCACAATGATCGTAAAAGACTCAAAAGGACTCTTGGAAGTCAGCTCTATCTCTCAGAATGCTCAGAATGACCAAAATGCCCCTGAAAGCCCGAAAGCTCCCAGGTTTGGACCAAAAGTTCTGGAAACATGCTACGTCATAAAAAAATAATAAAATGAGTTTTTTAAGTAAAATCGGATGAAATCGTCAGCTCCCGGAGACCCCCGGAAGTCCCAGAAGTTCCCAGAAAGTCCCCGTTGATCGGTTTGACCAAGGTTTGACCAGGTTTGACCAGAGTTTGACAAAGTTTGACCGAAATCGTCCGAATTCATCAGAATCATTATAAATCATGAGAAAAGTATTAAAACGAGTTTCAAAAGAAAATCGAGCGAAATCGTCAGCTCTTGGGAACTCCCGGAGATTTCCAGAACTTCCCGGGAATCCCAGGTTTGACCAAAATTTGACTTTGGAACCGAGGCACCAAAACAATTTTCAAATATTTTTCACGGATACTAGAGGTCGATAGCTTTCCAACGGTATATCGCACATAATTTCTGGATTTAAATCGAATTTATTATGAATTTCCAAAGGCGAAAAAGGCAATCAAATTGGCTTTTATCGCGAATACTGCAAAACTTTTCAAAGTGACCTATCCCCGAACTATTTTTTATGTAAATTAGACTCCATTACCTTTCCAACGGTATATCACAACCTCAGTTTGGAGTTCATACGCATTTTCTGTGAATTTCAGACGAAATAGGGCCTTTTCGCGAATACCGTAACCTCAGGGGGCCTAAACAGCATTATCTGGACGAAGGAGGAGCAGTGCCGCCGTGGCACTCTCCCCCAGAATAGTGTGTTTTTGTAATTTCTTTTGGGGGTCCATTTTGATTATTTTAAAACCAAAACGATGTAGTTTCATGATTTCAGATGTTTGGGACCAATGTGAATACTTCTAAAACCCCAAAACCACCCCAAGTTGGCCTATTTAAACCCCTCATTGCTCTTCATTTTGGGGGAGAAAAATGAAAGCTTAGAAAAAGTTTGGGAGAGAAAGTTGTAGAGATAAGGTTAGAGTAGAGAGAAAAGAAGCTTCCTTCTTTGATTTTCAAAACAAAAGCGAGTTCTAAACTTTGTTCTTACCTCATTACTCCTATTTACTTCAACATTCAATACACCCAACCACCATTTGAGTGAGCATTTAAGAGAGTGGAAGCTTCTTCCATGTCCAATGTCATTACATATGAGTGAAACACCATGCTACAAGTTCTATACATCATGAATATCATCTATTGATTGCTATCTATTTGCTTGCTTGTTTATATAATGTTCATCTCTTCTCACCTCATTTCTTTTTGATTTTCTTTATTTACTTACTAGTTCATCATCATCTAAGTGATGACATGAAGTTTGAGGTGAGTGAATCCTTATGGATAGTAGCTCTTAACCTCAAAAACATGTTTGATAGATGATGATCATAACTTCAATACCTCCAAGGTATTCTTGAAGTTATGTTCAAAATGAAAATGAGTTTCTCCAACAATCTTGGAGGTTCTTGATGATGAGTTGAATGTTGGCATTTTAAGTGGTTATAATCTTTATTGAGTATTGAAAATACACTTTCAAAACCTCTATTTCAAAACCCCCCTCAATCCCTCTCATTTTGATTTCAAGAAAGAAAACCTTATTTTCCCCAAAATCTTCAAAATAGTGAGTCAAAACAGTGAGTGAGCTGAGTTCAAAGATTTCTCTAAAACTCAATACTCAACATATGGATACAAGGCCACTTGGAAAGTCTTCCTAACTCATTGGAGAACACCCATGATTTTTGGTTTGACTTAGAAGTACTTGAAAATGGCCCATTTGGACCCAAACATTCCTTCCAAACATTCTGCCTCTGCTGTCACAGCAGCTTGACTAACTTCCAACTTCTTTTTCAGAAATATTTTCCAAAAGGGGTGGTCGCAACTTATTTTTCCCTTAAACTTCAATGTATTAGGAAACTGTCTGTATAAAATGGGCCCCTAGATCATCTGTTTTCATTTTCTAACATATTTCAACATTTCAGTCGATAGTACGGACTCTGTTTCTGAGTGACCTCTGTTGTTCATATGATTTCTCTCAATCTGTGATAGTTATTAAAGATTGGCTTTTTGGGTTGTGTTCTAGACACAATAAGGAAGATCTCCATAAAAAATCATGCATTGAAAAACATTCCTAACCCCTCTTTTCCATTTTTACAAGATCATGTTACTATTCACAGCAAGCACCTTTTAACTTTCATTCTTTGATTTGATGCTTACATGCACTCCAAATTAGTTCATATCTTAGGAAGTAGTTCATACTACATTTGTACATATCCCATATTGATTTCATTCATTCATTCATACACCTTTTAGACTTCTAAGACATTCTAGGATTCCATGCACACAAGGCACACTACAACCTTAGTACAATCTAGATACATACATTGCATCCATGCAAAGATTTGGAGCTTTTGTGACTCCTAATCTAAGAAGATTATAAGGAATGAACTTGATCACACGTTCATGTTTCCCTCGATCCAATCTTCCTTTCTCATCCGTCCCGGGGATTGAGAGGTCTTCTTTTCTCAAAGAATAACATGCATCATACTAGTTTGCTAAGCATATTTTGATTTATTTGATTTTTTGTTTCAAGAACAATTCATGTCCCCTCTAGATTAGGGAAACTTTACTATTTGATATGTGATTAGACGATTTTTCCTAGGTTTATTTGTGTGATCTTTCACTTTGCATTGTGTGATACTTGGCTTAGATCTTATGAATGATATCTTATCTTTAGATTTTCCAATTTCAAGTTTTCTTATGTAATGTAATATACTATCATAGTATTAATTGCTGAACCATACATAGTATGAGATGATTATTTGGATGCTAATTGAGGCCCGTCGAAAGACGGGGCGAGTTGAGGGTGTTTTAGTCGCGACAAAGGCTCCTTCCTCTCTCGTACCAAAACCCCGAGCCAAGTTCTTTGGTTATGAAGGACCGGTGCCCTTTATCCATTTGGGTGAGTCAAATTAGGTTTCTTGGTTCCTTAAAGACCAAGTGGAAACTCTGTATCTGTTTTCAACAGACCTTTGCTCTTTCTTTGATCAAAATCAAACAAGTTTCAAAAGCAAACAAAGCGGTGGAATCCCGGTATCCACAGATAGCTTCAATGTCTAGATACTTTAACCAGTCTTCCTCTGGGGTTTTGACAACTTCTTCCAGATAGAACAGATCTTGATAGGAGGCCTTTCACAGTCAGTGAAGATTTTAAGTCTAGGGTGCCTTTTTCCTATAGTTTGATGGATTTTAGGTTCAGGGGGAAGCCATCCCCTTCTTTGATGAATTTCCCGTTCAAGGTCATGTGGTATGGTGGGAGACTCCTCACTCTCTTCTTCCATGGCTTTTGTAGTTCGATGTCTTCCTCAGTGGGATTGTACCCCAATCCGAAAGTGTCTTTTTGTCCTTAAATCTGTGGAAACTCTCGAATCCCTTGTTGACGTCGGCCCAATCCCATTCTAGGAAAGTAGTTCATTTTGCAGACGATATTGATGACTGCGGAGTGGATCTTAGGAAACCTGTCTTCATCATCGATCATGTGGACCTTTTTTATGAAGAATCCTCTGATTTCCCCCTCTTCTAGTTTGGGTATTTGGATTTCAAAGACAGGATCATAGCTTAGGAAGGCTTCATTTCCCCAACTATTACCGAAGATGATTTTTACCTTTTTCTCATGAATGTACTTGATCATTTGGTGCACAGTGGATGATACCACTTTGTTGACATGTTGCCAGGGCCTCCCAATCAACAAATTGAATGAGGCAAGTATATCCATGACTTGGAAGAGTTCAGTGCAAACCAAAGACCCTACTTAGATTTAGAGAGAAACAATCCCCATCACAGTTCTCTTTATGTTATCATAAGCCCTCACAGATTGTACATATGGAGTGATGTCTAGGATGTTGACCCCCAAGTCGGTGGTAGTTCTTAGAGCACAAACATTTAAGGTGGAACCTGTATCGACCAGATAGAATGGCACTTGCTGCCCCTTGCACCCAATAGTGATGTATAAAGCTTTGTTATGTGCAGATCCTTCCGGCAGCAGATCCTTATTGGAGAAGGTAATGATTGGATTAGGGATGAGTGTACCTAAGAAAGCCACCATATCTTTCGGTGCAACATCATCTAAGGCGTTCAACACGACTTGCCTATGCTTGTAGGATGTTACCATGATGTCCCACATCGAGAGATGTGCTTGAGTTTTCTTCAATTGCTTTATCAACTCAATGTCCTCTTCGATGACCTCATCTATTTTTCCCTTTCCCTTGTCTTTGACTGGTCCTTTCTTGACGGTTTCTATGACAGGCTGTGCAGTAGGCCTGTCAATGGACCAGATCTTGGCTTGAATTCGATCCGGATCCGGCACTTTTTGATGGATCTGGGTTTTTTTTTAAATCCAGATCTATATCCATATCCATATCCAGAACTGTTTAGAATGTTAGGTTGACGGATCAGATATGGTTTTGTGGTATCCGATCCGTCTAAGATCCAGATCCGAATAAGAAGAAGCCATGCACAAAAAATATAAATATAATACACTAGATAATATTACTATTACATACAATATAAAATTGAACAACGTATATATTATACACTAGATTATACATATTTACTTTCAGTGGTATATTATTTTGATTTAAAAATAGGATTTTTCTTTATAATCAAGTGTATTGATAGGTTAAACGTTGATTGATTTTTGTGTATGCATAGAGAAAAATAATAAAAACAATAGTTTCTATGGTAATTGATCTAGTCAGAATCAAGATGAAAAGTATGCTTTACTTTCTTAAGATTTGTAGTGTGGAAGTAAAGGTCGAACCCACAGAGATTGTATATTTTTGTCCTTTAATTTAGAAACCTAAATCTATTTAGTTATTTGAAAATGGAAGTTTGATTGATTGGTTTAAATCCTACTATTAATTAAACTATGAAATTAAATGAAATTGAACTATGAATTATGGAAATAAAATATTAAGATTAAATATAAGTAGCTAATGTGCAAAATTTAAGATTGTTTTAAGTATGAGTGGATGAGATCTAGGATTGCAAATCCACCACTAACTATGCATCGGGGGTCTAGACTTTCTATTTTAAGTTCTATGCTTGGATAGTCATGATCTATCGTAGCTACATGCCCAATAGTATCAACAAGAGGATATCGCTAGTTTAATCTAAGCATGATTCATCTTCGGTTCACATGAATTATCTACATATAACTAGGGTGTAACATTACTCATCTTTCCTAGTCATGAATTATAAAAGATGTAAACATCACAATCACATAAGCACTATTGTATGTAAATGCTCCTATCAATCACAGAAATCAAGGACTATTGAGTTCAATAAGCATAAGGAAAAATCTAAGACAAGAATAGATCCAAAATATTCTTGATTATTATCATTAAAAACTGATTATATATAAATAATCCACCAACATACAATTACTATCCAATACATGAAATCCTAAAATAAGAAAGCATAGAATTCCCCCTTTACATAGCTAGGGTTTCATTGAAACCCTAGAATATGAGTTTAGTTGCTCATGGTGGATGAAAGCATGAAGATTGAGTTGATGGTTGCCATTAGAGACCTTCAAGCTAGATCTTCTCTTGCCTCTTGCCTTCAAAGTTAATGTATGAATGAATGTTTGTAACCCCCAATTGATTTAGAATGATATATGATCGGGAGAGAACTAATCCTAATTATATGCCTTTAACGCGCATTTGTTAGTACATTTTGTCCTGTTTTTGTATATTTTTACTTCATTTTCTAGTTTCTGACAGGTTTTGGAAGAAATCAACTAAACCAGGCTAAACAGGGTGAAAAAGCATAGTTGAAAAAGCTGAAAAATCCAAGTCGCGCGCCCGCGAAATCCAGAAACCGCTCGCGCGATCCGCTCGCGCGAGAATCCCAGAATCGCTCGCGCGATCCGCGCGCGCGAAGGTCCAAACGTCGCGCTCGCGCGACCCGCTCGCGCGATATGTGGAAAAATCAATGTTGCGTATTTCAGTGTACTGAAGACTCCTGTGCAAACGAAACTGCAGAATGACGTCCAGATTGCAAATTACATCAGTTTCAGTCCGTTTCGAGTTGTAAAGGCTTCCAAAACTTGTTGTAAATCTATATATACATTATTTTACTTCAATTAGAGGGTTGGCAATTATTATACACACATTCTACAACCATACTTCCAGCCATTGAAGGGAGGGAAGCAAGGAGAAGAAGAAGAAGACCAAGGGTTTCCATGGCCTCCTCCATCAACCTCTTGCCATCTATCACTTCCATGGACGGCTAGATCATTGATCTAGGGTTTCAATGAAGCCCTAGATGAGTAATAGGGTTTTATTTATGCTTTTATTTTGGTTTTGTTATGTATGGATGACAGTCACATGTTTAGAGGATTTTTATAAATAAATCGTACTACTATTGATTAAATCATTGCTTTCAGAATTTATTCTTGTCTTAGATCTATTTTGACTGTGATGTGCTCAACGATCTATTCTTGCTGTGCTTGTTTAGGTTGTTTACATGTGATGGTGCTTTATTGATTCGTGCTATCAAGTATCCGAATAGTCCATGCCTAGGTTAGACGGATTAGATCACAACCCTAGTTTAGTGTGAGATAATTCGTGCTACCCGAAGATGGATTATGTTGGTGCTTGAACCATGATTATCTTCTTGTCGGAGGAATTGGGCTTGTAGCTACAATTCCCCATATTCATCCAGCGTAATAAGCTAAAGTAATTCATAAATATTCCTATTATGAAGCTAGTGGTGGATTTGCAATCCTAGGTTCCCTTAAACATTATTTAAAACACTTTTAATTGCTTTCCTAGTTTAGATTTACTTTTATTGTTATTCGTTTAAATAAAAACCAAATCAAATCCGTTTTTCTTAATTAAGTAGACTTAGGTTTTAAAATTAAAAGCTGTAGTAATCAATCTCTGTGGGTTCGACCTTTACTTTCACACTACAAATCTTTAGAAAAGTAAAGTATACTTTTTATATCTTGATTCTGACAAGATCAATATATATAGAGTTGTAGAGAGATTAGGAAAGTTTTTCTAAACCTAATCTGACTAAAAACAGCTATGATTTGCTTTATAGACATAATTAGGCAATTTCGTCCACACAGGGGTCTTTAGCACTTCAAAATATGCATTTTATATTTTTTGTACGATCGCGCAAGTGGGCCGTGCGAGCGCGTAAAAGGGAGGTCGCGCGAGCGGGTTGCTTGAGCGAAGGACTGGATTCTCGCGCGAGCGGGCCGCTCGTGCGAAATGTCTTTTTCTTGTTCTTTCTTCTGGCTTCTTCACCCCATTTAACCTGAAATCCTTACTTTCTTCTAAAACCTGACAGAAATTGGAAAACAAAGTAAAATTATACAAGAACAGGATAAAAATGGCTAACAAATGTGAATTAAGGCGTATGATTAGGATTTGTTCTCTCCCGATCACACCCCCAAACCTACATTTTGCTAGTCCTCGAGCAAAAAAAAAAAAAGAAAAATAAAACTGCTAATAATAAAAATTCCTAATCCATTTTCGCATGGATAACGATTGCACTTAGCCTGTGCAACAAGCCTTTTAAACCTTTAGGTGTCCCTAGTCGGACGAGTGAAGTCTCGTGAGGGTTCTCGTCAACAAGTCACCCATGACCATCTTTATTAACTTGTAAAAGAAAAATTTTATTTAAAATTTCAAAATTGCAATGTCAACATCCTTCCCTGATAAAACCAAATTCAAATAAAACTTTAAACTATCAAGAGTAAAATAATTGTTCGTCTAACTACATCATAAAAATAATCCAAAAACATATATCAACAGAATCAATAGAATATATCGAAGACTCGCATGTGTGTGAATAGTAATCTAGTGGATACCCAGTGACTATGAACGTGGAAGATAAATTGGATAACTATCTAGCGATGCCTCGACTACAAATCTCACGTTGTTAATTACACTCTCAAATAAAATCAATCGGAATAGGTGTAATTACTCGATTATATGCGAGGAAGAATTATGTGCAAAACAAATAAACTCGCATATGACATGGAACAACGTATGACATGATAAAAAAATAGTCTCATGAATAGATATCGATTGTCAAGTAAATATTACTACTACCATGCTTTTATTCCTTTTTTCTATCAGTTATATTCAAATCATGTTTCCCTATAATCAATTAGGACTTTACAAGGGTTGTAATGTTGGTCAAGGGTTATAGCTAAGAAAAGAAAGGTATAAGGGATTCAAAAAGTCCTTAAGTAGATATGAATAGTCGTAATATTTTTAACACAAGGGCTTTACTATAACGACTATTTATTATTTTTTTTCTCTTCTTTTTTTTTTGTTCACTTCATATTTCCTTTTTTTTTTCAAGAGATTCATCTCTCTTTTTTTAATCCTTTTTCCAATATCTAATTTTCTTTTTTATATCCATCCTTCTTTTTCTTCCTTTTTATTTCTTTTTCTACTCAATACTCCCTTTACATGAGTCATTATTAGCCCAATATCTTTATGTAAAACTATTCTTCACTACTCTTGGACATGGGTTAGGTTAATTTTTATAGTGGCGAACTCCATATCGAAGTGGGTAGGATAATAGGTGAACAAAGGAAATGCTTATTAAAAGGCTCAAAGGGTTAACAAGGGATAGAAAATTACATTTGTTGGGTAGGTCAAAGGTCAAAAAGGGTTTATTAAGACAGATGGCCTAATATCATTTCCTAGAGTCACATGATTCTTTAATGTTATGATGTCAAAGGAAATAGATTTTATTATTATTATTATTATTATTATTATTATTATTATTATTATTATTATTATTAAACATGGTAATGGCAATACTAACTCGACTTTCAATCAAGATAAAGAAATATTGAGACTAATCAACGAAATAATTTGCTATGTTAATGTGATTCGATAAATGTAAATTTAAAACCCTCGAAAAGGATGAAAGGCTCTAAAACTCACCAGGTTTTAGTCTCCACACTATTACCAACTAGAAATCCAAGTTATATTATAATTCAATATCAACATGTATCCACATGACTACGTGCCGTGCAAGAAGCTATGCAAGTATGAGATATAAAGCAATGATTCTAATGATATATAGTTCTCAAGACATACCTTCATAGCTTCGGTAGACATCAGATTACATGCTCTCTTAATCTCAAATTTCAATGAAATCTAATTACAACAAAGAATAATACAACATTGAACAATATTAAGAAAACATTTTTTCGAAAAAGAAAACATATAAGAAAAGAAAAGGTACTTTATTTATTACTAAAACTACTAGAATAAAATGTTTGTTTTTTCAATTTTCCATTATTTGATTTTTTGTAGTTTTTTTTTACAACGAATGAAAAGAATAACAGATGAATGAATTAAAAGAAATAACAAACTAAAAATTGAATTAGAAAAATTCTTAACTACTAAAACAGAATAACAACTAAAATAAACGAACTGAAAATAAACGAAAAATATCCATAATACTCTCCCACAAACCAAAGCACTGCATGTCCCTATGCAAGTGGGAACATGACAATGACATGGATTTATGTCTCATAGAAGATGACCAGGACGTCCACACCGTGAAAAACGTTTGAAGGGGGTGGCACGCCAGAACTGAAGTACCAATCAACCAGCTCCCACTCCAGATGCTCTGTAGGATCAAACGGCGGTCCCATCTCATCATAATCATCCTCCGCAGTAATCGCCGGAACCAAAGCTACCTCAACCTCCTCAATGATACCCAGACACAAACCAACCTCATCATCCTTAGGACTGGAATAAGATTAAAAAATCGAGGCTGTCTTCAGGTGACCAGTCAGGGTGATCCGGACGTTGTCGAACAACGTCCGGCACATAATTAGGTAGGTCCCTATAGGGATAGGTAACCTCAGGTGTAGGGACGTCGGTCGATATAGGATCACTCACAGATTTGGTAGCTAGACTCAAAATAACTCCCTCATCGTCATCATCGGTCGAGTAATCGGACGAATCGGATGAAGAAAAAGAAGATGTAGGGGGAGCGCCATAAGGGCCATCAATCACCATAGGGTCATTGCCAAAGAGGTTGTTTGCGTCTGAAGAATCAGAACAGATAGGAACATGAGGATAAGGATGACGACGGCACCAGCCGGGACAATCGACTGGACTGTCAGACTTGGCTACCCTATGACGCGGTGAAGTGTCAGTGGTGGATGAACTAGAATTAGAAAAATAACTCAACACACTCGAAGACCTATCGGGTGAAGTAGGAGAAGAAATAGGATGGTCCATAGCGAGGGGATGCCAATGAGATATGAGGATCAAGGTACACTATATGGATATGTGGGAGCTATAATCCTGGAACCAAAAATAAGTCATAGCTGAAACTTTATTAGTTTGAGTTATTAGAAAAAAACCAGAATTACAATATTGATTACGAGAATGTGTAGCAAGAATGATCTACTTATGCACTTAAATTTCTAATATTGAATTCCAATTAGAATTTCAGCATTAACTCCCCCAAACTTGAACCTAAGATATTCCTGTTATAGTGCAATGGGAGTTGAAATTTGCTCTATATAAATCTATGATAATTGCATAAGTGAATAAGTCCAATCATTATTTAGCCAACTAGGAATGTGGGTACATAATCAATAAGTAGGAACGTGAATAGTGTGACTAATGTACGTTTCAAAAATATAACCACACCACAAAAGAAAAAGTAAAAAGTGCAAAACTAAATTAATTACGAGCCTAAATGATAAAAATAAAAAGAAAGATAGAAAATAAACTTGGCCAGTCGAAGCCGGGTACATCATAATCTTAATAATAAACAAAAGATGTAACTGAAGTAAGAGCAGAGGAATAAAATAATAACATACATGCCAATGTCTGAAACTGTCTAACTCCACCCAACCAAATGAAAAATAATGTCTATCACTCCATCACCAAATACAAGAAAAATTAAAAATATCTGTCCAACATCCCCAAACCTATCCATCCTAGTCGTCGTCACCCTCGACCAATACCAACTCTAAGCCTGCATTCCCCTGGCCAAAATTGCCAGTACCATCGCCATCTCCGTTACTCCCATCACCTCCATCGTCTCTAGCCTCACCCTGCTCCTCAGGCACCTGCTACGTCGATCTTAGAAAAGCGAGCTGGTAAGTAGCCTCGCCCTGGGCTAGAATGTCGTCCAACTGGTTTGGATGGGCTAGCTGGAAATACAAATGCAAATAGGACTATAGCCTAAGGGCCTCACCACAGAATGCATACACATCCCCATAAGTCCATGTGTATGGCGTGTGCTCCGGGGGAGGTGGATGTTGCACCTCCTACTCTCGACGTGCCTGGGCCTGCTCTCAGGCCCTCCTCACCTCTAAATGTAGATGATTCAGGCTCAACTTCCAATCGGCGAAAGCGAACTCCAGGATACGTTCATCTATCGGCTCGTCAGGTGGAATAGGGAAGGCTTTGGCCGGGAGAATGGCCGTAATGGTGCGAGGGTAGAGTAGAAGGAGCTTAGAGTCGATGAAATGATCAATGGCATAGACGACAAGACGCATGCCCTCCATAATCACGAGACCTGGGCGAAACCAGTCTCTGCGGTAAACTACGTGGAGGGCATGGTGGATTTCCTTGGTCCGCTCCTGCTCGTGACCAAGGGGTACAGGTTTGTTTTGAGCACATGGTCGACAAACCACATTTGGCGGGGTATATGAGATCATTGTATAGATTACCCCAAACCAGACTGGTCGCTACACCTGTCTTGAATAATGTGGATAAAGGAGTAGGCTTTATTTAGGACGTTGAGTTTAGGCACTTCATAGGAATGGGAGGGGATTTGGAGGGTGTCGGCGATATTGTCTGGGTTAAGGGTGACGTCACGACCATCTATGGTTGTGGATAGGTAGGCATGCTGGCTAAGAGATTGTTTAGGTATCTAAGGTTTTGGTAAAACAGGCGGACTAGGCGTGGGTAACTAATTAGGTTGGGGTTTCTGAAATAGAGTTGTGGGGCCAATTTTTGGGCAGTGAGGTTGTTGTGGCTCCACTTGGTATCCTTATCTGACACAAAGTAGTCAGCATCGATAACGGCCTCAAAGTTTAGGCCGCAGTTGGCGTATTTAGGGCCAAGTTCATTTGGGTTTGGGTAGTCAGGTGGAGGGGGCGATGGGTTTTGTTTTTCTTTGCCTTTTGATTTCTTTTGCGGGGGTTGGGAACTGGACGCGGATTTGACAGGTCTTTTAGTCATGTTTTAGAAGTTAGTTGAAAAAGGTAAAAGAAAAATTTTGGAAATGTCGGCTTTATATTTTGGATATACCCAGGAAAGAAAAAAAAAAGAAAAGAGGGGTCGAAGGCAAAGGGAAGGTCACCTGCAATGAAAAGGAATCCCGATAAGGGACACAATCAATGAATATTCAACAGTCGAAATAAAATTGAGGTTCACGAGGGAATACTCAGCAACTGTGAGAAGGGACTGCCCCCTTCCCACTCACTGTCCCGACAAGGGCACACACATTGCGGCAAATCTCGGGGTACTTGCCGCGTGTTTAGAACCAATATAAAAAGAAAAGAAAATGATAGTGACACATATGCCACAACAATGATTTGGTAAGCAATGGAAGATAATAAAGAGGTTTTGTTAAGTCATTGCTACTACTAAGTACATAAAGTTAAGGTCTTATTGAAGGATTTCAAAAATTAAATTCCATTCTGAAATAGGTTTGAAAATGCTCAGGATTCAGTTCTGATTTTAACGACCTAAGGGTCGTTAATACATTTCTTACATAAAAGATTAGAAAAATGAGCATAAGTGTTTAATGAATGTAAGCTCAAAAGCTACCATGATTCAAGATGGTTTAGAATCTTAGGTTTAGACGTAATGTACAAAAATGGATTATGTTGGCTGACTAAATAATTGGAGTGCAGATTTGAAATTCACAAGTTTGTTTTAAAGAACTCGAATACTACCTACAAAACTTTTAAAAGGGGGAATTCCAATGTACCTGTTTGATTAGCGTACAACATTACAGTTTAAGACTATTCGTAATTTCAAATTGGGCTTCTAATGTGGATGTGTTGGTGACATGTGATCTTGTCAAAATCAAGATATAAAAGTATGCTTAATTTATGCTTTACTTTCAAAAGATTTGCAGTGTGGAATTAAAGGTCGAACCCACAGAGTTTGTTAATTTTTATCCTTTAATTATTAAAATCTAATCTATTTAGTTATAAGAAAAATAGAAGTTCGATTGATTAATGATTTGATTGTTCCCACTAAGTAAACTATGAAATTAAACTATAGAATTGAACTATGGAATTATGGAAATAAATTCTAAAATTAAATCTAAGTAAACTAATATGCCAAATTAAAGATTGATTTAAATATGAGTAGATGAGATCTAGGATTACAAATCCACCACTAACTATGCATCGGGGGTCTAGACTTCCTATTCTAAGTTCTATGTTTGGATAGTCACGATCTATTGTAGCTACAAGCCCAATAATATCAACAAGAAGGTATCGTTAGTTTAATCTAAGCATAATCCATCTACGGTTCACATGAATTATCTACCTATAACTAGGGTGTAGCATAACTCATATTTCCTAAGAATGGATTATAAAAGATGTAAATATCACAATCACATAAGCACTATTGTATGTAAATACTCCTATCAATCACAGAAATCAAGGACTATTGAGTTCAATAAGCATAAGAAAAATTCCAAGACAAGAATAGATCCAAAATACTCTTGATTATTATCATTAAAATTTGATTATATATAAATAATCCACCAACATACAATCACTATCCAATACATAAAATCCTAAAATAAGAAAGCATAGAATTCCCCCTTTACATAACTAGGGTTTCCTTGAAACCCTCGATTAGGAGTTTAGTTGCACATGGTGGATGAAGGCATGAAGTTTGAGTTGATGGTAGCCATTAGAGACCTTCAAGCTTGCTTTCCTCCTTCTTCTTGCCTTCCAAGTAGTGTATGAATGAATATGTCCCTCCTTCTTTGACTTAGAATGAGATATATATAGTTATAGAGAGATTATGAGGGCTTTCTTAAACCTAATCTCACTAAAACTGCTTAAAATTGTATTCTGGACGTAATTGGACAATTTCGTCCACGTAGGGGTCTTCAGCTCTTCAAAATACGCGTTTTATGTTTTTTCGTACGGATCGCGCGAGCGCGTAAAATGGGAGGTCACGCGAGCGATGGGCTGGATCCTCGCGCGAGCGGGCCGCTCACACGAATTGACTTTTCTTGCTTCTTTCTTCCTACTTTTTCACCCCATTTAACCGGAAATCATTAATTCTCCTAAAACTTGACAGAAAGTGGAAAACAAAGTAAAATTATACAAAAACAGGATAAAAATTTCTAACAAATGTGAATTAAGGCGTATAGTTGGGATTTGTTCTCTCCCGATCACACCCCCAAACCTACATTTTGCTAGTCCTCGAGCAAAAAGAATAGAAAAATAAAACTACTAATACTAAAAATTCCTAATCCATTTTCGTATGGATATCGATTGCACTTAGCTTGTGCAACAAGCCTTTTAAACCTATAGGTGTCCCTAGTCGGACGAGTGAAGTCTCGTGAGGGTTCTCGTCAACAAGTCACCCACAACCATCTTTATTAACTTTTAAAAGAAAATATTTTATTCAAAATTTAAATATTTCAATGTCAACATCCTTCCTTGATAACATCAAATTCAAATAAAACTTCAAGTTATCAGGAGTAAGACAATCGTACGCCTTCCTATATTATGAAAAGAATCCGAAAACATATATCAACAGAATCAATAGAGTATATCGAAGACTCGCATGTGAGTGAATAGAAATCAAGTGCATACGCGGCAACTATGAACTTGGAATATAAATCGGATAACTATCTAGTAATGCTTCGACTACAAATCTCACGTTGTTAATTACACTCAAAAATGAAATCACTCGGAAACAGGTATAATTATTCGAATATATGCAAGGAGGATAATTCTATACAAAGCAAATAAGTCTCGCATATGACACGGAACAACGTATGACACGACAGAAAAATAGTCTCATGAATAGATATCGATCGTCAAGTAAATATTACTACTACCATGCTTTTATTCCCTTTTTCTATCGGTTCTTATTCAAATCATGTTTCTATAGAATCAACTAGGACTTTACAAGGGTTGTAATGTTGGTCAAGGGTTATAGTTAAGAAAAGAAAAGTAAAAGGAATTCAAAACATCCTTGAGTAAATAGAAATAGCTGTAATATTTATAATGCAAGGGCTTTACTCCAACGACTCTTTATTATTATTTTTCATATTTCTTTTTTCTTTTTTTTTTCAAGGGATTCATCTCTTTTTTTTCAATCCTTATTTCAACATCTTCCCCTTTTTTTATATCCTTTTTTATACCTTTTCTACTCAATACTCCCTTTTACATGAGTGGTATTAGCCCAATTTCTTTACGTAAAACTATTCTTCAACTACTCTTGAACGTGGGTTAGATAATATTTTTCTTTAATGGCAAACTCCATATTAGAGTGGGTAGGATGATAGGTTAACAAATGAAAGGATTAATAAAAGGCTCAAAAAAGGTTAACAAGGGATATAAAATATTCGTATTGGGTAGGCCAAAGGTCAAAAAGGTTTATTAAAACAAATGGCCTAATATCACTTTCTAGAGTCACATGATTCTTCAATGTTATGATATCAAAGGAAATAGATATTTTCAAACATGGTAATTACAATACTAACTTGACTTTCAATCAAAATAAATAAAATTGAGACTAATCAACGAAATAATGTGCTATGTCAATGAGATTCGATAAAAGTATTTGAAAAACCCTAAAAAGGACGAAAGGCTCGAACGCTCACCGGGTTTAATCTCCACAATATTACTATCTAGAAATCCAAATTATATTATAATTCATCATCAACATGTATCCACATGACTACGTGTCGTGCAAAAAGATATGCAAGTATAAGATATAAAACAATGATTCTAAGGATATATAGTTTCAAAACATACCTTCATATCTTCGGTAGACATTGGATTACATACTTCCTAATCTCAAAATTTCAATGAAATCTAATTACAGCAAGAATCAATGCAAGATTGAGTTATTTATTGAGACAAATCAATGAAATAATGCGCTTTGACAAAAATTGATCTTGTCAAAATCAAGATATAAAAGTATGCTTAACTTATGCTTTACTTTCAAAAGATTTGCAGTGTGGAAGTAAAGGTCGAACCCACAGAGATTGTTAATTTTTATCCTTTAATTATTAAAATCTAATCTATTTAGTTATAAGAAAAATAGAAGTTCGATTGATTGATGATTTGATTGTTCCCACTAAGTAAACTATGAAATTAAACTATGGAATTCAACTATGGAATTATGGAAATAAATTCTAAAATTAAATCTAAGTAAACTAATATGCCAAATTAAAGATTGATTTAAATATGAGTAGATGAGATCTAGGATTACAAATCCACCACTAACTATGCATCGGGGGTCTTGACTTCCTATTCTAAGTTCTATGTTTGGATAGTCACGATCTATTGTAGCTACAAGCCTAATAATATCAACAAGAAGGTATCGCTAGTTTAATCTAAGCATAATCCATCTACGGTTCACATGAATTATCTACCTATAACTAGGGTGTACCATAACTCATCTTTCCTAAGCATGGATTATAAAAGATGTAAACATCACAATCACATAAGCACTATTGTATGTAAATACTCCTATCAATCACAGAAATCAAGGACTATTGAGTTCAATAAGCATAAGGAAAAATCTAAGACAAGAATAGATCCAAAATACTCTTGATTATTATCATTAAAATTTGATTATATATAAATAATCCACCAACATACAATCACTATCCAATACATAAAATCCTAAAATAAGAAAGCATAGAATTCCCTCTTTACATGGCTAGGGTTTCCTTGAAACCCTCGATTAGGAGTTTAGTTGCACATGGTGGATGAAAGCATGAAGATTGAGTTGATGGTAGCCATTAGAGACCTTCAAGCTTGTTCTCCTCCTTCTTCTTGCTTTCCAAGTAGTGTATGAATGAATATGTACCCCAAACCAAATCACTGCATGTCCCTATTTAGGTGGGAATATGACAATGACATAGATGTAATCCTCATAAAAGATAACTAGGATAGCAACACTACGAAAAATGTCGGAAGGAGGCGTCACATCTGAACGGAAGTACCAATCAACTAGCTCCCACTCCGGATGCGTAGCAGGATCGAAAGGTGGTCCTATCTCAGCATAACCATCCTCAGCAGTAATCTCCGGAACCACATCCACCTCAGTCTCATCAATGATACCCAGACCTAAATCAACCACATCATCCTCAGGATCGTAATAAGGCATAAACATTGAGACAATATCCTCAGGTGACCAATTAGGGTGACCCGAACATTGTCGAACAACATTCGGCACATAATCAGAGAGGTCCCTATAGGGATAGGTAACCTCAGGCGTAGGTATATCAGGTAATATAGGGGCAGTCAATGAAATGGCAGCGCGACCTGAAATAACACCGTCATCGTCATCGGGCTCATCGTCATTGGATGAGGACTCGTCTAAATCAGATGAAGAAGACGACTCAGAAGTGGTGGGTGGAGTGCCATAAGGGCCATCCATAACGGTAGGGTCATCGCCAAAAAGGTCATCCTCATCTGAAGAATCAAAATGGATGTGAATGGGGATTTGAGGATGACAACGGCACCAGCCGGGATGACCAACTGGACCATCAGACTTGGCTACCCTAGGACTCAGTACAGTGTCAGAAGTAGAAGAACTAGAGTCTGAATGATGACTCGACACACTCGCAGACCTATCAGGTGAAGTAGGAGGGAAAATAGGATGATCCATAATACGAGAATGAAAATGAGATTTGAGGGTCGAGGTAACTCTATGGATATCTGAAAACTATATACCTGAAACCAAAAATAAGCCACAACTGAACTTTATTAGTTAGAGTCATTAGAAGAAATAAAATTAACGGCACTAGTTGCTTGAGTGTGTAGCATTAATGAATTCAATTTTTAAACCTAGGTAATTTAGTTTGGAATTAACTACAGACATAACTACCCCCAAACCTGAACCTAATAGATTCCTGTTATAGTACAATGGGAGTTAGAATTGTTGTGCATGATTAAGTCAATGACAATTGCCCAAATGAATAGATGAAAACATTATATAGTCAAGCATGAAAATGGAAGCATAACTAATTAATAGCGACGTTAATGTTGTGACTAACCAGAAGCAGCAGGAATAGAACAATCCATAAAAGAAAATAAATAAATGCAGAACTAAAATTAATTACAAACCCAAATAACAAAAATGAAAAGAAAGATAGAAAATAAACTAACCGGTCGAGGCCAGGTATATCACAATCCTAATAATAACAAAAAAAAAAAGAAAAGAAAATGAAGTACAAATGCAAAGAAATAAATAATATACAAGCCAATGTCTGCAAATGTCTGAATCCACCTACCCATCCAAATACAAGAAAAACAAAAAATAAAGTCTGTCACCCCTCCAAAATCAGTCTAATCATCCCCGCCCTCCAGTAGCACCAACTCCAAACCTGTACTCCCCTGGCCTGTAGTCCCAGCACCATCGCCATCTCCATCGCTCCCATCACCTCCATCATCTCCGCCCGCGTCACCAGCCTCCTCCTCCTTGCCCTGTTCCTCGGCCACCTGTTGTGTCGGTCTCGAAAAAGTAGACTGGTAAGCAGCCTCGCCCTGAGCTAGAACGTCATCCAACTAGTCCAGATGGGCCAGCTGGAAATATGAGCGCATATAGGACTGGAGCCGCAGGGTCTCTCCACGGAATACACAGACGTCCCTATAGGTCCATGAGTACAGAGTATCCTCCAGGGGAGGGGGACATTATACTGCCTGCTGTCGACGTTCCTGGGCCTACTCACGGGCCCTCTTCACCTCTAAATCAAGACGATCCAGACTCAACTTCCAATCAGTGGAAGCAAACTCTGGGATATATCCATCTATCGGCTCATCGACTGGGATAGGGAAGGCTTTGGCCAGTAGAATGGCCGTGATGGTACGAGGATAAGGCAGTAGGAGTTTAGAGTTGATGGAATGGTCAATAGCCTGGATGGTGAGGTGCATACCCTCCATAATCATGAGACCTGGGTGAAACCAGTCTCTGCGGTAGATAGCGTGGAGGGAATGGTGGATTTCCTTGGTCCGTTCTTGTTTGTGACCAAGGGGGTACAGGTTTTGTTTGAACACATGGTCGACAAATCACATCTGGCGGGGCATATAAGATCGTCGTATAGATTGCCCCGACCCAGATCGGCCGCCACACATGTCCTGGGTAATATGGATAAAGGAATGGGCTTTGTTTAGGATGTTTAATTTAGGTATTTGGTACGAATGGGAAGGAATTGGAGAATGTCAGAGATATTGTCTGGGTTTAGAGATATGTCATGGCCATCGATGGTTGTAGACAGATAGGCGTGTTGGCTAAGGGATTGTTTATGGTATCTTAGATTTTGGTAAAACAGGCGAATGAGGCGTGGGTAACTAATGAGGTCAAGATTTCTAAAATAGAGTTGTGGGGCCAACTTGCGGGTGGTGAGGTTGTTGTGACCCCATTTGGTATCCGTATCTGACGTGAAGTAGTCAGCGTCGATAGCGGCCTCGTAGTTCAGGCCGCGATTGGCGTATTTTGGACCTAATTCATTTGGGTTCGGGTCGTCTGGAGGAGGGGGCAGTGGTGTTTGTTTTTCTTTGCCCTTTGATTTCTTTTGGGGCGGTTGGGAGGATAAGGCTGACCTAATTGGTCGTTTGGTCATTGGTGAAGAAGATGTGGAAGAAATTTTTAGAAAAAAATTGAAAATGTTGGCTTTAAAAATGGAGTATGCATAGAAAGTAGAAAAGGGAAAGGGGGTCACCTGCAAAGCAAAATCCCGGCAAGGGACACAATCAATATATAATTCAACAGTTAAAATAAAAATGGGGTTCACGGGGGAACACCCAGCAACTGTGAGAAGAGCCGATCCCTTTTCACCCACTATCCCGACAAGGGCACACACATTGCGGCAAGTCGCGAGGTACATGCCACATGTTCACAAACAATATATATAATTCTACGAGTATCGTATATATCAAATTCAATTGCGTTAAGAATAGACGTGCATGCAATAAGTAGGTCGCGGAATCGTCTTTGAAAGAACTTAATGAGGTTTTGTTGATCGTTATTTAAAGTATTTAAAAATGTGCAAAGATGTTAGGATATAAGTAACTTTAAAATCATGCTTGGTAAATCAAGTAAGGGCGATTCCATAAAACAGATTAATAGACTCCATGTTATGGAAATCACAATTAATAGACTCAATTCATATTAAAGAACCATTGAGTACAAATGTAATTTAGAACAAGCCTGGGTCTAGTCATATGTTTTGGTTAGGGATTTGTGAGCCTATGTATTACACTATCCTGACAATATTGGTTCTGACTAATTTGACTTCAACTGAGGCCAAGATATAAAATTCAAGTCAATTTCTTAAATATTTCAGATATGAAATTTAGGGAAAAAGGGGATTCCAAAGCATAAATTGAACTTCATCTTTAAAACATACTATCTACTAGAAATCAACATGAACTCAATATACCAGTAATTTCTGACTAGATCCGCTTATCGGTTTAGGGCAGGTTTCAAAAGTGATCAGAATCTAGTTTTAATTTTTGCAGTGGGAGTCGATTAACCCTAACTAGGGTTAGGGTTTGTGACTAAAATCATATGGTGACAAGGAAGTTATGTGTATATATGACTGTGTACGAGAGATGAATATATACAAATATAAATATGTATCTACATACGTGCTTACATAAGTAAATATTCAAAACCCCCAAATAAAAATCCTGGAAATTCCTCAATATGGTCCAAATCAGGGATTAGGGTGTGGGTCTTGAAAAATCAGTGTGTGTGCTTGTAGAGGAGATTTAGATATACTCTACATAGATGGTATAAATACATATGGTATGAAATTTAGGGTCTTGTGTGTGTGGTGGAAGATTGGAAGTATACCGAACGGTTGGGTCCAAGTTTGTGAATCTGTGTTTGTATGTATATATGTATATACAAATATGGATATATGGATATATTTATATATGCATATATATGTATATGTTTGTGTGTGTACCTGTGGTGAAAGGGCGCAGAGACGAGAGAGTTGGCCGCGGTTGCGTGGATTTTTGTGGCGGCGGCGTAGTGGTTGGGTTGATCCGGCGGCGGCGGTGTGGTGGTGTGTGGTGGTTAATGGTTGGTGGTGGTGGTTATGGGTGGGAGAAGGAGAGAATCGCCAAGAGAGAGAGTTTTTGCGAGAGAAAGAGAGAGAAAAAAGAGTCTGAAAAGAAATTAGGGCACAACCCTATTTATATAGGGAAGGCATCCTCGCGCGAGCGGACCGCCAGAGCGAGCCTCGTGAGCGCGGATCCCTCCATGAGGAGAAGCTGAGGCTTTGTTTTGGGGATAGAAAATTTTCTTTAAGGCACAAACCCGCGCGAGCGGTCCGCTCCAACGAGGCCCTCGCGCCAGCGATCCAAGGCGCGAGTTTGGGCAGAACCTTCCTATAAAAGAGATCTCGAAAAATCTCCCAAGGCTAAACATCGCGCGCCCGGTCCTCCCCAGTGAGGGACTCGCGAGTACGATTTGTGGCGCGAGATGTAGTACAACCTTGTTATAAAAAATTTTCAGAAAAAATTTGTCTAAGGGGCCGTTTCGTGCGAGCAGACCTCGCGAGAGACCTGTCGCGCGATCGGGCCGCGCAGGCGAGATGTCAATTTCTAAATTTTTTCTTCTGTTTTCTTGTATAGGGTTTGCAATAATTGATTTTTTTTTATCTTTTTGGGTGTTTAAAATTCAGACATTGGCAGAAAAATTCCTAAAATGTGAATAAAACTAAAGAAATTCTAACAAAAGCTTGGGTTGCCTCCCAAGAAGCACTAAGTTTTACGTCGTTAGCTCGACCGATGCTCATTCTCAGTCGAAATAGATTGGATCTACCAAATCTATTGATTCTATCTCTCTTTCATCTGTCTCGTCAGATCGGTACGGCTTTAGCCGTTGGCCATTTATTTTTAAAGGTGTTCTACCGTTTGTATCTTGTATTTCTATCGCTCCATGCAGAAACACTTGTGTTATTATAAATGGACCGTCCCAATGGGAACGTAACTTTCCAGGGTACAATCTTAATTTTGAATTGAATAACCAGACACGTTGTCCAACCTTGAAATTCTTTCTTACGATCATTTTATCATGGAAAGCTTTCAAACGTTCTTTATAGATTCTCGAGTTTTCATACGCCTCATTTCTCAATTCTTCCAGTTCTTGTAATTGAAGTTTACGATGACATCCTGCTGCTATTATATTTTGGTTAAGTGAATTTACGGCCCAGTAAGATTTATGTTCAAGTTCCACCGGTAGGTGGCACGCTTTTTCAAAAACTAATCGGTATGGAGACATTCCAATAGGTGTTTTATAAGTTGTTCAGTATGCCAAAGCGCATCGGTAAGTCGTAGGGACCAGTTTGGACGTACCGTTTTTTCCAGTATACTTTTTATTTCCCTATTCGAAACTTCAACTTGGCCTTAGGTTTGTGGATGGTACGCGGTTTCTACTTTATGCGTGACGGAATATTTTCGGACGAGTGCCTCAAGGTGACGATTACAGAAATGTTTTCCTCCGTCGTATCTAATCGCTCTTGGTGTACCGAAACGACAAAATATGTTATCTTTTATAAATTGAACCACAACTTTATGGTCGTTCTTTTTAGTCGCAACTGCCTCCACCCACTTAGAAACATAGTCGACCGCGACTAGAATATACTCGTACCCAAAGGATGATGGAAACGGACCCATAAAGTCGATGCCCCACACATCAAATATTTCTATAATAAGAAATGGGGTCAGGGGCATCGCATCGCTACGTGACATGTTACCTGTTTGTTGATAACGATTGCAATTTTGACAAAATTCATGTGCATCTTTAAATAGGGTTGGCCAATATAATCCGCTTTGGATGACTTTAGCGACCGTACGACGGCCTCCAACGTGACCTCTGCATTCTAGAGAGTGACAGAAGTTTAAGATAGAATTGAACTCACTCTCTGGAACACAATGTCGTATTATTTTATCAGAACAATGTTTAAATAACAGTGGGTCGTCTCAGTAATATTGTTTAATTTGAGAAAAGAACCGATCCTTGTCTAAACGAGACCACGTATTCAGGATATATCCCGTAGCTAAGAAATTTACGATGTCACTGAACCACGGACAATTTAAGGCCGACAACGCAAATAATTGATCGTCCGGAAACGAATCCTTTAGAAGTGTGATATCGGTGGATTCAACAAGAATTCGTGACAAGTGGTCAGCGACAACATTTTCAGAACCCTTTTTATCGCGTATTTCATAATTAAACTCCTGAAGGAGTAAAATCCATCGAATTAATCTCGATTTTGTTTCTTTCTTATTCAATAAATGACGTAATGCGGCGTGATCGGTATACACAATAACCTTTGACCCTAATAAGTATGAACAGAATTTGTAAAGGGCAAACACAACTGTAAGTAATTCTTTTTCAGTTGTCGTGTAATTTAACAGCGCATCATTTAGTGTTTTACTCGCATAATAGATGACGTGAGGGATTTTATTAACTTTTTGACCCAACACGGCTCTAACGGCATAATCGGAAGCATCGCACATCAATTCAAACGGTAGTGACCAATCGGGGGATTGGATTAACGGAGCCATGGACAGTAAAGTTCGCAACATTTCAAAAGCCTTCAAACATTCGTTGTCAAAGACAAAAGGAACATCCTTCGCAAGCAGGTTGCACAAGGGTCATGAAATTTTACTAAAATCTTTGATGGACCTTCGGTAGAACCCGGCATGACCTAGGAAAGAACGGATTTGACAAATGGAAGATGGCACTGGAAGTTTGTCAATTAACTCAATTTTCACTTTATCAACCTCTATACCTCTCTTGGATACTACGTGACCCAAGACTATTCCCTCTTGAACCATAAAATGGCTCTTCTCCCAACTCAAAACCAAGTTTGCTTCCTCGCAACGGGCGAGGACTTTTGTAAGGTTTTGAAGGCATTCATCAAATGTAGGTCCGAAAACTGAGAAATCATCCATAAATACCTCTAGGAATTTATTAACCATGTCTGAGAAAATTGCCATCATACACCATTGAAAGGTGGTCGGTGCATTACACAAGCCAAACAGCATACGACGATAGGCAAAAGTACTAAAGGGACATGTGAACATTGTATTTTCTTGGTCATCGGGATAGATGGGCACCTGGTTATAACCAGAGTATCCATCTAAGAAACAATAGTAACTCTGATCGGACAAACGTTCTAGGATTTGGTCAATGAATGGGAGAGGGAAATGATCCTTACGAGTCATCATCTTAAGTTTTCTATAGTCAATGCATACCCGCCAACCAGTGGTTTGACGGGTGGGTATAAGGACTCCTTTTTTGTTTGGTATGACCTTAATACCCGATTTCTTTGGGACAACCTGAGTGGGGCTGACCCAATTACTATCGGAGATCGGATAGATAATACATGCTTCTAAGAGTTTTATAACTTCTTTCATAACCACCTCCTTCATGTTGGGATTGAGACGTCATTTCATTTCTCTAGATGGTTTAGCATTTTCTTCTAAATTTATTCCATGCATGCAAACTGACGGATCAATTCCTTTTAAATCGGCGACCATCCACCCAATCGCTCTCTTATGATTTCCTAGGACATGTATCAGTTGTAATTCTTGAATTATGGTTAAATTGGATGCCATTATAAGTAGAAGTGTAGTGTTCGGTCCTAAGAATGTGCATTTCAAAGAGTCGGGTAACGGTTTAAGCTCAAGTGTCGGGGGACACTCAATGGATGGTAATGCCGGTTCATGTGCAAGAGGCGGTAAAGCCTCTATTTTAGGTGTCCATGGAAACACACCAGTTGTGTTTACTGATTCCAATAAATTATTCACATCTTCAATATTTGTGTCAATGTTGAAATCATTAAAGTTGAAATGAGATAGGCATGCTTCCAAAACTTCATTAGTCAACATAAAAGGCATTGTCTCTTCAACTAATTCGTCTATTAAGTATATGGCATAACAGTCTACTTCTTCATCGTCTCTATATGGTTGATTGGATGCATTAAAGACGTTAAGATGCACGGTCATGTTACCAAAAGTTATATCCATTACTCCAGTCCTACAGTTAATAATAGAGTTAGCCGTGGCTAGGAAAGGACATCCTAGGATGACTGGGACATGTTTACTAGCATCTAAGACTGGTTCGGTGTCTAGCACGATGAAATCAACCGGATAGTAGCATCTATCAACTTTTACCAACAGGTCTTCTACTACCCCTCGTGGAACTTTAATTGACCTATCAGCTAGCTGTAAAGTAGCTGTATACTTGCTCTTAAATCAAGTAGAGTCCGGTGGATATATTTGTCACTGATATGACAAGTGATAGGTGGGGTACCTAGGTCCTTGTATTTTAGAGTGTTGTATTGAAACATAGAACTAACTTTTTCTGTTAGAAAGACTTTCTTAGATAAATGGTTTCTGGATTTCCTCTTTTGGGTACATAAGTCTTGTAAGAATTTAGCTATGGAGGTATTTTCTTAATAGCGTCGAGTAATGGGATGTTAATCTTTACCTCTTTAAATGTCTCAAGAATATCCTTCGGGCGTGTTCCTTTCTTCGAGAAGTGAGATGGGACATCCATGCTTAGAGGGAACGGCATTCTAGGTACATAATTTGATGGATTTGTCGCTTTATTTGTATTAGGTACCGAAGGAACAGGGTCCTTCGTAACTTTATCATTATCTCCATCGTGTTCCCTACTTATTCCTTTACCCTTATCTTTTTGAGGTTCAAGAGGAGGTGTAATCTCCTCCGGACATTCAGTCGCTCTAGTCGACACCGCATTTACTTGGTCACTCACCAAACTTACCTCATATTGTTCTTTAGGGTTTTGGACCAGTTGACTTGGTAACTTGCCCTCATTACGATGGTTTAAGGTATTAGCAAGTTATCCCATTTGGGATTCAAATTTAGCTATCGATTGCGTGTAAGAGTTAACAAGTTGTGACTGTGATTGCAACTGGGCCTCTAGCTTTTTTAACGATGCCAACACACTCTCTTCAAAAGTTTTATCCCTATGAGGATTAGTACGGAAGGGAGGTTGCTGGTATTGATTTTGTTGAGGCCTGGGTGCATTTGGGAAATTCGTCGTCGCTGGTTTTGAATACAAACCCTCACTATTAGATTTCCATGAAAGGTTCGGGTGCGGTCCCCATGTCGAGTCTGGTTTATAACCCGCGGGGTTATAATTGGGTCTTTGGAACTATTGGACAGCATTTATATGTTGTTCTATAAATTCTGGAAACTATGACGCGGATGGACATGCTAATGTCGAATGAGACGAATCTGAGCATAACTGGCATACTTCAACAGGAGGAGGTGGGCCTTGCATGTGGCCCATCATCATGAGTTGGTCCATTTTCCTATTTAATTCTTGAATTTCATATGAATGGTTAGACTCAACTTTAGCCTCTCTTTTTGGTTGTGGTGGGAGGTGTCCCTCGGGGCGTACAGATACAACTTGGTGCATAGAGTTTTTGTTTAACGTTTCGAATATCTTCCAAGCTTCATCGGCACTCTTGTGGAGGAACATCCCCCGCACAAATAGCATCGATGGTGTTACGAACGCGAGAATTAGTCCCTCGTAGAAGACTTGCACAAGTTGCCATTTGGGTATCTGATGATGAGGGCAAGAACGTAGGAGTTCTTTAAACTGTTCCCATGTATCATAAAGGGTTTCGCCATCTTGCATTATGAAATTAGTTATAGATTTTCTAATATGATTTGTTTTAGTGATGGGGAAAATTTTCTATAGGAAAGCAGTATGCAATTCATCCCATGTTCTTATTGAATTTGGCTCCAAGGATTGGAGCCAATACTTCGCTTTGTCTTTAAGTGAGAACGGGAAAAGACGTAGTTTTAACTCATCATCTGTTAAGTTCTGAATTTTTAAAGTTGCACAGATACCTTGAAATTCACCTAGATGATTATAAGGGTCTTCCTTAACAAGACCGTGAAATGACGGAAGGAGTGCAATAGTTGACGACTTGATTTCAAAGTGCGCTGCAGTCACTTCCGGTAATTCTATGTATGACAGTGGCGTGTATGCGGTAGGAGTAAAGTAATCCTTTAAAGGTGGAGGTGGGGGTATGTTAAGATTATCCCCATTATTCCGATTATTTCCATTATTCCTGTTATGTCCAAAATCAGCCATTGGAATAGGTTCGATTTTTATCGTTCTAGTTTTCCTTAGACTGTTAAGAGTACTTCAGATTTCTGACTCAAACAAAGATGACGGTTCCTGTGTGGACTTGTTGTCTAGCATCAACCGAGATCTAGAAGCTTGTGTTGATGACCTAAGGACTCTAAGGGTGCGTTCAAGTTCAAGATTAAGTGAATTTAATTTAGGTTTACTTGAACGGGTACAAAACATAAACTAAAGACTGACTTAATTAAACAAAAATAAACTATGCTAATAATCAAGCATGCAAGCACACAAGACTAATATGATGCATGAAATTATCCTGTAATGCAATGACCGCGTCAAGCCCAGCGCCCCGGGTTTTCTAGCTAATGCAGTGCTCACTCCACACCTACCCTAATGCAAGTAATGCGTCTCAGCGCCCTGACTTACAGTGGTTTGATGCGAAATTTAAACAACGGATTTACTTGGTAATTTTTAATGGATTGCAAATTTTTTTTTCAGGTCCGCGTAAGCTCCGTTGACGTGCACAGCTGCTCCACTCGATCTTGCTAGAATTGATGATTTGAAATCTTCAAAAACAAGGATAATTTTAGCGACTTGAAAATAAAACTAGAAACCAAGAAAATAAAATATAAGCTAATATTTACTAACTAAGTAAATTACGATTCAAAAAATTAACGGCAACAATTATTTCAATCCCCGGCAACGGCGCCAAAAATTGATCTTGTCAAAATCAAGATATAAAAGTATACTTAACTTATGCTTTACTTTCAAAAGATTTGCAGTGTGGAAGTAAAGGTCGAACCCACAGAGATTGTTAATTTTTATCCTTTAATTATTAAAATCTAATCTATTTAGTTATAAGAAAAATAGAACTTCGATTAATTGATGATTTGATTGTTCCCACTAAGTAAACTATGAAATTAAACTATGGAATTCAACTATGGAATTATGGAAATAAATTCTAAAATTAAATCTAAGTAAACTAATATGCCAAATTAAAGATTGATTTAAATATGAGTAGATGAGATCTAGGATTACAAATCTACCACTAACTATGCATCGGGGGTCTAGACTTCCTATTCTAAGTTTTATGTTTGGATAGTCACGATCTATTGTAGCTACAAGCCTAATAATATCAACAAGAAGGTATCGCTAGTTTAATCTAAGCATAATCCATCTACGGTTCACATGAATTATCTACCTATAACTAGGGTGTACCATAACTCATCTTTCCTAAGCATGGATTATAAAAGATGTAAACATCACAATCACATAAGCACTATTGTATGTAAATACTCCTATCAATCACAGAAAAGGACTATTGAGTTCAATAAGTATAAGGAAAAATCTAAGACAAGAATAGATACAAAATACTCTTGATTATTATCATTAAAATTTGATTAAATATAAATAATCCACCAACATACAATCACTATCCAATACATAAAATCCTAAAATAAAAAAGCATAGAATTCCCCCTTTACATAGCTAGGGTTTCCTTGAAACCCTAGATTAGGAGTTTTGTTGCACATGGTGGATGAAAGCATGAAGATTGAGTTAATGGTAGCCATTAGAGACCTCCACGCTTGCTCTCCTCCTTCTTCTTGCCTTCCAAGTAGTGTATGAATGAATATGTCCCCCCTTCTTTGATTTAGAATGAGATATATATAGTTATAGAGAGATTAGGAGGGCTTTCCTAAACCTAATCTCACTAAAACTGCTTAAAATTGCATTCTGGACGTAATTGGACAATTTCGTCCACGTAGGGGTCTTCAGCTCTTCAAAATAAGCGTTTTATGTTTTCTCGTACGAATCGCGCGAGCGGGCCGCGCGAGCGATCGGCTGGATTCTCACGTGAGCGGGCCGCTCTAGCAAATTGGCTTTTTCTGCTTCTTTCTTCGCTCGCGCGAATTGGCTTTTTCTACTTCTTTCTTCCTGTTTTTTCACCCTATTTAACTGAAAATCATTGCTTTCTCCTAAAACCTGACAGAAAGTGGAAAATAAAGTAAAATTATACAAAAATAGGATAAAAATGGCTAACAAATGTGAATTAAGGCATATAATTGGGATTTGTTCTCACCTGATCAACATGTAACTCTAGGGACTTTGAAAATTAGGACACTACAGTTGCATCAACATTAAGTGGAATATGATCAAGATTTTGAATAAACGTAGAAAATATTTATCCATACCTATATATATATATAAAATCCCTTATGTGTGGTTACACATGTAGATTAATGCACATCCAGAAACTTTAATCAACCTTGTTTAATAATCTCTAATCAAGAATTGATTTCAAATTGACCACAAAAGGTCTTGAGACAGTGTGTGTGTATTTAGGACTTGATCCGAGTCAGTGTGCACATATATATATATATTTGTGTATAGGTATACTCTTGTCTGTGCAAACAAATGTAGACATACAAAAATCCCCAACACATAAACTTTGAATCTAATCAGTGTGAGTGTGTGGATGATCAAATTTGTAAATATATGGATATAGATTTGGGGATCTGAAATCCCTAAATTCACAAACCCTCATTGATCAGTGTTATCCCACTAAAGGTTTAGTGTATGGTTCTACATGTTTTAATTTGGTGGCATATAGAGATTAGGGTTTAGGGTTTGGAGCATATGTGTAGACAAACCCCCAAATCATGACCCTAGACTCTAAGCAGTGTATTATCTGGGTATGTTGAACTTAGGGTTCTAGAAACCCACCCAATTTTAACCATAAATCGAATTAGTGTTTGTTTATGTACAAATATGAAGTTGAGAAAGTCTATGTGTGTATATTAACATACATATATATATATATCAAAATCTATATGTACAAATATGTACACATGGATTTAGCTATATATATGCATATCTATATATGTATGTGTTTGTATGTACCTATATTGAGAGGGTACAGAGGAGAAGATTGGCCGCGATTTGTGGTTTTGGCGACGGTGGTGGTTTAGCGGCGACGTCGGTCATCATGTTAGCGACGACACATGGTGGTGGTGGTCCGGTGCTATGTGGTGGTTGGTGGTTGGTGGTGGGGGGATTTGAGAGAGAGAGAGATCGCAAAGGGAGAGAGAGAAAAGACGAAGAGAAGAGAGAGAGAAAGTATCTGAGAAATAATTAGGGCACAACCCTACTTATATAGAAAAGGGCACCTCGTGCGAGCGAGCTTTGCGAGCGCGGTTCTCTCCGCGAGGTGAAGCTGAGACTTGTTTTGTGGTGTTTGGAAATTTTTTGTAAGTCCCAAACTCGTGCGAGCGATCCACTCCAGCGAGAATCTCGCGGGCGCGAATTCAAGCGCAAGATGAAGCAGAGACTTCTTCTAAAAAAATTTCAAAAAGTTTTCTAAGGCCCGACATCGCGCGAGCGGTCTGCTCTAGCGAGGACCTCACGGGCGCAAATTCAAGCGCAAGTTAAAGCAAAGACCGTTGTTTAAAGTTGTTTAAAAATGTTGTCTAAGGGGCATTCTCGCGCGAGAAGCTATTTTTCTCATTTTCTCTTTTGTTTTCTTGTATAAGGGTTTTAATAATCATTCTTTTTCTCTTTTTGGGTGTTCAAAAGTCAGACGTTGGCAGAAAAAACTCCTACAAAGTGAATAAAATGAAAGAAAACTCTACCAAAAACTTGGGTTGCCTCCCAAGAAGTGCTAAGTTTTACGTCGCCAGCTCGACTGATACATGCGCTCAGTCGAAATAGATCAAATCTACCAGATCTATTGATTCTATCTCTCTTTCATATATCTCATTAGACCGGTACGGCTTAAGCCATTGGCCATTTACCTTAAAAGTTGTTCCACCATTTGTATCTTGGATTTCAATCGCTCCATGCGGGAACACTTGCGTTATTATAAATGGACCGTCCCAACAAGAACGTAACTTTTTAATTTTGAATTAAATAACCATACATGTTGCCCAACTTTGAAATTTTTTCTTATGATCATCTTATCATAGAAAGCTTTATATCGTTCTTTATAGATTTTGGCATTCTCATGTGCCTCTTTTCTCAATTCTTCAAGTTCTTGTAGTTGAAGTTTTCGATGGAACCCTATCACCAAAGACTAGTCGGTAAGGGGAAATTCCTATCGGAGTTTTATACGATGGTCGGTATGCCCAAAGTGCATCGTTTAGTCATTGAGACCAATCCTTACGATCTGGATGAACCATTTTTTCCAATATACTTTTCACTTCTCGATTTAAGACTTCTACTTGGCCTTGGGTTTATGGATGGTACGCGGTTCCTACTTTATGAGTGATGGAGTATTTTCGGACGAGCGCCTCAAAGTGATAATTACAAAAAAAAAATTTCTGCCGTCACTTATAATCGCTCGTGGTATGCCGAAATGACAAAATATGTTATCTTTAATAAATTGAGCCATGACTTTATGGTCATTCATTTTTGTCGCAACTGCCTCCACCCACTTAGAAACATAGTCGACCGCGACTAAAATGTATTCGAACCCAAAGGATGACGGAAACGGACCCATAAAGTCGATGCCCCACACATCAAATATTTCTATAATAAGGATTGGGGTAAGGAGCATCGCATCGCGACTTGACATATGTCCTATTTGTTGACAACGTACGCAGTTTTGATAGAATTCGTGAGCGTCTTTAAATAGGGTTGACCAATATAACCCGCTTTGGAGGACTTTAGCGGCCGTACGACGGCCTCCAAAGTGACCTCCGCATTCTAGAGAGTGACAGAAGTTTAAAATAGAATTGAACTCGCTCTCTGGAATACAACTTCGTATAATTTGATCAGAACAATGTTTAAATAATAGTGGGTCGTCCCAGTAATAATGTTTGATTTGAGAAAAGAAATGATCTTTATCTAGACTTGACCAAGTATGAGGGATATATCCCGTGGCTAAGAAATTTACGATGTCACTGAACCACGGACGATTCAAGGCAGATAACGTAATTAATTGTTCGACCAGAAACGAATCCTTGAGACGTGTAATATCATTAGATTCAATAAGAACTCATGACAGGTGGTCGGCTACAACATTTTCAGACCCCTTTTTATCTCGTATTTTGTAATTAAACTCCTGAAGGAGTAAAATCTATTGGATTAATCGAGGTTTCGTTTCTTTCTTATTCAACAAATGATGTAATGCAGCGTGATCGGTATAGACTATAACTTTTGACCCCAATAGATATGAATGGAATTTGTCATGGGCAAACACGACCGCAAGTAATTCCTTTTTCGTCGTCGTATAATTCAATTGTGTGTCATTTAAGGTTTTACTAGCGTAATAAATGACGTGAGGGATTTTATTTACTTTTTGGCCTAGGACAGCTCCAATGGCATAATCAGATGCATCACATTAGTTCAAATGGTAATGACCAATCGGGGGATTGGATTACCGGAGCCGTGGATAGTAAAGCTCTCAATGGTTCAAATGCCCGTAGGCATTCATTATAAAAAACAAAGGGGACGTCCTTGGCGAGTAGATTGCATAAGGCCCTTGAAATTTTACTAAAATCTTTGATAAATCTTCGGTAAAAATCGGCATGACCGAGGAAAGAACGGATTTGACGAATAGACGATGACAGTGGCAGTTTGTCAATTAATTCAATTTTTGCTTTATCTACCTCTATACCACGCTTGGATACAACGTGACCCAAGACTATTCCTTCTTGAACCATAAAATAGCTCTTCTCCCAACTCAAAACCAAATTCGCTTCCTCGCAACATGTGAGGACTTTCGTAAGGTTTTGGAGACATTCATCAAACGTAGGACCAAAAACCGAGAAGTCATCCATAAATACTTCTAGGTACTTTTCAACCATGTCCGAGAAGATCGCCATCATACACCATTGAAAGGTGGCCGGTGCATTGTACAAACCAAACGACATTCGACGATAAACAAAAGTACCATAGGGTCATGTGAACATTGTCTTTTCTTGGTCATCGGGGTAGACGGGCACCTGGTTGTAACCAGAGTATCCATCTAAGAAACAATAGTAACTCTGATCGGACAGATGTTCTAGGATTTGATCAATTAATGGAGGAGGGAAATGATCTTTATGAGTCATCGTATCAATTCTTCTATAATCAATGCATACGTGCCAATCGGTACTTTGGCAGGTGGGTATGAGGATTCCTTTCTCATTTGGCACTACCGTAATACTTAATTTCTTTGGGATAACCTACGTGGGCTGACCCAATTGCTATCGGAGATCAGATAAATAATACCTGCATCTAAGAGTTTTATAACTTCTTTCATAACCAGCTCCTTCATGTTAGGGTTGAGGCGTCATTGCATTTCTCTAGATGGATTAGCGTTTTCCTCTAAATTAATTCGATGAATGCAAACAGATGGATCAATTCCTTTTAAATCGACTACTGTCCATCCAATCGCTTTCTTATGATTACTTAGGACCTGTACCAGTTGTAATTCTTGAATTATAGTCAAATTTGATGCAATTATAACTGGAAGTGTAGTATTAGGTCCCAGGAACGCGTATTTCAGAGAATCGGGTAACGGTTTAAGTTCAAGTTTCGGGGGACACTCGATGGATGGTAATGTCAGTTTATGCGTGAGAGGTGGTAAGGCCTCTATTTTAGGTGTCCATGGAAGTACACAGGTCGTATTTACTGATTCTAATAAATTATTCACATCTTCAATATTCGTGTCAATGTTGAAATCATTAAAATTAAAATGAGATAGACATGCTTACAAAGCTTCTCTAGTCAACATAAAAGGCACTGCCTCTTCGACTAATTCGTCAATTAGGTCTATTGCATAACAGTCTACCTCCTCGTCATCTCTATATGGTTGATTAGATGCATTGAATACATTCAAACGAATGGTCATATTACCAAAGTTATATCCATTATCCTAGTCCTACAATTAATAATAGAATTTGCTGTGGCTAGGAACGATCATCCTAGGATTACTGGGACATGTTTACTAGCATCTAGGACCGGTTCTATGTCTAGGACGACGAAATCAACTTTTACCAACACGTCTTCTACTACCCCATGTGGAACTTTAATTGACCTATCGACCAATTATAAAGTAACCGCAGTTGGTTTTAGTTCTCCTAAGCCCAAATGTTCATATACTGAATAAGGTAATAGATTCACACTCGCTCCAAGGTCAAGAAGAGCGCGATGGATATATTTGTCACCAATGTGACAAGCGATAGTTGGAGTACTCGGATCCTTGTATTTCAGAGTGTTGTGATGAAACTAGAGCTAACCTTCTCTGTTAGAAAGACTTTTTTAGACAAATGATTTCTAGACTTCCTCTTTTGGGTGCATAAGTCTTTTAGAAATTTGGCATATGGAGGTATTTGCTTTATGGCGTCGAGTAATGGAATATTAATCTTTACCTCTTTAAACATCTCTAGGATGTCCTCGGTCAAGTTCCCTTCTTCGAAAAGTGAGATGGGTTGTCTACGCTTGGAGGGAATGGCATCCTAGGTGTATAATTTGATGGATTTGTCATTTTAGACATATTAGGTATCGAAGAAACAGGGTCCTTCGAGACTTTATTAGTATCTCCATCTTGCTCCTCACTGATTCCTTTACCCTTATCTTTTTGAGGTTCAGGAGGAGGTATAACCTCCTCAGGAAGTTTAGTCGCTCTTGTTGACATGTAGTGGGGAAGCCGGCCAATCAACCATGTAGACACACAAAATATAGCAAACTAGCTCATTTACTTGGTCACTCGGCATACTTACCTCATATTGTTCTTTAGGGTTTTGGACCGATTGACTCGATAACTTCCCCTCATTACGATAGTTTAAGGTATTAACAAGTTATTCCATTTGGGATTCTAACTTTGCTATCGATTACGTGTGAAAGTTAACGAGTTATGACTGTGATTGCAATTGGGCGTCTAAGTTTTTTAACGATGCCAACACACTCTCTTCGAAAGTTTTATCCCTACGAGGATTAGCACGGAAGGGAGGTTGTTGGTATTGATTTTGTTGAGGCCTGTGTGCATTCGAGAAATTTGTCATTGCAGGTTTCAAATACGGACCTTCACTATTAGATTTCCATGAGAGGTTCGGGTGAGGTCCCCATGCCGTGTCCGATTTATAACTCGCGGGGTTATAAGTGGGTCTTTGGAACTGATGAACAGCATTAACATGTTCTACAAATTCTAAAAATTGTGACGTGGAAGGATATGCCAATGTAGAATGCGACGAATCTGAGCATAACTGACATACTTCCACAGGAGGAGGTGGTGGGCCTTGCAAGTGGCCCATCATCATCAGTTGGTCCATTTTCCTATTTAATTCTTGAATTTCAAATGAATGATTTGACTCAACTTTAGCCTCTCTTTTTGGTTATGGTGGAAGGTGTCCCTCGAGGTGTACAGACACAGCTTGGTGCATAGAATTTTCGCTCAACGTTTTGAATATCTTCTAAGCTTCATCGGCACTCTTGTGGAGGAACGTCCCGCACAAATAGCATCGACAGTGTTACGTATAGTGGGAATTAGTCCCTCGTAAAAAACTTGCACTAGTTGCCATTTAGGTATCTAGTGATGAGGGCAAGAATGTAAAAGTTCCTTAAACTGTTCCCACATATCATAAAGAGTTTCGCCATCTTGCATCGTGAAATTAGTTATAGATTTTCTAATCTGATTAGTACGAGTGATGGGAAAAAATTCCTGTAGGTAGGCAGTATGCAATTCATTCCATGTTCTTATTGAGTTTGGCTCCAAGGATTAGAGCCAATACTTCGCGTTGTCTTTAAGTGAAAATGGGAAAAGACGCAATTTTAACTCATCATCTATTAAGTTTTGAATTTTTAAAGTAGCACAGATACCCTGAAATTCGCCTAAATGGTTGTAAGGATCTTCTTTAACGCGGCCGTGAAACGACAGAAGGAGTGCAATAGTCGAAGATTTGATTTCAAAGTGGGCTGCAGTCACTTCTGGTAATTTTGTACACGACAGTGGCGTGTACGCGGTAGGAGTAAAGTAATCCTTTAAAACTGGTGGTGGAGGTATGTTGAGGTTATCTCCATTATTCTGATTATTTCTATTATTCCTGTTATTTCCAATATCAGCTATTGGAATAGGTTCGATTTTAATCCTTCTAGTTTTCCAGAGACGGTTAAGAGTACTTCTAATTTTTGACTCAAACAAAGACGATGGTTCAAGTGTAGATTCGTCGTCTAGCATCAACCGAGCTCTAGAAGTTTGTGTTGAAGACCTAAGGACTCTAAGGGTGCATTCAAGTTCAAGATTAAGTGGATTTAATTTAGGTTTACTTGAACGGGTACCAAACATAAACTAAAGACTGACACAACTATAGAGACTAACTCAAATAAAAGAAAATAAACGACGCTATTACTCAAGCACGCAAGCACACAGTACTACTATGATGCATGAAATTATCCTTATGCAGTGATTCGCGTCAAAGCCCAGCGCCCCAGGTTTCCTAGCTAATGCAGTGCTCACTCCACACCTACCCTAATGTAAGTAATGCGTCTCAGCGCCCTAACTTATAGTGGTTTGATGCAAAATTTAAACAGTGGATTTACTTGGTATTTTTAAAATGATTGCAATTTATTTATTTTTTTCAAGTCCGCGTAAGCTTCGTTGACGTGCACAACTGCTCCACTCGAACTTGCTAGAATTTGATGACTTGAAATTTGCAAAACACGGATAATTTTAGCGACTCAAAAATTAACTAGAAATAAAGAAAATAAAACTAAGCTAAGATTTACTAACTAATTAAATTAGAATTCTGAAAATTAACGGCAAAAATATTTCAATCCCCAACAACGGTGCCAAAATTTGATCTAGTCAGAATCAAGATGAAAAGTATGCTTTACTTTCTTAAGATTTGTAGTGTGGAAGTAAAGGTCGAACCCACAGAGATTATATATTTTTGTCCTTTAATTTAGAAACCTTAATCTATTTAGTTATTTGAAAATGGAAGTTTGATTGATTGGTTTAAATCCTACTATTAATTAAACTATGAAATTAAATGAAATTGAACTATGAATTATGGAAATAAAATATTAAGATTAAATCTAAGTAAAGTAATGTACAAAATTTAAGATTGTTTTAAGTATGAGTGGATGAGATCTAGGATTGCAAATCTACCACTAACTATGCATCGGGGGTCTAGACTTTCTATTTTAAGTTCTATGCTTCGATAGTCACGATCTATCGTAGCTACAAGCCCAATAGTATCAACGAGAGGATATCGCTAGTTTAATCTAAGCGTAATACATCTTCGGTTCACATGAATTATCTACCTATAACTAGGGTGTAGCATAACTCATCTTTCCTAGGCATGAATTATAAAAGATGTAAACATCACAATCACATAAGCACTATTATATGTAAATACTCCTATCAATCACATAAATCAAGGACTATTGAGTTCAATAAGCTTAAGAAAAAATCTAAGACAAGAATAGATCCAAAATACTCTTGATATTATCATTAAAAACTGATTATATATAAATAATCCACCAACATACAATTACTATCCAATACATAAAATCCTAAAATAAGAAAGCATAGAATTCCCCCTTTACATAGCTAGGGTTTCATTGAAACCCTAGAATAGGAGTTTAGTTGCTCATTGTGGATGAAAGAATGAAGATTGAGTTGATGGTTTCCATTAGAGACCTTCAAGCTAAATCTTCTCCTTCCTCTTGCCTTCAAAGTTGATGTATGAATGAATGAGTGTAACCCCCAATTGATTTAGAATGAGATATATATAGTTGTAGAGAGATTAGGAAGGATTTTGTAAACCTAATCCGACTGAAATTTTAACCTGAAATCCTTACTTTCTTCTAAAACCTGATAGAAATTGGAAAACGAAGTAAAATTATACAAAAATAGGATAAAAACGGCTAACAAATGTGAATTAAGGCATGTAATTAGGATTTGTTCTCTCCCGATCAGTAATACTAGAATATATATATATAAGCAACTAAGTTGCCGTTTTAGATCCGACAAACGGATCCAAATATCTAGATCTGATCAAATCTAGATATGGATTAAATAAGGCAGATCCGACGTATAAATGGACCGGATCTGGATAATAGAATTGTTAACGGATCTGAATCTGATTTGTGTGGATCCGGTCCAGATCTGATACCATTTACAACCCACCGCCCCTAGATCATGTTCTTCCTGAAAAAACAAATCTTGTTCATCATATAGCTGTTACTGCCATTCATCATCTTCTCCTTCAATCAGATGAATCCCCTCAAAATCTGGGATGTCAATAAGGGATAAATGAAGTCCTAAGGGGATTATAAGGGTGGAAGGGTAAAAGTGGTGGGGTTGGATTCGATGAGGCTGATATTCTGGTGGTTTGGCAGGGGATTTTGAGTGACATGGGGCTATCTGGGTGGTGATTCAATGATATTCTGATCAATGAGGTCTTAGATGTCATGGCAGAAGCACATGTAATCATCGGTGTTGTAGCTAGGGGCTTGGTGGTAGGTGCAATGTTTGGACATATCACAGCTTGGTGGTGGCGGGGTATTTCGAGGGAGGTGGCCTTTTTTGAGGAGGCGATCTAAGGCTGAGGAGAAGGAGATCTCTAGCTTGGTGAAATTACAAGGAGGCTTCTTCTGGAAAGGGAGATTAGAGGAGTTTGCTTGGTTGGAGGGTTGGTACGTCCTAGGGGTACGCCATGGGTTAACTGCTGAGGGCATTGACATTCAGAGAGTTCTAGGAGTAGTCGGGCCTTTTTGACTGGCTTGGAGGCTCTTCCTTCTTAATCTTTCCTTCCCTAGCGTCTTCAATTTGAGTTCCCACCTCAAATAACTCCTCAAAGGTGGAAATGGACTGATAGAATAATTTCTCATGGTAGAGCGGTTGTAGATTTTGGATTAGCATTCTCACTTGCTCCTTCTCAATTGGTCGGTGGGTCATTTGGGCCACTTTAATCCTCCATCTGCTCAGAAACGAAGCAAAGGATTCATTATTGTTCTGCCAAGTAGTTTCCAAATCCCTGATCGTGACATCCAGCTTTTGATTGTGAGAATAGTGATCGACAAACATCCGAAGGATGTCTTCCCATGCCTGAGTTTTGGAGGCTTCCAAGGTTAGGAACCATCAAAGTGCGGACTTCGTGAGAGTTTGGGGAAATAGCATCACAATGTGCTCATGAGTGCAGCCCATTGACTGGAAGATGCTTATACATAGCTTCACATGGCTTTTTGGATTCCCGATTCCATCGAAACAGTCAATGGCGAGCATCTTGAAATTTTTTGGCAGCTTTAGCTTAACGGGCTCAAAAAGGCCTTCCAGATGTAGCATGTAATCATCAACCCCTTTGCTCTTCCTCAATACACTTTCTAGCTTGTCAACTTTATCCATTTTATCCTGGAGCTTTTTCTCATATGCAGGCGGTGGGACCCCTTGAAACCATTCTTCTTCCCCGTTATTCTTATCTTTAGCGACGGGAGGTGGTACGAACCCCGGCGGTGGTGGTGGCATGAATCCCGGTGGTGGTGGGAACCCAGGTGGGTAATATGGCTGCTGTTGTTTCAATTCTTCCATAAACTTCAAGACTTGGGCCAGGCTGTCGGACTGTTGGCTTATGGTTGCTCCCAACTCGGTAACCTTGTTTTCCAACTCTTTCTGGTTCATGCTGAAATAACTTTCGGGCTGATTCTGACCAAATGATTATCTAAATTTTTTACCCAAGATGAGGATTATAGCTGCTGACTTTGGGAATCTATAGTGACCCCTACAGATTTAAGAGGATTATATCAGATTCTAACAATGACAACTTTAGACAAACAATGACAGTGATGTTAATAAATGTGGATTGACTTGTGTACATACTGACTAAGACAGTGCGTGCGAACAAATAGGAAAGGTGCATGCAAATGACACAAGCATGCAGATGTAAGCCCTAGTCTATATGATGTTCCTACTTCTAGCAGATAGCAGCTAAGAAAATAAGGTCCTAGCCATACAGAGTGTGCTAACTTTACTTTTCAATGTGATCACCATGGGAGAAAGAAGAATTTCTGGGATATTTTGGGAGATTCGGGGGAATTTCCAGAATTTTTTAGAGTTTCTAGGAAAAATAGAGATAGGTATTTCTGAGTGACTTGGGCAAAGTTTCTGGAAAAAAAAAACTGGCATTTTGGGTATTTCTGGGAAATTTGGACAGAGTTTTTGGGAAAAACTTGTCATATCTGGGAAATTTGGGATATTTGGACAGAGTTTTTGGGAAAATTTGGTTATTTCTGGGTATTTCTGGGATATCTAGACAGAGTTTCTGGGAAAAACTAGTTATATCTGGGTATTTCTGGGATATCTGGACAGAGTTTTTGGGAAAAACTGGTTATATATGTGTATTTTTGGGATATCTAGATAGAGTTTCTGGAAAAAAATTGGTTATATTTGGGTATTTCTGAGATATCTGGACAGAGTTTCTGGGAAAAACTTGTTAATCTGATGGTGTCATACTGTCTAGCAAGTTTTCACTCTTATGTCTTTGGACCGATAAACAAGGTTTGCGGTGTATTTCTTTGTGAACATGGAGCAAACATCCTTATCATGGCGCCTAGGCAGGTCAACTCAATGTGATCACATGTGAGTGATTGCCTTGGGAATCATAAGAAAGAGGTTCTGCCTCGTGCCACATAAGCGTCTACACAGCGTAGATAATCCCACCAGGGCATACAACAGTTATATCACATTGTCCTATCTGAAAAGATAAATTAACAGTCCTATGAAAGGTTCCACAGGAATCTATATACAAAGGTCGGGTTTAGTCAAAGAGGGTCCGTTGACGAGAGTTCCAATATACTGTCTGAGAGACAGTATGGAAGTTTTTACGCTTTTTGATATACCTTAGAAGGTATAGTATCAACGGGGACTTGTACCCTGGCACAGCAAGACCTGAACAATGTCAGCGCCGCATTTCAGACACAGTCAAAGGGGAAATGCAGAAGTGCCATGCGGTGAACCAGACACAGTAAAAAGATAATTTTAAGGATGCTTCTTATGAATCAAACCTCTATATTATTTTGTTTTGAAAATAAAAAGTTTTCCCAGCAGAGTCGCCAGATTGTGGACACGTGGCCTCCGTGAGCCCACCCTCTGTCCTTGTTTTCCGGCAGGGTTTTGAAATTGATTTGCCTTTGTTTTGAAAGAAAAGAAAAGGTCTGTTGAAAACAGATACAAAGCCGCCACTTGGTCTTTAAGGAACCAAGAAACCTAATTTTGACTCACCTAAATGGATAAAGGGCACTGGCCCTTCGTCACCAAAGAACTTAGCTCGGGGCTTTGGTACGAGAGAGGAAGGAGCCTTTATCACGACTAAAACACCCTTAACTCGCCCCGTCTTTCAACGGGCCTCAATTAACATCCAAACAATCATCTTTTACTATGCTTGGTTCGACAATTAATACTATGATAGTATATTACATCACATAAGAATTTTGAAATGGAAAATCTAAAGATAAGATATCATTCATAAGATCTAAACCAAATATCACACAATGCAAAAGTGAAAGATCACATAAACAAACCTAGGAAAAATCATCTAATCATATATCAAGTAATGAAGTTTTACTAATCTAAGAGGGGACATGGATTGTTCTTGAAACAAATAATCAAAGAAAATAAAATAGGCTTAGCAAGCTAGTATGATACGTGTTAATCTTTGAGAAAAGAAAATCTCTCAATCCCCGAGACAGATGAGAAAGGAAGATGTGATCGAGGGGAAGCATGGACGTGTGATCAACTTCATTCCTTGTAATCTTCTTAGATTAGGAGTAACAAAAACCCCAAATCTTTCACGGATGCAATGTATGATCCTAGAATGTTCAAAGGAAGTAGGTGCTAGTGTTCATAAGATTTCTAAAGTGATTTAAAAGTCTAAAATATGCATGGATGTATGAAGGAAATCATCATAGGATATGTACAAATGTAGTATGGACTACTTCCTAAGACATGAGCTAATTTGGATTGCATGTAAGCATCGAATCAAAGGAAAGGACTCAAAACATGCTTGCTGTGAATAGTGGACAGAACAGTGAGTTTATTTTGTAAAAATGGAAAAGTGGGGTTAGAAATGTTTTTAATTCATGTTTTTTTATGGAGGCCTTCCTTATTGTGTCTAGAACACATATCAAAAAGCCAAATCACTATTGCAGTTACATATTTCTATCTTATATTGGGCAAAGGTGTGAGACCCAAAAGGAAGTGATCCAAGGGTCAAGAGTTATCCATTTGCTCAACTTTGGATCTCGGCCCTTATCCACACCATATCCATTTTCCATCCTTGGATCAGCTTCATCCAACGGTCCACAAAATACTCACCTACACACCTCCCATATCATATAACTCTCCTCTCTCTCATACTCACTATTAGCCGAAATTCTCTCTCTCTCTCTCTCTCTCACATAACTTCCATTTTAGCTATCCATTATTAATATGGAGAGAAAATGTGGTGATATAGTTTTGAATTTTAAAATTGGGGAGACATTATTGGGTGGAAAATTTTAAGTATTTGGAGAGAGTATCTCATAATTCAAATAACTAAACCATTTTTTTTCAAACTAATTTATGTATCCAGATTATCTCTATGGTTGAGAGAAATATATACATATATATATAGGTAGTTCTTAATCCACAAGGAAAGAATAAATACATATATTGCAATTTCTTATCAATACTTAAATATCCCGTGCATTTGCTGGGTACATAGCTAGAACTTTTGTAAATGTAGTTAAACCAAGAGAAAAGAGATCGAAGACAAAAGTGTCTTTGTTGAAGAAACGGAGATGTATCTTAGTTGAAGGTATTTTGCACTTTTCATGTATCTTTGTGTCTCTCAATTCAATTTTTTTTCTTCCTTCTTGATATGTTGGATCTTCTAAACCCAATTGTTCTGTACTATTTATACCATGCGCATGTGTGTAGATGTGTATAAGCACACACGTACAAATACTTTAGCAAGGGAACAAGGGGATATGGAAAAAGGTTGATGTAACCCAATGGTACATGGCAATAGTTTTTTGTGGATCTCACTTTCGGTACGCATTTCTATATAACAAGCTCTTTTGTATATCAAGAAATCAGTTCTCATATTAACCAAAAAAAAAAACGTGATGTAATTAATGACACTGGGTTAGTGCCCTTTTTATTTTTATTTTTTTTTATTCTTATTTAGATGTATTTAAAAACCACAAAAAAAAAAAACAAACAAACAAAACAAAAACAAAAAGATTTAAATTGAATTTTAAAGATGCCACTTGCAAAATGATTTAATGTGTTTTTAAAAATAATTAATTCCTAATTTTCAATTTTGAATGTAGGGGTACCTAAATTATGCTTTTAGTTAACAATATTTACAACCAATAAGATTTTTCTTCTAAAATTAAATAATTTTGTTCTAAAATGTCCTTTACTATCACGATTTGAATTTCAAATACCAAAAGTGAAAATAAATTTTCAACAAAAATGGTTTTCTCAAAAAAAAAAAAAATCAAAAGCAACCGTCTCTCTTCTTCCATTGCTGAATGACGTGAAGAAACCGTCTTTCTCCTTCATCAGTGACATATATCAAACATCTATATAACACTCCTATGAATGAGAAGTGCCTGTGAGACACTTGGTTATCTAAAGGCCAAGTCCCCTCCACTCTTTATATGAATACCTCCTAATCCAATTGACTGCCCCTGCGAGGAAGAGAATGAGAGGACTTTTTGGTCTTTGTAATTGTGAGTGTTGTTGGTGTATTTGTTTGTTCTGTATGTATAGCCTTATATATTTATGATTTGAATTTACCTGCTTATCATGCGGGTTCCATTAGATTTATGGCATGAGTTTCACGGTAAAAATTGGTATTGTCCTCAAAATATTTTGCTAATTCCAACCTACAGAAAAAAGATGGTATGCAACTTTTTCTCTTCCATGTCTATCTCAATGTTGAGTTTCTTCATGTGTGTTCTAAATTTATGTACGTAGTATTTTTTTCTTTAATTAGTATTTATAAATAAAAAAGATTTATTATTATTTGTAGATTATATATAATAATGCGATATTTGACTAATTTAAATTCCAAATTTGGTTTTCAAATTGCTTAACAAATGTACCACATGTTAACTGCATTTGGTACAACTAAAAAATCATTTGCAATCTAAATTTGGGAAAGCTTACATTCCACCCAACAATCTTAATGTCTTATATTGGTTTAGATTTCCAGTTTTAACTCATTACCAGTTGAGAATAAAACAGATATATACGATTTTTGGTTACTTCTAACACTGGTATCTTCTTTTTCAAACCTTATTTTTAATTTATGTTCACATTGTCTCTCTCTCTCTCTCTCTCTCTCTCTCTCTCTCTCTCTCTCTCTCTCTCTCTTTTAAGTTTTAGTTTATGTTCATATTAGTAGAATAGAACAATTTTGATTTTGAAAATACCTTGGGTCCCATAACACTTCAGCCTGATTTTATTTAGTTTTCTTTCAAAAAAAAAAAATAATAAAACAAGAGAAGCTAATTAATTTCAACCTTGGCGTTCATATTGATTTCCAGTTATATCTCATTGCCAAATTTTTTTTTTTTGGTAATGCTTCTGTCTCTCTGTGCATGTGCGTGATGTATAAGGTAAATTATAAAGAGAGAAAAAGAGAGGGAGAGAACTTGGTGGTTACATTGTGATTTTTGCTCCAAAATTATTCTTCAATAAAGTAATAAATGAATTACAATCTTGGTTATGTACAAAAAAAAATTATCATGGGCCATTTGCAAATGAGTTTTTCCATTGAAATTTTGTAATTACCAAAACAAAAACTTAATGCATGAGATTGGTAGCGCTAGCATAAGTGCCGAACATGAATAGTTCAATGATTGATATTAAATGGAATAAAATAATTGTCATTTTGATAAATTTGTCTAAAATATCTTGCAACTTGACGGCCATAATTTTCATGTGTTTTTCATAAATAAATATCATATAGATGTGATTTTTTTTTGAAGTAACTATGGACTTAACAAAAAATAAAATTGAAAAAAAAAAAAAAAACTTCCACTAGCGGTTTAATTGTTTCCGTAATTTAAAGTTTATGTTTAATTGTTTTCCATAGAAATTGGAAAACATACAAATCTACATACAAATTCGCAATGTTTCCATTCGTCATATGAATTCATCTCTTTACTACTATCATTTTGTTTTCTTTGGAAATAATTTATGAAAGAAATACAAAATTTCCACAATTTTATCGTTGTAAGTTTATTGTACGATTTTATTTCATCGATTGTGAATTTTGTATTAGCAATCAAGTTTATTCCCCACCATTGTTATGTGATTGCGGTCACTTCATTAGAATTTTCCTAATACCTTAGTAGTTAAGTTATTTTTTCTTAATTTTGTGGTGGTTACCTCACCTTTGTTATGTGATTGTTGCCACTTCCTTACAATGTTTCTATTCGTCATATGAAAATCATCTTTGATTGGATAATCAGCCATTGGATACACTTAAACAGCTAATAGTGCAATTCTCCTATTTGACAAATAAATGTGTCCTATACATGGGTTCGGAATAGTGACTACGGACCTTTTTTTTTTTGGTCTAATCTAAAAGGATTATTTTCAGCTCCTAATTTGGGTTGTTCTTAAATGACTTGGTATATCAGTGCAGTTTTTTTTTTTTTGTCTAAACTAAGGGATTATTTTCAGCTCTAAATTTGGGTTGTTCTTAAATGACATGGTAAATAAGTGCAGTTTTTTTTTCTTTTTCTTGAGGGTGGGGGAATTTGAATGATAGGGATTACTTTATGCAAAGGATTATGTAGTTTCATGATTTCGGTCAAACTTGGTCAAACCTGGTTCAAATCGGTCAATGGGGACTTTCTAGGAACTTCCAAGACTTCCGGGGGTTTCTGGGAGCTGACGATTTTAACTAATTTTTCTTTAAAACTCATTTTACTACTTTTCGTACGACGTAGCTTGTTTTTAGAACATTTGGTCCAAATCTGGGAGTGTTCGGGCTTTCAGTGGTGTTTTGTTCATTTGTACCACTTTCTGAGCATTTTGAGAGATAGAACCAACTTTTATAAGTCCTTTTGAGTCCTTTCGATCATCGTGAACCACCAAGCTATGGGTCTCCTACATCTAATAGCCGACAAAATGGGGTGTCTACACATACGTAACGTATCGATAACTTCTAAGTGATAACGTAAATGGTGTATATGTTCATATTGTGTTTGGTTTGTAGTATTTTACTCAACTGATCGGCGTGTGGCTTTGGACATCCGTGTCTAGCTGTTATAGTTCCAGGTGCTAGAGATGCTGTTCTGCTGGGCGAGTACCATGATGGTGAGCAAGTGGACGAAGAAGGCTAGGGCTTTGCCAGTTGAGGAAGAGCTCGTGCTGAATCCGTTTTGTTCCCGTTGGGGAATTTTCTTATCTATCTCTTATGTTGTTATTTTTGTTGTTGTGAGCCTTTTGGCCTTTAGACTTTAGTTTATTTTGAATTTGGATATCTATAATATATAAGTATGTATAATGAAGATTGTAGGACACTGTTATTGCTTCTGCAGAACTTAAAAAACATTTTTGCTGTTATTATTATTACTCTGAAATTTTATATTTCATTGGTTTTTGGACAATCATGCAATCTGTAACTTGTTACGAGCCTACGGGTCCGATGAGGAAGCTTATTTCCCTTAATTATCACAACGTCGAGACATGATAGGGATTGTTAGGCATCAGAGCACTAGGTTTAGTTGTGATCGTGATCGTGCTCGTGAACCATAAGATTACCTCACTATAATGACACTATGGCAGTTGATCGGGAGTGAACAAGTCCTAATTACACGCCTTAATTCACATTTGTTAGCACTTTTTATCCTGTTTTTATATATTTTTACTTTGTTTTTCATTTTCTGTCAAGTTTTGGAAGAAAACAAGAATCTAGGCTATAAAAGGGTATAAAAATATACTGAAAGAAGCAGAAAAATCCACATCACACGAGCGGCCCGCTCGCGCGACTTCCCAAAATCGCATTCGCGCGGCCCGCTCACGTGACCTATATTTCAGTAAACTGAAGATCCTTTGGCAAACAGAATTGCCTAATTACGTACAGAAACGTAAATAAAGCAGTTTTAGTGTGATTAGGTTTAGGAAAGCTTCCAAAACTTGCTCCAAATCTATATATATCCTCTTTTAAGTAAAATTAAGGGTTACACAATAATACACAACATTATACACATCCATAGACAACTAAAACTTCAGCCATTGAAGAGGGAGAAGCAAGGAGAAGAAGAAGAAGACCAATGATTCCCATAGCCTCCTCCATCAACCTCTTTCCATTCATCGCTTCTATAGCCGCTTAGACCGAGATCTAGGGTTTCAATGAAACCCTAGCCAAGTAATAGGGTGTTATTTATGTTTTTCTTTTAGATTTATTTTGCATGGATGATGATTACATGTACAGAGGATTTTTTTTATAATGAAATCGAACTTCTATTGATTCAATCGTTACTTTCAAAGTTTATTCTTGTCTTAGATCTATTTTGAATGTGATGTGCTCAATGATCTATATTTGTTGTGCTTGTATGGATTATTTACATGTAATAGTGCTTATTGGAATTGTAATATCAAGTAATAAAATAGTTCATGCCTAGGGAAGACGGAGTGTGTCGCAACCTTAGTTTAGTGTGAGACACTCCGTGCTAACCGAAGATGAATTATGTTGATGCTTGAATCGTAGTTATCTTCTTGACGGATGAATTGGGCTTGTAGCTAGTACGATTCCCCATTATCATCCAATGTAATAAGTTAATTGAATACATAGATAACCCTTATTACAAAGCTAGTAGTGGATTTACAATCCTAGATTCACTTTAACTATTGTTTACAACAATTTTTAATCACTTTCATTATTTTGATTTATTTTCATGTTCTTAGTTTAATTAAAATCAAAATCAAAGTTCTGTTTTCTTAAATTAACTAGACTTAGGGTTTTTAAAATTAAAGTGCTTTAGTAAATCAATCTCTGTGGGTTCGACCTTTACTTCCACACTATAAATCCTAAGAAAGTAAAGCATACTTTATATCTTGATTTTGACAAGATCAATTTTTGGCGCTGTTGTTGGGGATTGCAAATTACTACCTTTAGTTTTAGAATCTTAGTTTAATTAATTCGTAAATATTAGATTAGGTTTTCTGTTTCTTACTTTCCATTTTTGTTTTTAGTCACTACTTAACTTTTCTTTTTGTTTTGTAGTTTCTCGTGTCATCAAATTCTAGCGTATCGAAGTAGAAGAGCTTAGCACATCAAAGGAGCTTACACGAAAAATAAATAAATAAACAAAAAATCAAGTAAATTGCTTCCTTTAAAATTCACTTCAAACCACTATAAGTCAAGGCGCTGAGACGCACTATTTGCATTAGTTTAGGGGTGATTTACACGTGCATTAGCTAGGAAACCCGGGGCGCTAGGCTTTGACGCGAATCACTGCATCATAGGATAACTTTCATGCATTATAGTAGTTGTGTGCTTGTTGTCTCATTTGCGTGATTGTCTTTCGTATTTGTTTGAGTCAGTCTATCTTAGTGTCGATTTTTTTTTTAGTTTATGTTTAGTACGCGTTCGAGTAAACCCACTTTACATTCTTTCAACCCTAAACTTGAACGTGCCCTAAGAGTCCTTAGGTCATCAACCCAAGCTTCTAGAGCTCGGTTGCTAGATGACGAATCAACTCCGAAACCGTCGCCGTTATTTCAGGCCAAAAATCAAAGTACCCTTAAACGTTTAAGAAAAACTAGAACTATTAACATCAAACCTATTCTAATGGCCGACTTTGGAAACAACGGTAACAATCAAAACAATGGAAATAACCCTAATGTACCTCCACCTCCTCCGCTTAAAGATTATTTCATTCCTACGGCCTATATGCCACAAGCAGGTATCGAATTATCGGAGGTGACAACATCTCACTTTGAAATAAAGTCATCTACTATCGCGCTACTCCGTTCATTCCATGGCTATATTAAAGAAGATCCTTATCATCACTTAGGAGAGTTCCAAGACATATGTTCTACATTGAAAATTCAAAATCTAACTGATGATGAATTAAAATTGCATCTCTTCCCATTTTCCTTAAAAGATAAAGCTAATTATTGGCTCCAATCCCTTGAGCCAAACACTGTTAAAACATGGGAAGCATTACATACCACATTTTTACAAAAGTTTTTCCCCGTCACAAGAACTAATCAAATAAGAAAATCTATTATGAACTTTGTGATGCAAGATGGGGAAATACTCTATGACACTTGGGAACAATTTAAAGAATTATTGCGCTCTTGCCCAGATCATCAAATTCCCAAGTGGCGATTGGTACAGATCTTCTACTAGGGACTTGTTCCCTCACTTCGTAATATCGTCGATGCTGTTTGTGCAGGTACCTTCTTACACAAAAGCGCCGATGAGGCATGGAAAATTTTTGAAACATTAAGTGAGAATTCAATGCATCAAGCCATGTCGGTATGTCCTGAGGGGTGTGGTGTCTTCCACCTAAACCCAAGCGAGAGGAGCGTTTCGAGTCAAGTCATTCAATCAAAATACAAGAACTATCTAAAAAACTTGACCGATTTATGACAATGAACCAAACGTCTGGCTCACCCTCTCATGAAATTTGTCAATATGTTCCGATCCTTTGCATTCTACACTTGCATGTCCATCCGCGTCTCAATTTCTAGAATTCGTGGAGCAACACATATACTCTATTCAATAATTCCCACGAAATAGTTATAATCCTACGACAACAAATTTTCCTAATACTTATCGACCCCAATTTCAACAAAGTCAATACCAACACCCCCTCATAATCCTAACCCTCCAAGGGATGACGCTTTTGAGGCAAAGGTGTTAGCATCCCTTAAGACTATCGAAATGCAAGTGCAAGCACAAGCACAAGCACAAATAGTGCACTCTCAAACACAATCCATTGCGAAGCTTGAGTTCCAAATGGGACAACTAGCTAATGCGGTGAATCGTAGAAATGAGGGTAAGTTGCCTAGTCAAACAATTCAAAACCCTAAGGGACAATACGAGAATGGGGGTTCGAGTGAGCAAGTAAACACCGTCTCGACTAGAATGACTATTCGAGAAGAGAAAGTTGTTGAAATTCCGAGTGAGAGTAAGAAAAGTGTGAACATTAATTCAAATCATGAAAAGGGTAAGGATACGAGTCGAATTAAGAAAGAAGATGAACCAGTCCCAACTAATTATGTTCCAAAAATGCCTTTCCCACCAAACGTTGAGGAACAGTCACATTTTTCAAAGAAATGATCGAAAACTGAAGATATACTAGAGGTATTTAAATAAGTGAAAATAAATATTCCATTTCTCGATGCTCTAAAACAAATTCTTGCTTATGCTAAGTGCCTTAAAGACCTATGCACTCAAAAGCGCAAGTTGCGCAGTTATGTTCCAAAAAAGGTTTTCCTCACTGAAAAAGTAAGTTTGATCTTCCAACACGTTCCTCCGAAGTATAAGGATCCTGGAACGCCTATAATTTCATGTGTCATTGGTGACACTATCATTCATCAGGCTCTCCTTGACTTAGGAGCAAGTGTTAATCTCTTACCTTACACGGTTTACAAACAGTTAGGTTTAGGTGAACTTTAACCCACGGCAGCAACCATATAATTTGCGGATCATTCTGTTAAAATCCCTAGAGGAATCATCGAGGATGTCTTGGTGAAAATGGATAAATGTTATTATCCTGTCGATTTCATGGTCCTTGACACTGAACTGGTGCTAGATGCTAGGAAATACATTCCTATCATTCTTGGTCGTCCATTCTTAGTCACTGTCAACGCTCGTGTCAACTGTCGAACGGGGGTGATGAAAGTGTCGTTTGTCAACATGAATCTAAAATTAAATGTATTCAATGCTGTCTATCAACCTCCTAATGATGACGATTGCCCTTGTGTGGCAGAGAGTGTGGTTAGACAAGCTAATGGACCCAATAACGTAATAAACATGAACAAAGGGAAGGAGATAATGCACAATGAACAGAAAGATCCTAACAACCCGGATCCTAATGATGAATTTACTTAGAAGGTGAGAAATTGATTTGAACATAATCAGGGAGAACCATCAATCGAGATAACAAATAATGACATTAGTTTTGTTTTCCACCGAAGTATCCATAATGTCTTCAAGTGTACAAAGTCAGTGTTTCGGCCTCCATGAGTCTTGAGCTAGAATAGTCTAGCTAAAGATGTAAAAGACAACACTTCTTGGGAGGCAATTCAAGCTTTTATCGTTTTATTTTCTTGATTTTGTACACTTTTTGGGTCATTTTGGGTCAGTTTTGGTCATTCTGGACAGGTTTGGGGGTCAGGGTCAATTTACTTTGAACTTATTTACATTAAAGGAAGAGAAAAGAAAAAGACACAATGTTGCGCGCGCGGCCCGTTCGCGCGACGTGTCGCTCGCGCAGCCCGCTTGTGCGAGATTTTACCTTAGAGAAAATTTGTCCAAACTTTTTATATATACCCTCAGATTCATGTCGCGTTACAAATTACGCGTGCGAGGGTCTATCGTCCAAGCGGTTGGCTCACGCGATCTGTTGATGTAGAAAATATTTTTGATGAATCTTGACAGCAAGCCTCAGATTCATCTCACTGAGGGATTCGCGCGTGCGAAGGTTGCTCGCGCAGCCCGCTCGCGCGAAGGGGTATTTTTGTGTTTTTTTCTCTTTTGTTCTTTTCTTCTCACTCCCAACCCTTACATATGTGTTTTCTCCTTTCTGTTTGCTCTCTTAGGCCCCTTTTAGATCGAGTCTTTCTTTGCTTTGTTAGTTCAGTTTATGCTTGTTCTTTCTGACTTTCATTGAGTTTTTTTATTTTAGTTTAGTTTCTTAACAAGCACGTCGTGCTCTACATTACATATATCGTTGTTATTTTTTTTTGTTATTTTCTTTTGTAAGTATGAACAGGTGAATTAGTAGCTCAATTTGGAGCAATTGAACTTGATCGCCATATTCATATACATTCACCTGGTTTGTGATTACTGAGATCGAGGTAATATCATTCCTTCCTTATATACTCTCATTTCTTTCACTTTATTGTTTCATTGGGGACAACGAAAGGTTTAGGTTTGGGGTATGCACTCACATGCACATTATTATGCCAATTTTTCAAAAAAAAAATTTGATACTTGTGCTTAAATAAAAGATGTTACTAATTCAAGTCGATACTTCTTGTTATGTAACTTGGATTATAATAGAATGGTAAAGATGAGAAGATGTGATTAAACAATTGTTGAAGTCATGAGGTGACGTTTTAGGTTATGTATAGTTTGAATCGTAGTTTTATATCATAGATTTGCACACAAACCTATACACTGCACGTAGTTGCTTGAATACATGTTTGATGTGAATTGTAATATGATTTGGATCTCTAGATAACACATAGTATGGAGACTAGACCCAGTGAGCTTTTTAGCCTATCTTTTCATTTTAGAGGGTTATAAATACATCTTGTGTTTACCAAATTTCATTGAAATAGCCCATTAACTCGTTGTTTAGTCTCATTATTCTAGTTTTGGTTGATAGTCAAGTTAAAATACTGGTTACCATACTATATAATCTTCCGTCACCAAACATTGAAAAACCATGTGACCATAGGAAATGATTTTAGGCCTTCTTTGTTTTCCACCCTTTTTGACCTTTAGCCTATCCAGATAAATGATAAATTTCCTTAGTTCGCCCCTTTGAGCCTTTAATGTGTCTTTCTTTCTTTAATCACATTTATCCTTTTTTTGCCTCAATTTGGCCAACTTGGAGTTTACCACTGAAAGATTGATCAACTTTTAGTGGTGATAAAGCGATGTGTCAATTGAGAAGAAGGAGAAAACAAGATGATGTTTGGGGTAGTTGCCTTGGTATTCAATGAATATTCGTTTCAAAAGCAACAAAAAGGAAAAGAAAAAGATTGAAAAAAAAAGAGAAAGGTGAAAGAATAAAAAAAATATGAAAAGAAGAGAATGAAAAGATGAAAGTTAGTAGAAGAATGAATAAAAGAAATTGAACATGCCTTCCAATGTCATTCTAAAACTACCTAATGAATCCTTTCTATCTTTTTTCATTGCCTGAGCCACATTACAACCTTTGAAAAGTCCTATTTGATCCTAGAAAACATGGTTTGGATATGCAAACAATGGGAGTGGATTAAAACATGGTAACAATGAATTTTTCTTGACTATTGGCATCCTATCCATGAGACTACTATTCTTTCGTGTCATGCGTCTTTCGTGTCATCCTAGAAAACATGGTTTGGATATGCAAACGATGGGAGGGGATTAAAACATGGTAACGATGAATTTTTCTTGACTATTGGCATCCTATCCATGAGACTACTATTCTTTCGTGTCATGCGTCTTTACCGAGTTATATGTGAGTATTTCTCATTTTGAAAACATATTTTGTTGGCTCTGTAGACACCCTAATTTTGGCAAAACGTCGAATTAAGGGGAGTATTGCCTCTAGATCCGATGATGACAACGTCTGACTAATATAGGGCTTCCAAAAGTGATTCAAGCTCTTCAAAAGGCTCTTTAATTCAAACAAAAGAGGGAAAAGGAGAAAAAGAGAGAAAAAGAAAAAAAAAATAGAAGACAAACTGCACATGGCACATTTTACGGCATTCTCGGGTTGCCGGTGCAGTACTTGCTGAGTGCCGTACGGCAGTTGGTAAGTGCTGAATCGGAAGTCAGTGAGAGCCGTTAAAATGAACCAAGTGCCACAAGTTGTCCACAGCATTCATTGAGTGCCGCATTGGCAATCAGTGATTGCCACGCCGGCATTTAGTGAGTGCCGCTCCGGCATTCATTGAGTGCCGCTCCCATCTCCGTTGAGTGCCGCGTTTTGTGGCTGCCAGCTTTGCAATAGTACGTTTGATACCTTCAAAAGGACGTCCGAAATTAGGGTTTTGCCTCTGAAATGACTGAAATAACCCTCCAAAGTTTGCCTATATAAGGAGGACTATCTTCATTGGCAAGGGAGAGAACAAAAAGGGGGGGACTACTACACATTTTTGGGAGAGGGGAATTTCAAGGAGAAAACAAAAAGAATTTTGGGAAAAGAAAGTTTTTGAGAGCTTGAAGAAGAGCTTGGAAGATCTTAAAACTATAGAAGTTTGAGGATAGTTGGAGGTGATACTCTAATCATGTTAGTTTTCTTTTATTTCTTCTTAGTTTGGGTCAAAAATATCTATGAATTCGAAGTAAACAAGCTTTCTTCTAAGAGGTTTTTTGATGGATTTAGAGCACTTGCTCTCTTAGTTTTCTTTATTTCATTTCTTCTTGTTGTTTGTACTTTTATCTTGAGATTCTTGGAGATCTTCAATATCTCTCTTGAAAACTCTTGAGTTTGATCTTTTGATCCCATGTAAGTCTATGCTTCACATGAGGGCCAAAGATTGATCATCATTTGTAAACAAGTAGATGGACCCAAGTCCATATTCAATTACTTGGATTCTCTAACTTGGGATTTTATAAGATCTTCTCTATATCCCTTTGGAATTCATAAGTTATAAGTTATTCTTATATCTCCAATGACCATCAAATGGAAGGAGAAGTAGTTTGGGTTAAGCCAATCTCTATGGCTTGAGAGATAGACTTCACATAAGTAAAATTTGACAAAGGTGCAGTGAGCTCACAAACCACCTTTGATCAAAGATTTTTAGTTAAATAATGGACCGTTAGAATTGAATGAAACCAACTGTAGAGTGTCAATAACACAAAGATCTACCACTGAAATTTTTGTTTTAGTAGGATCTCATGGATAACATGGTTTGGTCATAGTTTTGTTAGACAACCATATTCTATCTAGAGTTTCAAAACAGCAAATTAGTTTCAACATAAGTAAATCAGAGCCTTAATCAAGCATTCTTGGCTCCAAATAATGTTTTCTATGAATTTTAATATGTTAATAAGGTCTCCTAAAAAGATTAGAGTCTTTCTGATTCATTTACTATTTTTAAATAATCGTACAAAATCTCTAGACAGAGATTTGTAAATCTTTGATTGATGTCTGGTTTTTGTCCATTTCCCAGAGATTGGACCATTGATCTTTGCTTTTTATTTTTGGGTTGGAAACTAGACTCACAGAGGCATCTTGTGTCCAAAAATCATTGACATCAAACCATGGGGACTATGCTTTTCAAATTTCTAAAGCCTTGATTTGTTCTCTGTAATTTTCAGAATCTCTGGATAGATTTGGTATACTTTGCAAATAATGGCTCATATGATCTTTCCATGACCTAGGGCTTAGACCATGATTTAGCAATGATTAGCTAAGCTTAAATACAGAGGCTAAATGGTCCAAATCAAGGAATAATCCAATAGTTCATTTCATATCTATGTAATCATACACATTCATCCATATAGATTGGTATTATAATTCATAATTGTGTCACTCCTTCTACTTGATAGAATTAAGCTAGACATTTAAGGGTGGTTATTTGATATTATATATCCTTTCTAAAACATGCGGACTAATCCTTGTTTTGTAGCCCCAATAAGGTATGATCTCTTGACCCTTCTTAGGATTAATTATTTCTTAATTTCATTGATTTTCAACTTCATGCGTGACACCTAGAATTAAGATTCACCTTATGTGTATATATGTGATTAGAGACCTTTTATTAGGATTTCTACTTCTTGTATGCATTGCATATTTCAAAATCACAGCTGGATCCCAGGTAAGTTCTCTTGTACCCTATTGCATGTCATATTGCTTGCTAATCACTTATTTGGTTTTGAATGATATTTTATCATTTGCAATCTTGCACCCTTTAGACTTGCTTTTGTAATGTATATTTATACATATTGTTAACCTTAAGGTATATTAAGGCATATTTAATTATGTTTTGATGATGTCAAATATGCTATGATAATTACATGATTCATATTGATTCATTCCTTGTTATTATCATAGTCATTTTCATGTTCTTATATAATCTCATGTATCAATGTTTTAACATCTTTGTGTGCATGAGATTCAATTGGTGTAGATCAAGATTACAAGGAGCTCAACAAGGATCAAGCTTGAAGACTTGAAGATATTTCATCCTTGGTTGAAGTCTAGGACCATCATTGTAAGGCATCTTGATCTCACACTCTTAGGGGCTCAAACAAATGCTAAAAGTTAAAGTTTTGGAAACAAATTTTAAATGGGTCATCTTTAAAGCAATGCCCCAATCAATTGGAAAATAAATAATTGTTGAATCTTATATGGTTGGAAAGGTATTTGAATCTAGTTTCCAAAACATCAAACGGATCAAAAATCCGAGTTTTGTAGAGGGAGTTATGGCCTTTTTAGTGGAGATGTGTCAGTCTGCCAAACAGGGAGAGGCAGTCGACTGAAGGCCCGATGCAGTCGACCGAACTGAGCAGAATGCAAATAGAACCCTCTGTAAACACATCTCAGTCGACTGGTTCATGTTCCAGTCGACTGAATCGACCTGAAAAGGCATAACGGCTAGTTTTTAAAGGGGTTTTTAATTACCAAATGTGCCACCAACGGCTATAATCTTCCAAGGCCTATAAATACATGTTTTCCCAAGCTATTTGGGGTTGACATTTTGATGGAAAAACATAGTATTGATCACTCATCTCTTTGATCTTTAAACATTATTATTTGAGCCCTAGTTTGAGTGAAAAATCAATTTGCTCTAGATTTCAATTGTAATTCTTGAGAGAGCAAATTGTAGTGAGCTTTTATTTGTATTATCTACTCACTAAGGAGTTATTGTGTGAGCTTCAAATTGTATTATCCACTCTAGAGAGAGAGAGTTTAAATTTGTATTCAAATCATTGTAAAGGTTGAGGGTTGGTAACCCTTGTGTGCAAAGAAGAGGCGTTCTTCTTTGGGAGAGATCTTAGGCTCTTGTAACGGTTTGGTGCACACCCGTAAGTGCTCCGGGAACGGTTTGGTCTACACCCGTAAGTAGATCGGATTAAGGAATCCTTAAGAGGTGTTCTTGAGGGGTGGACGTAGGCCGCGGGGTGCGATTGCCGAACCACTTGAAAAATCGGTTTGCAAGTTTCTCTTCCCTTCTCTTTTTACTTAATTGCTTGTGATTGTGTTTTTAATTTGCAATTTGTTTTAAAAGGTTAATTTCCGCTAAAAACTTATTCACTCCTCCTCTAAGGTTTCCACTTTTGGGCCAACACATATGTATTAGTTGAGGGTACATTTAGATTAATAATTCGATTAAAAGGATATTGAGTAGAGGCCTATCACGAGATAGGATGAGATGGGGTGTTTTAGTCCGTCGGGCTCCTTCCCCTCTCATTCCATAATCCCCGGACCTAGTTTATCTTTGGTTTCGTAAAAGATCGATTTGCTTTTAAAATGGTTTCTTAATTTTCCTTTTAAAAATTAAGTGATGAATCGTGTTTTGTATTTTGAATTGAAAAACAAATTTTAAAAAAGCTGTGGGTAAGAGAAAATTGTGATATCCATAATCTGGCGACTCTGCTGGGGATCAAACCCAGAATCTCTGATTTCACAGACCAGAATTTCTGATTTTGGGTTCACTCAAGGATTAGACTTGAAAACATCCCTTTTAATCGAATTAATTAATTTTTGTGTGCCCGTTGCATTGCACTTGCATGTCCAGCCAGTCGATTGCACGGAACTATGACCTTGGAGACTCAGGGCAACCCTGTCGGTCAAGTTATCATGGGAGTATGTGATCACCCTTGATCTTGTACCATGATTTGGTATATGAAGCATACTATCGGATGTGTGTTAAGGGTCCCTTATTTGACCAAAACCCAGCCTTTGCATGGTAGCTTCTATAGAACCTTTCAATCTTGGGAAACCAACTCTTGATTAGGATTATATGCTAGGGAGTTTTGTATGATTACTTGAGATGATGACGATGCTTGTTTGATGTAGGATGTGTAATCTTCTAATTATCTTTTAGCAACTCCTTCTTATGTCCCGCGACATTTGGGAACATGCTGAATCTTGATTGTAAGATTACATCTCTTATCTGATTAGCTAAGCATGATTGGCCTTGTATGCATCCGAATTCATGAAAAGTACGGTGATAATCCGCTCATGTGACCCTTCTACCCAGAGAATTTAAATCCATCTTTGTAAGCGAACAAGATTTTTTTTTGGAAAATCATACTTTCAAAATCTTTGGAGCTCACCTTTTTATTAAAGCCCCAAGCTAATCTTTGTTAGAGTATATTTTCACATGATCATCTTCTACGGAAAAATCCAAAAGTTTTGGGAATTAATTTTGGAAGAAATGCTCTTCAAATGAATTTCAAAGCAAAATTTCAATCCAATCATCTTTATCGAGAGATATTTTAACATCCTTATTTTTAAATAAAAGTTTCAAAATCCTTGAGAATTGTTTTTGAAAGATTTCATCATTTAAAGGAATGCTTTTCAAATGAATTTTGAAATTTTTTGAATACTTGACCTTTGAAAGGGTAGTGAGGATCACAATGAGAGGTGAAATTAGCGCATTTGACATGAATGAGAATTTTATGTGCTTATGTGTTTTATGGTTAGGATTAGATTTTTCATTTCTTTGGCATATAGAATAGGCACACACACACACATGCATTGCATCCGTGTGACATATGAACCGTTCATGAATATTTCACTAAGCATTTGCAAAAGAAAATGTTAAAAAATAATACTCCCTCCGTCCCATTTTATGTGTCCATCTTTCCTATGTGGGATGTCCCAAAACTGTTGTCCACTTTCCTAAATTAGTATGTACATTTTACTTAGTTTCCCTAACTACCCTTCCTTGCAATCAACACCAAAACAAAACAAAAAAAGAAAGTGCAATGATTATGGGCAATTGTGGAAAGTAGGTGTAGATTCTTTTTGTCCCCTTAAATAGTTGGATTCTCCAAGATGGATATATAAAATGGGACGGAGTGTAGACACCCCATTTTGTCGACTATCAAATTTAGGAGACCCATAGCTTGGTGGTTCACAATGATCGTAAAAGACTCAAAAGGACTCCTGGAAATCAGCTCTATCTCTCAGAAAGCTCAGATTGACCAAAATGCCCCTGAAAGCCCGAAGACTCCCAGATTTGGTCCCGAAGTTCTGAAAACATGCTATGTCGTAAGAGAAATGATAAAATGAGTTTTTAAGTAAAACCGGAAGAAATCGTCAGCTCCCAGAGACCCCCGGAAGTCCCGGAAGTTTCCCGAAAGTCCCCGTTGACCGGTTTGACCAAGGTTTGACCAGAGTTTGACCAAGTTTGACCAAAATCGTCTGAATTCAACGGAATCATTAGAAAAGTATTAAAATGAGTTTTAAAAGAGAATCGAGCGAAAACGTCGGCTCCTGGGAGCTCCCGGAGGTTCCCAGAACTTCCCGGGAATCCCAGATTTGACCAGTTTGACCAAGATTTGACTTTGTAATCGGGGCACCAAAACAATTTTCAAATATTTTTCATGGATACTAGAGGTCAATAGCTTTTCAACGGTATATCAAACATAATTCCTGGATTTAAAATGAATTTATTTTGAATTTCCGAAGGCGAAAAAGGCGATCAAATCGGCTTTTATCGCGAATACCGCAAAACTTTTAAAAGTGACCTATCCCCAAACTTTTTTTTTATGTAAATTAGACTCCATTACCTTTCCAACGGTATATCACAACCTCAATTTGGAGTTCGTATGCATTTTCTATGAATTTTGGACGAAATAGGGCCTTTTCGCGAATACCGGAACCTCTGGGGGCCTAAACAGCATTATCTGGACGAAGGAGGAGCAGTGCCGCCGCGGCACTGGCCCACTGCCGCCGCGGCACTGGCCCATTTCCGCCGCGACACTCCCCTCCAGAACAGTGTATTTTTGTAATTAGTTTTGTGGTCCCATTTTGATTAATTAAAAACCAAAACGACATAGTTTTATGATTTCAAATGTTTGGAGCCAATGGGAATACTTTCTAAATCCCAAAACCACCCCAAGTTGGCCTATTTAAACCCCCCATTGCTCTTCATTTTGGGGGAGTGAAATGCAAGTTTAAGAAAAGTTTGGGAGAGAAAGTTGTAGAGATAAGGTTAGAGTAGAGAGAAAAGAAGCTTTCTTCTTTGATTTTTCAAAACAAAAGTGAGTTCTAAACTCTGTTTCTACCTCATTACTCCCATTTACTTCAACATTCAATACACCCAACCACCATTTTAGTGAGCATTTAAGAGAGTGGAAGATTCTTCCATGTCCAATGTCATTACATATGAGTGAAACACCATGCTACAAGTTCAATACTCCATGAATATCATCTATTGATCATTATCTACTTGCTTGTTTATTCATTGTTTATCTCTTCTTACCTCATTTCTTTTTGATTTTCTTTATTTACTTACTAGTTCATCATCACCTAAATGATGACATGAAGTTTGGGGTGAGTGAATCCTTATGGGTAGTAGCTCTTGACCTCAAAAACATGTTTGATAGATGATGATCATAACTTCAATACCTCCAAGGTATCCTTGAAGTGTATTGAAGTTATGCTCAAATAAAAATGAGTCTCTCCAACAATCTTGGAGGTTCTTGATGATGAGTTGAATGTTGGCATTTTAAGTGGTCATAATCTTTATTGAGTATTGAAAATACACTTTCAAAACCTCTATTTCAAAACCCCCCTCAATCCCTCTCATTTTGATTTCAAGAAAGAAAACCTTATTTTCCCCAAAATCTTCAAAACAGTGAGTCAAAACAGTGAGTGAGCTGAGTTCAAAGATTTCTCTAGAACTCAATACTCAACATATAGATGCAAGGCCACTTGGAAAGTCTTCCTAACTCATTGGAGAACACCCATGATTTTTGGCTTGACTTGGAAGTACTTGAAAATGGTCCATTGGGACCCAAACATTCCTTCCAAACATTCTGCCTCTGCTGTCACAGCAGCTTGACTAAATTCCAACTTCTTTTTCAGAAATATTTTCCAAAAGGGGTGGTCCCAACTTATTTTTCCCTTAAACTTCAATGTCTCAGGGAATGTTCTGTATAAAATGGGCCCCTAGATCACTCGTGTTCATTTTCTAAGATTTTTCAACATTTCAGTCGACAGTACAGACTCTGTTTCTGAGTGACCTCTGTTGTTCATATGATTTCTCTCAATCTGTGATAGTTATTAAAGATTGGCTTTTTGAGCTGTATTCTAGACACAATAAGGAACATCTCCATAAAAAATAATGCATTGAAAGCATTCCTAACCCCTCTTTTCCATCTTTACAAGATCATGTTACTGTTTTGTCCACTATTCACAGCAAGCACATTTTAACTTTCATTCTTTGATTTGATGCTTATATGCCTTCCAAATTAGTTCATATCTTAGGAAGTTGTTCATACTACATTTGTACATATCCCATATTGATTTCATCCATCCATTCATGCACATTTTAGACTTCTAAGTCATCCTAGGAATCCATGAACACAAAGCACACTACAACCTTGGCACATTTTAGATACATACATTGCATCCATGCAAAGATTTGGGGTTTTGTAACTCCTAATCTAAGAAGGTTATAAGGAATGATCATGATCACACGTTCATGCTTCCTCTCGATCTAATCATCATTTCTCATCCGTCCCGGGGATTGAGAGATCTTCTCTTCTCAAAGAATAACATGCATCATTCTAGCTTGCTAAGCATCTTTGTTTTCTTTGATTTATTTGTTTCAAGAACAATTCATGCCCCCTTTAGATTAGGAAGTCTTGATTGTTTGATACATGATTAGACGATTTTTTCTAGGTTTATTTGTGTGATCTTTCACTTTGCATTGTGTGATATTTGGCTTAGATCTTATGAATGATATCTTATCTTTAGATCTTCCATTTTCAAATTTTCTTATGTGATGTAATATACTATCATAGTATTATTTGTCGAACCAAACGTAGTATAAGGTGATTATTTGGATGCTAATTGAGTCCCGTCGAGAGACGGGGCGAGTTGAGGGTATTTTAGTCGTGACAAAGGCTCCTTCCTCTCTCGTACCAAAACCCCGAGCCAAGTTCTTTGGTTATGAAGGGCCGGTGCCCCTTATCCGTTTGGGTGAGTCAAAATTAGGTTTCTTGGTTCCTTAAAGACCAAGTGGCGAATCTGTATCTGTTCTCAACAGACCTTTTCTCTTTCCTTGATCCAAATCAAACAAGTTTCAAAAGCAAACAAAGCGGTGGAATCCCGGTATCCACAATCTGGCGACTCTGCTGGGGATTTTTATTTTAAAACAAAATAATACAGAGGTTTGACTCATAAGAAGCATCCTTAAAATCATCTTTTTACTGTGTTTGGTTCACCGCATTGCACTTTTGCATTTTCCCCTCCGACTGTGTCTGAAACGCGGAGCTGACATTGTTCAGGTCTTGCTGTGGCAGGGCACAAGTCACCGTTGATACTGTACCTTCCAAGGTATATCAAAAAGAGTAAAAACCTCCGTACTGTCTCTCTGACGGTATATTGGAACTCTCGTCAACGGACCCTCTTTGACTAAACCCAGCCTTTGCATATAGATTCCTGTAGAACCTTTCATAGGACTGTTCATTTATCTTTTCAGATAGGACAATGTGATATAACTGCTGTATGCCCTAATGGGATTACCTGAGCGGTGTAGACGCTTATGTGGCATAGAACAGAACCTCTTTCTTATGATTCCAAAGGCAATCACTCACATGTGATTACATTGAGTTGATCTGCCTAGGTACCATGACAAGGATGTCTGCTCCATGCTCACAAAGATATACACCGCAAACCTTGTTTGTCAGTCCTAAGACATAGGAGTATGAAAACCTGCTAGACGGTATGATCACTATCACCCTATTGACCAGTTTCTCCCAGAAACTCTGTCCAGATATCCCAGATATAACCATGTTAACCAGTTTCTCCTAGAAACTCTGTCCAGATATCCCAGATATAACCATGTTAACCGGTTTCTCCCAGAAACTCTGTCCCGATATCCTAGATATAACCATATTGACCAGTTTCTCCCAGAAACTCTGTCCAGATATCCCATATATAACCATGTTAACCAGTTTCTCCCAGAAACTCTGTCCCGATATCCCAGATATAACAATATTGACCAGTTTCTCCCAGAAACTCTGTCCAGATACCCCAGATATAACCATATTAACCAGTTTCTCCCAAAAACTCTGTCCAGATACCTAAGATATAACCATATTAACCAGTTTCTCCCAGAAACTCTGTCCAAAATTACCCGAAGTATCCCAGAAATCCATGTTATCCCTTGGTGGTCATACTGGAAAGTAAGGTTAACACACTCTGTATGGTTAGGACCTTATTTGTTTAACTGCTATCTGTTAGAAATAGAAGCATCATATAGATTAGGGCTTACATCTGCATGCTTGTCCCATTTGCATGCACCATTCCCTATCAATCTGCACGCACTGTCTCGAGTCGGCCCACAACACTGTCTTTGTCTGTCTAAAGTCACCACTGTCAAGATCTAATCTAGTCCTCTCAAAATCTGTCAGGTCAGTATAGATTCCCAAGGCCAGCAGTCAAGGTCCTCTTCGTGGGTCAGGAATTCGGATAATCGATTGATCAAAATCAGTCCGACAGCTTACTTCAGCATGAATAGGGAAGAGTTGGAAAACAAGGTTACTGAATTGGGAGCGACCATAAGCCAGCAGTCCGACAGCCTAGCCCAAGTTCTGAAGTTCATGGAAGAATTGAAGCAGCGGCGGCCGCAACCTCCGCCCGGGTTTCCACCACTGGAGTTTGAACCACCCCCACCTGAGAATAATGGGGAAGAAGACTAGTTTCAAGGGGTCCCACCGTTCGCGTACGAGAAAAAGCTCCAAGAGAAAATGGACAAGGTCGACAAGCTAGAAAGCGTCCTGAGAAAAAGCAAAGGGGTCGATGATTACATGCTAGACCTGGAAGGCCTCTTCGAGCCTGTCAAGCTGAAACTGCCAGAGAATTTCAAGATGCCTGCCATCGACCGTTTTGACGGAACTGGGAATCCGAAAAGTCATGTGAAGCTATGTATGAGTATCTTCCAGTCCATGGGTTATACCCACGAATACATTGCGATGTTGTTCCCGCAAACTCTTGCAAAGTCTGCACTATCGTGGTTCCTAACCTTGGAAGCCTCCAAAACCCGGGCCTGGGAAGACATCGTTCGAGTCTTCGTCAATCATTACTCCTACAATCAAGAGCTGGATGTCACCATCAGGGATTTGGAAATAACCCGGCAAAATAATAATGAATCCTTCGCTGTATTTCTGAGCAGATGGAGGAACAAGGTAGCCCAAATGACCCACCGGCCAATTGAAAAAGAACAGGTAAGGATGCTCATCCGGAATCTGCAGCCCCTCTACCATCAGAAAATATTCTACCAGTCCATCTCCACCTTTGAGGAGTTGCTTGAAGTCGGAACCCGAATTGAAGACGCTATCAGAGAAGGAAAGATAAAAAAGGAAGAGTCTCCGAGTCAGTCCAGAAGGCCTAACTACTCCCGGAATCCCCCGGATGTCAATGCCCTTAGCAGCCAACCCATGGCGTACCCTCTTAGGCCGTACCAACCCTCCAGTCAGGCAAACCCCTCCAATCGCCCCTTCCAGAAAAGCCCCCTCGCAACTTCGCCAAGTTAGAAATCTCTCTCTCCTCAGCTTTAGACCGCCTCCTCAAAAAGGGCCATCTCCAACTACTCCAACCCCGAAACACCCCTCTCCCGCCAAACTGCGATATGTCCAAATGGTGCACCTACCACCAAGCCTCGGGCCACAACACTGATGATTGCGTGCGCCTCCGCCATGACATTCAAGACCTCATTGACCAGAACATCATCGAACCACCACCAAAGCAGCCCCATATCACCCAAAATCCTCTACCAAACCACCAAAATGTCAACCTCATTGAGTCCAGCCCCGTACCCTTCAACCCTGCCACTTATATCACCCCCCTAGGACAACCCTTGCCTTTCATTGACATCCCGAATTCTGTGGAAATTCATCTGATTGAGGGGGAGAATGACGAGTGGCAGCAACAGCTAGACAATGAGCAAGACTTGTTCTTTCTGGAAGAGCACGATCTGGGGGAGGTAGACCTCAAATGGTATGATCCCAATAATGAAAGTGATGCTTCTATCTGGGACGAGCCGGAGAAACCATTTGTGGGAACGGATTGTGATTGGTTCAAAAAGGATGGGACTGTAGAAGGGCCTACTCCTGCTGAAATTGGTCATCTGACCAGGTCAGGCCGTCACTACCAGCCTCTGCAGCCTACTACTGAAGCCGTCGAGAAGGGTCCAATTAAAGACAAGGAGAAGGGTAAGATGGATGAGATCATCGAAGAAGATAATGAATTGATAAAACAGCTGAAGAAAATCCAAGCACATCTCTCAATGTGGGACATCGTGGTAACATCCTATAAGCATAGGCAAGCCGTGTTGAATGCCTTGGCTGGAATTGAAGTCCCTATCGACACCGCACCGGAGGACATGGTGGCTTTCTTGGGCGCACTTACCCCCGACCCAATCATTACATTTTCTGATAAGGACCTGCCACCAGAGGGATCCGCACATAACAAGGCATTGTATATCACCGTGGGATGTAAGGGACAACAGGTGCTGTTTTGTCTAGTTGACACGGGCTCTGCCCTAAGGACTGCCACCGCCTTGGGGGTCAATGTCCTTGACATCACACCATCTGTGTAATCTGTGAGGGCCTATGATAACACCAGGAGAAATGTGATGGGAACCGTTTCTCTCCAAATCCGGGTAGGATCTTTGGTGAGCACCGAAGTCTTTCAGGTCATGGACATACCTACCTCTTTCAACTTGCTGATCGGAAGGCCCTGGTTGCATGTCAACAAAGCCGTATCGTCCACTGTGCATCAAATGATCAAGTACATCCATGAGAAGGAAGTGAAAATCATCCTCGGTAATAGTTGGGGTAATGAAGCTTTCCCGAACTACGCTCCCGTCTTTGAAATCCAAATACCTGAGTTATAAGAAGGAGAAATTGGGGGATTCTTCATGGAAGAAGTCCAAATGATCAATGATGAAGACAGGTTCCCTAAGATCCACTCTGCGGTTGTCAACATCGTCCGCAAAATGAACTACTTCCCTGGAATGGGATTGTGCCGACGCCAGCAAGGGATTCGAGAGTTCCCTCATATCAAAGGACAGCAAGGTACTTTTGGGCTAGGATACAAGCCCACTGAAGAAGACATCGAGCTACAGAGGCCATGGAAGAAAAGGGTAAGGGGTCTCCCACCATACCGCAAGACCTTGAATGGACAATTCATCAAAGAGGGGGATGACTTCCCTTACTTCGGGTTCCCCGAACCCTGGATCCATCAAACCACTGGGAAAAGGCACCCCGGACTTGAAATCTTCGCTGACTGCGAGAGGCCTTCATATCAAGATCCGTTCTATCCCGAAGAAATTGAGAAAACCCCAGAGGAAGACTGGTTGAAATACCTGGACACTGAAGCCATCGAGAAAATGTGGGAGGAATCCGCTGAGAAGAAGGAAGAAAAGAGGGCCAAGAGCCAAGATGATCAGATCAAGCCAACTGAGGAGGGTCTGAGCAACCAGACTGTAGAGTCATCTGTCTGTGTCTCCCTATCCCCTATTCCCCCAGAGTCTGTACTGCCGATTATCGAGTCTGTACCAGAGTCGGCTGTTGTAAGCCCACCACTGTCCAATGTAGTCACTTCACCTATCATGAATGAAATGAAAGACGATTCTGCTTACTCCTCTGTGTCTAATACTTGTGAATGCACAGATCCCTCCGAGGATCTCCCAATTGAACTTAAGCAACTAATTGAAAAACCACCTGCTTATGAAATAATCGAAGATACTTTATCAGTTAACCTAGGTGAAACAGATAATCCCCAAATTGTGCAAATTGGCTCAACTCTTAATAAAGAAGAAAAAGAAAAATTAACCCTCTTGCTAAAAGAATTCAAAGATGTTTTCGCTTGGTCTTACGAAGACATGCCTGGGGTCGATCCCGACATTGTCCAACATCATATTCCCCTCTTCCCTAATTCTAAGCCTGTCAAGCAGAAACTGAGGCGCATGAGGCCGGAGTGGGCACTCAAGGTCAAGGAAGAAGTGGAGAAGCAATTCAAGGCAGGATTCATCATTGTCACCAAATATCCGGAATGGGTTGCCAATATCGTGCCAGTCCCGAAGAAGGATGGAAAAGTTCGTGTGTGCATCGACTTTCGTGATCTAAACAAGGCTAGTCCCAAGGATGACTTCCCGCTTCCCCACATTGACGTTTTGGTAAATAACACCGCAGGACATGAGCTACTATCATTCATGGATGGTTTCTCAGGGTATAATCAGATTCTTATGGCGCCAGAAGATCGGGAAAAGACGACATTCACCACCCCTTGGGGGACCTACTGTTATAGAGTAATGCCTTTCGGACTCAAGAATGCTGGGGCAACCTACCAAAGAGCTGCCACCACTCTGCTGCATGACATGATTCACAAGGAAGTAGAAGTCTACGTAGACGACATGATCGTGAAGTCCAAGGATAGAGAAGGACACCTAGTGGCATTGGAAAAGTTTTTTGAAAGGTTGCGTAAGTACAAGATGAGGTTGAATCCAAAGAAATGTGACCTCCGATAAACTCCTGGGTTTCCTCATCACACAAAGAGGGATAGAAGTGGATCCCTCCAAGATCAAGGCAATTCTAGAAATGACACCACCACGGAATGAAAAAGAGATAAGGGGGTTCCTCGGAAGAATCCAATTTATCAGCCGCTTCATTTCCAAGCTTACAACTACATGCGATCCTTTGTTCCGATTGCTGAGAAAAGGGGAGAGGTTCCAATGGGATGACCAATGCCAAGCCGCTTTCGACAAAATAAAAGCTTACCTTCAAAATCCGCCTGTCCTTTCACCACCAACGCCTCATAAGCCCTTATTTCTTTACTTATCCGTCTCCGAAAATGCCATGGGTTGCATGCTGGCCCAAGAAGGAGAAGAAAGCCACTCTGAAAAAGCCATATATTACCTCAGCAAGAGGATGACTGGGTATGAGCTCAACTACTCTACCCTCGAAAAAATGTGTTGGGCCTTGGTTTGGTGCACTCGCCGATTAAGGCACTACATGCTAGCCTTCCCGGTTGTGCTCATATCCCGCATGGATCCTCTAAAATACCTCCTCGAAAAACCTGCCCTGACCGGTCGTATATCTCGTTGGTTACTTCTACTATCCGAATTCGATATCAAGTATGTTACAAGCAAATTGGTAAAAGGGAGAACCGTGGCCGAGCATCTTGCAGAACACGCCATTGACTCCGAAGAAAGTGGAGACTTCCCATTCCCGGACGAAAATATCATGGAGATCAAGGAAGAATAATGGAAGTTGTACTTTGATGGAGCAGCCAACATGAAAGGCTACGGAGTAGGAATAATCCTAATATCACCAAACGGGGACCACACCTCACTGGCAGTCAAGCTCAATTATAACTCCACCAACAACACCGCTGAATATGAAGCGTGCATTCTGGGGATAAAAGCAGCCATAGAATTGAGAATTCAAAAGCTAGATGTCTTCGGAGATTCAAATCTCATCGTGTCACAAGCCAGAGGGGAATGGAAGGTGAAGGAAGAGAGGTTGAAGCCCTACCATGACCATCTCGATGGACTCAAGAAGCACTTTAAGAGCATAACGTTCTTCTACTTGCCTAAGGAAGAGAACCAGCTAGCTGATTCGTTGGCTACCTTAGCCTCCATGATCAAAATTCCTGTGGGAGTCAAGATGATGCCTTTGGTAATTGAGCAGAGGTACGAGCCTTCGTTCAACGTGATCGCCACAATCGAAGAAGAAGAGAACGGAACACCATGGTATCAGGATGTCTGGGACTTCATAGAAAAGGGGACGTACCCCCAAGAATCTACCGAAAAAGACAAAAGGGCAATTCGAAGATTCGCAGCGCAATTCATCATTTGCGGTGGAAAATTGTTGAAGAAAGGATACAACAGTCACAACCTGACTTTCTTATTTGGGAAAAGTTCTAGAAGAATGATGGAGGAAATACACGAGGGGGTATGCGGCCCGCACATGAACGGTCACATGCTGGCCAAGAAAATCGTAAGACAAGGGTACTACTAGACAACATTGGAGAAAGATTGTTGCGAATACGTAAGAAGGTGCCACAAGTGCCAGATCCACGCAAACATGATGAATACACCACCATCCCTTCTGTACAGCATGACTTCACCTTGGCCATTCTCAACCTGGGGAATCGATATCATCGGTGAAATCATTCCGAGAGCCTCGAATGGAAATCGGTACATTCTGGTAGCCATAGACTACTTCACAATATGGGTAGAAGCTGCATCCTACACCAAGTTGGGAGCCAAGGAAGTGGCCAAATTCATCGAGAGAAATCTCATCTGCCGTTATGGGGTTCCCCATGAGATTATTTCGGATAACGGAAGTCATTTCAAGGCAGAAGTCAGGGATCTGTTCGAGGAATACAAAATCACTTATCACAAGTAATCACCGTACAAACCGCAAACTAATGGGGCAGTCGAGGCTGCAAACAAGAATGTTAAGGCCATACTACAAAAATCAGCCTGATTCGTGGTGAAAAGTGCATATTTCTAGTGTATTACATGGTATTTTATGCATCTTTTATCCCCAAAGTCCCTACATTTAGGTTCATTCTATAACAATGTTCTTTTTATAGTGTTAATGCTAAAATATATGTTTATGCATTGTTTTATAGGTATTAGGATGTAAATCAATGAAGTGGAGCTAAAGAAAAGTGATTCTGGTGGATAGAACAACAGAAGCAGCTGAGAAAATGCCAATTTTGACAATGATGACTTCAGATTTGGAAGATTTTCCCAGAGACATGAAATGTAGATCTTTGAGTTACGGTCGCGTGGCCGCAAACGGGAGGTCAATCCGAGGTCCGAGTAAAAGGTTATGGCCATTCTCCCATCGGTGTGCAGTGCTGTCAAAATCAGAGGAGTTCAAGCGATTGAAGAGAGTTCAATCGATCGAACCTTCGATCGATCGAACTGAGCTCGATCGATCGAACCTTATTTTCACCCAAAAGTTGCGTAAACTCTGTGGGAACCCTATATATACGTCGTTTTGACGCCAGACGAAGGGAGGACGCTCCAGAACACGAAAAACAGCAGTTTAGGGTAGTTTTAGGGTTAGATTAGGAGTAGTTTAGGTTAGATTCATGTTATTTTTCATCTTTTCCATTGATTCATTGAAGATTATTGATGATTCAACTGTATTCCAAGTTATTTACAAGTTTATTTCAGATTATTTACAGGTTTTTCTTCTCCTTTCCCTCTGTTTGATTGTTTATTAGTTTAGATGTTGATGATTGCTTTGTTTTACTATTTCTGCAATAGTTTTATTATGTTTCCGTAGTTTAGACGTTGGAAATATGTGATGAAATATTGATTTTTAGCCTCTGCCATGTATGATTTAGAAAACCTGAGCTCGATCGATCGAAGGTATTTCGATCGATCGAACCAGAGATAGTCAAGCGATCGAAGGCATTTCGATCGATTGAAGGATGATGCTGTCCGATCGATCGAGAGCGCTTCGATCGATCGAACATGTTAATTCTTGAGATGATTCTTTTAAGTATTCCATGACTTTCTGTTTTAGAAATCTGTCATCAAATTGTCCCAATAAGCTCAGTTTGTCACAACAGTTTTTAGAACTTAAAGCCTTAAGGCCTTTTCTTCAATGACTTTTGAAAACCACTTTGAATGCTAACACCATTTAGAGTGCAAGTAATAACCATTGTTTTAAACCGTCTTCCATGTATTTTACTCAAATGTGATGATGTAGTCCCGGTCATGAAAGGGCTACTGAGTCTTTATCTTTAGAAAAATACGGAATACTGAAGAGGAATGAACTCCATAGAGCGTTAATGAATATGCATGGTAGATGGTTAGGATTAATGTGGATTCACGTGTTTCCAACACATTTAGTTTATATGTTTAATTAGTTATGTTTCGTTATGCTTTAGTTTAATATTTAGTTTAATTTAATTAATTAGGTTTCATTAGAATCTTCTCTTCTACATTCATCTTCTCTTTTTCTTTAGGTTATAACTTGGTAGATATTCTTCCTATTCCTTCCCTGTAGGATCGACCTGGACTTCCAGTACTATATTACTTGCACGATCACCTACACTTGGGTGTTGCACAAGAGCGCACAAGATTTTTCTCGTGTCAAGTTTTTGGCGCCGTTGCCGGGGAAGGCAACTAGGTTAGGATTTTACTAAGTTTTTCCATTTTTCTTCTTTTACTTAAAAAAAAAAAAAAAAAAAAAAAAATCATTGGACTTTTTCTCTCACAAGAAAAAAAAAGAAAAATTCTTTTGTTTAAATATTTTGGGTAAACATGTCTTATCCATATTACCCTCCATACAACACAAATATCACGAATGGGTACACATTAGATAATGAGAACTATACCCCGAGTTGGAAAGCACCCACATGTGATGCACATTATCAACCTGAGTGCTACCAATCACCACAATGGGGAAATAATAGTGTTAGTCTCCCATGTTATCAAACATACCAAGAACCTCCACCTGGAGAGTTCTATCAGTCGCAATGGGGATATAACCAAAATGATAGTATAGGATATAGTAGTAGTTCCCACGATTACCAAATGCACCAAGACTTTCCTTCTGGGGAGTCTTGCATACAAACACAATGGGAAGGGGACTATTACCAACAACAATGGGGTGAAACTTCATATAGTAATAATGAGGAGAATAACCAAGTTGAGGATAATGGTATGTTAGAATTGCTGCTTAGTGAAATGAAAAGGCTAGAGAGTGCAATTGATAAATTAGGAGCTAGATATCAACAAGCATTTGATAGCCAACCTTTAGAAGACTATACCAGTCCTTCAATGCTACAACTTGAATTTCAAGACACTAACAATGGAATGGAATTAGAGGACAATGATGGGTTCATACCGAGTGAGGTTAACAACTCATTTGAGAAAGTCATAACCCAACATGAACTCCAAAACCAAACCGTTGAGCATGAAGTTGTAGAACCATTTTCTCCTCAATATACAACCCCAGACATCAACTCCTTCACTGCCTGGATAAAGTTGCACAATTCCTTTGTCCAAAGCACCTCAATAGATGACACATATAGTGAGGATAGTTGCGAGGATGAGAATGAGGTCTTAAAAAATGATGAGAGTTTAGGTGATTGCACGCAATTAGAAAAGGAAGAGTCCCCTGTTGATTCTACCCCTACCTTTGAAAGTGACCCTAGAGAGGACATAATTGAAAAATCTAAATCTGATTTAGATTCTTGTGATATTCATGAACCCTCACCTCTTTCGACCGAAGAGGTGGTGTCACCAAGTTGCCCATCACCTATCCTTGATATCAATCAAAGCTCTCGTCCTGAGCTTGAATGTTATGTGTACCCCATTCGTGAACAAACAGAATGTGTTGTGGAAGAGGATGGTAAGGATACTAACACATGTTCTTCACAAAATTTTCAAAATTCTTTGAGAGAAGACTTGGAAAATATTGGGCCCACTTTAGATGATCTTAAAATTCAACAAGAAGCTAGCAATCTTCTAGACTGCTTGACCTTCTTGAGTGATTATGACATTGAGACCCAAATAAATAGTTTCATCCAAGTCCAGTCCAAATCAATGTGCATAGAACAGAATTTAAATTCTTATAATCATATTTCTATGGATTCTGTTCTAGAGCAAGAGGAGGGTAGTAAAGTTTCATTAGAACATCACTTCGACCTTGCCCCTTTTATTGAACCATGGCCTCCCCCTGTTTTTAGTATTAAAATAGAGGCTGTTATAGGAAATACCAACACCAAAGATCGTTTCTTGCATATAATTCCTAAAAAGTGTGGTATTCCTCTTATAACTGTCCCCAATAACTTTGGAAGCCATTGGTTTTGCATCATCTCCTCTGACCTTGAGCCTGGCATTAGTTGGGGGAGTTGCATTTTTATGAGGATCTCAAAAGTCTTGTCATTGTTAAATTATTTCACTGGGAAGATCCTCAAAAATTTCGGTTGTTACTTTATGATAAGTATCTTGATTAACCGAATTTATTAACTGAGTTGTTATATTATGTTCTCTATTTTTCCTTGTTGCTACTAATGATTTTGCAGGTAACTTGAAAAAAGTTGGATATTAATGCCTCGAGGTAACATCTTTCCTTCTCTCGCTTTACTTTACATGTCCATGTGCATAGTTTAGAACATTGGGGACAATGTTTAGTTTTAGTTGGGGGGAGTGAGTCATTGCATGCCTCGTTTATTTTTTTTTTTTTATGCTTCAATGTCAATAGACCTGCTTAGCAACATGACTCAGTAAATTCAAAATTGAAAAATTTTTAAAATTTTTTATTTTTTTAATATAATAACATGGTTCTTGTATTTCTCTCTTAGTTAATGTAGTTAGTTATGATGCAGTAGTGTTATTTTCTGTATGCCATTAGTATGTGATACCCTATGGTAGTTTGTTTACTATCTTAGTTATAGTATATTTTATGCTTTTTAATCTTCAAAAACTTTGAGCACGTTGTGACAACCTTATACTTAGCTAAAATGGATTAGTAAGCATAGTTTAAGTGTCTTGAAAGACTGTAGTGGAGACTAATAACCCAAGTGAGCTTTTGTGCCATTCTTTATTTTTGAGGGTTTTATAAATTACTCTTACTCTTTGAAAAGCGTATTAATTCGTTGAAAGTCTCATTTTTCTTCTTCATTTTGACTGATCACTAGAAGAGAACGTTCAGGATTTACCAAACTTTAGAGCTCTTGAATTTACTAAAATGAATAATCCTATGAACTTAGAAGATGATTTAGGCTATCTTTTGACCATACATGGATAATATAGCCTTGGCCTACCTCCATGATATTCCTTTACTTCACCTTTTGAGCTTATCATATTTACCTTGTCTACATAATCCTAAAGTCTATACCTAACTCCAAATTAGGAGTTCAAGCTTCAATTCTTCATTTAGGAGTGATTGGAATGTGTTATCTTGACAAGAAGTTGGTTGTGTGAATAAGGGAAAGTTGGCAAAAAGAAAAGAAAAAAAAAAAAAAAAAAAAAAGAAAGCATGAAAAGAAAAAAAAAGTGCCTATGGTTGTTACAAAAGAAAAAAAAAATAATAAAAAGAAGAGTGTGAAAAATAAAAGAAAAAAAAGAAGAGAAGAAGAAAAGAGAGAGATTGGAGATGTGGGGGAAGTTTCAAAAAAAAAATATAGTAGACATTCCAATCACATCCTTTGACCCAATTGAATATCACGAATCTCTTTCTTCTAAATCGAATACCTCTTTTTCAAAGTCCTAATGATGCTAGGTAAATTGGATTTGAAGTTAAGGTAATGAGAGAGTTCTCCACGGTATCTCGCTCTTCTAGTGAAAGGTATCATTTCATGAGACTTTATGCACTATAAAATTTCCGTTTTTCTATTTAGATATGAGAAGCATTAGATTCCATTTACATTTACTCTTTATAGCTTCTATATCATGAGTGATAATTATTACACCTAATTCGGAGTGATTTCATCTTGAGAGTGTAATCCTGGTGAGAGTTGAGTCAAAATAAACGTCTTGATAGTATCTTAGGTTATACAAGCTTTGAAATTAAAGTTTTGTATTTTGGTTGTCCATTCACACACACACTTGAAGATTAATAGGTATGGAACATTCTAATGACTTTGATAGTAGATTAACTGTAATGTGTGTGTTGCATTGCTATGGCTTACTAGAGAGTTTCATGAGATTGTTGAGCTTGACTATATTGCTAAATGAGAGGAATATTTCTTGAAAACATTTAAATGAGAACCATTACCATAAACATGAATTTTGTGGGTAGATTCACTGCAAACCCTCACGAGACAACACTCGTCCACTAGGGGGAACCTAGGGGTTTAAAGGCTTGTTGCATAGGCTAAATGCAATCGCGATTCCTGCGAAAGTGATTTAGGATTTTTACTTTATTTCGTTTTTAATTTTTAGAGTTAAATAAACACTGCTATAGTTCGCTTCATTGCTAGGGACTAGCAACGAGCTAGTTGGGGGGTGTGATTCGTGGTGAAAAGTGCATATTTCTAGTGTATTACATGGTATTTTATGCATCTTTTATCCCCAAAGTCCCTAAATTTAGGTTCATTCTAATAACAATGTTCTTTTTATAGTGTTAATGCTAAAATATATGTTTATGCATTGTTTTATAGGTATTAGGATGTAAATCAATGAAGTGGAGCTAAAGAAAAGTGATTCTGGTGGATAGAACAACAGAAGCAGCTGAGAAAATGCCAATTTTGACAATGATGACTTCAGATTTGGAAGATTTTCCCAGAGACATGAAATGTAGATCTTTGAGTTACGGTCGCGTGGCCGCAAACGGGAGGTCAATCCGAGGTCCGAGTAAAAAGTTATGGCCATTCTCCCATCGGTGTGCAGTGCTGTCAAAATCAGAGGAGTTCAAGCGATTGAAGAGAGTTCAATCGATCGAACCTTCGATCGATCGAACTGAGCTCGATCGATCGAACCTTATTTTCACCCAAAAGTTGCGTAAACTCTGTGGGAACCCTATATATACGTCGTTTTGACGCCAGACGAAGGGAGGACGCTCCAGAACACGAAAAACAGCAGTTTAGGGTAGTTTTAGGGTTAGATTAGGAGTAGTTTAGGTTAGATTCATGTTATTTTTCATCTTTTCCATTGATTCATTGAAGATTATTGATGATTCAACTGTATTCCAAGTTATTTACAAGTTTATTTCAGATTATTTACAGGTTTTTCTTCTCCTTTCCCTCTGTTTGATTGTTTATTAGTTTAGATGTTGATGATTGCTTTGTTTTACTATTTCTGCAATAGTTTTATTATGTTTCCGTAGTTTAGACGTTGGAAATATGTGATGAAATATTGATTTTTAGCCTCTGCCATGTATGATTTAGAAAACCTGAGCTCGATCGATCGAAGGTATTTCGATCGATCGAACCAGAGATAGTCAAGCGATCGAAGGCATTTCGATCGATTGAAGGATGATGCTGTCCGATCGATCGAGAGCGCTTCGATCGATCGAACATGTTAATTCTTGAGATGATTCTTTTAAGTATTCCATGACTTTCTGTTTTAGAAATCTGTCATCAAATTGTCCCAATAAGCTCAGTTTGTCACAACAGTTTTTAGAACTTAAAGCCTTAAGGCCTTTTCTTCAATGACTTTTGAAAACCACTTTGAATGCTAACACCATTTAGAGTGCAAGTAATAACCATTGTTTTAAACCGTCTTCCATGTATTTTACTCAAATGTGATGATGTAGTCCCGGTCATGAAAGGGCTACTGAGTCTTTATCTTTAGAAAAATACGGAATACTGAAGAGGAATGAACTCCATAGAGCGTTAATGAATATGCATGGTAGATGGTTAGGATTAATGTGGATTCACGTGTTTCCAACACATTTAGTTTATATGTTTAATTAGTTATGTTTCGTTATGCTTTAGTTTAATATTTAGTTTAATTTAATTAATTAGGTTTCATTAGAATCTTCTCTTCTACATTCATCTTCTCTTTTTCTTTAGGTTATAACTTGGTAGATATTCTTCCTATTCCTTCCCTGTGGGATCGACCTGGACTTCCAGTACTATATTACTTGCACGATCACCTACACTTGGGTGTTGCACAAGAGCGCACAAGATTTTTCTCGTGTCACAGCCGATACTTACAAAGACTAGCATGAGAAGCTACCGTTCGCACTTTGGGGATACAGAACCTCGATAAGGACGTCCACGGGAGCAACTCCTTACTCACTAGTGTATGGGATGGAAGCAGTACTTCCAGTCGAGATAGAACTACCATCCCTACGTGTAATGGCAGAGTGTGAAATTTCAGAATCAGATTGGTTGAGGGAAAGGTATGAAGAATTGGCCCTCATAGATGAAAAGCGCCTAGCGGCAGTCGACCACGTTCGAATCTATCAAAAGAGGATAGCCCGTGCTTTCAACAGAAAGGTTCGTCCGAGGAAGATTGTCAAGGGTGACCTTGTCCTTAAGGAATTGCGAGCTCCGATCTTTGATCCCCGTGGGAAGTTTAAACCTAAATGGGTCGGCCCTTACATCGTCAAGACTGTTCTTTCCGGAGGAGCAACTTATCTCATGGACCTCGATGGTGTCGAATTCAAAGAACCAATCAACATGGACCGCCTCAAAAAGTACTATGCTTGACTATTCCATAACCAATTTCTTTCAAGCTTTGGCCCGAACTATGCTTGACCTGATTCCCACTCGGGGATACGTAGGCAACCACATCGGTTCGGTCATTCCACCCACAAAAATAGCCCAATTTCTTTCCAACCTTGGCCCGAACTACGTTGGACCTGATCCCCGTTCGGGGGTACGTAGGCAGACTTTCAAAAAAAAAAAAAAAGGGATGGTTCGCTAAAAAAGGACGCCTAGGCAAAAGTTAGAGCTAAATCCAAGGTGAGCAATAACAAAAGAGAGAAAAGAGCTCGCTAGGTCACCTCACTGGTGCCTAGGCAAAAGTTATGAGCATTTGAGATAATAAAGTCGCAGTCCTTGCCATAAACCTGAAATAACCCTCCACACTAGGAGCAAACTCGGCAACTCGCCTCGTTCGCCTGAACCTCTTCTAAACTAGGGGCAAACATCGGTCATCTACCTCGTTTGCCTCACAACCATATATGTCCCAAATTAGGGGCAAACTTCGGCCACCCGCCTCGTTTTCCTCTAATCATCCTAGCATGCCCAAGCAAGTACCAAAAGCAACATCTAATTGAAATCTCGATTACAAAATGATTTTAAAGCTAAAATGCATGGAATGAGATTCCCAAAGTAACCAAGGTTCATCGATAAACAAACTCTGAATATTACATAAGCAGGAAAGATCAAAAAATAAAAGCCTTTTGAAAAGCAATCACACATGTTCAAAGACACTGGGAGGAATGAGCAGAATCACTCAGGTCTAGTTTTATCTTTGTGTCTTTTATTTCTTCAAAAGTCTTTAGAAATAGGCCCTTGCTCGGCTGGCCCAGCCCCTGATGAAAGCAGCAATGGTAGTGGCTCTGACTCTGGAAGCAAAGACCCTCTCAGTAAACCCCCGGGGGACCTCTTGAACTTGCCCATACTGTCTGGCCAATCGACGAGGATGATAGAAGGAGGTCTCTCTCAGTCCCATCAGCCACACCCTCTGGAAATCCCCAAGACTAGTGGTCACAGCATAAAGGCCCCAACGCCTCACGATCCAGCAAATGTCAGCCTCAGATAAGGCGCCCATCATACGCATCCAATCAGCAGAAGTAAAATGAGTATAAAGCACGGCTCTGCGAAAATAAACTGGCGGCACATTACCTGTCCACAACTGAAGACGCTCATAGAGCCAAGCCTGTAATACCAAAGGCGCCCCAGAAAGTAGAAGCATTCCCTGACTTGAAGCGCGATCCAAACCATTCAGGGTCTCAGCCAGAACCATAGCCATGGGGTTCTTACCTGCCTTCAGTCCGAGACATGCATGCACTAAGTCACTAGAAGCACTCGAGAACAAGAAGTGTGAAGTCATACACAAAATCAGAGCAGCCCCACGAGTAGCATCATACACGCTGGGATTCCCAGGACTGGCGTATCAAGCAATTATGGAAGCAATGTCAAGAACCTCACCCTGAATCAGCCGGCAGGAAATAGTGATGGAACAATTCAGATATTCAGCCAAGCCTCGCGTAGGACTGAGGGTATCAGCAGAAGGAAGCATCAGGTCCGAATCAGAATCATAGCCAAGGATAGCACAAAACTCCTCAAACAAGGGGCATATCTCCAAGCCATTGAAATTGAAGACATGGTTCACCGGGTCCCAGTGAGCAATAGCAGCACGCAAGAACTCAGTGTTCAGGGTCATCTGGCAAAGAGAGAATAGCTCGGTCAAGCCGTAGCTAAAGAGGTTGATCTGCTCCATGCCATCCGTGATGTTCAGCCAAGCCGTGATTTGAGCGGGATCATAAAAAGCCATGTTTTCGGTCGCAGCTCTAGGAAAATTCAAAATTTCGGCAGCACCTCCCTGTTTCACGGACTATCCCACCTGCAAGGCAAAAACACTCACTATTACAAAACTGTCCATCGTAGTAACACCCAACAATCACAGTGCACATGTATCATCATCAACTAAAACAAGCACACAACTGCGCCTCCAAACCGGAAGCTATCCGGCCTAAAAGGCAAAACATCATAATAATTTGTCAAAAGTCACAAACTGTTCCACACATCGCCCTACACTGTCCAAATAGTCACATCACCAGTACAACCCGATCAAAAACATAAAAAGAAAATAGAATGAAATTCCCGCTTGGGGGGGGGGGGGGGGGGGGGGCCTCAGTCCTCCTCTTCTTCGTCCTCTGTCGGACCGCCCGGAGTGTATGTCGGCGACGGTCTCCTCCTACCACCTCTGCACCTCGGACCGGTCCTCGATGAGCCAGCTCCACCTCCACGGTACTGCACACACCAATAAAATAAAGGCAATCAGTAGGAAAACAACAAAAAAAATATAAAAATAGAGTCAAGTCAGAAACCTACCAAGGACGCCATCTGATTGACAGCAAACTACCGCATGCCATCCATCTGTCAAAGGGGAAAATCCAAGATTAGAACCTCATAACCTTAAGGAGTGCAAAAATTAAAGACATACCCGGTGGTCTCGCGTGAGGACCAAGGACCGTAGGCTAGCCGCCAAGGCGTGACCCTCCTTAGCGTAACTCCAAGGAACATTGAGGACGCCCGCTGGCTGAGTAGGGTACCCACATGTGACTCGCGGCACCTCCATCACTTGGGAAGTGCCATCAGTGCCTAGAACGTTGATGGTCCAATCCCAAGGAGGGATAGGATCGGAAGCCGGAGGAGCCTGTAATAACCTGCATTTCCATTTAATTTAAAATTCATGTCCATATTTAATTTATGTGTATTTGCATTGGCATATTTAAATTCAATTAGCATGGTCTGCTTTTACTTTAATTCCAGTCACTTGTTTGGAATATCTATTTCTTATCTAATTCACATTTAAAGTTTATTGGGGGCCAAACTGCAATTTTACAAAAGTTAGTACAACCTGTATGGATTTCAAAAGCTGTATTTCAAAACGGTGAAAATAACTTCTATTAACTCAATCAGTATTTTTATAAAACCAGAAAATCAATTCTTAAGTTAAAATGAAATTCCTGTATTTTTGTGGTGACCACCGCGCCCCGAAAATACCAGTTTATGTTCAAAACTGTCCATGTTGTGTTTAACTTCCACAGATTTTGGAAGTGACCGATTTGGACATTTGCTTTATTTCCATTAATGGCAAGTGATCATTGGCTTGTGCTTTGTTTGGATCTACCTATCTTGTGTGTGTTATTGTTGTATCCATAAGCTAATTTCCCAAACAACATTGCTTTGCCCCCTACTATCCTATTTGACCCTTGGTGAATCTGTGGAGCCTTAGGCTTATATATCAGTGTGTATACGTAGATGTAATCCCAGCATTAGCTGTGAACTGCTCATAATTAAGGAAGTTTATTAACTAATTGGTAGGGTGAAGATCACACTACTTGGGCTCCAAGTTGAAATTGGTTATTTATACACCTTGTATACACACACAACACACAATCTGCAAGAGCAAGAGAGAACATAGAGAGTTTCAGTGAAAGTGCAGAGAGTTCTTCAGAATTTTGAGAGAGAAACTTCACAACTCCATAGCCAAACTTGAGTATTGGATTCTTGTATTTTCCATTCTTTCTCAACAATTACTTCCCTCTCTAATCTCAGTGAGAATTTCAAACTCACTCTTAATGTAAAAGTCATGTCTATTTACTGTTTATATGTGTGCATTGTAACTACTATTGCTAATGACGTCCATGGAAGCTTGAGCTTCAAAATCATGATTTCTCAAACCTAAACCAAAGCTTATTTTTAGAGTTGATTATGAAAGATTATACCTCATTGATGATATGTCTGAAGTTTTAGAACCCAATTCGTTCATATAAGAAAGTATATTGAAAATGAAGTTTGGACATGTTTTAGTTTTTCCTAAAATTGGAGAGCTATGGATCAAATGGTGTTAAATTAATCATAGATTCTTGATCCTCGTTGAAAAAGGAAGAGATCCATATATAACATGATAAACATACTTACAGATTTGAAATGGGTCAATTTTAGACCCTGTTTTCTGAAATAGAGCAGTTTCTACGGAGAAGATGAAGCCTCGGCTTCATCTCGCGCCACGACCGCGCGCGCGAGGAATCGCGCGAGCGGCCCGCGCGAGCGACCCCTCGCGCGAGCGACCCGCGCGCGCGAGGTATGCTTCCCCAGGCAGAAAGGAAAGTATATATATATAAATGAAAATTTGGCTAGTCGCGCGAGCGAGGGTCGCGCGATAACTCTTTCGCGCGAGCGATCCGCGCGCGCGACCTTGATTTCCACAGGCAGACAGAAAAGTTTATAATAAAAGGAAATTTGGGCATATCGCGCGAGCGGCCCGCGCGAGCGATCTTTCGCGCGAGCGGCCCGCGCGCGCGAAGTCAGGCAGTTTCTGTTTTTGTCTGTTTTCTGTTAAGGGACTGTTTGGTTCAACTTTTAAGTACTGATAAGGTTCTGTTTGGGAATTTTATTAATACAGAATGCTATTAATTAAGTTGGTAATGATTAAAACACTGTATTATGACTTATCAATCCCCGTACGCGTGTTGTTCCTTTAATTCGGTATTGTTACTTAGATTCAAGTGCATATCATTCATGTGGGGTCAGTGGTACATGCATGTGGGTGTCAGTCTGTGTGGAAAAGAGTAATGGTAGTGTGGAAAGAGTATGAGTTTGAGTTTGTGGTTGTAGTTTGTGGTTGTGGTTGTAGTTGTGGTTGTGGTTGTGGTTGTGGTTGTGGTTGAGTTTGTGGAGAGGGTATCTTTGAAATGCGACGGTGGCAAATATGGACACTCCCTGACGCCCATGGAAGCGTTAAAGTGTGTGAAGCTGAACTCGGACATTCCCTGGCACCCATGGTAGTGCTAAAGTGTGGCCTACGGACACTCCCTGATACTCGAGTCTGGATACTGTGCGAGGGGTTGCCCCGGTATTTGCATGGCGGTTAGGGTATTCAAAGTGTGAGGCATTGGACACTCCCTGGTACCCCGGACCAAAGTGTGAGGCAAACTGGACACTCCCTGGCGCCCCGTTGCTAAAGTGTGGCTATCTGAGTGTTTCAAAGATACCAGGAGTAGGATAGTGGGTTGTTGTGGCTGTCGAGAGAAAAGAGTCGGCAAGATGAGTGTGGTGCATTGTCTCATTACACGAGCGTCTGTACTTATGAATGAACGACTTTTATTATATTCCTTGTGGTTTTATAAAATGAATTCTTTCTGCGGTTTAACTATTGATTTTACAAATTGAAAAATGGAATAAGGTAATTGGGTATGTTTTACATTCAAAGTCATGTTTTTAATACTCACCAGCTTCTTGAAGCTGACGACGTTGATGCGTCCTGGACATTCGTGTTCAGGCTTTTCAGGTTATAACCCGGAGGAATCATACGACTATGCTAATTGAGAATGGCTGCTTCTGGAATGAAGAAACTGTTTATTTACTATATGTTTTAAGTTTTAAATCGCTTTGTTTTAAGGATGACTGTAACAGACTCTAAGTTATTGTTTTATTTTAAGGCGGTCTGTGCCTTAGTTGACCCCGTATCATAAGATGTAATAAGTTAGGAAATTATTTGTAAGCTTTGATTGCTCTGCTCTGATTAATATGTTTTGTTGTTTGACGTTTGGGACGGAATCGATCCTTCAAACTGTCGCGACCTACGGGTCCATAAAGGAAATTAAACGCTTTCCTTATTTATGCTACGTCGGGGCATGACAGAGCCTGCCTCCTATACATCTCGCGGAGCTGTAGGCACAAAACAAGTTAAGAAAAGATAAATCGAAAACATAGGCAACGAATAAAAGACAAAAATAAACTCACCTCCAGGAGTGGGAAGTTGGGCATCAGGAAACGGCCGCGGTAAGCCTCGTAACCGGTCTCAGAGAGAAGATGGTCGCAAACATCGGAGCCGGCCAAGGCCGCCAGCAGAGCATCACCAGAAAGGTCACTAGTATCCATCGCAGGGGGATTATGAGGGACACGATACCTGGAGCCACCGACCACCTGTCGGGACACTCGCTCACCAAGCAACCACTGCCTGCACTCGGTACTCTCCATCAGAAGTCGACAAGAGGAAAGGGGTTTGACCGCTTATATCTCCTCTGGGGCGGCATAGGCAACGCGCTCCCAAGGCGTCCAATCAACATTAGCAGCCGTCAGTCCGGTTAGGAAGTTTCTGAGCAAAATAATCCGGTAGGCCCCACTCTTCACCCCGACAACATCCCTCTGCCATCTCAAGCCTCGTGGGAACAAAGGCACAGGAGCCATGCCATCCTCGTCTTCGCCTGATTCATCCACAGGGGAGGGAGCCAACATCTTCAGGTACTCGAAGCTCCAAAGCTGCACAGACAAAGGAAAAAATCAGAAAAAGAATAGAAACTAAAAAATCGAAATATAAAGCAAGATGCAGCACATACCTCCCAAGCTTGCCAAAATCCCCCTGTCGATTTAACATCACCTCGGGAAACCTCACCCATGTGCTTGTAAAGATGGGCCAAGGCAGCACCACCCCAGTCGTAAGAAGGGATCTCATCGATGGTCGCCAGGCAAGAAAGAAGTCTCAAGTTCACCCGGTCATTCCGTGTCGCAAAGATCGAGCAGCCAAGGACATACAGAAGATACACCCTCAAAAGCTGGGAATTGTTTAGGTTATGATTCCCTCTGCCATAAGCCCGGTAAAGCCAGCCACAAGGAAACCAGTGTCTCTCCAAATTAGGGGGAACAGCCCCAATCAACATCTCTACAGCCTCAGGGTCGATCTCATAGAAATAATCCAGAATCAGGCGTTTCCTGCCTACCCTCAAACCGGTAATCATAGAGAAGTCGAAGGGCGTCATGGTCATCTCACCGAACGGCAGGTGGAAAGTATTGGTGGTGTCCCACCATCTCTCAGCCAAAGCATAAAAGTGTGCCAGATCATTGCTGCTTTTTGAAACCAGACGAACGAAGCCTCCAAAACCGGCATCGTCCACCATCCTCTTGACGGTAGGCGAGAGTTGAGTATACCACAAGAAAGCATGAGCGAGTCTACTGTGGCCCTTCAATGCTACTTTTAGCACCTGCACATACCAGAGACGACAAAAGCGATGCACAAAATCACTATTCACGACCCGAGGTCCAAATTCGCAAAATCAACATTTGAGCACAAATCGAACTTCTAACGATCTCTAGGTGCACACTACGGCTCACGAAACTAGAACAATACATGGAAATAGTCCTAAAATGTTGAAGGTTTCACATACCAAGCTCGCTAGAGCCACGGCCGAAAGATGATGTTGGGGGTCCCATAAAATCAAGTCCGGGGTTCGCATCTCGGCTTTCATCCGTTCCTTGGCCTTCTTAGACGGTCTCCTCGAGCTCAAAGCCATGGATCTACAAAGAAAATGGAAGTCAAAGTTAAACTTTCTTCTTGCAAAATTGAGCAAACCAAAACACCAATCAAAATTCCAACTACGGGGTAGGATTACTCACCTGAGCACGCACAAGCTGCGTTTTGACGTTTTTTTGGCTCCAAAAACACCCCAAAATGGCCAAGAATGAGCTTCAAAAGCTCAAAAATCCGAAATATACAAAGATGGAGTCCGGCCACCCAGTGCCGCCGCGGCACTGGCCAACTGCCGCCGCGGCACTGCTCCCCGCGGGCCCCGCTTCGCTCCATTTTGCTCCATTTTGCTCCGTTTTGACCTGTTTTAGCCTTTTTCAGCCTATTTTTTGGCCCCGATCAGCCCTGGTGGCCCATTTCGATCAAGATTTGTAAGGTTTTACCCCAAGCAGGCTAAAAGTTGTCAGAACTACCTCCAGTAGGCAGAAACTGGGAAAAATTGACTCCCGAGGACCCGAATCGGCTATTTCAGAACAACCGTCGTAAATTTTGATCAAACACGAGAGTTCCGGGAACGAATCCTTGATTTTGGCCAAGGCACCGAAATATAGAAAAGAGATTCCCCGAGAACTCTGCATCATCCCCCGAGGACAGAAGCAGAAAGATATCAGCTCCCGGAGGCCCCGACCGGCCCTCTTGGATTGAGCACCCCAAGATTTGATCAACCGTGAGAGATTCAGAGATGGGTCCTAGTTCCCGATCAAGAAAAGAGATTCCCCGAGAACCCTGCATCATCCCCCGAGGACAAAAGCAGAATGATACCAGCTCCCGGAGGCCCCGACCGGCCCTCTTGGATTGAGCACCGCAAGATTTGATCAACCGTGAGAGATTCAGAGACTGGTCCTGGTTCCCGATCAAGAAAAGAGATTCCCCGAGAACCCCGTATCATCCCTCGAGGACAGAAGCAGAAAGATACCGGCTCCCGGAGGCCCCGACCGGCCCGCAAGATTTGATCAAGAGAAGCGGTTGAAAAGAGATCCCAGAATGAGTCGCTTCATCCCCAGCAGATTCAGATTAATCCTCAGCGAATTCGTACACCGTCAGTTCAATCACAGTAGTCCATTGTCGACTCATCATCTCGATGCAAACATCGTCGGTTCATTAATCATCATCGCTCTCATTTAAAATATGCCATGGCTTCTATCAATAGGAGCTTCCATGTTCATCGCGTGACATCTCAGGATTTCATGATCATCCCTTGACTTCTGTGTCCGTCTCTTAATTTCCAGGGCTTCCGTGTCCGTCGGTTATTTGCCAAAAGGTGTCTTCGATTATAGTCCTCTGAGACCCCACACCCAATTACGTTTGCTTACAAAGCACACTTCCCAAAATTCAAAAGTTTGCCCCTAGACTCAGAGCCTTCTAAAAATCTTGGTATCCCTATTCGGGTCAAAAACTGCCTCATAGTCAGAAACACCAGCATGACACCAGCCCACTCGGAGTGGCACACCCTACAGCATACTAGGATCATACAAAAGTCATAGTAGGACTCATGACACAATCCATCCATGCATCGCATATCCTCCTCATAACATAGCATACGCCTGTCTCGTTGTGCATACGTGATTTGCCTATTTGTGCCCTGAACTACGTCCTGGTCTGATTCCCCTTGGGATACGTAGGCAGCTCACGCGAAGCGCGACCAGCACTAGCCTCAGCATCATTGCATCTTTTGAAACGCTTTTTATCCTAAATCTATAGCCTCCAAAAAGTCCTGTCTCTTTAAAACTTTGGCACTCGCTTGCGACATGCGTTGCCTCGCAAGTTCCTGCCAAAGAGGGGCAAACTGTAGACACCCCATTTTGTCGGCTATCAGATTTAGGAGACCCATAGCTTGGTGGTTCACAATGATCGTAAAAGACTCAAAAGGACTCCTGGAAATCAGCTCTATCTCTCAGAAAGCTCATATTGACCAAAATGCCCCTGAAAGCCCGAAGACTCCCAGATTTGGTCCCGAAGTTCTGAAAACATGCTATGTCGTACGAGAAATGATAAAAATGAGTTTTTAAGTAAAACCGGAAGAAATCGTCAGCTCCCAGAGACCCCCGGAAGTCCCGGAAGTTTCCCGAAAGTCCCCGTTGACCGGTTTGACCAAGGTTTGACCAGAGTTTGACCAAGTTTGACCGAAATCATCCGAATTCACCGAAATCATTAGAAAAGTATCAAAATGAGTTTTAAAAGAGAATCGAGCGAAAACGTCGGCTCCTGGGAGCTCCCGGAGGTTCCTAGAACTTCCCGGGAATCCCAGATTTGACCAGTTTGACCAAGATTTGACTTTGGAATCGGGGCACCAAAACAATTTTCAAATATTTTTTCATGGATACTAGAGGTCAATAGCTTTCCAACGGTATATCACACATAATTCCTGGATTTAAAACGAATTTATTTTGAATTTCCGAAGGCGAAAAAGGCGCGATTAAATCAGCTTTTATCGCGAATACCGCAAAACTTTTCAAAATGACCTATCCCCGAACTTTTTTGTTATGTAAAGTAGACTCCATTACCTTTCCAACGGTATATCACAACCTCAATTTGGAGTTCGTATGCATTTTCTATGAATTTCGGACGAAATAGGGCCTTTTCGCGAATACCGGAACCTCTGGGGGCCTAAACAGCATTATCTGGACGAAGGAGGAGCAGTGTATTTTTGTAATTAGTTTTGTGGTCCCATTTTGATTAATTAAAAACCAAAATGACATAGTTTTATGATTTCAGATGTTTGGAGCCAATGGGAATACTTTCTAAATCCCAAAACCACCCCCAAGTTGGCCTATTTAAACCCCCCATTGCTCTTCATTTTGGGGGAGTGAAATGCAAGTTTAAGAAAAGTTTGGGAAAGAAAGTTGTAGAGATAAGGTTAGAGTAGAGAGAAAAGAAGCTTTCTTCTTTGATTTTTCAAAACAAAAGTGAGTTCTAAACTTTGTTTCTACCTCATTACTCCCATTTACTTCAACATTCAATACACCCAACCACCATTTTAGTGAGCATTTAAGAGAGTGGAAGCTTCTTCCATGTCCAATGTCATTATATATGAGTGAAACACCATGCTACAAGTTCAATACTCCATGAATATCATCTATTGATCATTATCTACTTGCTTGTTTATTCATTGTTTATCTCTTCTTACCTCATTTCTTTTTGATTTTCTTTATTTACTTACTAGTTCATCATCACCTAAATGATGACATGAAGTTTGGGGTGAGTGAATCCTTATGGGTAGTAGCTCTTGACCTCAAAAACATGTTTGATAGATGATGATCATAACTTCAATACCTCCAAGGTATCCTTGAAGTGTATTGAAGTTATGCTCAAATAAAAATGAGTCTCTCCAACAATCTTGGAGGTTCTTGATGATGAGTTGAATGTTGGCATTTTAAGTGGTCATAATCTTTATTAAGTATTGAAAATACACTTTCAAAACCTCTATTTCAAAACCCCCCTCAATCCCGCTCATTTTGATTTCAAGAAAGAAAACCTTATTTTCCCCAAAATCTTCAAAACAGTGAGTGAGCTGAGTTCAAAGATTTCTCTAGAACTCAATACTCAACATATAGATTCAAGGCCACTTAGAAAGTCTTCCTAACTCATTGGAGAACACCCATGATTTTTGGCTTGACTTGGAAGTACTTGAAAATGGTCCATTTGGACCCAAACATTCCTTCCAAACATTCTGCCTCTGCTGTCACAGCAGATTGACTAACTTCCAACTTCTTTTTCAGAAATAATTTCCAAAAGGGGTGGTCCCAACTCTTTTGTCCCTTAAACTTCAATGTCTTAGGGAACGTTCTGTATAAAATGGGCCCCTAGATCACTCGTGTTCATTTTCTAAGATTTTTCAACATTTCAGTCGACAGTACAGACTCTGTTTCTGAGTGACCTCTGTTGTTCATATGATTTCTCTCAATATGTGATAGTTATTAAAGATTGGCTTTTTGGGCTGTATTCTAGACACAATAAGTAACATCTCCATAAAAAAATCATGCATTGAAAGCATTCCTAACCCCTCTTTTCCATCTTTACAAGATCATGTTACTGTTTTGTCCACTATTCACAGCAAGCACATTTTAACTTTCATTCTTTGATTTGATGCTTATATGCCTTCCAAATTAGTTCATATCTTAGGAAGTAGTTCATACTACATTTGTACATATCCCATATTGATTTCATCCATCCATTCATGCACATTTTAGACTTCTAAGTCATCCTAGGAATCCATGAACACAAAGCACACTACAACCTTGGCACATTTTAGATACATACATTGCATCCATGCAAAGATTTGGGGTTTTGTAACTCCTAATATAAGAAGGTTATAAGGAATGATCATGATCACACGTTCATGCTTCCCCTCGATTTAATCATCCTTTCTCATCCGTCCCGGGGATTGAGAGATCTTCTCTTCTCAAAGAATAACATGCATCATTCTAGCTTGCTAAGCATCTTTGTTTTCTTTGATTTATTTGTTTCAAGAACAATTCATGCCCCCATTAGATTAGGAAGTCTTTATTGTTTGATACATGATTAGACGATTTTTCCTAGGTTTATTTGTGTGATCTTTCACTTTGCATTGTGTGATATTTGGCTTAGATCTTATGAATGATATCTTATCTTTAGATCTTCCATTTTCAAATTTTCTTATGTGATGTAATATACTATCATAGTATTATTTGTCGAACCAAATGTAGTATAAGGTGATTATTTGGATGCTAATTGAGGCCCGTCGAGAGACGGGGCGAGTTGAGGGTGTTTTAGTCATGACAAAGGCTCCTTCCTCTCTTGTACCAAAACCCCGAGCCAAGTTCTTTGGTTATGAAGGGCCGGTGCCCCTTATCCGTTTGGGTGAGTCAAAATTAGGTTTCTTGGTTCCTTAAAGACCAAGTGGCGACTCTGTATCTGTTTTCAACAGACCTTTTCTCTTTCCTTGATCCAAATCAAACAAGTTTCAAAAGCAAACAAAGCAGTGAAAGGTGAAAAGAATCAACCGCCACAAACAAAAAGAAAAGAAAAGGAAAAAAAAAAGAGAAGAAAAGGAAAAAGTAAAGAAGAAAATAAAAGGGAGAAATAGTTCATGTTCTCATCATCCGGTTCGAAGGCTACCACAAGCCACCCATTCAGAAAGAGCTCTCATTGGACCCATATGAAAGCATGGCTCGAAGAGCCCACCTATTTTTGAAGCCTTATTCTTTCAAGACCTCCAGAATACTTGAACTATGCTCGACCTAATTCCTACTCGAGGATACGTAGGCAACATGTTCAGATCGGTCGACACCCTTGCTATGATTTGGCACTTTTTTTCAAACTTTAGCCGAACTACTTCGGACCTGATTCCCATTCGGGAATAAGTAGGCGAGCCTCACTTGGTTCTTGGTCCGCAAAACACCAGCAAATCATTTGCACCTGTAGATCCTTCATTCCAGACTAGGGGCAAACTTCGTTTGCTGAAAACCCTTTTTATCATAAAAGTAAGCCCCTAAGTCTCTGTCAAACTAGGGGCAAACTTTGTTTGCCAAAATACCTCTATGCCTGAGGCAAGTTCTCAAGCAATTGAGTTTGTTTTGAAAGGTTGAAATGGAGTGCCTTTCATTCTATAAGCTAAAGCACTAATTTGAAGCACGTTCTAAATTGGCAAAGAATTCGCTAAATCCAAAAGGGAAATTTAGGTTTATCAGCAAAGCACTATCATTTGCAAATTGATGAATAAAAAAGTAAGATGATACATTATTCACGATGAAAGCACATTGATTCATAATAATACAGAATTTGAGTCAGTCGTCTTGTATAATTAGCTTGTCAATTATGTCCTCCTTTGACGAGTCAATAATGGTCTCGAAAGTGTGGGTTTAAGATGATGAAAAAAGATTTGAAAAGTCTCCATGAGCATCCTAAGAGCAATACGAGCAGAGATTTCGAACACTATCACAACATAATGCTAAAGTGGTAATATGAGAAGAGCCCAAGACTAGGGGCAAAGGTGACCTCCCTCTATTGACAGGATCGATGTGTCCACAAATGTAGAAAATCATTCTTTCTATCAACTCCGTCCAAATTCTCTGAGTCAGATTTGACACCTATTTTTTGAAATTTTGAAAATTCTTTGAGTCTAATCTGACTCCCAAATTTGTGAAATAGAAATTCTTTAAGTTTGATTTGACTCCAGTTTTTAGAAATTTTGAAATTCTTTGAGTCCGATTCAACTCCCAATTTTGTAAAATGGAAATTCTTTGAGTCTGATTCGACTCCTGTTTTAGAAATTTTGAAAATTCTTTGAGTCCCATTCGACTCCCAATTTTGTAAAATGGAAATTCTTTGAGTCTGATTTGACTCCTGTTTTTTGAAATTTTGAAAATTCTTTAAGTCTGATTTGACTCCCAATTTTGTGAAATAAAAATTCTTTGACTCTAATTCGACTCCTGTTTTTAGAAAATTTGAAAATTCTTTGAGTCCGATTCGACTCCCAATTTTGTGAAATATAAATTCTTTGAGTTTGATTCAACTCCTGTTTTTAGAAATTTTAAAAATTCTTTGAGTCCGATTCGACTCCCAAATTTGTGAAATAGAAATTCTTTGAGTCTGATTCGACTGCTATTTTTCGAAATTTTGAAAATTCTTTGAGTCTAATCCGACTCCCAATTTTGTGAAATAGAAATTCTTTGAGTCTGATTCGACTCCTATTTTTAGAAATTTTGAAAATTCTTTGAGTCCGATTCGACTCCCAATTTTGTAAAATAAAAATTCTTTGAGTCTGATTTGACTCCTGTTTTTAGAAATTTTGAAAATTCTTTGAGTCCGATTCGACTCCCAATTTTGTGAAATAGAAATTCTTTGAGTCTGATTCGACTCTTGTTTTTAAAAATTTTAAAAATTCTTTGAGCCCGATTCGACTCCCAATTTTGTAAAATGGGAATTCTTTGAGTCTGATTAGACTCCTATTTTTAGAAATTTGGAAAATTCTTTGAGTCTGATTCAACTCCCAATTTTGTAGAATATAAATTCTTTGAGTCTGATTCGACTCCTGTTGTTAAAAAATTTGAAAATTCTTTGAGTACGATTCAACTCCCAATTTTGTGAAATAGAAATTCTTTGAGTCTGATTCGACTCCTGCTTTTAGAAAATTTGAAAATTCTTTGAGTCCGATTCGACTCCCGATTTTGTAAAATGGAAATTCTTTGAGTCTGATTTGACTCCTGTTTGTAGAAATTTGAAAATTCTTTGAGTCCAATTCGACTCCCAATTTTGCGAAGAAGAAGTTCTTCGAGTCCGATGAACTTCAGATTTTGTAAAAGTTTAAATTCTTGTTGAGTCGAATTGCCTCCCGATTTTTGAAAGATTCGAATGCTTTGATCGAGTCTGATCGACTCACAACTTGAAAATGAAATTTTTTTTTTTTTGAGTTGGATGGACTCCAAGTTTTGGAAATAGGATTTGTTTTGAGTATGATCGACTCCCAGATTTTGGAAACAAGAAATTCTTTGAGTTTGTTTGACTCCGAGTTGCTGAGAAGTAGTAATACGTTTGAAGTCTAATCGACTCCTGATTTTTTTGAAAGTTTTTGAGTCTGATCGAAATAGAATTTAGTTTGAGTCAAATTGATTCCCGTTCTAGCGACTCCCCCCATTAGTCCTCTATGGAAATCCTCGTTAGTCATTTATGGCATATGTGTTAGTCCTCAATGGCAACCTCACATTCGCTTTAGTCTTCAATGATTCTGTAAGTCTCATTTAAACTCCCGATTTTGAAAATTAAAATTCTTTTTGACTCCCAATGTGGAAATAGAAATTGATTTGAGTCTGATTGACTCCCGGTTTTGAAAAGATGAATCAATTTGAGTCTAAATGACTCCTGGTTTTAGAAGAATAAATTGATATGAGTCTGATTGACTCCCGGTTCTGAAAAGATGAATTGATTTGAGTCTGAATGACTCCTGATTTTAGAAGAATAAATTGATTCGAGTCTGATCAATTGAAAATCAAATTGTGTTTGGTTGACTCCCGATTTTGAAATATGATTTGAATTGAATTTGATTTACTCCGGATTTTCGAATTTGAATTCTGGATTTTATTAAATTAATTGAATTAAGATTGATCAACTACTGATTTTATGATTTTAAATTAAGTTGAGTTGAACCGACTCCAGATTTTGTGAAATTAAACTCGTTTGAGTCTGATGGACTCTGGATTTTGAGGAATTAAATTCGTTTGAGTCCGATTAACTCCCGATTTTTAGGATTTGAACTAAATTGAGTCTGATTGGCTCCCAATTTCGTGAAACAAAGATTCTTTGAGTCTGATTGACTCCCAACTTTAGAATTGAGTCTGATTGACTCTCGATTTTGTGAAGTAAAATTTGCTTCGAGTCCGATTGACTCCTAATTTTCAAAAATAAGAAATTCTTTGAGTCTGATTAACTCCTGGTTTAATGAAATAGAAATTGTTTTGAGTCGAACTGACTCCCGATTTTAGAAAATTTGAATTCTTTGAGTCCAATTGACTCCTGATTTTGTTAAAATAGAAATTGTTTTAATTCGAATTGACTCCCGATTAAAAAAATATATATACATTTCTTCGAATTTTGAGAAATTGAATTCGTTTGAGTCTAATTGACTCTGGAGTTTAGAAATTTGAAATTAAATTGAGTCTGATTGACTATTGATTTTGAAAAATTGAATTGAGTTTGACTGACTCTCGATTTTAGAATTTGAATAAAATTCAGTCTGACTGACTCCTATTTTAGAAATTGAACTGAATTGAATTAAATTTGAGAAATTTAATTGATTGGAGTTCGAATGACTCCGGTTTTGAAAAGTTGAATTGATTGGAGTCTGATTGACTCCTGATTTTGAAAGAATTGAATTAAGTAAAGTTTGATTGATTTCTGATCTTGAAAATTAAATTGATTTGAGTCTAATTGACTTATGATTTTGGAAAATTTGAATCCTGATTTTGAAAATCGAATTGATTTGAGTATGATTAACCTCTGATTTTGGAAGATTGAATTGATTTGAGCCTAATTGATTCATAACTTTGAAAAATTGAAATGAGTTGAGTCTGATTGACTACCAATTTTGAAGATTTAAGATTGAATTAAATTTGAATATGATCAACTCCTAGATCTTAGGAGTTTTGAATTGAATTAAGCCAATTTAACCAAGTTTGAGAATGTAACGGATTTACATTTTTGGTCCTCGCAACGGATTTGTGTTGAACTCACTCTAGGAATATAATGGATTTATATTCTCGATCCTCGTAACAGATTTACGTTGATCAAAGTTTGAGAATGTAACAGATTTACATTCTCGGTCCTCGCAACGGATTTGTGTTGACCTCACTTTGGGAATACAACGGATTTATATTCTCGATCCTCGTAACGAATTTACGTTGATCAAAGTTTGAGAATGTAACAGATTTGCATTCTCGGTCCTCGCAATGGATTTATGTTGACCTCGTTTTGGGAATATAACGAATTTATATTCTTGATCCTCGTAACGAATTTACGTTGATCAAAGTTTGAAAATGTAACGAATTTACATTTTTGGTCCTCGCAACAGATTTGTGTTGACCTCGCTCTGGGAATATAATGGATTTATATTCTCAATCCTCGTAACGGGTTTGTGTTGACCTCGCTCTAGGACTATAATGGATTTATATTCTCGATCTCGTAACAGATTTATGTTGATCAAAGTTTGAGAATATAACGGATTTGCATTTTCGATCCTCACAACAGATTTGTGTTAACCTCGCTTTGGGAATATAATGGATTTATATTCTCGATCCTCGTAACAGATTTACGTTGATCAAAGTTTGAGAATGTAACGGATTTGCATTCTCTGTCCTTGCAACAAATTTGCATCGACCAGTTTTCGATAATTATCTTTGGTTACCGCATCATGCATCATACATCACGTACTAAATGCATGAAATAGGGCATGCATGACACTCGCATGGTCAGTTTGATTCTTTAAAAATAAAATCATTTGCATGAATACGTGCATCACGACAAAATAGATGCATTCACCTGTGTGACTACTTGTTCTAGTGTGTGTTTGACCCCTGCCCGAACTACGCCTTGATTTGATTCCTGAATGGATACGTAGGCAGCTCACCTTTGAACACGAACAACTTGAACCTTGTTGTGCGCCTGTTTTCTTTTGCAACGCATTTTGTGTTACCTAAATCCGACAGTTTGGTCAAAAGCTTGTCTTCACAAAGGCTTCGACATTCACTTGTGACACGTGTTGCTCCACAAGCTCTGCCGAAGAGGGGCAAACTGTAGACACCCCGATTTTGGCCAAACGTCGGATTAAGGGGAGTATTGCCTCTAGATCCGATGATGACAACGTTCGACTAATCTAGGGCTTCCAAAAGTGATTCAAGCTCTTCAAAAGTCTCTTTAATTCGAACAAAAGAGGGAAAAAGGAGAAAAAGAGAGAGAGAGAAAAAAAAAGAAAAAATAGAAGACAAACGGCACATGAAACATTTTACGGCATTCTCGGGTTACCGGTGGGGCACTTTCTGAATGCCGTACCGCAGTTGGTAGGTGCTGAATTGGCAGTCAGTGAGAGCCGTTAAAATGAACCAAGTGCCACAAAAATTTGAATTCTAGAAAAAGACGGCAATCCACGGAGTTGTCCGCGGCATTCATTGAGTGCCGCATTGGCATTCAATGAATGCTGCGCCAGAATTTAGTGAGTGTCCCTACGGCATTCATTGAGTGTCGCTTCCATCTCCATTGAGTGTCGCATTTTGTGGCTGCCAACTTTGTAATAGTACGTTTGGTACCTTCAAAAGGACGTCCGAAATTAGGGTTTTGCCCCGGAAATGACTGAAATAACCCTCCAAAGTTTGCCTATATAAGGAGGACTATCTTCATTGGAAAGGGAGAGAACAAAAAGGGGGGACTACTACACATTTTTGGGAGAGGGGAATTTCAAGGAGAAAACAAAAAGAATTTTGGGAAAAGAGAGTTTTTGAGAGCTTGAAGAAGAGCTTGGAAGATCTTAAAACTATAGAAGTTTGAGGTTAGTTGGAGGTGATACTCTAATCTTATTAGTTTTCTTTTATTTCTTCGTAGTTTGGGTCGAAAGTATCTATGAATTTGAAGTAAGCAAGCTATCTTCCAAGAGGTTCTTTGATGGATTTAGAGCACTTGCTCTCTTAGTTTTCTTTATTTCATTTCTTCTTGTTGTTTGTACTTTTCTCTTGAGATTCTTGGAGATCCTCAATATCTCTCTTGAAAACTCTTGAGTTTGATCTTTTGATCCCATGTAAGCCTATGCTTCACATGAGGGCCAAAGATTAATTATCATTTGTAAACAAGTAGATGGACCCAAGTTCATATTCAATTACTTGGATTCTCTAACTTGGGATTTCATGGGATCTTCTCTATATCCCTTTGGAATCCATAAGTTATAAGTTATTATTATATCTCCAATGACCATCAAATGGAAGGAGAAGTAGTTTGGGTTAAGCCAATCTCCATGGCTTGAGAGATAGACTTCACATAAGTAAAATTTGACAAAGGTGCAGGGAGCTCACAAACCACCTTTGATCAAAGATTTTTAGTTAAATATTGGACTGTTCGAATTGAATGAAACCAACTGGAGAGTGTCAATAACACAAAGATCTACCACTGAAATTTTTTTTAGTAGGATCTCATGGATAACATGGTTTGGTCATAGGTTTTGTGAGACAACCAGATTATGTCCAGAGTTTCAGAACAGCAAATAAGTTTCAAAATGAGCAAATCAGAGCCTTAATCAAACATTCTTGGCTCCAAATAATTTTTTCTATGAAGTTTAATGTGTTAATAAGGTCTCCTAAAAAGATTAGAGTCTTTCTAATTCGTTTACTATTTTTAAAAAATCGTACAAAATTTTTGGACAGAGATTTGTAAATCTCTGAGTGATGTCTAGTTTTTGTCCATTTCCCAGAGATTGGACTGTTGACCCTTGCTTTTTCTTTTGGGTTGGAAACTAGACTCACAGAGGCATCTTGTGTCCAAAAATCATTGACATCTAACGATGGGAACTATGCTTTTCGAATTTTCAAAGCCTTGATTTGTTATCTGTAATTTTTAGAAACTCTAGACAGATTTGGTATACTTTGCAAATAATGGCTCATATGATCTTTCCATGACCTAGGGCTTAGACCATGCTTTAACAATGATTAGCTAAGCTTAAATACAGAGGCTAAATGGTCCAAATCAAGGAATAATCCAATAGCTCATTCTTGCTCATATTTATGTAATCACACATTCATCCATATAGATTGGAATTAGAATTCATAATTGTGTCACTCCTTCTACTTGATAGAATTAAGCTAGACATTTAAGGGTGGTTATTTGATATTATATATCCTTTCTAAAACATGCGGACTAACCCTTGTTTTGTAGCCCCGATAAGGTATGATCTCTTGACCCTTCTTAGGATTAATTTTTTATTAATTTCATTGATTTTCGACTTCATGCGCGACACCTTAGAATTAATATTCACCTTATGTGTATATATGTGATTAGAGACCTTTTATTAGGATTTCTACTTCTTGTATGCATTGCATATTTCAAAATCATAGCTGGATCCCGGGTAAGTTCTCTTGTACCCTATTGTATGTCATATTGCTTGCTAATCACTTATTTGGTTTTGAATGATATTTTATCATTTGCAATCTTGCACCCTTTAGACTTGCTTTTGTAATGTATATTTATACACATGTATTAGTTAAGGGTACATTTAGATTAATAATTTGATTAAAAGGATGTTGAGTAGAGGCCTATCGCGAGATAGGATGAGAGAGGGTGTTTTAGTCCACCGGGCTTCTTCTCCTCTCATTCCATAATCCCCGGACCCAGTTTATCATTGGTTTCACAAAAGATCGGTTTTCTTTTAAAATGGTTTCTTAATTTTCCTTTTAAAATTAAGTGGCAACTCGTGTTTTGTATTTTGAATTGAAAAATAAATTTTGAAAAAGCTGTGGGTAAGAGAAAATTGTGATATCCACAGGCTCGCATATACCTGAGAAATTACACATGTTCTGAACATTTCATTTGAGAGTCGAATTGACATTGTGAGATTCGTAGTCGAGTAGTTAGATGTTTATCCGAGTTATATTCCAAGTTCATGACATGTGCGTGTTCATTTGACTACCACATCACACACATGCATTTTTATGAGAAACTCTATTGATTTATTTGATGCATGTGCTTGGGATTATTTTTCATGACGTATGTGGATGTTTTATTCCGTTTCTTTTTGTTCATTATTCTATTTCGAAACATTATTTTATAATAAGGAGTATTGAATGTTATGTTTTTTTTAATAAAGCCTTTTTAAATATACAATGAAATAAAGATGGTTGTGGGTGACTTGTTGACGAGAACCCTCACAAGACTTCACTCGTCCGACTAGGGACAGCTAGAGGTTTAAAAGGCTTGTTGCATATGTTAAATACAATCGCGATTCGTGCGACAATGGAGTAGGAATTTTAGTTTTAGTTTTATTTTTTCTATTCTTTTTGCTCAACGACTAGCAAAATGTAGGTTTGGGGGTGTGATCGGGAGTAAACAAGTCCTAATTACACGTCTTAATTCACATTTGTTAGCACTTTTTATCCTATTTTTGTATATGTTTACTTTATTTTTCATTTTCTGTCAGGTTTTGGAAGAAAACAAGAATCTAGGCTAAAAAGGGTGTAAAAACAGACTGAAAGAAGTGGAAAAAGCCACATCGCGACAGACTAGAACCTCACTTGCGTGACTTCCCAAAATTACACTCGTGCGGCCTATGTAAAAACTAAAGTTGTGTATTTCAGTATACTGAAGATCCCATCGAGAACAAAATTGTCTAATTACGTCCAGAAATGTAAATAAAGTAGTTTTAGTGTGATTAGGTTTAGGAAAGCTTCCAAAACTTGCTCCAAATCTATATATATCCTCTTTTAATAAAATTAGGGATTACACAATAATATACAACATTATACACATCCATATACAACTAAAATTTCAGCCATTGAAGAGGGAGAAGCAAGGAGAAAAAGAAGAAGAAGACCAAGGATTCCCATAGCATCCTCCATCAACCTCTTGCCATTCATCGCTTCTATGGCCGCTTAGACCGAGATCTAGGGTTTCAATGAAACCCTAGCCAAGTAATATGGTGTTATTTATATTTTTCTTTTAGATTTATTTTGTATGGATGATGATTACATGTTCAGAGGATTTTTTTATAATAAAATCGAACTTCTATTGATTCAATCGTTACTTTCAAAGTTTATTCTTGTCTTAGATCTATTTTGAATGTGATGTGCTCAATGATCTATATTTGCTGTGCTTGTATAGATTATTTACATGTAATAGTGCTTATTAAAATTGTGATATCAAGAAGCCGAATAGTTCATGCCTAGGGAAGATGGAGTGTGCCGCAACCCTAGTTTAGTGTGAGACACTCCGTGCCAACCGAAGATGAATTATGTTGATGCTTGAATCATAGTTATCTTCTTGACGGAGGAATTAGGCTTGTAGCTACAATTCCCCATTATCATCCAATGTAATAAGCTAATTGAATGCATCGATACTCTTATTACAAAGCTAGTGGTGAATATGCAATCCTAGATTCACTTTAAATATCGTTTACAACAACTTTTAATCACTTTCATAGTTTAGATTTATTTTCATGTTCTTAGTTTAATTAAAATCAAAATCAAAGTTCTGTTTTAAAATTAAAGTGCTTTAGTAATACAATCTTTGTGGGTTCGACATTTACTTCCACACTACAAATCCTTACAAAGTAACGCATACTTTATATCTTGATTTTGACATGATCAGTAGTTATGCCGCCGATATGACAAAGACTTCTGGAGCTATTTTTCATCTTAGGTTGCGTACCATGACTTTTATTGTTCTTTTCTTTCATCTTTCGCATGTTATTACATCTAGCATTTCATCTTTCGATATCCCATATGCGATTGCATCTCATGCTAATAAATACTATGTGTGTGAATATAATTTTATTTGATTTTGGGTAGTGAACATCTCTGAACTATCTCCTTAAGGCATTAGTTCAATTTGAGAAGTAATTGTGTCTATGTTTACTAGCACGTAGAGTCGAGAAGGTTAGAGTGACTCGCAACAATTGCAATGAAGTCGGACCATCCAAACAGTACCGCAAGGATCACTTGAGTATTTGAGAGATTTCTCCAAAGGTTGGAACATATTGTCAATCAGCAAGGTGTGCATGATTATCTGTCGCCACCTCCACCGAAACCTACCAGAGACAAGTTGTTAGAGAGATTCAGAGTTTTACACCCAGAAAAGTTTGATGGCGTGTGATCGGTGATGAATAGTTCCCCGTTTATAGTCCTAAAGATACGCTTTGTTAGCCAACTTTATTTGGTTATTTAGTGTTTTTAATAAGTATCTATGTTTTGTAGGTGTTGGAGCTTTAACATAAAAATGCACTAAAATCCAATAATTAGTGGCTTTGGAAGACATTATGTGCTCAAAATGTGATTTTGGTAAAAGTTAGAGACAAGAGCAGCCTCGGTTAATTGCATTTTTGACGAAGCTTTAGATTTGAAAAAATTCTCCATAGATATAAAATGTAGATCTTCGAGTTACGGACGCTTGGCCACAAACGGCGAGTCAATCCAAGGTTCGAGCAAAATGTTATCATAATTCTACGAAAGTCATGCAAAGTAGTGAAAAGTACCTTGCATGAGCGACCTCTGAGAAAACCAAAAAAGCATATTTCATCAAATTAGAGTGCCCAGTGAAGGTGGTTTGCACATACAACGTCTAGAAACATAAATACGACAGTTTTAGTGCGATTAGGCTTAGAAAAGCCACCTAATCCTTCCAAAATCTATATAAATCCTATTCTAAATCAATTTTGGGGTTACACAATAATATACACATCCTTCATCAACTAAAACTTTAGCCATTGAAGAGGGAGAAGCAAGGAGAAAAACTATAAGACCAAGGATTCCCATGGCCTCGTCCATCAACCTCTTACCAATCCTTGATTGTATGGCCGCCTAGACTGATATCTAGGGTTTCAATGAAACCCTAGCCAAGTAATAGGATGTATTTTACGTTTTTCTTTTAGTTTTATTATGTATGGATGATGATTACATGTTTAGAGGATTTTAATTAATAAAATCATATTTATTGATTAAATCGTTGCTTTCAAAATCTATTCTTGTCTTAAATCTATTTTGGATGTGATGTAGTCAATAGTGTATATTTGTTGTGCTTGTATAGATTATTTACATGTAATAGTGCTTATTTGAATTGTGATATCAAGTAGTCGAATAGTTCATGTCTAGGGAAGACAGAGTATGTTGCAACCCAACTAATTATAATCCAAAAATGTCGTTCCCACCAAACATTGAGGAACCGTCACATTTTTCAAAGAAAGGGTCGAAAACTGAAGATATACTTGAGGTGTTTCAACAAGTGAAAATAAGTATTTCATTCCTCGATGATATTAAACAAATTCCCGCTTATGCTAAGTGTCTTAAAGACCTATGCACTCAAATGCGCAAGTTACACAGTCATATTTCGAAAAAGGTCTTCCTCACCGAAAAAGTAAGTTCGATTTTCCAACACTCTCCTCCAAAATATAAGGATTCCGAAACACCAACGATTTCATGTGTCATAGGTGACACTATCATTCATCGGGCTCTCCTTGACTTAGGAGCAAGTGTTAATCTCTTGCCTTATACCATCTACAAACAACTAAGATTAGGTGAACTTAAGCCCACGGCCGGTACCATACAATTAGCGAATCGTTTCGTTAAATCCCTAGAGGGATCGTCGAAGACGTCTTAGTTAAAGTCGACAAATTCTATTATCCCGTCAATTTCATAGTCCTTGTTATTGAACCGGTGATAGATGCTAGGAAACACACTCTTGTCATTCTTGGTCGTCCATTCTTAGCCACCGCTAATGCACGTGTCAACTGTCAAACGGGGGTAATAAAAGTGTTGTTTGGGAACATGAACCTAAAATTAAATGTTTTCAACGCTGTTGATCAACCTCCCAATGATAATGATTACTCATGTGTGGTAGATAGTGACGTTAGACGAACTATTAAACCTAATAATGAAATAAATGTGAGTAAGGAGAACAACATAGTGAGTAATGAGCGGTCAAACTCGAATAATTTGGATCCTAATGAGGAATTTACTCGAAAGGTGAAAAATCAAATTGAACAAGATCAGGGAGAATCGTTGAACAAATTAACTTATAAAGATATTATTTCAATTTTCAACTATGGCCTTCCTCCTATTAATAGGGGCACAAGGTTCGAGTTTTTGCCTCCATAAGTCTTGAGCGTAGTACGGTCTAGCTAAAGACATAAAAGACAATGCTTCTTGGGAGGCAAGCCAATCTTTAATTGTTTCGTTCCCTCATTTTTGTACACTTTTGGTCATTTTGAGTCTTTTTTTAGTTCTGGACAGGTTTGAGGGTCATAGTCTTTTTATTTTGAATCCATATAACTTTGTAAGAGACAATAGATAAAAATGGGCTACTCGCGCGCGCAACTCGCTCATGCGATGAGTCACTCGCACGGTCTGAGCGTACGAGTTTTGGACTTAGAAAATTTTTAAGTTTTTTTTAATAAAACAACCCTCAGTATTTCCTCACGTAAGGAATCGCGCGCGCGATGGGTCGCTAGCGTGAAGGGGGGATTTTTGTGTTTTTCTCTTTTGTACTCTTCTTCTCACTCCCAACCCTTATGTGTTTCTCTTCTTTCTATTGCTCTCTTAGGCCCCTTTTAGATCGAATCCTTCTTTGTTTTGATAGTTTCGTTTGTATTTTTTTCTTTTTTATTTTCATTGAGTCTTTTGGTTTTAGTTTAGTTTCTCAACAAGTATGCCACGGTCTACATTACTTATTTATATTTCTATTAGCTATCATTGTTTTTTTGTTGGTTTGTTTTCTTTTGTCAAGTATTGACAGGTGAATTAGTAGCTCCATTTGGAGTAATTGAACTTTATTGCCATATTCATATACGTTAACTTGGTTTGTGATTGCTGAGATTGAGGTAATGTCGTTCTTGCCTTACATACTCTCATTTCTTTCATTTTATTATTTCATTGGGGACAATGAAAGCTTTAGGCTTAGGGGTATGCACTCAAATCCACATTATTATGTACCAATTTTTTAAAAAATTTGATACTTGTGCTAAATAAATGATGTTACCGACGTTTTTACAATCTCAAGTCGATTCTTCTTATTAGGTAACTTGGATTGTTATAGAATGGTAAACATGAGAAGATGTGGTTAAACATTTGCTGAAGTCATGATGCGACGTTTAGGATATGTATCGTTCAAATCGTAGTTCTATATCATAGATTTGCACACAAATCTATGCACAACATGTAGTCACTTGAATTCATGTTTAATGTGAATTATAATATGATTCAGATTTCTAGATAACACATAGTGTGGAGACTAAACCCGTTGAGCATTTGAGCCTATCTTTTCTTTTTAAAGGTTTATAAATACATTTTGTGTTTGTCGAATTTTATTGAAATTGCACATTAACTCGTTGTTAGTCTCATTATTCTTGTTTTGGTTGATAGTCAAGCGAAAATATTTGTTACCGTGCTAAATAATCTTTCGTTGTAAACGTTGAAAAACTATAGCACCCTAGGACATGATGACAAGCGGGGGAATTTGTAAAACACAACTGCTCTAAAAGAAGAAAATACGCTGATTTAGTATACAATTCCCTTGTATATCTGAAATTTGAATTACAATGCCAGTTTTTACACAATATGATTAATCTATGATAAGTTGTATTGTTTTAGTAGTTATTTGTGTAGATTACTATTGCTGAATGAAGAATTGAATAAGCATGATAAAAGGAAGTGTTTGGTTTTAATGAAGACAATTCAAACATGAAAAGGAAGTCTCGAGCGATCGAAGAGGTTTCAAGCGATCGAGGTTTCGATCGATCGAGATAAGCTCAAGCACTCAAAGATCCCAAAAGTTCAATCGATCGAGAGCTGTTCGATCGATCGAACATGGCTTTTATCAGAATTTACGCGCACGCAGCAGGGAGAGAGTTCTTAACCCTAGCCTTAGATTTGAGTATATATACTCGTTTTGTATACGTCCAGAGGGACGCCCACTTTAGTTTTTATCAGTTTATAGAGAGTAGAGAGCTTTGTCTTGTGTTTTTGTAGGTTTTATCATAGATTTTTATTGTTTGGCTTGGTTTCTCTTAATTATTATTGAAGTTCGTCATTCCAGGTTACTTCTTATCATTTTATTTACATTCTACTTGCCATTTATTGTAGTTTAATCTGTTAATCTTATAGGTTTGCATGTTAAATCGCATTAAACCATTAGTTTTCATAGTTTTTATGATAAAATCTCAACCAAACATAACTTTAATGGACTTTCACATTAAAAACGAATCTGAGACACTCCAGACCATGTCCGAGTAGTCTTAGGGTTGGGACATTGCGATGAAACAGTGATCTCCATCCCCTGCCATGCAGCAGACAAAACCTACATTCGATCGATCGAAGCAGACGCACAGTCAAGCATCGAAGAAATTTCGATCGCTCGAGAGATGAAGATGTTCGATCGATCGAAAGCGTGTCGATCGATCGAACTCTCTGATTCTTGAGTAGTCTTTTTGCTGTATTCCAAGACTTTCTACTTTTGAGATTTGTTATCAAACTGTCCCCAAATGCTCAGTTTGTCAAAACAGTTTCATTACTTTAAGCCTTAAGGCCTTTTTCTTTAATAACTTTTGCAAACCATTTTGAATGCTAACACCATTCAGAATGCAAGACTTAACTATTATTTTAAACCACCTTCATGTGTTTTGGAAATAAATGTGATGATGTAGTCCTAGTTATGAACGGGCTATTGATTCTCTATCTTTAGAAAATGCGGAATACTGTAGACAGACACACTCCCTAGAGCTTAAATGTAAACTGCATGGTAGATGGCTAGGATGTTGTGGATTCGTGTGATCCCGAAATTCCCTTTTATTAAATAAACCACATTTTAAAATCTCGCTTTAGTTGATTAGTTAATTAGTAGTTTAATTTAATTTAGTTGCTTTATTTTTAGTAGTCACTTCGTGGAACTTCGTGTTCTACAACCTTTCAAGTATTGATTTTTATTTTTTTTTTTCCTTTTAGAGATTAATCTAGGTATTTAGTTTATCACCGTCCCTGTGGGATCAACCTGGTCTTAACCAGATTACTACTTACATGATTACCTACACTTGGGTATAGCACACAAGCGCACACACATTTTTAGCCGTGTCAAGTTTTTTGGCGCCGTTGCCGGGGATAGTGACAAGCTAACACTTAGATTACCTCAAACTATCTTTACCTCTTTCTATTTTTCTTTTTTCTCTTATTCTTTAGATTAAAACTACTTAGGATCTTTCCCTTTATGTCCGATAATTCCATCGAAGGAATTTACATAAATCCATTCTACTTAGCCGATTCCTCTAATTCTATTAATCTCGTAACCACACCTACCTATTCAATGGCCGACAATCAAAGTGAAAATGGTGAGAATGTGGTTGTACCAATTGACGATTCGCTTCGTCCTTTGTGCGATCTCATGAAACCCGAACATGCACCTACACCTTCTTGTATTCTCATTCTACCTCATGTTGGCGAATTTCAATTTCGCAACAGAATGATTCAACTCCTTCCTACCTTCTATGGAATGGAGAGCGAGAAGGCATATCTACATGTCAAAGATTTTGAGGATGTTTGTAAAACATTCTCACAAAATTTCCCTGTAGATGTGACACGTCTAATGCTATTCCCCTTCACCCTGAAGGATAAAACAAAAGTGTGGCTACTCACCTTGAAGCCGAATTCGATTTACACCTAGCATGCAATGAACACTGCGTTCTTAAAGAAATTCTCTCCACCTCGCATGACCACTGAGCTTAAACGACAAATTAACTCTTATGAACAAAAGAGCAATGAAACCTTCACTCAAACTTGGGAGCATTTCAAGGATTTGCTTCTCTCATGCCCACATCATGGGTATGAGAAATGGCGAACCATAAGCTACTTTTATAAAGGGTTAAATGTTAAAACTAAAAAGCTAGTTGAAACCATGAGTTCAGGACCATTTCTTCGCAAAAACGCCGAAGAAGCTGAAGCTCACTTCGAGTAGTTAGCTGAACATGCTCATGAATGGTCCAATTCTGAAGATGTCACATGCTCACAAATATCCTGTGTAGAAGAGAAAAGTTTGTACCAATTAAAAAGTGAGGATCATCTGATGAACAAATATGAGGAACAAGTTAAAAAAGTAGAAGAGTTAGGACAGAAAGGAGAGAGTTCTAGGCAGGTTTTACCTGAAGAACCATGCGGCACATTCAACATGTTGGGACACACTAATCAATATTGTCCCAATGTGCCTTACTTTCAAGAACAAGCCTCCATGAAAATGAATTCCATGCAAGGGTATAGGGGGACAGGGAATTCCTATAATAATCATAACTCACAGAATAATAACAATCGATGGAATCACCCTGGTTTTGATTAGAAAAATGATGCTGGGACCCAAAATCAATACCAACAACAATAGCCCTACAATAACAATAATCAATATCAACCAAGCTCAACCCTCTAACAATCAACAGTCAAATGTTTACGTGGCACCTCATAAAAAGGTGCAAGAGGAAGATCCACTCTCTAATGTGAATTTAACACAACAGTTAATTCAAATGATGAGTAAAATGTCCGCAACATTAGAGAGAATGGATGCACGACAAGAGGGGTCGAGTGGAACGTTTCCTGCCCAACCACTTCAAAACCCTAAGGGATTCAACAATGGTCCTAATAATCATAAACAGGAAAAAGTTGTGACTACTCTAAGAAGCGGCAAGACTATAGGGTGCAATATACCCCTCTCTACTCCTGAGGAGTATGAAGAGGATGAAGTGGTAACTAAAAACAAACCGTCTACTCAAGAAGAGGAGCAAATCAATAATAACGAACCATTAGATGCACAAGATGAGGCTCCTAGAGAAGTAGAAGAAGCGGAGAGAAGACCCAGAAAGGAACCAGTAAAAGACGAATTACCTAAATGCCCGTTCCCTGCGCCTTACCCTCAAAGGCTTAAGAAACCCAAAAATGAGGCAAAGAATCAGGAGTTCTTGGAATTGTTTAAACAAGTCAAAATCAATCTCCCACTCTTTGATGCAATCAAACAAGTGTCGGCCTACGCTAAGTACCTTAAAGACTTATGCACGGTTAAGAGGAGGCAAAGTGTGAAGAAACATACTTATGTTTCTTGTCAAGCAAGTGCAATCATCCAAAATGAATTGCCTCCGAAACTCAAAGACCCTGGTACCCCAGCTGTCTCGTGCGGAATTGGGAATCAAAGAATAGACAATGCCCTCCTTGATTTAAGAGCTAGCGTAAACCTGCTGCCATACTCAGTTGATAAACAATTAAGGTTGGGTGAACTCAAACCTACCCGAGTTGCGTTACATCTGGCAGGCAGGTCAGTCAAATACCCTAGAGGAATACTAGAGGACGTTCTAGTGCAGATAGATTCATTTGTCTTCCCGGTCGATTTTGTGATCTTAGACACTGAACCTGCGTCTAATCCATGTTCACAAATCCCGATAATATTTGGACATCCATTCCTCAACACCATAGATGCCACAATCAAAATAAGAAGTGGTATTATGACCATCGTATTCAGGAATATGACGCTAAATGTCAAAATCTTTTCAAATCCCCGACCTGAAGAATACGAGGACGAAGAAGAAGTTAACTTCATCGAAACAGTCATCGAAGATGAGGCCAACTTCGTGGATTATAAAGACCCTTTGGAGGTAGTAGTGTCACAATTTGACACTATATAGAAACCTAACGATTCTACTCCTTTAGATGCCATTTTGAACCAAACTTGCCTCATGATGGAAACCAAAGAGGAGGATCGAGCTGAATGCATGTGGGTAACACCATATGAACCACTACCTCTAAAAATGAAACTAGTCATGCCCTCCAATTTTCAGTTTCCCGATTTGGAATTAAAGGAGCTTCCAATAGAGCTCAAATATGCCTTCCTAGGGAGTGAAAAGACTTACCCCGTCACAATTTCATCCACTCTCAGTCTGGAACAAGAGGGAAAATTAATCAAAATGCTGGAACAACATAAAGGAGCATTGGGATTGACTAATGCCGACCTCAAAGGCATAAGCCCGTCCGTGTGCACCCATAAAATATATCTGGAGGAAGACGCTAAACCTTTGCGACAAATGCAAAGGCGTCTGAATCCAAATATGAAAGAAGTAGTCAAAAAGAAAGTCCTTAAACTTCTCGACGTTGGGATCATATACCCTATTTCTGATAGCCCTTGGGTTAGTCCAACCCAAGTGGTGCCCAAAAAGTCAGGTATAATAGTAATCCCAAACAAAGACGGCGAATTGGTACCAACACGCATCCCCACCGGATGGCGGATGTGTATTGATTACCAAAAATTAAATACTGTGACTCGGAAAGACCACTTTCTATTGCCATTCATGGATCAAATGCTAGAATGAGTGGCGGGTCATAAATATTATTGCTTTCTGGACAAATATAGTGGCTATAACCAAATTGAAATTGCTCCTGAAGATCAGGAGAAAACAACTTTCACATATCTGTTCGATACATTCGCCTACCGTCGTATGCCTTTCAACTTATGCAACACACCTGCTACTTTTCAGCGGTGCATGTTGAGCATATTCAGTGATATGGTCGAAAAAATACTCGAGGTCTTTATGGAGGATTTTTCAGTGTTCGGCCATAGTTTTGAAAATTGCTTAGATAATCTAGAACGTGTGCTAGCAAGATACAAGGACAAACACCTAGTACTAAACTGGGAAAAGTGTCACTTCATGGTGACCAAGGGAATTGTCCTCGGCCACATTAATTCTGATAAGGGTATCCAAGTTGATAAAGCAAAAATCGATATTATCTCAAACCTACCTGTCCCCCGTACAGTCAAAGACATCCGCTCTTTTCTGGGACACGCGGGATTTTATCGTTGCTTTATCCAAAATTTTAGTGCAATTTCCCGACCACTTTGTCAACTCTTAATCAAAGACACACCTTTCAAGTGGCTAGATAATTGTCAAACATCTTTCGATGCACTAAAAGAACACCTTACCTCCGTACCGATAATACAGGCACCCGACTGGAGTTTGCCTTTTGAACTAATGTGCGATGCTAGTGACTATGCCATTGGTGCAGTCCAAGGACAAAGGAAGGATAATAAGCCCTATGTAGTCTACTATGCCAGTCGAACACTCAACGAAGCTCAAATGAATTATACGACCACTGAAAAAGAGCTACTGGCAATAGTCTTCACTCTAGATAAATTCAGGTCATATCTGATAGGGTCCCCATTCGTCTGTTTTACAAACCACTCGGCCCTCAAGTACCTGCTATCTAAAAAGGACGCAAAGCAAAGGCTTATCCGTTGGATACTCCTACTCAAAGAGTTCGACATCACAATCAAGGATAAAAAGGGGGTAGAGAATGTGGTGGCTGACCACTTGTCTCGATTAACATTTACTGACAACACTGTACCCATACCAATTAAAGATGAATTCCCAGATGAGCAACTGATGGTTGTTTCCAGTTTGCCTTGGTATGCAGATATAATAAATTATCTTGTTACGGGAGAGACCCCGAGTCATTGGTCAAATCAGGATAAGAAACGGTTCCTTTCGTTTGCACGTCATTTCTTTTTCGATGACCCTTACTTAATTAAGTATTGTACTGATTAGGTCATCAGACGTTGCATCCCAAATGAGGATATAACCGTGATTTTAGCCTTATGTCATTCTGAAGCCTGCGGTGGTGATTTTGCTTCGCAAAAGACCGCACAAAAAGTCTTATATAGCGGTTTCTACTAGCCCACTGTGTTTAAGGATGCCTATTCTTTTTGTAAATCATGCCAACGCTGTCAAAAGCTTGGTACAATTTCAAAAAGGAATTCTATGCCTTTAACCCCCATTATCATAATTGAAATATTTGATTTTGGGGGCATAGACTTCATGGGTTCGTTTCCGAAATCAAATAATTGCGAATACATACTCTTAGCTGTGGAGTATGTATTGAAATGGGTAGAAGAGATACCGATAAGATGCAATGACCACAAAATAGTTATGTCCTTTCTTAAGGAACACATTCTATCGCGTTTTGGAACCTCGAGGGCACTAATAAGTGACCAAGGCAAGCATTTCTGCAATAGGCCTTTAGAGTCACTCCTTAATAAATATGGGGTCAATCATAAGATCGCTCTCGCCTACCACACACAGACTAACGGGCAGGCAGAATTGGCTAACCGTAAAATCAAACATATACTCGAAAAGACTGTTAGTTTCAACAGAAAGGACTGGGCATATAAACTGACTGATGCTCTATGGGCGTACCGTACTGCTTATAAGACAAACCTAGGGATGTCCCCATATAGGTTAGTATACGGCAAAGCATGTCACCTCCCTGTCGAAATCGAGCACACATATTAGGTGACACACTCATTGAACTTTGATATTAAAGAGGGAGGTCATCTCCGAAAACTCCAGTTGGCTAAACTGGAAGAAATACGTCGAGATGCATACGACAATGCTAAATTACACAAGGAAAGGTTGAACGCTCGCCACGATAGAACAATCTTTTGAAAATCATTTGAGCTGGGGCAGAAAGTCTTGCTGTACGACTCTCGTCTCCACCTTTTTCTAGGTAAGCTCTGATCCCGATAGACAGGTCCATTCCTTATCAAATCTATTTTTCCACATGGGGCCGTCGAGCTCATTAAACCCAAGAACAAAGATTTTTTTCAAGGTTAACGGCCAAAGGTTAAAACCGTTCTTGGAAAACTTCCTACCAGAAGCTGAGCACATCGAGTTAGATGAGCCCAGCTATCCATCCACCTAAAATACAAAAGCATGTTCATATATTGTTGTTGTATTTCTTTCCTTTACTGTACTTCGTTTTATTTCATTGTTTCTGTCTCTTTTTGAGTGTGACCTCGATTCTAATCTTCTATTCCATTCTATGTCTCACCTACAGGCTATTAAAAATATGAGGGATGACGACGTCCATTCAATCGGGTCATGGGCTGATTTAGAATATCCTAATCCTCCATGAATACTGAGGAGATTGCATTCTGCCTCTCTCCTTATCAAGGGCCTAGAGAGGACGATGTCATTGCTTAACCCAAGGGTACATCTCTTACGATCCTGTACTCCTCCAAATTAATCCCTTCGCGCATATGGACTTCCCTGAAGAGGAAGGCGAACTAGAGGGGTATTTTGTTGGAGAAGTTGATGATGCCCTCTTGGAACAAGGGGAGAACGATTCGATGTGGGAACCATAGGAGGAAGACGATTTACAGGATGTGGTGCCTAAACACCACAATGCTATCTTCACTTATGTTGATGACTTCCTTGTCATCGAATTGGTTCCATACATTTATGCGCACTTAAGTTATTTGTTACTCCGGCTGCAATGCCCCCTACCTGCTAGTGTACATAGTTATATCATGCCAATAGTGAGGTTAATTCCCTGTCACACTTCTTTTTCTTTTCGTCCTTCTGCATTTATTCCTTTCTTTTGGCTCTTTCTTTTGTTTTAATTAATTTCTTTCATTTTTTGTATTCTCTTGTTTTTCCTTTGTCAAGTTGTTCACTATGAATCCATTGTTACCACCGTTGTTCCTCCCGCATCAGCTGTTCCATGGACTTGGACCATACATAGTGCCCCCGGGTACTCCGCCGCAAGAGGAAAGTCCGTTGAGAAATCACACTCCGTTATCTTTATCTCCATCCAGATCACCTCTTGCTAGTACAATCAATCCCTCAGAGATTTCAGACTCATTCGATGATATCCTTGCTGCTTTCTGACTGTTCTGGGAATGGGAATCATCATGTTTGGAATCTACACTCGAAGATGTGGCGGAAGAAGAAGCAACTGCGGAAGAAGGAATATTCATGTTTGAAAATTAGTGCTCCACTTCAATTATGCTTTGTCTTTTGATCATTCTTTTATCAATTAAAGTGTAATCCTTGACAAAAGTTTTATTAATTTTAGTTTATTTTTAGTTTTTCTTTATTAATAAGGTCTTAAGTACCATGTTGGGGACAATAATTTTGCAATATGGATGCTATTACAAAGTTTTATTTATATAAAATTGCAATTTTCTACTATGAGGATGATTTTTTTGGCTTACATGTCCTGTCAATGAGCTGCTTTTCTCATTTTCTTGTCTGTCCAGAATAATTTTGGTTAGTTGGGGGTGTATAGTTTTCAATTCAGAAGTATTTTAGAATTTTCAGGCTCGATGAACTCATTTCAATCGATCGAAGGCGTCACATCCTCAAGCGCTTCAACACGTCTCAATCGATTGAAAGTTCGATCGATCGAACTTTCTTGATCGATCGAGCCTTGTATTTAAACGAGGCGTCCCTCAGACACTTCCTCAGTTTCTCTCTCACTCTCACACTCTCGAGTGCTGGAGACAGAGAAGACTCAGGCAATTTTTTTCCCTCCCCTCATCAATCACGTCATTCGAGGAGTCCCTAGTCTCCCTGATCATCATTATCATCACCTTCATCCTTCCTCTGAACGTATACCCGAGGTAAGGTCCAAAGAACCCCCTCTCATTCATTTTCTTCAAATTCTTGTGGGGGAGCCCCCCATTGGTCCTTAAATCAATTGTTGTTCATTTTTGTTCTCTATTTTTTTATTTGCGGTCCATCCCCATTCGTTTTCTTGTCACTGCCAAATTTCTGTGCTTGATCGATCGAGGAGGGCTCAAGCCATCTAAGCTAACCCCTGTTCAATCGATCGAAACAAGTTCGATCGATCGAACTATAGCAGTGGCAGTTTCTTTTATTTTCTTCCCTGTTGTGATCTGTTTCTTATTTTTCTTCCATTTTAGGTCTTTTGCAATGAACCCTATCACAGGGTATTACAAGGCTAAGCCACTAGATCTCACTATTCTGGATCTGATACCTAATCACGGGTTTCAGAATGCCGAAGAACGCATATGGTTAACCGCTACTTTGACACGCGTAAGGTTATGTTGGAGCGACCACTAGAGTCTATGTGACTATCAGCTCCGTGGTTCCTGGCACGGATCAGAGACATGCCTCTCTAGTATGACATGTTGATCTAGACTAAAAAGATCAACATCAACTGGGTTCGTGAAGCCTGCTCTTCAATGATCAAGGATCCCGCAGCCCCGTTCACATATCGATCCTTTTTTCGCGGGCATGAGATCTTCTTCAGCCTTGCCACAGTATCTGCTGCTCTAGGGGTATCCGAGGTGCCAGATTATGTTTATCCTCAGCTACCAGGAGCCTCGGAGATTCCTCCCGCCATGATTATCCTAGAGCTTATGGGCGGCGCCATCCAGTTTTGGAACGTCGATTCTCTTATCGAGGATAAGTTTCTTACTGAGGACTACCATCTACTCCATCTAGCTCTGGTCACCTACATATTGATGACTTCTTATCACGAGAAGTTCGCAGCGTGGTATGCCCGAGCTCTTTATTCTATTGGGACAGGACAGCAGTCTGCCTTCCTCGCCTCTGTATCGACTTCTTCATCCAGCCCACGCGGTACATTGCCGCCAAGTGCCATCTGAAGGGCGCTTGGCCTATACATTGGGTTATTGAGCGGGCTGGGCTACTTCCGTTGGCCACATACATGATTACTCAGACCTCCAGTCGATTTGGCGAGACAGCGGCTCGCCGTTTCGATGCACAAAAGAAACGAAAAGCAAAAGGTAAAGCAAAGGTCAGGGCGAAGAGGAGGAGAGGAGGAGGCACTGATAATGAGGGTACGGCTTCTGGGACACCCACAGAGGTTGAGGAGCTAGATTCTGATGACGAGGTTGATCCTCGTATTGAGGTTGCGTAGTTTGAGCTGAGACAGCGGTCTCAGGCTCCTGCCCAGGGAGAGTCTTCTTCTTCTATGCCTCTCCCGACTGTTCATGAGTTACTTATGGAGGAAAGAAAGGCCCGGATCAGACTCGAGGGCAAGATGGACCGCATGACAACTCTACTTGAGGCTATATTGATTCAGATAGGGGTCGACCAGTCTCTACATACACCTCCACCACCCACTATCGGACCTTCATCCTCAGCTCCACCCCCACAGGTTGATCTTTCTGCTCCATCTACATCGGCGCCAGCACCTTCTACTGAGACACCGCTTCTACCACCTCCAATTGTGGCTGACCCATTACTATCTACACCAGCTGCCCCGATTGTGAGTGACTCGGCGATGGCTACTACTGTTGCTGAGGGTAGAGATGTGGATGCTCCAGATGTGCTGATCGAGATCTTATCCGATTTTGCCGATGATGCCTAGCCCAGCGTTTGTGGCCATTTGTGTCGTTTTTAGTTGTTTGTACTATGTTCTCTCCTCTCTAGTAGTTTCTTGTGGGTTTTTGGATATTTTTGGACTGTTTGGATGGTTTGGTTATTTTGGACTTTGGTTATATTATGGACTTTACTATCACTGCTCTGTTGTTTTCATTATTTTATCGTTCTAGTGACTAGTTCTGTTATTATGTATGGATCTCATGCTCTATCTTTTCATATTTTATGTGATCTTTGCTGCTTGGAGTGTTGTATGCCTTCTTTACAGATTGCTATGCTTGTTGTTATTGCTATGCTTTATCAGGTGATATCTCTCTATCTATATTTGAAAATCAACTTCTGAGGACATTGCAATTTTCAGTTGGGGGTGGGATATAGGTAGATAATCACCTGCCCATATCTATACGTAGCAATCTGGATTACTTTATTGCACATTTCGTACAATCTCGATTAGAATTGGATTACATTTACAATTTTAAGACAAATAAATTGAGAAAAAATTTTTGAAAAAAATTTAAAATTTTAAAAAAAATTTAAAATTTAAAATTTTAAACTATTAAGGAATTTTTGAACTAAATTCCACTTCTATTTAGCTGTTATCAAGCAATGACACAATCATTTTATTCTCATCTTGTTATGAATTAAGTTCACGCATTTTTTATAGTTTCACTAGGATAAATGTATATGTTGACCATTCTTGTATCCCAAATCCACATGCACGTGTTAATAGCTATGCAGAAAACCTAAAATAAAGAATTGATACGACTTTTATGCTTTAAGGAATAAGTAGTGAAAACTAGTCACCCTTAGTGAGCTTTTGAATCCAATCTTCAAATTCTGAGGGAATTCTCACATTATTCGAATTGTTTTTCTTGAATATACGTATGAAAATTCGATGAATAGTCTCTAATTCTTCATTTTGGATGCTTATTAGAGGAGAACGTTCAAGATTTACCAACTAAACTCAATGAACACTGAGGTGTTAAAAACTAAGAAGTTGAGAAAATGATTTAAGCCATCGTTATTCGCTCCTTACCTTTCTATATACCTGTATCAACATTCCAGAATATGAGTTGTTCTCAATCCCACACCTAGTAAATACTGCCAAGTCTATTATGAAAATCTAAATCTCTAATCTTACGCTTTGACCTCAATGAACCCCATTGGACATCTAATGTGATTAAATTGTTGAAGTGTGTGACAAGGAGGGAGTACATGTGGGAGGGACCGCATAAAAGAGAAAAGGAAAGAAGAAGGAGTCCAGATTAAAAAATATATATATGAGAATAAAGGATGGTTGGAATAGAGTAAAGTAAAATTACTAAACTCAATCACATGCTAAAGATGTGCGATTTCTTACCCCTCTCATTTCTATCCTACTATATAAAAACTGAAAAGTCAAAGCCGTAATGATTTTTAACAACTTAGTTTGAATATGAACGGGCAATTTGAGTTATCCACGGTATTTCGCTCCTCTAGTAAGTAGTATTCCTTTCTTGAGACTATATACTCTAAATATTCGTCCTTTATTGAGTCAGGTGTGAAAGCATTAGTAACCAAACTTTCAATTTTTATCAAAGTTTTCACACCATGTACAATCATTATTAAACCCATTTCTATGAGATGTTCATTCCTGAGTGTAAACCCATGTGAGAATTGAGTTGAAACTACAAGTTCTGAGAGTATGATAGCCTAGACAACTCTAAATAAGGTTCTATGCATAGCTGTTAACTTCACACACACACGGATACATGGATGTGATGCATATGTTATTTTTATCTTGGTGACATGAGGAGCATATGTATTTCTTTCATGGTTTGAATGAGAATGATATGTTTTGTAGAGTTAAGTTTACAGTTGTATGGGAAGGAGTGTTTACGAGTTATTCTATATCTTTTTGAAAAAAAAAATTTGGAGAATTTTGTGGGTACATTTACTGCAAACCCTTACGAGACAACACTCGTCCGCTAGGGGGACCTAGGGGTTTAACGGCGTGTTGCATTCGGTAAATACAACCGCGATTCCTGCGAAAGTGAGTTAGGTAGTTTCTCTTTTTATTTAGCTTAGTTTGCCTTAGTTTAATTTAATTTATTTTATGTTAGTCATTGTAGTAGCAGTTATTTTGTTTTTATTTTCGCTCTATTGCTAGGGACTAGCAATTCGCTAGTTGGTGGTTTTGACAAGCGGGGAAATTTGTAAAATACAACCGCGCTAAAAGAAGAAAATACGCTGATTTAGTATACAATTCCCTTGTATATCAGCAATTTGAATTACAATGCCAGTTTTTACACAATATGATTATTCTATGATAAGTTGTATTGTTTTAGTAGTTATTTGTGCAGATTACTTGCTGAGTGAAGAATTGAATAAGCATGATAAAAGGAAGTGTTTGGTTTTAATGAAGACAATTCAAACATGAAAAGGAAGTCTCGAGCGATCGAAGAGATTTCAAGCGATCGAGGTTTCGATCGATCGAGATAAGCTCTAGCGCTCGAAGATCCCAGAAGTTCAATCAATCGAGAGATGTTCGATCGATCGAACATGGCTTTTATCAGAATTTACACGCACGCAGCAAGGAGAGAGTTCTTAACCCTAGCCTTAGGTTTGAGTATATGTACTCATTTTGTATACTTCCAGAGGGACGCCCACTTTAGTTTTTATCAGTTTATAGAGAGTAGAGAGCTTTGTCTTGTGTTTTTGTAGGTTTTATCACAGATTTTTATTGTTTGGCTTGGTTTCTCTTAATTATAATTGATGTTCGTCATTCCAGGTTACTTCTTATCGTTTTATTTACATTCTACTTGTTGTTTATTGTAGTTTAATTAGTTAATCTTATAGGTTTGCATGTTAAATCGTATTAAACCATTAGTTTTCATAGTTTTTATGATAAAATCTCAACCAAACATAACTTTAATGGACTTTCACATTAAAAACGAATCTGAAACACTCCAGACCATGTCTGAGTAGTCCTAGGGTTGGGAGATCACAATGAAACAGTGATCTCCAGCCTCTGCCATGCAGTAGTATAAAACCTGCATTCGATCGATCGAAGTAGTTCGATCTATCGAAGCAGACGCACAGTCAAGCGATCGCTCGAGAGATGAAGATGTTCGATCGATCGAAAGCGCGTCGATCGATCAAACTCTCTGATTCTTGAGTAGTCTTTTTACAGTATTCCAAGACTTTCTGCTTTTGAGATTTGTTATCAAACTGTCCCCAAATGTTCAGTTTGTCAAAACAGCTTCATTACTTTAAGCCTCAAGGCCTTTTTCTTCAATAACTTTTGCAAACCATTTTGAATGCTAACACCATTCAGAATGCAAGACTTAACTATTATTTTAAACCACCTTCATGTGTTTTGGAAATAAATGTGATGATGTAGTCTTGGTTATGAACGGGCTATTGATTCTCTATCTTTAGAAAATGCGGAATATTGTAGACAAACACACTCCCTAGAGCTTAAATGTAAACTGCATGGTAGATGGCTAGGATGATGTGGATTCGTGTGATCCCAACATTCTCTTTTATTAAGAAAAACACATTTTAAAATCTCGCTTGAGTTGATTAGTTAATTAGTAGTTTAATTAAATTTAGTTGCTTTATTTTTAGTAGTCACTTCGTGGAACTTCGTGTTCTACAACCTTTCAAGTATTGATTTTTATTTTTTTTCCTTTTAGAGATTAATCTAGGTATTTAGTTTATCACCATCCCTGTGGGATCGACCAAGTCTTAACCAGATTACTACTTGCACGATTACCTACACTTGGGTATACCACACAAGCGCACACACATTTTTAGCCGTGTCACAGGACTTTAAGCCTTCTTTGTTTTCCACCCTTTTGACCGTTGACCTATCCAGATAGAAAATAAAATTTCCTTAGTTCACCCCTTTGAGCCTTTAAAGTGCCTCTTTTTCTTTAATCATCATGATCCTTTTTTTTTTGCTCCAGCTTGGCCAACTTGGAGTTTACCATTGAAAGATTGATTGACTTTTAGTAGTGACAAGGCGATGTGTTGATTAAGAAGAAGAAGAAGAAAACAAGATGATGTTTGGGGTAGTTGCCATAGTATTCAATGAATATTCGTTTCAAAAGTAACGAAAAGGAAAAGAAAAATGTTAAAAGAAGAATAGAAAAAAAAGAAGAGGAAAGAAATTAAAAAAATATGAAAAGAAGAGAATGAAAAGATGAAAGTTGGTAGAAGGGTGAATGAAAGAAATTGAATATGCCTTACAATGCCATTCTGAAGATTACTTGATGAATTCGTTCTATTCTTTTTCATTGCCTGAGCCACGTTACAACCTTTGAAAAGTCCTATTTGATCCTAGAAAACATGGTTTGGATTTGTAAATGATGGGAGGGGGATTAAAACATGGTAATGATTAATTTTTCTTGACTATTGGCATCCTATCTATGAGACTACTGTTCTTTCGTATCATGCCTCTTTTACGAGTCATATGTGAGCATTTCTCATTTTAAAAACATATTTCATTTGCTCCCATATATTAGAGAGATTACACATGTTCTGAATATTTCATTTGAGAGTGTAATTAACATTGAGAGATTCGTAGTCGAAGCATAGTTAGATGGTTATCTGAGTTATATTCCAAGTTCATGACATGCTCGCGTTCATTTGACTAGCACATCACACATGTGCAATTTTATGAGAAACTCTATTGATTTATACGATGCATGTGCTTGGGATTATTTTTTTATAACGTAGGTGGACATTTGGTTCAGTTTCTTCTTTTAGTTATTCTATTTCAAATCATTGTTTTATGATAAGGAGTATTGAATGTTATGTTTTTCGATTTTAATAAAACTTTTTAAATGTATAATGAAATAAAGATGGTTGTGGGTATTTTATTCAACGAGAACCCTCGCGAGAATTAACTCGTCCTACTAGGGACACCTAGGGGTTTAAAAGGCTTGTTGCATATGTTAAATACAATCGCGTTGCCTATGACAATGAGTTAGGATCTTTAATTGTACTTCAGATCTATTTTTATGTTTTTCTTTGCTTGAGAACTGGCAAAGTGTAGGTTTGGGGGTATGATCAGCAATGAATAGTTCCCATTTATAGTCCTGAAGATATGCTTTGTTAGCCCACTTTATTTAGTTATTTAGTGATTTTAATAAGTATTCTATGTTTTGTAGGCTTTGGAGCTTTAACATATATGAAAATGCACTAAAATCCAATAATTAGTGACTTTGGAAGACATTCTGTGCTCAAAAGGTGATTCCAGTGAAAGCTGAAAACAGTAGCAGCCTCGGTAAATTACATTTTTGACAAGGAAGACTTTTTTGATAAATTTTTCCATGAGATATAAAATGTAGATCTTCGGGTTACGGACGCGTGGCTACAAACGGCGAGTCAATCCGAGGTCTGAGCAAAGAGTTATCACAATTCTATGAAAGTCGCACAGAGTAGTGAAAAGTACCTCGCGCAAGCAACCTGTGAAAAAACCAAAAATGTGTATTTCATCAAATTAGAGTGTCCAGCGAAGGTGGTTTGTGAATACGATGTCCAAAAACATAAATATGACAGTTTTAGTGCGATTAGGCTTAGAAAGCCTCCTAATCCTTTAAAAATCTATATAAATCCTATTCTAAATCAATTTTGGGGTTCTACAATAATATACACATCCTTCAACAACTAAAACTTCAGCCATTGAAGAGGGAGAAGCAAGGAGAAGAAGAAGAAGACCAAGGATTCCCATGGCCTCCTCCATCAACCTCTTGTCAATCCTCGATTCTATGGCTGCCTAGACCGATATCTAGAATTTCAATGAAACCCTAGCCAAATAATAGGGTGTATTTTACGTTTTTCTTTTAGTTTTATTATGTATGAATGATGATTACACATTTAGAGGATTTTAATTAATAAAATCGTATTCATTGATTAAATCGTTGCTTTCAAAATCTATTCTTGTCTTAGATCTATTTTGGATGTGATGTACTCAATAGTCTATATTTGTTATGCTTGTATAGATTATTTACATTTAATAGTGCTTATTTGAATTGTGATATCAAGTAGTCGAATAGTTCATGCCTAGAGAAGACAGAGTGTGCCGCATGCCTAGTTTAGTGTGAGACACTTTGTGTCAACTGAATATGAATTATGTTGATGCTTGAATCATAGTTATCTTGTTGACGGAGGAATTGGGCTTGTAGCTACAATTCTCCATTATCATCCTATAAGCTAATTGAATGCATAGAACCCTTATTATGAAGCTAGCGGTGGATTTGTAATCCTAGGTTCCATACACATATTTATCAAAACAACTTTTAATCGCTTTCATAGTTAGATTTATTTACTTAGTTTCTTAGTTTAATTAAAATCAAAATTAAAACTCAGTTTTCTTAATTAACTAGGTTTAGGTTTTAAAATTAAAGTGCTCTAGTATTTCAATCTCTGTAGGTTCGACCTCTACTTCCATACTACAAATGTTTTAAAGTAGAGCATAATTTTATATCTTGATTTTGACAAGATCAATTTTTGTTCTGGAGCATTGATAGCCGAACAATGGATCAAGGAGATGAAATCGTGCTTTAAGGCTTTAGTTTGCTCAAATGCTGATAAGAAGAGGTTTGTGGAGTTTCAGCTCATTTATTTTTGCCGCAGAATTATGGGAAGCTCAGATAGCCGATTTGGGAGAAGAAACAATCAGACGTCTAAGTTGGGAAGAGTTCAAGACTATGTTTCTTCAAAAGTACTTTTCCACGTCTCAGAGAGATAAGAAGGAGAAAGGATTTATGGATTTGGTCCAAGGAACCAAAACTATTCAAGAGTATACAGTCACATGTGAAAGGTTGTCCCGTTTTGCTCCACATCTGGTGGATACTCTGGAGAAGAAGAATAAGGATATCTGCGTGGACTAGGGATGTTTACTCAAGGCCATGCCATAAGTTCTATGACACAACCATTTGAAAATTTGGTAGAGCTAGCTTTTAATCTAGAGACCATGTATGGGAGTCATCAGCAGAAGTAGTTAGCATTCTGGGCAGCCAGTCGCCCCAATCATGGCCACTCGAACTCGCACCGCAATGCTGGAGTGAAAAGGTAATGGAACGGTCTGAGAGGATAAGTGCCTAACCCTCAGTCAGCTCAAGCTTAACTGTCTGGCACGATACTGCATTAGGAGCGTCTGCACAAGGATTCAACCCTGGTGCATGCTTCAATTATGGGATACCAAGACATTTGTAAAGGGATTGCACAGTACCCAGGAGTAACAAGTGACAAGACATTATTTGTTTCTCCTATGGTAAGAAGGGCTATGTTAGCAGAGATTGTTTTCTTTGCCAGCGAGGAGAGACTGGACCAATAGCATCGGCCAATTAAGTGCATATCAAAGATATTATTCCAGGAGCAGTAGATTTGATGTCGTCGAGTAGCAAAACCTCAAAGGTAAGCTTACCCTTCATAATAGTCGCGCATCAGTCTATTTGATACTGGAGCCATGAATACATTCATAGCACACAGAGTCATAAAGGAATTAGGTCTAGAACCTCAGAACCTCGATGTAGCTTTGAACGCGGTTTCACCCTTGGACATCACTATAAAATTGGGAAAAGTGTGCAAGGACTGTGCACTGATATTAGACAATCGAGAGTTACCTGCAAATCTAATTGTTCTATTGATGAGAGAATTCGATGTAATCTTAGGAATTGACCGGTTAACAAAGTTCAGTACTAAATTGGACAGCATCAGTAAGACGATTTTCTTTGCATTACTGGGAACACAATCGTTCATCTTCTAGTGTAATCTGTTGAGCGATACATTTCTCACTACCCGTTTGGCTGCGATAGAAGGCACTAACACAGAGAGTACTACTGCTTAGATTCTAGTGTTACAAGAGTTTGAGGATGTATTCTGAGACATCTCCGGTTTACCCAAGAAGTAAGAGATTGACTTCGGCATTCAGTAATGCTAGGGACAACACCGTTATCAAAGACCCCATATCGTATAGCACCAACAGAGATGCAAGAGCTAAGTAAGCAGTTTGAAGAGTTGGAGAACCTTGGATTCATTTGACCTAGCACTTCACCGTAGGGAGCACCAGTGTTGTTTGTTAAGAAGAAGGATGGATTAATAAGACTTTGTATAGACTACAGAGAGTTGAAGGTTACAGCCAAGAACAAGTTCTCACTACCTCGGATAGACGATTTGTTTGATCAATTGCAAGGAGCCATAGTGTTTTTAAAGATTGATCTGCGATCAGGGTATCATTACTTACTTGTTTGAGAAGAAGATGTGCCAAAGACAACTTTCTACTTGAGGTATGGGCATTATGAGTTTTTGGTTCTGCCTTTTGGTTTAACCAATGCCCCAGTGGTGTTCATGGATTTGATGAATCGGGTGTTCAGACCCTATCTAGATTGGTTCATTATCATTTTTATCGATGATATCTTGATCTACTCAAAGACCATGGAAGAACACGAGAAGCATTTGAAGATTACCTTACAGACCCTTAGAGACAATCAGCTTGTCGCCAAGTTCATCAAATGCGAGTTTTGGCCCAAGGAAGTCAAGTTCTTAGGACTTGTTGTTTTTTGGGAAGGTATTTCAGTGGATTTCGTGAAGACCAATGCAGTGTTGAATTGGAACCGACCTAGAAATGCTTCAGAGATTAGAAGTTTTCTTGGGTTAGCTGGGTATTATCGTCATTTCATGGAAGGATTTTCAAAGATTGCAGCCCCACTCACTGGTCTGACGAATAAGGAGATAAAGTTTGAATGGAAAGATAAGCACAAATATGCTTTTCAAGAGTTAAAAGAGAAATTGACTTTAGCGCCAGTGTTAGCTATTCCGAGAAGTAGAGAAAGATTTGTTATCTATAGTGATGCTTCACATCAAGGTTTAGGGTGTATGGTCATGCAAGACGGAAGAGTGATTGCTTATGGATCCAGGTAACTGAGGCTCATGAGAAGAACTACTTGACACATGATTTGGAGTTGGTAGCCATTGTGTTCACACTCAAGACATGGAGACACTATCTGTTTAGAGAGCAATTTGACATGTTTTTCGATCATAAGAGCCTATAATATCTATTTTCGCAGAAGGAGCTTAACACAAGGAAGAGACGGTGGATGGAATTGTTGAAAGATTATGACTTCACATTGCAGTACCACCCTAGTAAGGCAAATATAGTCGCAGATGCTTTAAGCCGAAAGCCTCATTGCACTATTGCTTTACTTATGATTAGAGAGTGGCAAGCTCTTGAGATGATGTTAGAGTTTAGAGTTCACCCTATTGGAGCAAAAAAAAAAGGTAGGACATTGGGATGCTTGGTAGTTCAAGCTACACCTGTCGTCGGATCTTAGAGGCTCAATAAAAAAGATGTGGAACTACGCTAGTGGTTCGACAACATAACAGCCAAGGATCCAACCAATTAGAGTATTGGGAACGACGGAGGTTTCAGATTCAAGAACAGACTTATTGTGCCAGATACAGATAATGTCAGGAAGGATATTTTGGAAGAAGCACATAGATCAAGACTAACTGTACATCCTGGAGGGACGAAGATGTACAAAGATTTGAAGAGGACGTTCTGGTGGGAAGGCATAACGAAGGATGTTGCAAAGTGTGTTTTGGAGAAATTGAGCCGATTGTATCTGCAACAGATTATGCGACTGCATGGTGTGCCAATCACTATCGTGTTAGACCGAGATTCTCGATTCACAGTAGAGTTTTGGGAAAGTCTTCAGACAACTATGGGGACTTTGTTGAGACTGAGTTCTGCTTTTCATCCTCAGACCGATGGGCAGACAGAGCGAACAAACAAAGTAATAGAATATATGCCCTGAGCTTGCGTGCTAGACTTCAAAAGCTCATGGGAGACTCATTTGCCACTAATAGAATTCACCTACAACAACAGATAGCACTCAAGTATAGGAATGATGCCTTTTAAAGCATTGTATGGAAGATGTCGGGAATGTGTGGGAAAAGTCGCCTACAGACTAGCGTTACCACCGAAGATGTCGGGAATCTATAATGTCTTTCATGTCAGTATGTTGAAGGAGTATCATCAGGGTGCTACGCCACATGTGATAGATTTTAGAGACATAGAAGTGAATGACAACGCATCGTATCAAGAGAGACCGATGTAGATTTTGGACAATGAGATCAAGAAGCTGAGGAACAAGGAGATCCCATTGGTGAAGGTTTTGATGAATCACCACAACATAGAGGAAGCTTCATGGGAGTTGTAGTCTGAGATGTGCATCAAGTACCCAGAGTTGTTCGACATAAGTTAGCTCAGATTTTGGGGACGAAATCCTTTTATAAGTGCTGGCGAGGTATAATACCCGTAATTTTCTATTATTAATAATGTAATTTTTGGATACTTATTATTAATATTTTCTATAAATGTAAATTAGATTTTGAGAATGCTTGACATATCATGTGTGTCCATAAACTTCATATCATAACCCTTTGATCCAAAACAAAACTTTGTTTATTCAGTAAACCAGAGCGCTCGAGAAGTGCGAGCGCTCGAGCTTAAAAATAAATGAAATGACCTTTTTACCCCTGGGTCCTAAAATTTCATAAATACCCAGCGCTCTTGATCATTTTCTTCGTCCCAAACAGAGAGTTACAGTTGAGAGTGTTTGTGAAGGAGAGTTCTTGCAAATCCTTCACACACCCACATTTCCACTTGCATGTCCTCATGCAAGCTCATCCAAACTTGTGATCGTCATTTTACTGCATATTTAGAGTTCCTCTTTAGTTCTTGTAGCTGTGATTATTGAGTTCTTGAAGAATCCTTCAAGAATTTGGAGTTCTAGCTCTAGTTCATTACCAACATCATCTTGATCATCATCTTTCTCAACAAATACATCATCCATTTCATCTTTGTTGCATAGTGAGTATTACAACTCACATGCACTATGTCTATATACATTTCTAATCTATAAATTATGTTACATGTGAGTATTGAACATGATCTAGCATCAAGATTGTGACCATCTTCATCTCTTTCTCAAGTTTATGCTTAGATCATCATCCATTTGAGTTTTGATTCTTTGTGAGTATTACAACTCACATATACTATGGCTATATACATTTATAAACTATAAAACTAGTTGCATGTTTTGGCATAATCTAGCTTTAGATCATCATAATCATCATCTATTCCTCAAGTTTACTTAAATATGTATAATCTAGTTGGTTTTGATCTTTCGCGAGTAGTGTAATTCATATATGATGTGTATATGTACATGTAATATATGTTTATTAAGTTGCATGGGAGTTTAAAGTTGAGTTTTCATAAATTAAGTTTCAAATTTGTAACTATATTTCAAAATAAAACAGTCTATTGGAAAACTGCACAACCCGAGCGCTCGGGCTTGGAGCGCTTGAGTGTTGAGAGTGCTCGAGGTTGACAGTTTTGTATTCCTTGTTTGTTTGCAAATTGAAGTTAATATAGTATGCTATGGCTTATACTGCTAATTTTGTTAACTGACCCTGGAAGTGTCTATGTTCTATATATGAACGAGCTTATCTATTCTGCAGTTGTATTATATGTTTGCTTAGTAGTATCATGCTTAAGATAACGATCAATTCATTCTTCATATGTTGATTATCTTAATATGCTAAATCCTTGATGTTAGACTATTATTATGATCAGTTTGATGACGTTATTAGTAATGCGTTAGGACGAATCATTAATGATGTAATGAAGTCTGATGTACAAATAATGTACCTAATTGAATAAGTGTTTTCAGTCATATGTGTTGCATGGTTGTGTTGGATAACCTCGTCGGTTATTCTGTATGTGGTTGCACATGGTCGTATAACCTTAAGGTCTTCTTGTCGGTTGTGTTGTGTTCATGAGGCATTGTCGTCAGTTTGTTGTGTTCGTGTCGTGGTTTGTGTGTCCTTGAGTTAAGGCCAATTGTGGGCCAAGCGAGATATTAGAGGGCCAAGTGTGGCCGTAATTCGCATTTGAGGGTCATGTGTGGCCGTGTGGAAGAATGCGATTAAGTTAGGGCCAATTATAGGCTAATCGAGTGTATTAAGGCCAGTCTGGGCATGATGTGTTTGTGTTGCATGTGACAGAAGCTAGTACCATCGGTTCAGTGTTGTTGTGGTTGTAGGCAGAAGCTAGTACTACTAGTGTTGTGGTTGTGTGTGATAGAAGCTAGTACTGTCAAATTATGAGTTGCTGGCACGGTGGATTCGTGCGCATTGTGTTGCATTGTTGTGATTGCATAGTCGGGAAGAACGTTGGGTTTTAGGCGAGAGCGTCGTAACCTATCGATAACTTTTAAGTGATAACATAAATGGTGTATATGTTCATCTTGTGTTTGATTTGTAGTATTTCACTCAGCTTTCAACTGATGGACGTATGGCCCTGGACATCCGTGTCCAGCTGCTGTAGTTCTAAGTGCTGGAGATGTTGTTCCGTTGGGCGATTACCATGATGGTGAGCACATGGACGAGGAAGGCTGGGACTTTGGCAATTGAGGAAGAGCTTGTGATGAAGCCATTTTGTTCCCGTTGGAGAATTTTATTATCTTTCTTTTATGTTATTGTTGTTGTTATTGGCCATTTGGCCTTTAGACTTTAGTTTCTTTTGGATTTGGATATCTGTAATATATAAGTATGTATAATGGAGATTGTAAGACACTATTATTGCTTCCGCTGAACTTAGAACATTTCCAATGTTATTATTATAACTCTGATATTTTATATTTCGTTGGTTTTTGGATAATCAGGAGATCTGTAACATGTTACAAGCCTACGGGTCTGATAAGGAAGCTTACTTCACTTATTTATCGCAACGCCGGGGCGTGACATATACACAGCTTTCAAGCTTTGGATTATAAATGAATTAGACTACCACAAGTTTATATACGACAAGATCAGCACATATAAGTTCATGCAACTAGTATTACACCATAATCAAACACACATATACATTTATGGACATTAGATATGCTTATAAACACCAAACCTATGGGTTTGTACTAAGCTCAGTGAGCTCGAGTGCTTTCATGGTTTGATCACTCAACTTTAAGACACGGGTACGCGCTCATGCTTAAAAGGAGCGATCGCTTGAGGCTCTGCTAGGTTCTATACTATAGTGCTCAATAGGTACAATCACTCGGGTTTGTCTGAGTTCTAAACACGAGCACTTAAGTGGGCTCGAGCGCTCAGATGAATGTCACTTTCACAGTCTTAGCAGACTGCAAAGACTGTTGGGTTCTCTCTTGTAGCTCTGCATGTGAGTTTGGGGGTCTTGCATGTTATTTTTAAAGCATACAAAACATACACATAGAGTTACCAAGTGAGTTAGGATAATCATAATGAGTTGGATGAAGAAAATGTGAAGTGTGTGGCATTGTGAGCTTGCTTGGAGCTCTAATGGAGGTTGAGTCCCCTTCTTCCCCTTCCTTCTTCTTCTCCTTCCTTCTTCTTGCAACTCTCTCTCTCTCTCTATCTATCTATCTATCTATCTATCTCTCTCTCTCTCTCTTAGTTTGAGTAAATGAGAGTGAATATGCAAGTGTGCATGAAAGTATACATGTGTATATATAGGAAGTGTTTTCTCTCTAATCACAAGGAACAAACTACATTGAATGTAGACAAACTGGGACTATTTATAGAGGATGAGGGGAAGGGGGGGGGGGGGGGGGGCAGGTGTCCAATTTTAGGTGCACAACAACCAAGTACATTGATCTACTCAAGCGCTCAAGTCCCTCAAAGTTGCAAAGTGTTAAACAGGTTAGGTAATACATAAAAGGACAAATATAGAACTTCAAAGGTTAAGATTCTATATCAAAATAGATGCACACATACGTATATCGATAAGCTCGTGAAATTTCATAAAAGAGAAATAGGAAATTACAAGAAAAATCTAAGTGCTATATGTTTAAAACTCCTTAGTATGTTGGAGTGTTTTTACTTGTTTAAATTGGGTTTTTGGTATGTTTGGACATGTGAAAACAGAGTAGCAGGATTGGGAATTGTGGAACTAACACTTGCAAGTGCTTGGGTGGTTCAAGCGCTTGAGTAGGACTTGGCAGCACCCTCAATCGCTTGAGCATCACAAGCGCTTGTGAGGGTCAGGTTCGCAACTGCAAGCGATTGAGAGGCATAAGCGCTCGCGTCAATGTAAGCGCTTGAGCTTTACAAGCGATCACGTAGTCATCTTTCCACTAGCAAGTGCTCGAGCTGCATGAGCGATTGAGTGGTAACAGTTCAAAAATAAAATATTTTTATTAAACTTTTAACTTGATGGAATGATGCCTCAAGGGTTCTATTAACACATAAAACTTGTACTTTTGGAATTTAGTGTCTAAAAAGGCATTAATGAAAATTTTACACTCGGCTTGGGCGTAACTGTTATAAGTTGAGTTGATCTTTACAAGCTTAAACTTTAACTCTAATTTCAGAACGTTAATAATGTTTAATTAGGCATTGGTGGCGTTATTATACAGCCCTAATCTGCCCATGACGGGTTGGGGTGTGACATTCTCTGTCCTTCGTCTCTCCTTCTGTGTGACTTCCTATATATCTAATATAGTTACTAGAGTCTGAGAAGCTTGTAAGTTGCTTGAAATGAGCAGTAATGGGAAAATTGCTTCGCGACAAAGAATCGGCGTCGTGAAGTTAGTTGTAACCTTTAACTTGGTGGAGTTGATGATGATGTCATATTATGGTGTCGTTGATCTCAATCTGCGTGTCATCTCATTTTGCATAATAATTGGGATAATATGCCCTCGGTGTATTGTCAGTGTGTCTAAATATGCTAATATTAGTATATGCTAATAATAGTATATACTAATAAAAATATGTGAAATTCTTAACCATGAAGAAAGGTGGTGGTGATTATTTGTGATGTGATTGGTGATGATGTCATCTCTCGGTCCGCATGCATATCTCGGTTCGCGTGTTATCTCGGTTCGCGTGCCTAACGGATATTGTACAACACCAATGAGCATAGGGGTCCATATTATGGGACCGTGTCTGAGTCCAAATGCCTGACCAAATACCATGCAAATGTCTAAATAAAATGTGACACAATTACGTGTAAACATATACAAAAAAATGTATACGTCATAGCTATTTATATATCAAATATAAAGTATTAAGAAACTAACATTAATATATACAATAAAAAAATATACAATATAAATATTATCTCTCACATAACTTTGCCATATATTAATTTGGACTCATTGTCCTAAAATGGACATTTGAATTTGTCATTTAACCATGTTAAGTACCAAGCCAAAGATTTGTTACTAATTTTTTATTTTAATTTTCACACCATATATCATTTATTTTCATATTTTTAAAATTTGTTTTTTTATTTTAAATTTTTTTTAGAGACTTCTTGGTTAAATATATATAAATTTTTAAAAACTTTTGAATGATACCCATGCATAGCACGAACAAACACTCGTATATGTAGAGTGCAATTTTGCTCATTTATTATATTTGCACCAAATTAGTATAATCTATTATTAAGAGTGCCGGTAAGGCACATTCATTTTTAATTAGAACACCTAATTTTAAGTTAAAAAATCAATTTTTTACCTTTTTACTTTAATTAGTAAGGACACCTCATTTATTGTACTACATATTATATGGCTAAAATACACTTTAGTACCCTGTAGTTTCCCCTAAGTTTCATTTTGGGCCTTGTAAAATTTTTTGTGTCATTTAAGGCCTTCTAGTTTGAACCGTGTTTCAAATAAGGCCAAATATGGATGGAGTTAACAGAATATTGGATGGTCGCCCTTGCGCACGTGAGGAGCCCTATACAAATACCAAACGAACGAACCCTAATTTCAGAATTGGGGAAATCTTGCGACAAGAAATTGGGGCAAATCTGATGAATGCTAAAATTTGGGCAAATCTGATCAAGTGAGAGAAGCAGATTTTGAAGATCAGCAAGGATTTCCCACATCGTGTCCTGCATTTGATGAAGATAAGCTTTCCACATCGTGTCCCATGACATTGAAGATGGGAAATACTTTTTTTTTTCTTTTGGATTGTGGGGGACCATGAGGTGAAAGCCACAGTGTTTAGTGGCCCCATTAATGCATTTTTTTTTCTTTGTTTGTTATTCTTTAATCAAAATAATAATGAATGCAGATGCACTTCGGTTTGGAGCATAGTTCAAGAAATGAAACTCCAGAGGTTGATGAGGATAGTACTGATGATAATGTATGATCCTATGATTGAAGGTAGTAGTGATGATGATGATGATGATGTTTTATTTGATATGCACACAGACAGAGCTGTATTGGAAAACGAATAGAATGAGGAAATAGTTATAGGGGAGGGAAGCCATAGAAACCAAGGTGGTGATGAGTATGAGAAAGTTTCTGACTACTTGCCAAATGATGATCTAGTTAGTTTGAATGGTAGTAGTGATGATGAACAAGTTGATTCACATCCTGTATATAGACCATCCACTGATCAAGGTAAAGTTGAGTTAAAGATTGGGATGAAGTTCCCATCCCACATTGAATTCAAAGAGTATTTGAAAGAATATGCTATCAAGGGTGGGTTTAATATTAGGTTCAAGAAAAATGCTAGTCATAGGGTGACAACCATATGCAGTGATGGCTGCAATTGGAGAGTCCATGCTTCCTTGATGCAAAAACAAAAACATTTCAAGTGAAGTTACTTAACAACATCCACACATGTTCAAGGACATACACCAATAAGTTGATGAGATCTGGGTGGCTTGCATAGAAGTACGTTGAGGAATTTAGGATTGATCCAACTATGAAATTGCAAAAGTTTCAAGAGACAGTTAGGAAAGACTTTGTGGTTGGTATTAGAAGAAGTCAAGCGTACAGAAGTAGGACCAAGGTAGTTGAGAAAGTGCAGGGTAGTTTCAAGGAACAATATGCTCATTTGAGGGATTATTGTGAGGAGCTTTTTAGAACAAACCTTGGGAGCACATGTAAACTAAGCTACATAGGCCAACCTTGGAACACCCTCCTATTTTTGAAAGGTTTTAAATGCGTTTCAAGGCATGCAAAGATGGGTTACTTGCTAGTTGTAGACCTATAATTGGACGGGATGGTTGTCATTTGAAGGGACCATATGGGGGGCAATAGTTGGCTGCAGTGGAGAGAGACAGTAATGACCAAATGTTTCCGATAGCATATGCCATTGTAGAGGGTGAGAACAAGGATTCTTGGACATGGTTCCTTGAATTGTTGGTAGAGGACATTGGAGGTGTTCATGACAGAAGATGGACGTTCATATCTGACCAGCAAAAGGTAATAATCAATTGTTTTCAAGTATTTGTTTAAAAAGTCTCATTAATACATACTTTTTTTAATGCAGGGTTTGATTCAGGCCATGGAATGTGTGATGCCAGGAATTGATCACAAATTCTGCTATAGACATCTTTATGTCAACTTCAACAAAATTCACAAAGGGCTGTTGTTGAAACAATTAATGTGGGAAGCTGCAAAGGCACCAAACCAACCTGACTTTGACTACCAAATGAAAGAGATTGAAAAAGTGGACCATAATGCATATGCTTGGCTGACTAAGATGAACACCCCATGGTGGTGTAGGCATGCATTTAGCCCTGTCCCTAAATGTGACATGTTGACTAATAATATCTCTGAAGCTTTCAACAGATACATTCTGGAGGTTAGAGACTAACCAATTATGACACTTTTGGAGATGCTAAGGATAAATCTCATGACAAGGATGAGGTTGAAATATGAGAGAATGAAGAAATTTGAAGGTGTCATTTGCCCAAGAATCCAGGACAAGTTGGTGAAGATCAAATCAAGCAGTAGGTCATGTGTCTCGACATGGTCTGGGGACCTAAAATATGAGGTTTTGGCATATCCTGATAAGCATTCTATTGATTTAGAGGCAAGGACTTGTAGTTGCAGGAAGTGGGACATATCAGGGCTGCCATGCAAGCATGCAGTATCGTGCATTTTCTACAACAAAGAACGTGTAGAGGCCTATGTGGATGAGTGTTACACGAAGGAGATGTACTTGAAGTGCTATGAATCAATTATATACCATGTTAATGGTCCAAAGTTGTGGCTATGAATCAATTATATACCCTGTTAATCACTTGTGTTGGGACTTCAAGCCAATTGTCAAGTGCTAGCAATCAACCCACTTGTGTTGGGCCTCCACCACAGCCGGTTGCAGCTAGGTCAGCACCAATGATGTGGAGAGGGATCTGTTGTTACACCAACAAGCAACCAAATAGGGGTTGAACATGGAATGGATTTTTGTTGAACATATGTAATGGGTCCTTGTCATTTTTGTGCAGCTATATCAACACCACAATGTATTTTTGTTGAACTTATATATGTAATGGGTTCTTGTCATTTTTTTGCAATATATCAACACCACTATGTATTTTTGTTTGTTGAACATATGTAATGGGTTCTTATCATTTTAGTGCAGCTATATCAACACCATTATGTATTTTTGTTGAATAATGTAATGGATCCTTCTATAGTATTCAAACAAAAATGTATGACTTGTTTTTGGAATTCTGGATTTTTCATTAGACCATAAAAATTGCACATCTTGAACATCTTTAACATCATGCTATTACATCTCTACAACAACTATATTGATGTTATGGTAAGTACAATTGACTACCTACCCTTCCATTTCCATTGGAACTTTTGGTTCCATATACTATTATAATTACAAACCATGAAACTACCAAAACAAACAAATACAACCTTTGTTTCCTCCTAGAGCTACACAACTCAAGCTCTAACTTGGACACCTTACTCTCTCTTTGTTGTCTAGTAGACTTCAATATGTCAATGTGTTCTGCTTGCTCTTCCTCTCTACAAATCAGATTCCCCAACTCATTCTCCAACTTCTTTAATTTTGCCCTCATGTTAAGGATGACATGCTCTCTTCTGTTACAAATTTTGTCATCATACCATGCAAAGAATCTGTAGCCTCCATTATCTTAATGTTGTTGACAATTGTAGAACCTTCGATCTGGGTTCTTCTCGGTCCAAGATGTCTTCATTACTGCCCTTCTTCCACAATAGCAAACAACGTTGCCTACCGATGCCTCTAAGTTGCTACTTGATGACATTTTCGAACTTGATGCCTCTGAGTTCCTTCTGCCTTCAACCTTCCCCTCTTTGACCCTCTGTTTGTCGACCTTACACTTGAGATTACCCTAATTACTGAATTAGGGCTTAGATGGTGTTTGCAGAAGCTACCTTCGTCAAGATTGAAGAGGAAAAATCTGAATTTCTTCCGATTTCTTCTTTTCTTCTCTATCAAATTTATTTTTCCCAATTACTTGCGCAAGATTTTCCCCAATTTCTGAAATTAGGGTTCGTTTGTTTGGTATTTGTACAGGGCTCCTCACGTGCGCAAGGGTCACCGTCCAATGTTCTGTTAACTCCATCCATATTTGGCCTTATTTGAAACGCGGTTCAAACTAGAGGGCCTTAAATGACACAAAATATTTTACAGGGCCCAAAATGAAACTTAGGGGAAACTACAGGGTACTAAAGTGTATTTTAGCCCATATTATATTTACAAATAAGGCTTAACTACATTTTACACTCTCCTAGTTTGCCCTTTGTATTAATTTGGTACCTATAGTTCAGAAATTTTCATTTAGTCCTTGTAGTTTCATAAGTGTGTCATTTCAGTCACTCAAAACACTTTTTTGTGACCGTTTTTTTTTACTTTCAGTGAGAAAATTGTTTGTGATTAAATGACTTATTGGACTTATTTGTCACACTTATGATACTATAGGGACTAAAATAACACTTTCTAAATTACAGGGACCAAACTGACACAGGTAACAAACTACAAGGGTGTAAAATGTATTTAGCCCTTACAAATAAACTTAAACCATCATAATTGACAAAAATTAGTGCAAAATAAACTTGGACCACCCCAGTTGAAACTACTTATATATGAAATTAATTGTTTCAACTTTGGCTTCTTTAACATAATGCATCAGAGTTTGTAATTACGACAATCATATTTTATCTAGGGCAAATTACACTTTAATCCATTAAACTATAACCTGTTTTCAATTAGGTCCATAAACTTTTTTTTTTTGCAATTTGGTCCTTAAAGTTCAAAAATTCATTCAATCAGGTCCAAATTCTGACACTGCTAGCTTAAACTATTAGAAATTGTCATGTACGTTGCACGTAATGCTTACCTGTCACATATTAGGATAGACAAACACGGGAGATTGTGAATAGTGCAAAAAATCGCATTCAATCAGATCTGAAATCGCGTTCAATCAAATTCGACAACACGTTGACTAGAACCAAAATTGCATTCAATCATACCCAAAATCACATCACTTTTTAGCCATTCACAGTCTCCCATGTTTGTCTTAACCTAACATGTGATAGGTAAGCATTACGTGCAACGCACGTGACAATTTCTAATAATTTAAGCTAACAGTGTCACAATTTGGGTCTGATTGAATGAATTTTTGAAGTTCAAGGACCCAATTGCAAAAAAAAAAGTTTATGGACCCAATTGAAAATAGGTGTATAGTTTAATGGACTAAAGTGTAATTTGACCTTTTATCTAATACCAACATCATGAGCCCCATAGATAAGCACTGATCATGAGTCAAATACCTACATATTTATAAAAAGAAAAATCTAGTCGAAAGTCCCATTTTACCTATGTTTTGTGTAATAGGTCTACCAATTGGTACTCCATAATAATAGGCCCTATAATTGTAATTGTTGTTAGAGATTAGTCCAAAATCCCCAATTAGTGATAGATAATTTTACCATTTTATCCATAAATGATATATACATATATATAATGCTGATATTTATATTTCGGTCAAACTCAATCCCATAAGTCTTGCATATATTTTGGGAAGTTACCAAACTCAATCCCATAAATCTTGCATATATTTTGGGAAGTTACTAAATGCCATGATTGTAGGGCTTTATATGTTAGATTCTATTTAATATTACACAAATCTCTTTTAATTTCGTATTTTCACCATTTCTTGGGTGATCTAATAGTTATTCATCACCATCACCCAAAAAAAAAAAAAATTAGTGTTAAATTTTACTTTAGAATGAATGAGTGTTTTCACACTAGAATTGTTAAATTTCACACTCATATTCGAGTTATTCAATAAATGGAACACTATCTTATCACAAATTCATTTGCACATTCATTTTACACTAATTGCAATATTTCATTGATATCACAATTTTCATTCACATAGTACACAATTTCGCACCACATCCTGTGAACGAAGAACATGAGTGTTAAATTTTACACTATAACCTTTTGAACCACAACCATTGAACTACAACATAATATACAATTTCACATCACAACTTTTGAAGTAAGAACATGAGTGTTAAATTTTACACTACAACCTTTTGAACCATAATATAGTATACAATTTCACTCCGATCTCAATCCCACAAAACTCTCATCGATTTCTCAAAAACCCAATCGTGTGATCGGAGAGGAGGTCGGAGAGCCTGAGAGAGACTGAGAGAAAGCAGATCCGGCGTTATCCTGGTTGTTGAGCTTTCTCTTTCTAAACAAAGACTAGTAGAGAGAGAAAACAAGACACACAGGAGCAGACTCAGGATTTTTGGCTAGGGGGGCCTAACCTATACGGGGGTTTGGGGGCGAGGCAATTTCTTTTGGGTCTACTTATGCATAATTATGTGTAAAATGGTAGAATCGTATATAGAATAATTTGGGATAAATCATGTAATATTAGGGGGTCTATATCTAAAACATGTAAAATATTACATGCAAGTATAGAATTTTCAAAAGTACAGGGGGTCTGTGTCTAAAACTTGTAAAATGTTACATGTAAGTCTAGAATTTTCAGAAATTTAGGGGGGGACCTGTGTGAAATTTAAGATGCTTTATTTCTAAAATCTATAAACTATTACATATAATTTTGTAATTTTAAAAAATTCAGGGGGCCTGTGTCACCCCTAACCTTCACTTGGGTCCGCTAGTGAAGACACAGAACAATTAACTATATATAATGCTAGAAAATGATTTATTTAAAGAAAACAAAGAAACAGGAGAACGTATGCCCATCAAGGACAAATCTTTATATGAAACCAGCATCCAGTCAAAGTTTTCCTTATATTGGCTCCCTTTTGCAGCGCTGGATTACACGAATCGAGCAGAAAATACATTGGTAACAATTATGTTGTACTTTCACAAACAGTAAGCAATATAGAATGAAAAATATATTTTAAAAGCCCTCCCCTTATGACTACAACGGTGTGGTCGACCATCTCCAAGGCTAATAAAATCTTGTGAAGAGCAAGATGAAAAGTAGCATTACCCACAGCTATTGACTGGAAAACAATTGTGTAGAGAGAGAGGGAGAGATCTTTGATGGATATAGAATGTGATTTCTTCCCGTTTGGGTATTTAGGTTTTGAATTTTGAAAACCCCCAAAATCTGGGGGTTATTTATTGCAGTGTTGAATGGGAAGTGGAAAGGGTACTTTGGTCCAGATTTGTGGTGTGGACTTCAGACTAAAATATTTCATGGGTTGAACCTATTGAAAGAAACTTAGAGTAAAATGGACATTATACTAATTAAATCTTATAAAAAAAGTCAATGTAAGAATAATTTAAATTCAATTATTAATGTATTAAAAATGGTAAAATATTCACCTTATCAATGGAAAAATATGGTATTATATCGATATTTGCACGTTGGTCTTCCATTATATTTAGTAAAGGTACCAAATAATTTTCAACATCTTCTATTCTTAATTTTTTTTTTTGGCATGTGCTGAATACAAAAATAGACAGATATCATCTACTAAGGAATTCATTGTATTGAGTCAAAAAAATAATTAAAACATGGTAGAATAATACTTAACTAGCAAAACGGAGTAAAATAGTTGGAAAAAATAATATAAAACAATCAAAGCAAATCGTGGCTGAATTGGAAATTTTTTTTTTGCTCAATCTCAACTACTCATACAAGCAATTAGAAGTTAAACAGAACCAAATATGAAAGATTACATGCCCATAACCAAATGATTCTAACACAAACAAAAGGAGATCATATGCTAGCAGACTCTTTGTTGATGAATTCATTGAAATTATGACAATAAAAAAAAACTATAAAACAATAAAAACAAAATGTGGCTGCAATGGTTCTTTCACAGTTTCACATAAACCTATATTCAAGCAGTTTGGTTAGTCTACTTCTCGTGTAGTATGTTTCGTTCTCAGTTATATGTAAAAATTAAATTAATCACAAATCAAAATTTTAGAGAGTCAAATTTACAGATTAGCGAGAGTTTCAAGACATAAGTTTTCTCCTGTTTATAATAAACCCTAGAATAGTGTATGGTTAGATATTTACATAGAATGAAAAAGTAAGAAGAAGAAGATCAAAAGTTAGGGACGAATAAGAAAGAGAGATTTAGACTTAGTGGATATCAGTTGAATAACAAACACAACCCTTACTTAGGAAAAAAAAAAAACCTAAACTTCTTAAAAATATAATTTGTGGGAGGTGCCCTTAAAAGAAATTGTAAGGGTGTGTTTGATAAAACTGAAAATTAAGTACTGAATTTAAGCATTGAAAATTTTAAGTGATTTGTATTTGCAATACTGAAAATTGTGTTTCAAGAACTAAAACAGATTCCATTCAATGATTATTTTCAGTGTAAAACTTTCACTTAACGTTTTCAGTAAACTCTTGGATGCTATTTCAATTAAGTGGTACATTAGTGCTGAAAATTTTCATTTTTATCACTTAATTGGGTTATCAAACACACCCTAAGTTTATTTATTTTTACCTAAAAATATTAAAAATGAACTTGTTCTTAACAGCACCCATTATTAATATTATTTTTATGATAATAATAATAATTACAAAAACCAATATAAATAGAAAATGCTTTTGCTCACCAAAAAAATGGTACACCAACGCTCACCCAAGCATCTCAGTTGCTAATACAGTGAGACTCAGGATTAAATAATGAGAGTCCCACTGTATTGGCAACTGGGATGCTTGAGTGAGCATTGTTTAATCCTGACTCTCAGTGCATTGACAACTGAGATGCTTGTGTGAGCATTGATGCAGTAGAAAACTACTATTCACATTCGATAAATTACTAAATGTACTTCATAGAGTGCATATTGCGCATGATACAACATGTTTCGATAAATTACTAAATATACTTAATAGAGTGCATATTGTGCATGATACAAAATGCACAGATAGTGGTGCCACTGTGCATTTAGTAATTTTTGGGTGCAAATATCATTTCCCTAATACTACCCAAATTATTTACATCTTCCTCAAGACCAAACCCTAAATTCGCCATATCAATTAGAGAAGGAGAGGGAGAGAGAGAGAGAGAGAATTGGAGTTTAGGTTGAAAGAACACAATCGGCACCCATCGCCAGACCCACGGGAAGACCTGACAACGGCGACTGCAAATCCGGCAACTCCAGGTGAGTTTTCTTTTGGCAAGTACTTTTGAGTTTTGCCGAGCTTTCGAACCAATCGCCAACACTAGCGAGTCATTTAGGGCCTAGCTATTTTTGCCTAGCAACTCTACTGGAGCGCCAAATCATCAAATGTTTCACTTAGATGAGTAGGATGATAAATGTTCAATGTCAAATTTTCGCATTGAATTAGTAATATGTTTTAACCTTTTTTTTTTTTTTTTCCTTTCTGAATTTGATTTTATGTTCCGATGATTGATATTCAGTTTTGGGATCAAGAGCCTAGTACTGGTTTTCAGCTACAGAGAACTTATACAGGAAGAATGTTTGGTTCGAGTAATCGTGAGTATATTTGTCTTGCTCTCTCAATTTTGGCTGTTTTATATTTTCAAGGGTTAAAAATATTTTAGTACCCTCTAGTTTTATTGTAGTTTCACTTTGGGCCTGGCATTTTCAATTGCAAACACTTTGGTCCTTGAACTTTCTAAATTGTTTCCATGTAGGACCTGCTTCTTACTCCGTTAGTGAGATTTGACGAAAAGCACTCACTTGGCCTGCATTTCCAATACCCACTTGTTGATTTTCACTAACAGAATTAGCACCAGTTCCCACATTAAAACTATTTTGAAAATTTAGAGAATAAAGTGTTGCAATTAGAAATGCAGGGCCAAAAGTGAAACTTTGCTAAAACTGAGGGTATTAAAAAAAAAAAAAATCTTTTTTTAGCCTATTTTCAATCTCGTGTTCTATCCGTGTTTTGTTTCCATAGGCATGCATGCCCTTGATTGTTTCTTCTAGGATCCAGAGCGAAAGTATCAAAGGGTTTGGAAGTTCACTTTGATGGGATTACCTGTATGGGTGTCCTTTTATTCTTTTTAATGGACAAGCTTGCGCAATCTAGATGACATTTTTATCTCATTTTCTTTGTAGTCTTTTCATTTATGTGAGGAGTGGATTGTTATTTTCATGTCTCTGTTAAGTTTGACCATAAATTCCTTGAATTCTTACTATTTTTTCTTTGCAAGTGCCTAGCAATATTTTATTGGATTGTGTGCCTATGGCATGGATAAGGAGTGTGGGTGTGTTTTGCTTTTTGTTGGGGAAGATATCGCTATACGAGTGTCTTTTATGGCATTTCATTTGTGACTTTAATGACGCTGCGATGTAACCTCATCTCATGAGTGGTTAAAGATGTTGGGTGATGAACATGCTAATTTATCCTTTCTCACTTAGATATGTAGTGCGATAATAGTGAAATAATGGAGGAATGAGAGGGAAAGATGGAGAAGAAGAAACCCAACCTGGGAGAGGAGAAAGAAGAGGAAATAAGTGTGGAAGGCTTTTCCAAGAATAGAGAAAGTGCATATCAAATTAATAGGATGGATGAGTAATAGAGAGAGAAAGAAGAAGATTTGGTGAAGAGAGCTTAAAGCTCATTCAAAAATATTTTAAAATGTGGTGCTTAATTTCATTTTCACAAACACATTCCAATTATAGGCATAATGAAACTTTAAGAAATGCAGAAAACTTATAAAACTAAGCAATTGTTAACTTATTAAGACTTAAACTCCAATGCTATAGCTATTAGGAGGGTCTAAGTATTTAAAAAAAAATATAGGTATATTATAGAAAGACTCCTAGTGCGACTAATTTTTAGAATATATCTATAAAAAAAGGGTAGCCCGGTGCATGAAGCTCCCGCAGTGCGGGGTCCGGGGAAGGGTCGGACCACATTGGGTCAAATGTACGCAGCCTTACCCTGCTTATTTGCAAGAGGCTGTTTCCACGACTCGAACCTGTGACCTTTTAAGTACATTATTTTCTTATGGACCCCACATCCAATTCCATTAGTAAGATAACTGGTGAAGTTCAATTCAGATCTGGAGGTTGACTTCTGTAAGCCCCGGGAAACAACGTTAGGGAGGTTAGGCATGGACGTCGCTATCTTAAGAGACAGTTATTCAGCAAAAAGACACCAAATGAAGGAGGGAAATAGGGTTTGGCGGTATCGATCGAGCGATTCAGGGAGATAACAGAGCTTTTAAGAGCAGGAAAAGAAAACGGAGTTGAAATCTTTGAAGGCACAAGCCAATATTTATGAGGAACATAGAGTATAGATAGAATCGTGTTTTCTTTTCTCTTATATGTAAGTCTGTAATACATTATACACCCAAATCCAAGTTGTATTTAGAAGCTTCAAGGATCACAACTTGGCCAAGCTCTGGATTAAGAATGAAAGATCTCTCTAAGGAAGGGGACAATAGGTGTCGAAGTGGATATGGAATCTTTGGGAGGCAGAGTGGACTTCTTGGGAAGATGCTTAGTGGGAATGATTGGGGGCCTTAATCATGTACCTCCGGCGGCCTCAAAAGTACAAGAGTGGGCAAATCGAAAGTGGAAGATTTTTGCATGAATGAATATTAAGGATGTGAATTGTACTTTGAGTCTGTTCAGTTCCCATCTCACCAAGAAGCTGAAAGAGTTCTGAAAGGCAAGAGGTCGTTTTTAAAGAGAAACCTGTGCTGCTTGATTCATGGTATATGGGTTATGGATGTTACAGAGAGAACCTAAATGCTGACCACATATGGATTAAGATTCTGGGTCTTCCCATTCATATGTGGGGGAAGGATGTTTGCATAAAATATTACAATTGGAGAGGTATGTGGACGTTCAGTCAAATAGATGGAGATCCATCTCACGTGGGCAAGAATTGTGGCTAAAGGTTCAGGTCGAGGCATGCTAGCCAAAGTAAGTATAATTCAAAGACAATGGAGATGAAATACCTATTTGGCCATAATCAACGCCTTAGATTGAGTAGAACACTAGAAACAACGGGTCTGAGTTTAGGATTGCAGAGAATCGTGGAAGGAAGAAGATGAGTGAAAACCACACGCCTGAAGAGCGTGGGCCCTGGGGACAGAAGGTGGGGGTAGGTGGAGTCAGAACACATGAAGAGATGGCAGAGGATGGTTGGGTTAGTCGCGGAAAGGGGAGATTTTATAATTTTGGGAACACGAGAGACTCGTAGGAGGGGTCGTCTGGGCCTATCTCCACAAAGATGCACAAAGCCCAACAATCACAATTATGTGAGTTTTGCAAGTCCAATCTCAAGTCCATTTTGCAAACCCAAACAGAGATCATAGTCCCAAACCTTCCTATGTTCATCCTAATATTCAACCTTACGCTATCAAACTTGGTTTCCGAAACCATGCTCAAGCCCACCTATATCATCAGCCTATGTAGCATGGATATGGATACGTGACACGGAGACAGCGATGCGGCAAATTCCAAAAAAGTAGGATACGGAGACGGCTAGGATACGTTAAATAAAAAAATATTTCTAAAACTATAATTTAGTTTGAAGTAAAAGAAGAAGAAGGTAGGATTAAATATCAACATTACATTATATATTCTAATATTCACCCATAGAAACTAGGCAAATAGCAACTTATAACATGTACTCATAAAATGATTACAAAACGTAACCATTTAACAGGATACAGACATAGTATGATACAACGATTATATCATTATATCTTTGAATTAAATATACAATTTGCAGTTCCATATCCACTCATGTTTCCATTATTCTCAAATAAACCAATTGCTTATCCCCAATTTTACAATATTAAGATTATTGCCTCAAAGTTTTTAAACGCATTTCTAGTGAGAGTCCACCATGCTGCATTCACTTGTGTGTTCGGCCATGTCGACTGTGTGTTCGACACGTGATCAAGGTGTGTCCGATATTAAAATATTTAAGATACGTTTTATAGCGTGACTGACACTTGGTGAAGCATGTCTGATGAGTGTCGGTGTCTGACACGTACACGATACGGAGACAACACCCAAAGTGAAGTGTCTGTGCTACATAGTGACATCAGCCCAACACCCGGTATTAGAATCAGCTAGCCCAATACATATCATCTCACCATAACATCATTGTAAAAAGCATATTCAACGCATCCCCAACAACCTTCATTCCACAACCCATATCTCCAGCAGGTTCATGTTATCCCAGCCACAGGTTCGCAGCCAAATAACATTGTGCGTCTCTTAGAGGTAAGCCAGAGCTTTCCATATCCAAATTCTAAGAACTAAAATCGCTCCAAATAAAATCTGGGCCACTTTCGTGTTTGGCCCCGAAAGAAAGCTGATTTGGAACCTAAAAAGGGGAAAAAAAAAGTTCAAAAGGAAGTTGTTGAGTTGCTATGTGGAGAAACCATTCCAAATGAAATCAAAGAAGGCCTTTATGAAGGAGAGGAAAACCAAGGTGGATTGGGTACTCAAGGATTCGTTTTAGCAGCACAGGGAGGGTCATAAATCTGTAGAATAAGGTAGAAGGTCTCGTTTGTGTTAGCATATCATAAATCAGAGTGTCTAGTAAAGGTAGTAAGTGAAGCAAGACTTTTGGGTGGAGAACATAATATAGCAAGGAAAATATTTTCAACAGGAAAAGTAAAGAATTAGGTAGACAAATGTCTCAAAATGTAGATATTAACTGGGTGGTCTAAGGTCTAACGAGAATTTGTAATTTAGTGAATACTAGTTGAGCTTTGGAGATAGCAGAATAGAGACTTTAGAATGTTGGGAAGAGGATGTGTAGGAACAACCTTTCCATTGAGAATAGAGTAGACGAAGATAACTTCTTAGAATGGGGAAGGGGATCCAATTTCCAAGACCTACGGTTAGAGACATGAGTCCTTCAAATCATGAAAGCCCTTGATGATGTTTAAGGGCGCATTGATTGTTTTTGTGTAAGATATAGAAAAAGCCTACGATCATGTGAATTGAAAATTCCTTCATTACAGTATGGAAAGAATTGGATTTGGATAAAATGGAGGAGATGGATTGGATTTTGTGTAGCTTCTGCAAAATTCTCGATTCTCTTCAATGGCTCACCAATGGGATATTTGGGTACTCCTGGGGATTCAGACAGAGTTACCTCTATCCCCAATCTTATTCAGTATGGTCCTAATGGAAGCATTCAAATAAGCTAATGGAGAGGGTGGTAGATCTTGGAATGATTAAATAGGGTGTGTTTTTTTTTTTTATAAAGATACGATAAACCATCTTTATCTGCGGATGATACAATAGGGTGTTTTTTTTTTTGGTGGAAATGAGGAAGAGAAATAAAATAACTTAAAATGTGTACTAGGCGATATCAGATTTAAAGATCAAGTGTAGGTAAAAGCGAGATATTCCTTGTGGGAAATGTAGAGAACTGAACATCTTTAGTGGACATTTTAGGATGCAAAGTTGGTGGCCTTCCTACCATGTACCTTGGACTCCCGTTGGATGCTCACTCAAGGAGGCAAGATATTTGGATCTTAGTGGTGGAAAGAATTGAAAAGAGGTTGACGGGTTGGAAGAAACAATACTTCTCCAAAGGGGCTAGGTCAATCCTCATCAAGAGCACATTGTCTATCCTCCCCACATTTTCTTTCCCTTTTTCCTATGCCGAAATCAATTCACTAGAAAATTGTTAAAATTCAATAAAACTTTAAGTGGGGAGGATTAGGGGAAGAATTTAAATACCACTTAGTGAGTTGGGATAATGTTTGTATGTGGAGAAACATTAGAAAGGGATGGGATATATTAAGGAACATCTACAGTGGATTGTGGGAGGGATTAAATAAATTGGTTTTGGTGTTTTACGATTCTGTTGGGGTACTCAACGAAATAAAAACCCAGTTACAAGCTCATCTGATAAGGCCTAATAACTGGGTGGAGAGATCTAGGAAACAACTGGAGGAAGAACGTGGCTTGAAGCAGGGCTGACCCTGGGGGTAGGCCGAAGAGGTGACCGCCTAGGGCCCCCAAGTTGTCTAATTTTGACTCTTAAGATGGCTCCCATAAATATTGAATAGGGCCCAAAATAAAAACTTTATATGTATATGTTGGTTCAATTGTAACTGAGTTCACCTAAATATTGTGGGAAAAATAATAATTGTACGTATGTATTGGCCCCTTTATAATCTAGCCCACATTATATATCTATGCCAACACTTTTCTTCTCACTTTCTAGTTTAGCCCAACCTTAATTATCTTACATTTGTTAGACCTTTACAAACTGAGTAATATTATGGTTCCCCACTTTGTGATGATGCCTAAAACTGGTAAGAGAGGTTTAGAGAGAGAAAGAGACAAGAACAATTTGTATGTGGTTCGGTCCCGTTAACGAGGTGACCTACGTCCACGGTCGCGTCTGTGCGTTCTCACTAGCAGATCACCGGCGGGCCTGGTGAGCCAACAAAGATAGGTGGCACTCCTAGTAATACCGGCCGGGTATATGCGTATTGATGGTGAGTTCTCTGTTGAATGCTTGTAAGCTAGAGAATAATAATTGGATTGGAATCCGATCCCCATAAACAGGGTAGGTGGGCTCTTTTATAGATGCAAGAGTTCACCCTTACATTGTAAGTTGATAGGATTAGGAAGCCTAATCTAATCACAATAGATTTGCATGATTTTAGGAGAGTTTCCTAAGTGGTTTAGGAAACTGTCATATTCCCTTTCGCAGACTTGTTTTGTAGTCGATTTAGGAAACTGCTGGACAGGTCGGGATCGCGGGACGCCGTGGCCTTCATGCCCGGTCCGTTGGTGCGAACCGCGCAGTCTGAATAAACACCTCGGGAATGCTTGGCCCCACGGGGTGCGCCCTTACCGGAATAACCGGCGCCTCTGGGTGACGTGGCACTATCTTCATGGCTAGATTATTTTGGACATATCACTTTGTATTCCAAATTTGGTTCCCAACACATGGTAGACAAACTAGATAAAACTTCTAATGAAAATCAAATGGTCCCACAATTATGAGTAATGCTATGCTTCTCAAATTTCTATCCCAAGTATAGTTCTGACTACATGAAGCAGTGGCCTATGTAGCACTGGTACGACATGAAACGGGTACTGGAGTACGATGAATGCTAAAAAATTAAAAATGTTCAGTACGGGTACGACGAATAAAATATAAAATTTTAATTAATAATACAATGCTAATAAAAAACAAATCCAAATAGTCAAATAACAAGAACCAAAAATATTATAAGAAGATTGTTTTACCATTAAAGATCAACTTCAAATTTCACTATTACAAAATCATTCACAAGGACCATAAGCATGACGAGATTGTTATAATTAAACATCATTAGATCATCCATATCACAAAACCACAAGTCCAAAATAAGAAAAAAAAGATTCATCTTAAAAAAAGTTACAAAACCACAATCCCAAAAAAAAGTGGCAAAAATCATTTGCAAAAAGTTGAATTAAATAAGAGGATAAGTTTTTTGGAGTGTCGGGTACGTACTCTGGCGTGTCCAACGAGCGTCAGTGTCCGGTACAGGTACGGGGCTGTAAATGAAGTGCCCATGCTACATAGGCAGTAGGCTCACTTGATTTTCATTGGAGGTTGTTGAAGTGGTCCCACCGCTTTTGAACGTGGTCCTGCTACCTCATGTGTTGGGAATTTTCATTGGAGGTGGTTGAAGTGGTCCCACTGCCACATGGGAACCACATTTGGAGTACAAAATTTTGAAAGCATAGCATTACTCCACAATTATTTTATGTGGTCCCACTGCCACATGTGTTGGGAATCAAAGCATTACTCTTCCAAATCATAATAGGAAAAAAGTTATAATAATATGAATGCATCTGGATTACAATGGATTTGGGGAGAAATACATCAAAATTCATTATATCCTATTAATTAGACCCAATTATTATTATTATTATTATTTTTTTTGCTTCGGGCGCAGCCTCCTAACCCCCATATGGTTCCGAGACCTTGTGCGGAGGCCCCGCCTTCAAATGTTCGCCTAGGGCCCCGGATTGTCTGGGTCGGCCAAGCCAGTAGATCTATGTTGTAAAGAAGATTAAGGCAGGAGATGCTGCGAAGCTAGGTGGAAATGCGTTTTTTTTTTGGTTATTGCCTACCCGAAATAAAAGCAGCAAAATATGTTTGATAATAATAGTAGCTTTCGTCATCCTCACCTCTTACTTTTGAGCTTTTTACCCCTCGGCCTACTAGCTGTATGTGTTTGGTGCGTATGCATACACCTGAGGGGTTTAGTCTTGCGTATAGGGATCTCCTTGTTACCAAAAAAAGATGTACTTCGTTATTTTGCGAATGATAGACCTCTAAGTTTTCCGAATGTAATGATTCGGAACAACTGTTTTTCACTAATCAGATCATGCGCATGTAGTTTATGTACTTTGATAATGCAATATTGGCTAGACCATGGTTAATTTGCACCTCTATCCGTGGAATTTTGGTACTAATTAATGTTGAACCTTCTAACAGCTTTTGGGCAGTCATCTAGTAGCCCCTTTGGGACCCAATCAATTTTTGGGCAGAGTAACAATGCAGGTAGTAATCCATTTGCTCCTAAACCCTTCGGTAGCACAACCCCTTTCGGTTCGCAGACAGGGGGTTCCATTTTCAGTGGCACTTCGACCGGTGTGTTTGGTGCAACCCCATCTTCTTCACCTTTAACTTCCACGCCTGCTTTTGGTGCTTCATCATCTCCGTCTTTTGGTACTTCAATGCCTGCTTTTGGGGCTTCGTCAACTCCTGCTTTTGGAGCTTCATCGTCATCTTTTGGCAGTAAGTACAATTATTAAATATATTAAGTTTTTTGCCAAGTAGCAGTAAGTACAATTATGGGGCTATAGTAATTTTCAGCTGGTAATAATTTAATCCTTCACAATCCTGACACTCATTCCATTTGATACAACAAGGTTAAATCAACAGGGACAGTCAACTGATGTTTTCGGATTGTTCAGCTTTCTAATATCCAGTTTTGTTGAGTTGTTAATGGTTCTAGATTAGAGTACTGCTATGGTTCCCAAAATTTGGGATATCCCAAATGCTATGGAAGTGATATCACATGCAGTGGTATGTGGTACAACGAACACTGCCACAACATGTAGTACAACTCTCAACACATTTGGGAATTTGGGATTTAAATTTGGGGACCATAGCATTACTCTTTGTATTATGCTCTGGACATTGTGATTTAGTTTAGTCATCGCTTCTTATTGTATTTTTTTTAAAATACAGAACAGGCTCATTGAGCCTAGTCTTAATTTAAGCTCATTGTCCAGATAGATTGATTTGAAGAAAGTGTATCTTTGAGTTCATTCCTGAATTCTTGTCAGATCCTCCTTTTAAATCACTAGTATTAAGCCAGATCATGGCTTCGATCACTGTAGAACATTGTTGTTGGGCAAATGATTGGTTTCTCCTTTAAAATCTGAAGAGAATAAAACTGACAAAAACCCATTTCTTTTCTTTTTAGTTAATTTACTCTTCTTGTTACTTTAATGCACTTATATATAAATAGTTACAGTCTTACATATTTGTTAACGGAACACTCAAGTGTCAAGAATTGGTTGTTTCTCTGTTATGTTTGGTTTCTTAGTTATTTCCTGAACATGAATCTAGCATTTCCATTATTTCTCTGGGAATATATTTCTTCTGTGACAAGGATTGTTATAGTAAGCCAAAAACTTGGTCAAGTGCTTCTGTTAGAGTGTTGATGCAAACAAAGTGTGATGTAGGAGCGCTACATATTGAGCAATCAATGGATTCCCTTCCAAATCAGAAACTCTGGACCCGGCATGTATTCCAGCAGTTGAGTTTGCTCTTTGCAGGATATTACACCTTTCAATTCATTGCTTCCTCCTTCGCAATTTGAAGAGAGGCGACCTTGTGCAAAATGTCTGCGCACTTTACTTTGAAGTTGATGTTCTTTTTACATGTAATTGAAATGCTTGTGTAATTCATTGAACTGAGGCATGGGGTTCTTTTATGTATTTCTTCGTCATTGTGGGCACAAAGGATTTTCTCTATTTTTTTTTTCATTCATTAGGTAGTTATTATATTACTTATCCTGTACCCTATGAAACACGGACACGGACACTCCGACATGGATACGATACGACACGGGCAAAATCCTAAAAATACACATCGACACTGCAGGATAAGTGTAGTATCCGTGCGTTGGACACGATACGACACGTGACACAATACCTTCTTTTAAGTGTCGGTGCTTCCTACCCTGCACCGATGTAGTTCTTGACGTTAGTGGAGGCACTTCTTATCTTTCACTTGACTTGTTTTTTGCATGTTCATTTATTTTGTTCTTCGACCAACTTGTTTTTTATTTTTCTTTTTCTTTTACCTGAAAAATCTTTTTGTTTCTTTGTTTATCTTGGAAATTTAGGTTCTTCGGTGTTTGGGCAGAAGCCTGCTTTTGGTGGCTTTGGGTCCAATACAACCCCAACAAGTCCTTTCGGAAGCACATTTCAGCAATCACAACCAGCTTTTGGGAGCAGTCTTTTTGGTTCATCTACGCCTTTTGGTGCATCAAGTCAGCCGACATTTGGTGCTTCTAGTACTCCAACTTTTGGTTCAACAAGCACCCCTGCCTTTGGCACGACAAGCACACCAGCATTTGGTGCTACAAGCACCCCAGCCTTTGGTTCCACCGCAACTCCAACATTTGGTAGCACTGGTACTGCATTTGGTGTATCAAATGCCCCTGTTTTTACATCTGGTGCTGCATTTGGGGCTTCAAGTACCCCTGTTTTTGGATCATCAAGCACGCCAGCATTTGGTGCTTCAAGCACTCCAGCATTTGGTGCTTCAAGTACTCCTGCTTTTGGTGCTTCTAGTACTCCATCGTTTAGTTTTGGGTCCTCTCCAGCATTTGGAAGCAGCCCGTTTGCCGCCACTACTTCACCTTTTGGAGCTCAGAGTTCTCCCTTTGGTGAGTTAGTTTCAAATGTCTTTGGTTGATTGTTATATTTGTATGACTTTGTAGATTGAGTTTTCCATTCTTGGGGTCTGAGGAATTTTGGTAATTTAGAGCTTCAACGTTTGAATTTGCTCCATCTTGGCTGAAAAAGAATAATCATGGACTACTTGCAGGAGCCCAGGCTACAACACCAACGTTTGGGAGTTCTACTTTTGGGCAGTCTGCTTTTGGGGGTCAACGTGGGGGAAGTAGAGTGGCTGCTTACTCACCGACACCTGAGGTGGATAGTGGCAGTGGTACGCAACCTACTGGGAAGCTGGAATCTATATCTGCCATGCCAGTCTACAAGGACAAAAGCCATGAGGAACTGAGATGGGAGGACTATCAGTTGGGAGATAAAGGTGGTCTTTTCTAAACTTGGTTAAAATCTTGAACTTTCTCACAGATTGTTGCATGTAGTGGTGTCGATAATTATTTCCTCAATTGAATTTCAGGAGGACCAGCTCCTGCTGGACAGTCTGCTGGAATTAGCTTTGGTGCTACCAGCACACAATCGAACCCTTTCGCTTCTTCATCAACATTTGGTCAGTCATCTGCGAATCCCTTTTCATCCTCGACACCCTCCAATCCATTTGCTCCAAAAGCTCCAGCCTTTGGTGGTTCAGGCTTTGGGTCCTCGTCCAATCCTGCATTTGGTTCCTCACCCTTTGGGGCATCATCCACATCCAACCCTTTTGGGTCAACATCATCAGCAATGCCTTCTATATTTGGTGCATCAACTCCTGCATTTGGAGCCAGTACCGCCCCTTCACTTTTTGGTTCATCAAGCGCGTCTGCTTTTGGATCATCAACTTCTATTTTCGGTTCTGCAGCAGCTCAGGGAACAAACCCAGCATTTGGTTCTGGATTAAGTTTTGCTAACACTCAGCCATCCCCCCTTTTTCAGTCAACTACGCCTTCACTTGGACAGACGAGTTCTGCTTTTGGACAGACTGCCTCTTCCTTTGGACAAAGTACCCCAGCCTTTGGTCAAGCTAGTTTATTTAGTACTCCGTCTACTGGGTTTGGAGGGAACTTATTTTCTAGCACACCGTCACTGCTGTCCAGCAACCCAGTAGGATTCGCTCAAACAATGGCAAGTTATTGTAATTACCCTTTTGTTTAATTGTTTTTCTCCTTTTGTAAATTGTATAATTAATTTTCCTATCATCCAAAGCTATTGTTTGCGGATAAGAGTATTGTTCGAAACTGGGAATCTTACGTGGGTTCAGGGGATTGGATTCACCAAATGAAAAGGTTGTGATGTGTAGCCATGATAATTTCAGATTATGGGCCACATTATGGGATTTTATATATACTACTTCAGATTAAATTTCATATAGTTGTACACTTAATGGATGGTACTATGTATCCATGATTAAAGGCTCCACAGGCTCACTGGTGGCTTAAAATTTGAGTGCAAGTGTTTAACACTTAATGAAAGTGTTTGGCATGGGGTACAATTTATAGCTAGTTTTTTTGTTTCTTAAGAATGTGATTTTCTTAACGCTTTTGAACTTGCTGAATCATGTGTTTCTAGCACTCCCCTCTTAAAGTTTTGGCTTTTATGAATTTGATGACATTAATGTAAACTTTAGTTTTTCTCTGCAGCCGTCTCTTTCAACGCCTTTTCAACCTGCTCAGACAACAGGGGCTTTTGGTTTTGGCAGTTTTGGTCAGACACAAGCAGGTGATTTTTGTTACTTTAAATTTTTACTCTATTCTTGTATTAACCCTCAGTTTCATTGCTGACTTTGTTCTGTTTTGGTGCTAGTAGCTGGCACAAGTGGCTTTGGTGGCATGTCGAGCATTTTTGGTCCGAGTAGTTTTGGACAACCGTATGTTACTATTATCCATTTTGATCCTAGATTGTTTTTGTGTACATGTGTGTGATAGAGAAGTCTGTATGGCCTTTTTTGTTGCACATTTCTTTTTTTTGGGTAATTTTCTATATATTGAACTAAACAATTTTATTTGCACAGATTTTGAGATTTGTACCTGATATTTACTCGTCATATTTTTGTTTAAGCTTAAATCAGTGCCTAAAGTGTCTTATTTCGTGGTTTTGAGTAATTAGAATTTTCTGTTTCCATGCCTTTCCCTTCCCTTGCTGTAACAATGGCTTGTCCTTGTGGTTACGACAGGTCTGCTACTCAGAGCTCTGTTGTTGCACAACCAGTCCCTGTTACAAATCCTTTTGGAACTCTACCTACAATGCCACAGATGTCAATTGGTCGTTCAGGGACTGCACCATCCATCCAATATGGAATAACTAGCTTGCCTGTACGTATGATCTTACCTGTAGTTGTCAACAGAGGGATATAAAAAAAACAGAAGATAGTCGGTTATGATCAGTGATTATGTGATTGGACTGTAGTTTTGATTTATTTGAGTTGTATTCAGATCCATTTCTCATAATTAGCTATGTTTGTATTGCTCTTATTTGCCATTGATGTGCCTCAAATTTGTACTCTTCAAGAATAATGAAATGGGATTATTGTGTGCATGGCTTTCCAAACAGGTCGTCGACAAACCCGCTCCTGTGAGAATATCGTCTTTGTTGACTTCTCGACATCTTTCTCAAAGGCGGATTAGGTTGCCTACAAGGAAATATCATCCTAAAAGTGATGGTCCAAAGGTGAAGATTATTCTTCCTAGTTCTAGATTTGAGATGAATTTCGTCCTTTTCCGCATGTTTGGGGTTTCTATTGGTGTTTTACTTTGGTCTCTGTGTGGAACTTCCATTTAACCATATGTTGGGTGATTGTTTTTTAAGAACAGGAAGTGTTCTACTTACTCTTCATCGCTTCATTGTTGTATGCAGATGCCATTTTTCAGTGATGACGAAGAAACACCCGCTACACCTAAGGCAGATGCTCTTTTCACTCCCAGGGAAAATCCAAGAGCTTTGGTAATTCGCCCCTTGGAACACTGGCCACTAAGATCAAATGCAGAGAAAACATCTCCACTAAAGGATTTGTCTACTCCTGAACATGGGAATGGTAAATTATCCTTGTATTTTGCATCAATTGCTTGAATACTTCATATGTGGGAATACTAAAACAAGAGTGTGCGCCAGAGTTAGATATAGTGTTTTTCTTACAAGATTTTGTGTTTAAAGTTGAGTTATTTGTAAGCTTGTCAGTTGATTGATCTAGATTTCCATTGCGGCAGATTTTTTATTTTTCTATTTTTGGGTGCTACTTTCCCCCAACTGCTGCTTTGGGCTTGGGCACTATGTTTTAACTTTTAAGTACATTGATGTTTGAAAACTTGATCGTTTTGTATTTATATCTCTAATGTCCTCTTCCTACTCTCAAAACAAGGAAATTTCAATTTTTCAATATGCTCCATCTACAGTCCAGTTTCATTAGCTTGCCAAATCCTTTTTAATGTTCTGTTCTTTACATCAGGTAAAATCCCTGAAGCAGTTTCTACCTCGCCTTCAAATGGTCCTGGTCCGGAGGGTAATGATAGTAAGTAGTTCTTAATAAAATTTGCTGAAATAAGTATTCCACTTAAGCCTTGGGTTGTGTGAGAATTCGTCTTTGTTCCCCCCCTTCTAATATTAACATGTGAAAACCAATTTTATGATAAACTAGAAATTCCATGTCAGCATCTAATTTTAAAATAGAATGTATTTTTTTAATTTTTTAAAGAAAAAATGTGTTAATGGATCAGATGCTTTCATGTGATCTAATAGATTTTTTTTTATACCTCAAATCAGATAGAGGTATGTATTTTACGATTTGATTAAAATAAAGGATGCGGATTCTAAAGTTTATAGTTAGTGGTCCCCCACTTGTTTGAAGGCTTCATGTAGAATACAAAGTACCAACATATAGGCAACTACTTGGTAAAGAAACGGGGTTATATATTTTTTTTTATGAAGTCACCCAAGTCGACTTGTTAAATGTGGCAACAAACTTAAACTTGAACTCTGTCTGGGAATGCCTGTATGAAATTGGTAGACTATGAATGTGCCCACGATTGACTTGTCTTTGATATGTTCCGTCAGAAAATCAAGTCGAAAATGGTCTTGTCAATGAAAGAGTTCATCCTGTCAAACCAAACCAGATACCTAACGGAGTCCACAATGACCATTCCTTCCAGAAAGGGGATTCTTACATTAGTCTGACTGGGCACAGAGCAGGTGAGGCGGCGATTGTTTTTGAACATGGGGCTGACATTGAGGCACTAATGCCTAAGCTCCGCCACTCGGACTACTACACAGAGCCTCGAATCCAAGAATTGGCGGCAAAGGAAAGGGCAGAGCCAGGATTCTGCCGCCATGTGAAGGAATTTGTGGTTGGACGTCATGGGTATGGCAGTATCAAGTTCGCTGGGGAGACAGATGTAAGACGGCTTGATCTCGAGTCTCTTATCCAATTTAATAACCGAGAGGTGATTGTTTATATGGATGAGAGCAAGAAACCTCCCGTTGGACAAGGTCTCAACAAGCCTGCTGAGGTGACACTTCTCAACATAAAATGTTTTGACAAAAAGACTGGACGTCACTATACAGAAGGGCCAAGAATCGAAAAGTACAAGGAGATGCTAAAGAGAAAGGCGGCGGACCAAGGCGCGTTGTTTGTTTCCTATGACCCTGTCGAAGGAGAGTGGAAATTCAGGGTCAATCATTTCAGCAAGTACAAGCTTGGAGATGAATTTGACTGGGATATGCATGTTGCCTTTGTTTGCTGATAGGAAGGTGTATGTGAATGCTTAAATCATTTTGTTTGACCGAGTTTCTAGTATTTTTGTACTATTGTGTCTGTATAGAGGAATTTGGTTTGTATATCAGAGCCTGAATTTGGACTTCATCATGTGCTGGTGTGTGTTTTTTGTGTTCTCGTATCAGTCTTGCTTCCGTCTCTATAATTTCCTGTAGTTGTACTTGACTTTGCTTCAAGTGTTATGGTAGTTGGAGTTTTACTTATCCAATGTAACGCTCAGGTTGTGTGAGAATTCGTCATTTTCTATTCTATTATTAACATTTGTTTTATTCTAAAATTATGCTTTTTTTTTTTTGGTTGATATTGTGTGTGTGTGTGTGTGTGTGTGTGTGTGTGTGTGTGATGCTGTTATGAGTGTCAGGTGTTAAATTTGATTCTTTTCAGTTGTCATTCTTCATGAAGACAGGCGAAAATATTTCTGAACGTTAAAGACTCTAGGTGAATGTAATGAGGACGTGCTTGCAGAGACATAAATGGTCTAAACTTATTTAGTATATATATATATGTAAAGACCTTGGTGTGATATGTATTCAGTCAGTTCAGAGGGATGTGTGGATGTTAAGAGCAGTGTGGATGTTAAGAGCAACAGGACCAGATATACTTGTGAAGGGAAACCCAACCCAAAACTTGAGTGCTAAATAAATGAACTGGATGTGCTTAGGGTTTTGGTTAATTTTAGGTTAGGGCTTGTCCTAAAAGTTCTGTGCAAGTCCGCTTCTTTCTAGGTTTAGTTTATTCCATTTTTGGGGGACATTAGTTTTGTTCTAATTATAACATGCATATCATCTTTCTTTCTTTTGTTTTTCTTCTTGTTTCTTTGGCTCTGTGGTGAAGCGACGAGGTTCAAAAGAAATACTAATACATAAAGAGCCAGTCATGAAGTTTTAATAACAAGGCAAGAGTGTCGTGTGTTGACATAGACAACAAGGAGACTCGTGCACAGCAATCGGAGTCCACAGACAATACTGGTATTCATAGGCATTCTCTCTGTTTATGTATATGTAGTGCAGTGAAATGGTGGTTACTTGTTTGTATATGGATGTGGTTGTGTATGACAAGCTCACGTCACACTTATACATCAAATTCAGGACATTACGCTTCTTACTTCGAAGCTTTCGGAACCTCACTCTGTGTTAGAATCTCGCGCCCACCCTGCTCCTATCACAACCAAAATCTCAAAATAACTTATAAATAGTCAAGTTTTTATCTTGCTCTATCATAGAAATATACAATTATTCGCTTAAAATGTATTTCAAATCTTTGAACCACTTGAAGTCTAATACTTCCCCATCCTCGCACCAGCTCCCGCTTCGTGCTTGCCATGAATAACGGCTTTTGTGTGTGTGTGTGTGTGTGTGTGTGTGGGTGGGTGTGTGTGGGGGGGGGGGGGGGGGGGGCTTACACGGGAGTTCAGGGCAACATCATCGGAGCGAAATTTTTTAGGTCTATTTGTTATTCCTACATTGTATGTAAATTATCACTATTTTCAATATTGAGTGCTGATTTGTAAAATTTGCAGGGTGATAAATCAGTTTGGGTTGGGTTCAAATAGTAATTGAGAAGAAAGATTATTGGTTATATATTTAGATGTGTTAGATTACAATTAGTCCAATATAACATATAATATGTTTAATTTTAATTTTTAAGTGATTCAATTATAATTAGACCAACATATACTAAATATAAAATTCAAACTATTCATACTAAACTAAAATTTTAAAAAATCTTGGGGGACCGTGGCTGCTTCTATGGTTCACACTTCACACCCATTTTCAAGAGAGAAAAAAACAGAAAGAGTAATGCTACGTTTACCGACTCAAATGTACCAAATTAAGTTATTGGTACATAAGTCTGACTTGTAGCCTAGTGTTATTGGGGTGGGCCACTAAATTCAATTGAAAGTCTTTTTTTAGGGTAATTCTATCGACACCTACCTTAATTACTTTTTACACCCACTTTTTAATGAAATTTTCTCTTTCCAATTACACCCTTGTACAAAATGGCCACCAAGGATAAATAAATTAAATAAACACTAAAATATTTACTCTCTACACCCACCTAATTCAACAAACCCTAATCTTAACTCAAGAACACCTCTCAACAACATCTGTATATATTTTGTCCTAGATTTGAATTTGTGCACATGTATACATACATATATATATATACATATATGCAGAATACACACTGTCTCTCTTCTTGTATTGTGTTTTCTTCAATTCCTCTCTCATTTACCTCGTCTTTTCTCAGTTGTTTAGATATATATATATATATATATACATATATGGCAGTTTTGTCATTTTACAGTTCTTAAACACAATCCGACGGCCAAAACAGAAGCCCTCTCTTTAATAAATAGAGGTGGCCCTCTTTAGAAAATCTTTGCATATATATATATATATATACTAGCTTTTCAACCCGTGTAATGCACGGGAGACATTTTTAAGGATGAATTGAAAATTGAATTGAGTGGTAGTATAATTGATAAGGAGATAAAATGTGTAGCGGGCCTAATTAATGGTGAAATTAAGAAGAAATAAAATGTATTGATAAAACTGGGTAGCCTCAATATACATTTGCCTTGATTGCCCATTTGTTTGACATGTGGTATTTTGAAGCTTCCATATTATATTAATATAATAAGATATATATCTCACAAGTATATAGCGTTATGGACACTCTATACATACACCGATATACATGTTTACCCAATTTGCTTGGCTGTCATGGGGGGATGGACAGGTTATCAGATTATAGTACAAAGGAGTGGTCTTGGTTTTTGTGTTTTAGGTAGGAGTTGCTTTTATTTTGTTCGTTGGTAAGTTATTTTCAGGTTGTAAGGGTTTGATGTTTGGTGATTGCATTGGTTTCTGCTTTTGATCAAATGGTTTTTTGTAATTGTTTGGTTGGAAAATTTATACATGTGCGAGCGTGCCAAACAAACAAATTGCTAATGTGTGTGATTCAAACTGCGCTTCACCAGACAAATTGTGGTGACGTTCTCGATGCCTTAACAAGGACTTCAAACGTGTAAAGATGTAATTAATTGGAGCACTTCGAATTAACTAATTGATAACTACTCCTAAATAAGAACACCAAATAAGAACAATAAAGTAACAAACTACTTAATTAAGTTAAAAACAAAACCATAAACTAACCTTGAAGATGACTTTATTAAGTCAAACTGGTAACTGCTCCTACACGTGGCATTTTCTTGAAGTGACACCTGCTTTTTCAATTGTTCCGCCATGATCAACACGTGTCCCTTGACAGTTAACTATTTTGAACAGAATGAGTCAGTAAAACTGTTCATAACTGTTCCTGCGCTATATCCATTTCAACCAACTGCCCTGCCACATCAAATCTCACGTGTCACTTCCACATTGGTTGGATATTTTTATCAAAAACATTACCCCCGCACCATTTTCCTTTTGATTCGAAAAAGATAATGGTGATCGTGGTTAGATCATGTTGGATAGTTGAAACTTTCATGCACCCCTCTCTTTTTTAATTAAATTGAAGATCAAGTTTTCCTTTATCTTCACACAAGCTGCTGTATTTGCTTAATCCTTGAATCCCCAACTTTGTCATTTCGAATCTACTTTGTTAATCATGTCTTCTTCTCAGTCTTCATTCGTTACCAGTGATTACTTCCCTTTAGATCTTCCCGAAGAAGTGATGCTGTCAACCAAATGTCCTGAAATCCCTCCCCGAACCAATTGGGATCCCCCCTGAGATTCATCCTGAACCCTTTACTTATTCGAAATGGGGAAAGTGGCATAACATGCTAAACCGACCAAGTGCTTGCTCATCAGGACAAAATTCATCTTCGAGTTTTTTGAAATCAATCTATAATAACCAAACTTTTTCTCCTACTTGGGAACAACCCATTTCCCATGGTAAAGGGATAGGATACTACAAAGGTATGAAGCTCGAAATACCAACTACGGCACCTTCAGTTATTCACCCAAACTTTGAATATCCTGAAACTGAAGGGGTTATTCAAAGCAGGGTAATAAAACCATACTATCCGTTTTTGAACTGTCTTTCTCGAGAACAAAACTTGTTGAATGCCTGGTTGATCTTTTCAACTAGTCCTCCTGGGGAAAGACTTCAAAGAGGTAATATCTTAATTCCTCAAGGCAACCCCCCATCCATACATATGTAAGAGTATCTTATGAAAATTTTTCCAATGAGCACTACTCCTCAACTTTTCTATCCAAATGCAAATTTTTTGAGAAAGATTATAAAGAAAGAGTGCTTCTTTTCGATCATTCTGTACTAGGTTTTCCAGACACCATTAAAACTTCTAGGAATATGCAACAGGTTCACATTATCAAATTTGGATAATAAATTCGTTGTAGTATCATAATATATTTTTAATGTACTACTTATACATTTGTATATCCCATTCATGTGATTTATAACCAACTGAGAATCTCCAAAGACATCCACAAATGTGGCTTTAAGGTCTAACAGGGTTTCGAGACCCATTATTAGAGCTTCATACTCAATTTGATTATTGGTACACTGATTCAAATCAAGTTTATAACCATATTTAGTCTTAACCTTCTCAGGTGATTCAATAATGAACCCAATACCTGTAGCAAATTCAGTTTTTGAACCATCAAACCACAATTTTCATGGACTAATGGTTATATGTCCAATTTCATAATTTTCCTTTGTTTCGAGGCAGTTTGGATGATCATCCAAAAAATCTGCTAAGACTTGCCCTTTTACTGCCTTCTGTGGTACATAAAGTAAACAAAATTCTGACAAAGCCAAAATCCATTTACCAATTTGATTTCTCAGAATGTGTCGAGTCAACATATAATTGATTAAATCGAACTTAGCAATCACATAGACTTCAGTATGAAGAAGATAATATCTTAATTTCATTACTGCAAAATACAAGGATAAACATAACTTTTCCATAAAAGAATACTTGCACTCAACAAGATTTAAAATCTACTAAGGTAATACACAGCTTGCTCTTTCTTATGATCATTATCCTGGGCTAATAAGACCCCAATTGATGCTTCTGCTGCTGAGATATATAACTTCATACGCCTATCTTTTCTTGGAGGCTTTAGCACTGGTAGCTTCACCAAATAATCCTTCAAAGTTTGAAAGGCAGTCTGATGTTTATCTTCCCACTTTAGCTCTTCATGATCCTTTAATTTTAACAAAGGAGAAAAGATCAAAGTTTTTCCAGCAGTATTGGAAATAAACCTTCAAATGAAATTCACCTGTCCTAGGAATCTCTACAATTCCTTTTTGGTCGAGGAAGGTTTACTTTGAATAATTGCTTGAGCTTTATTCTTATCCACTTGAATCCCCTTTTTATGCACCAAAAATCCTTAAAAGTTTCCAGTACTAACCCCAAAGCACATTTTAATGGATTTAATTTGAGCTTGAAAAATCTCATTCTTTCAAATGCTAACTTCATATGCATGAGGTGATCATCAAAATTTTTAGATTTAACAATTATGTCATCTATATAACATTCTATAAATGTTCCAATCATGTCATGGAAAATAGCATTCATAGCCCTCTGATAAGTAGCTCCTGCATTTTTCAAACTGAAAGGCATTTGTATCCACTCGAAGGTACCTATACTCCCTGGACACCTAAATGGAGTCTTATGAATATCTTCCTCAGCAATACATATTTGATTATATCCTGAGTGACTATCCATCATAGACATTATAGTATTTTTAGCAGATCTATCAATTAATAAATCGACTATTGGCATAGAATATTCATCCTTAGGCGTGGCTAAATTAAGATTTCTATAATCAATGCAGACTCTTAATTTACCATTCTTCTTCATAACTAGAACAACATTCGAAAGCCATTCAACATACCTGGCAGTTCTAATGAATCCTGCCTTGTGCAATCTTTTGATTTCTTCTTTAATCTTCATAGTGACTTCTGGCGTCATCCTTCGAGGTTGTTGCTTTATAGGTTTATATCCAGCTTTGATAGGCAATTTATGTACTACCAAACTTCTTTCGAGTCCTGGTAATTCATCATAATCCCAAGCAAAGTAATCTCGAAATTCTCTCAACACTGGTCACATTTTCCAAGTTTTGAACTTAGATAAGTAATTCTCTTTTGTTGATCTGACCCTAAATTGATCTCCAATAAAGAATCTTGTGCTACTTCTTGTATTGAATTCTCTGGCAGCACAAATAATTCTTTCTTGCCAACATCTTTTAATTCTTGTGAATCTTCTTCAAAGATACAATCTGACCAATTTATGGTCGAATATTTCTCAATTCTTGATTCTAAGCTTGTAATTATTAACTTTTGTAAGACCAGTCGAATGGTCTCTTCTGTATCTTCTATATCTATAGGTGTGTGAGTCATTAAACCACCTTGTCATCATCTAATGGTTCCAAAGAACCAAATGGCATATCAGCCATAATGTCTCAATTTTGTTCTGGGGATTCATCTTCTGATTCTTTAAGGTCAATTGGTTTAACATTCTCCTAATATAACTGAGCTTCGACATAGTTAGAACTTGCATGAAAAGGCTGAGTATCAGCCTTCACTATTTCAATCTCACAGTTTTACTTCACAAGCAACAATTTCTGATGCATTGAAGAAGGAACACATCGGTTAGCATGAATCCAATCTCTTCCTAATAGGGCATGATAACTAGGGCTAGCATCTACCGCAAAGAAAATAGTTTTGGATTTGTTCGAACCTACTATGGTTTCAATAGGTATTACCCCTTTGGTGTTTTTCTTATCACCAGTAAAACCAGATATCATAATGTGGGTTTGTATCAACTTTGAATTTTGTTTATTAATCTTTTTCAAAGTATTATGAGGAATAATGTTAACAGCAGCACCATTATCAACCAATACTTTGTTTAAAAGAACTCCATTTAAACAAGCCTTTATATATATAATGGTTTAAGGTGCTTAGTCATTTCTGTTGATGGTTCTTCGAATGAATAAACAAAATTGCAATCACTAAAAATGAACTCAGGAAGATTTACCTCAGAGACATCTTCGGTAGATACTTCTATTTCCATTTCTTCATCAATTTGTTGATCTTCTGCTGCTTCGAAGATCTTTGGTAGTGTGAATGTGGCAGTGTTAACTTCCATTTGCTCTGGAAATGTGCCAAACTGAATTTGTACATTCTCATTTTTGACAATCTCGTTTCATCCCCATCATCAATGCTCATAACCTTCTCCAATTCCAAAACTTTGGCTTTAATGATACTTTCCTCAGACATAGTATCATTATCAGTTTTCATATTTTGATCGAACCTAGGATTAGGCCTCGAAACATCACTGGAGTCCCTCTCGATCTCATTTTCTAATTCTTGACTTCGAGTCTGCATGTTGGAAAATTCCTTCCACGTAGTAAACTTTCTCTGAAGTCTCCTTTGCTGAGTCTTATTTATCACAGGAACCATCTTTTGGTTTTTTTCCTTAGGATGTTAAAGCACATACCATGTATTTTTTTCAACATGAGGAGGTTTAATCATCCTATTCTTGGTTTGAGAACCTTGTTGTTCCATCATATTTTTGACTCTATCATCTTGCAAGATAAACCAATTTGGCACCCCTGACACCAATGCAGATTCACTTGATTGTGATGTCTCACCAACTTTTGGTGATTTATTCAGTGTTCCCATGTTCATCTCGGCTTGTATCACATGTGCTGGTACCAATTTTGATGGCATGAATTCAGTTTTCCTTTCTTTCTACACCATACAATGTTTCTTTGGTGCACGAGAAAAACCTGGCCTTACATATTGCATGTTCCTTGGTGGTCGAACATAGTTACTAGTATGAAAGTTCCTTGAAAAATTGGCTTTAAAAGGAGCCATTGGTCTTGGAGCATACTTTGCTGTAGTTGGTCCAGTTTATGTTGAGGCTTGATAAATTAGTCCCCTAAACTACCCTCTTCCAACATTCATGATTGGCTGAAATGGAGGTTCATACGAAGGACTTGCCCTTTTATGTTCGAACAAAAGTTGTTTGTTTTTTCTGTCTGTTTTGGCCCCAACCCTTTTATCATAGATTTCAGCATATCTTTTCCCACAACCAATGCATAAATTCTTTGCATATTCCTGGTTGAAAATTGATGATTTAGGATTTTTCTTTGTTATTTCTTCAAACCTTTTCATTTGGTCTTCTGACTTTGCATTTTCCCTTTCCTTAACTAGAGCTTCGAGGGAAATGTCATGGACATTGATGGACACCTCTTGCACTGCTGGGAATGGATCTTCATCAACCCCCATCTATTTTTCAGGGAATTTCAATTTCCCTTTTTTGATTAGATCTTGAATCCTGTCTCGAAAAATAATACAGTTATTAGTTGAATGAGTCTAAGAATTATGCCATTTGCAGTATTTTTTACCTTTTAAATCATCATTAGAAGGTAATTTTGTCCCATCAAACAACTTGATGATTTTTCCGTCTAACAGATGATCAAATATTTCATCCAATTTATAGATATCGAATGAATATTTTTGAATGATCCTTTAGATTTATATACTTCAGCAGAAACATTTTTCTTCAAAAGACTTTTACATGTGAAAGGCTCCTTTCCTATTATTTCTGTAGCATCTATCTCATAATTAGGATCTTTGTATTATGTTTTTAATGAAGAAGCATTCCTTTCATTTTCTTCTTCTAACAAGGCCTCATATCTAGAGACTCGAGCAGTCAATTCAACATGATCTCTGAAATCTAGCGCATCAAACTTCTTTCAAAGTCTAAATTCGAGACCATTCTGAGCCAGTTTGACAAATTCAGGCTTCGGTAAAATGATTTTACATTTTGTTCTAGCCCTCTTAAACCTATTAATGAATTGGGTAGCCTTTTCATCAGGTTTTTCACATAGTCTGGCCAAATCAACCATAGACACCTCTGGTTCTGTCTGAAACAACTGAGTATGGAAGGATTCTTCCATTTATGTCCAACTATGGATCGAATTAAGAGCCAAATTAATAAACTAAGTAAATGCAATATCTGATAATGAACTAGGAAATAAACGAAGCCTAAGGTATTCATTATTTCCTGCATCAGCACACTAACTGATGAATTTTGCTACATGTTCAACTGTGGATTGACTCCCATCTCCAGCAAACATAGCAAAGGTGGGGGAACTTAAATCCCCTAGGGAATTCAATCCTATCTATCCAATCAGGATAAGATTTTCTGTATACTGGAGTTTGTACCCCCCGAGCCATGGATCCACAAACCTCATGGATTAAGTTAATCATGTCATTTCTATCAACCACATTAAGTGGTTGTTGATGGCCTGGTTGACCCAAAGTAGGGTTCATTGGTGGTATTGGAGGTGGTTGGGGAATATTATCCACCCTTCTGGGATTTTCATTCCTTCAACCCACTCCTATTCCAGTAGGGTCTGGTTCGAATATAGGATTATTATTTACTCTCCTATTTTGGCCTGTTATGTTTTCCCTAAGCCTAGGTTCTTCAATATTCACTGGTCTATGGACATGATCTTGATCATGTTCTATAGAATTCCCTTGCATCCTTTCGAATATTGGAGGAGTATTATTAGGGACAGACATATAGAAACTGATGTTGTCAATATCAAGATATAAAAAGTATACTTTACTTTTCTAAAGATTTGTAGTGTGAAAGTAAAGGTCGAACCCACAGAGATTGATTACTACAGCTTTTAATTTTAGAACCTAAGTCTAATTAATTAGGAAAAACGGATTTGATTTGGTTTGAATTAAACTAAATAACAATAAAAATAAATCTAAACTATGAAAGCAATTAAAGTTGTTTTAAATAATATTTAAAGGAACCTAGGATTGCAAATCCACCACTAGCTTCATAATAGGAATATTTATGAATTACTTTAGCTTATTACGTTGGATGAATATGGGGAATTGTAGCTACAAGCCCAATTCCTCCGACAAGAAGATAATCATGGTTCAAGCACCAACATAATCCATCTGCGGATAGCACGAATTATCTCACACTAAACTAGGGTTGTGATCTAATCCGTCTAACCTAGGCATGGACTATTCGGATACTTGATAGCACGAATCAATAGAGCACCATCACATGTAAACAACCTAAACAAGCACAGCAAGAATAGATCGTTGAGCACATCATAGTCAAAATAGATCTAAGACAAGAATAAATTCTGAAAGAAATGATTTAATCAATAGTAGTACGATTTATTTATAAAAATCCTCTAAACATGTGACTGTCATCCATACATAACAAAACCAAAATAAAAGCATAAATAAAACCCTATTACTCATCTAGGGCTTCATTGAAACCCTAGATCAATGATCTAGCCGTCCATGGAAGTGATAGATGGCAAGAGGTTGATGGAGGAGGCCATGGAAACCCTTGGTCTTCTTCTTCTTCTCCTTGCTTCCCTCCCTTCAATGGCTGGAAGTATGGTTGTAGAATGTGTGTATAATAATTGCCAACCCTCTAATTGAAGTAAAATAATGTATATATAGATTTACAACAAGTTTTGGAAGCCTTTACAACTCGAAACGGACTGAAACTGATGTAATTTGCAATCTGGACGTCATTCTGCAGTTTCGTTTGCACAGGAGTCTTCAGTATACTGAAATACGCAACATTGATTTTTCCACATATCGCGCGAGCGGGTCGCGCGAGCGCGACGTTTAGACCTTCGCGCGCGCGGATCGCGCGAGCGATTTCTTGTTTTCGCGGGCGCGGGTCGCGCGCGCGACTTGGATTTTTCAGCTTCTTTAGCTCTGCTTTTTCACCCTGTTTAGCCTGGGTTAGTTGATTTCTTCCAAAACCTGTCAGAAACTAGAAAACGAAGTAAAAATATACAAAAACAGGATAAAAAGGTACTAACAAATGCGCGTTAAAGCGTATAATTAGGATTAGTTCTCTCCCGATCACACCCCCAAACCTACATTTTGCTAGTCCTCGAGCAAAACTAAAATAAAAACTACTAATAAAATACTACTCCATTTTCGTATGGATCACGATTGCATTTAGCATATGCAACAAGCCTTTTAAACCCCTAGGTGTCCCTAGTCGGACGAGTGAAGTCTCGTGAGGGTTCTCATCAACAAGTTACCCACAACCATCTTTATTAACTTATAAATTTAAAAAGTTTTATTCAAATGAAAAACAAAACAATCAATACTCCTTATCATATAACACAATGATTTGAAATAGAATAATGAACAAGAAGAAACCGGAATCAAACGTCTACGTACATCATGAAAAACAATCTCAAGCACATGCAATGTACGAATCAATAGAGTTCCTCATAAGATTGCACGTGTGTGATGTGGTAGTCAAATGAACACGCGCATGACATGATCTTGGAATAAAACCCGGATAACCGTCTAACTATGTCTCGACTACGAATCTCACAATGAATTACACTCTAAAATAAAACACTCAGAAACAGGTGTAATTTTTCTAATATATGGGAGCAAAGGAAATATATTTTCAAAACGATAAACGCTCACATATGACTTGAAAAAGACGCATGACACGAAAGAATAGTAGTCTCATGGATAGGACGCCAATAATCAAGAGAAATTAATCATTACCATGTTTTAATCCCCTCCCATCATTTTCATATCCGAACCATGTTCCCTAGGATCAAATAGGACTTTTCAAAGGTTGTAATGTGGCTCAGGTAATAAAAGAGGATAGAAAGGGATATATCAAGTAGTTTCAGAATGGCATTGTAAAGCATGTTCAATTTCTTTCATTCATCTCTTCTACCACATTCATCTTTTCATACTTTTTCTCATTCATTTTTCTTCTTTTCTTTCAATTTTTTTCAACCTTCCTCTTCTTTATTTTTTTCTTTATTCTTTTCCTCCTCGTTGCTTTTGAAACGAATATTCAATAAATAACAAGGCAACCACCCCAAACATCATCTTATTTTCTTCTTCTTCTCAATCACACATCGCCTTAACACCACTAAAAGGTGATCAATCTTTCAGAAGTGAACTCCAAGTTGGCCAAATTGGAGCAAAAACAAGGATAATGGTAATTTAAGAAAGAAATGGCATTCTAATGGCTCAAAGGGCGAACTAAGGAAATTTTTCATTTATCGGTCATAAACAAAGAGGGCCTAAAATCATGTCCTATGGTCATATGGTTCTTCAATGTTTACGACGGTAGATTATTTTGCATGGTAACAAATATTTTAACTTGACTATTAACCAAAACAAGAATAATGAGACTAAACAACAAGTTAATGCGCTATTTCAATGAAATTCGACAAACACAAGATGTATTTATAACCCTCTAAATAGAAAAGATAGGCTCAAAAGCTCACCGGGTCTAGTCTCCACCATGTGTTATCTAGAAATCCGAATCATATTATAGTTCACAACCAACATGTATTCAAGCGACTACGTGCAGTGCATAAGTTTATGTGCAAATCTATGATATAAAACTACGATTCAAACAATACATAACTTAAAACATTCCAACATGACTTTAGTAAATATTTAACCACATATTCTCATGTTTACCATTCTATAACAATTCAAAGTTATTAAACAAGAAGTATCAAATTGATATTGCAAAAACGTTAGTACTATCGTTTATTTAGACACACTTATTGAAAATTTTAAAAATTTATGCATAATAATGTGCATGTGTGTGCATACCCCCAAACCTAAACCTTTCATTGTCCCCAATGAAACAATAAATCGAAAGGAAGGAGAGTACGTAAGAAAGGAACGATAGTACCTCGATCTTGACAAGCATAGAACAGGTGAACACAAAGGAATATGGTTATAAAGTTCAATGTTACCTGTTACTTCTAGATAAACGAAAAGAAACTAACAAAAGAATATGAAAAGTAAATTAAACCAAAATATAACATATAAATCGAAAAACCAAGTTAAACGAAACTAAACTAGCAAAAGGAAAAGAAATAAAACGAAAAAAGTATAAATATAATAAGGAAAACAACGACTAACTTGAACTAAACTGAAACAAATAAACAAATAACATAAACGTAAAAACTATTAGAACCAGTGTGGGGGAAGGATACAGAAAACAAAGGAAAAAAAAACAGAAAATGGGGAAATCGCGCGAGCGGCCGTCGCGCGCGCGAATCCCAAATTTATTTATTTATTTATTTTTTTTTTAAGGCTTTCTCGCGCGAGCGAGGTACCTCGCGCCCGCGATTCCAGGCGCGAGTAACTGCTGAGGCCTCGTAATAAAGAAAAGCAACGAAAAACACTAAGGGGCAATCTCGCGCCAGCAGGCCGCGCGAGCGACGTCTCGCGCGAGCGGGCCGCGCGCGCGAGTTTGGTTATTTCCAGTTTTTGACTAAAGTTATGTATATAATATTAAAATAAATTAATTCCACCCCCAAACCTTTCCAGAATGTCCAAAACAGACTCAACCAGACTAAAAAACATCCAAAAATAAGAAAAACGAACGAAATAAAGCTTGGGTTGCCTCCCAAGAAGCGCTAACTTTTATGTCTTCAGCTAGACCATTCTAGCTCAAAATTTTATGGAGGCCGTAAATCGGACTGTGTACCCCTAAGGATGTCAGGTAGAGCTCGATGGTAAGCAGAAATTACGTCGCTTTGAATTAATTCAATCGACGGTTTATCAGTATTTTCAAATCGATTTCTTACCTTTCGAGTAGATTCAACATTAGGGTCCGAAGTATTAGGATTCATCCACTCATCATCCTCTATATTATTTTTCCCACTCACCTTTATTTCTTTAGTAGGCTCAATATTCCGTGTTACCTCACCTTCCACCTCACTTAGGGAATCGTCGTTTTTAGGAGGTTGATCCATAGCATTAAAAACGTTTAATTTTAAGTTCATGTTCCCAAATGACACTTTCATTACCCCCGTCTGACAGTTAACACGTGCGTTAGCGGTTGCTAAGAATGGACGGCCTAAGATGACAGGAGTATGTTTCCTAACATCTAGCACCGGTTCGGTGTCAAGGACCATAAAATCTACAGGATAGAAGCATTTATCAACTTTAACCAAGACGTCCTCGACGATTCCTCTAGGAATTTTAATAGAACGATCCGCTAATTGTATAGTAGCGGCCGTAGGTTTCAGTTCACCTAGTCCTAATTGTTGATAGACGTGATAAGGTATGAGATTAACACTAGCTCCTAAGTCAAGGAGAGCCCTATGAATGATAGTGTCACCTACGACACATGAAATCGTAGGCGTACCTGGATCTTTATATTTTGGAGGAGCGTGTTGGAAAATAGAACTTACTTTTTCCGTAAGGAAGACCTTTTTAGGAGTATGACTGCGTATTTTTCGCTTTTGAGTACAAAGGTCTTTTAGACATTTAGCATAAGCGGGAATTTGCTTAATTGCGTCGAGGAAAGGAATATTAATTTTAACTTGTTTAAATACCTCGAGTATATCCTCAACCTTAGACCCTTTCTTAGGCAAATGTGACGGTCCCTCAACGTTTGGTGGATATGGCATTCTCGGAATATAATTCGTTGAGACCGGTTCATTTTCTTTTCTACTTTGATTCACATCCTCACCCTTTTCTTTATTCAATTTTAAATTTTTATCTTTCTCACCCCATCCGGAATTACAACAACTTCCTCATCTCGAGTAGTCGTCCTAGTCGAAACAGCGTTCACGCTCTCACTCGTACTACCCACTGCGTATTGCCCCTTAGGTTGCTGAGTAGGTTGACTCGGCAACTTACTCTCAGTTAAACGGTTTAATGTATTAACAATTTGCCCTACTTGGGACTCCAGTTTTGCGATGGATTGTGTGTGAGAGTGTACAAACTGAATCACCGATCCAAAGTTTTCAAGTGAGGCCAACACCTTCTCCTCAAATGCATTATTGCGTGGAGGTGGAGGAGGTGGTTGGTATTGACCTTGTTGGTATTGGGGTCGGTACGTATTTGGAAAATTAGTCGACCTAGGATTATAATTATTCTGTGGGAATTGTTGCATAGAATTAACGTGTTGTTCAACAAATTCCGGATATTGAGATGCAGAAGGACATGCAAAGATATTATGGGACGGTTCAGAACATAATGCACATACTTCTAAAGAGGATGGATTAGACGGTTTGTTCATTTGCATAAGTCGGTCAAGTTTTCTATTTAATTCTTGTATTTGAATTGATTGACTTGACTCAACTGTCACCTCTCGCTTAGGTTGAAAGTATCCCTCAGAACGTACCGACACAGCCTGATGCATCGAATTCTCGCTTAACGTTTCAAAAATTTTCCAGGCCTCGTCGGCGCTTTTGTGTAGGAAAGTTCCCGCACAAACGGCATCGACGGTATTCCTAATAGAGGGAATAAGCCCCTCGTAGAAGACTTGAACCAATTGCCACTTGGGAACCTGATGATGTGGACACGAACGTAATAATTCTTTAAATTTTTCCCACGTGTCATAAAGAGTCTCCCCATCTTGCATCACAAAATTAGTTATATCTTTTCTTATCTTATTTGTACGCATAATGGGGAAAAACTTTTGTAAAAAGGCGGTGTGTAAGGCTTCCCATGTTTTTATTGTGTTTGGCTCCAAAGATTGAAGCCAATATTTAGCTTTGTCTCTCAAAGAGAATGGGAAGAGCCGCAATTTTAATTCATCATTATTTAGGTTTTGTATTTTCAAAGTAGAGCATATACCCTGAAAATCTCTTAAGTGTTGGTAAGGGTCTTCATTTAGACGGCCATGGAAGGAAGGTAGTAGCGAGATCGTAGACGACTTAATCTCAAAGTGAGATGCCGTCGCCTCCGGTAATTCGATACCGGCTTGTGGCGTGTAAGTAGTAGGAATAAAATAATTTATAAGTGGAGGTGGTGGCGGTATATTAAGATCGTTCCTATTCGCACCATCATTTTGATTGTTATTGTTATTTCCACCGTCAGCCATTTTAATCGGTTCAATTTGAAAAGTTCGAGCTTTCCTTAACCGTTCACGGGTACTCTGAATTTCGGCCTCAAACAACGACGACGGAATCGGAGTTGATTCGTCGTCTTGCAACCTAGCTCTAGAAGCTTGGGTTGTGGACTTACTAGTTCTTAAGGTACGTTCAAGTTCAAGATCGAAAGATTTTAAATCTGGTTTATTTGAACGTGTACCCAACATAAACTAAAATAAAGAAAAAGGAACTAAAAACAAAGACTAACTAAACAAAATAAACAAATACAGTCACGCAAATAAGATAACAAGCACTCAACTACTATGATGCATGCAAATTATCCTGTAATGCAATGACCGCGTCAAGCCCAGCGCCCCGGGTTTCCTAGCTAATGCAGTGCAATTAACCCTAAACTAATGCAAATAGTGCGTCACAGCGCCCTGACTTACAGCGGTTTAAAGCGAATTCCAAAGGAAGCAATTTATTTAATTGTTTTTATATTTTATTTGCGTAAGCTCCTTTGATGTAATTAGCTGCTCCACTCGGAAACGTTGACTACAAAATAAAAGAAAAAGTTAGTAACTAAAAACAAAACGGAAAATAAGAAAAGGAAACCTAATCTAATATTTACGAATTAACTAAACTACGATTCTAAAACTAAGAGTAGTAATACAATCCCCGGCAACGGCGCCAAAAATTGATGTTGTCAATATCAAGATATAAAAAGTATACTTTACTTTTCTAAAGATTTGTAGTGTGAAAGTAAAGGTCGAACCCACAGAGATTGATTACTACAGCTTTTAATTTTAGAACCTAAGTCTAATTAATTAGGAAAAACGGATTTGATTTGGTTTGAATTAAACTAAATAACAATAAAAATAAATCTAAACTATGAAAGCAATTAAAGTTGTTTTAAATAATATTTAAAGGAACCTAGGATTGCAAATCCACCACTAGCTTCATAATAGGAATATTTATGAATTACTTTAGCTTATTACGTTGGATGAATATGGGGAATTGTAGCTACAAGCCCAATTCCTCCGACAAGAAGATAATCATGGTTCAAGCACCAACATAATCCATCTGCGGATAGCACGAATTATCTCACACTAAACTAGGGTTGTGATCTAATCCGTCTAACCTAGGCATGGACTATTCGGATACTTGATAGCACGAATCAATAGAGCACCATCACATGTAAACAACCTAAACAAGCACAGCAAGAATAGATCGTTGAGCACATCACAGTCAAAATAGATCTAAGACAAGAATAAATTCTGAAAGAAATGATTTAATCAATAGTAGTACGATTTATTTATAAAAATCCTCTAAACATGTGACTGTCATCCATACATAACAAAACCAAAATAAAAGCATAAATAAAACCCTATTACTCATCTAGGGCTTCATTGAAACCCTAGATCAATGATCTAGCCGTCCATGGAAGTGATAGATGGCAAGAGGTTGATGGAGGAGGCCATGGAAACCCTTGGTCTTCTTCTTCTTCTCCTTGCTTCCCTCCCTTCAATGGCTGGAAGTATGGTTGTAGAATGTGTGTATAATAATTGCCAACCCTCTAATTGAAGTAAAATAATGTATATATAGATTTACAACAAGTTTTGGAAGCCTTTACAACTCGAAACGGACTGAAACTGATGTAATTTGCAATCTGGACGTCATTCTGCAGTTTCGTTTGCACAGGAGTCTTCAGTATACTGAAATACGCAACATTGATTTTTCCACATATCGCGCGAGCGCGATGTTTAGACCTTCGCGCGCGCGGATCGCGCGAGCGATTTCTTGTTTTCGCGGGCGCGGGTCGCGCGCGCGACTTGGATTTTTCAGCTTCTTTAGCTCTACTTTTTCACCCTGTTTAGCCTGGTTTAGTTGATTTCTTCCAAAACCTGTCAGAAACTAGAAAACGAAGTAAAAATATACAAAAACAGGATAAAAAGGTACTAACAAATGCGCGTTAAAGCGTATAATTAGGATTAGTTCTCTCCCGATCAGAAACTTTCTTATGAATTAGGCCTAAAAGGAGGCCCATTTGCATGAATCATAAGATTTGGATGAAATAAGCCATGGGTGTAACCCCTTTCATTCTATTGAATCATAGAAGAATTTCCACTTGGCACCATTGCTGGTGCAAACTGTGGTATGTTGTTGTTAAGGGAAATGATCAGAACATTAACACTCTGGATCATATTTCCCAAATGGTCAAATATTGGTGTCAATTGATTCACCAAATCATGTTGATTTTCTTAACCAATGTTCCCATTATTTGGAATTGGATTCAAGTACTCAACTCCTACTTTTGGTTTCTCATTGTTCACCTGATTCCCAGTATTACTACTTTGAGGATCTTGGTGTGGAGAACCACTAGTTTCAACCATATTGATACCAACATTGGCGTTATTAACAGACCTATTGCTTCGAAGGTTCCTGTTTTCCATCTCTTGACACTCGGGTCCCACTGGGCGTGCCAAAAATGTTTGGTTGAAAAATTTATATATGTGCGAGCGTGCCAGGCAAGCAAATTGCCAATGTGTGTGATCCAAACTGCGCCTCACCAGACAAATTGTGGTGACGTTCGATGCCTTAACAAGGACTTCAAACGTGTAAAGATGTAATTAATTGGAGCACTTCGAATTAACTAATTGATAACTACTCCTAAATAAGAACAGCAAATAAGAACAATAAAGTAACAAACTACTTTATTAAGTTAAAAATAAAACTATAAATTAACCTTGAAGATGACTTCGAAGGTATTCTAATTCTAAATCTAAGTGCCTAGATAAAAATGCAGTAAATGTATTAAAAGATATATGTTAATGTTGATCGAAGGATCTCTCTCGAACACAAAATCCTTCAATTTATAAACGTCGAGATCTCCTAGTAGTCTTGTTTGAATGTTCCCTCTTCTTTTCAAATTGGTAACTGCTCCTACACGTGGCATTTCCTTGAAGTGACACCTTCTTTTTCAATTGTTCCACCATGATCAACGCGTGTCCCTGGCAGTTAACTATTTTGAACAGAATGAGTCAGTAAAACTGTTCATAACTGTTCCTGCGCTGTATCCATTTCAACCAACTGCCCTGCCACATCAAATCTCACGTGTCACTTCCACATTGCTTGGATATTTTTATCACAAACAGTAATATAAGAAGGTTCGTTTGGATTGTGATAATTATTCCTATTTTCTTTACAGATTAATATAAATAATTTTGCTATTCACAAAAAAGAATAAGATTCACACATGCTAGTGTCCTAATATTTTTTTAATGAAGATTGCAAAATAGGACTAGTGTAGATAGATGAATGGAAGAGTTACTCTTGGAATGAGATGGTGGGTGTAGAAAAATGAAGATTAGGGTTGTTTTGGAGATTAATAGTGGGTGTGGAGAGTAAATTGTTTTAACATAAATTAGAGTGGTGGGTGTAGTGAGTAAGTGGGTGTAGAGAGTAAAATAGGTGGGTGTTAATAGAATTTCCCCTTTTTTATTGCCAGGAAAAATTCAATTGATAGTCAATTACCTAAACAAACCTCTACTTATTTTAGGAAAAGTTATTACATCTTGTCAATCAATTTTTTATGGAGGAATTAACTAACCCGCTCTCTTTCATTGATATCTAAATTAATAAGTAGTGCTAGAGACACAATTAATTGCACAATCCTTTTTACAATTCACAATATTTAAAGCAAGATGCACCATATTTTAAGCACCACACATAAAGAAAAAATAGTTTAATGATTGTGCTTTAAATGTGGTGCTTCTTGCTTTAAATATTGTGTATTGTGAAAATGGTTGTACAATTAGTTATGTCTCTAGCATTATTGCTAAATTAACTGACTCATAGATTTCATTTACCTCTTTTTCTCTTCTCCTCACGATTGTCTTGATAACGTGGTATCACAGCTAATCAGACCTTTTATAGGTCCATTTGCTTCTCATATTTTCAGGAATCCCTTCTCAAACTCAATAAAATTTTAAAATATATGAGTGACAAATAAAATGTGTGAGTAGGGAGACTTTTATGATGGTATGTGTGTATGATCACATAAGAAAGAATTTAACCCACATTCAGATTTTCACGGAGAATATTGTCTTTGCAGCTGTTTAAAGCTTTACAACTTAGTTAAGATTTGAGCTTTAGATTCCTAGTACATTAGCTTTAGATTCATAGAGTCAGTGGCGGACTCAGGAATTTCATTCATTGGGGGACAACTAGAGATGTGATATGTAAAAAAATATCTAGGGGAAGCAAAGCTCCGCCTATACCTAACCCGGGCGGTTCGTTGCGGATGCAGTTCAGCCATGTCCCACGACATGATCCAGAAGGTTCTAGAAAGTTTCCTATGCAAGCTAAAAGACTAATGGAAAGAGAAGATTGTTTCCTAATCCGATTAGGAAACTCCCACGATTTGTGCTAATCAATCCCAATTAGATTGTATTACCTAATCAATTAACGTGCCTTGTGAGAGGAGGTCTCTTATACTATAAAAGAGACCCCTCACCCTCATAGAAAGGTATCATGTATTTGCACCATAATTCTATTGATACATGCACGGATTACCTGGTCGATCTCTGGTAGCTCCACTCTCCTTGTTGGTTCTTCACAGACCCTCGACTATTTGATGCCATAGTGCAAGTACTCCGACACACAACGTGGATGTAGGTCTCTTCGTTAATAGTGCCAAACCACATACAAATCCCTTCTCTCATGCCATTCTTCTTGTCTCCTTACCCAAATTATGTCATCATCAGTTTTGCACCGTCTGTGGAAAATCGACAGATTTTCCTTCAACACACATCTTTTAACTGATCATCATGCCGCTGAAGAATAGTAAGAAGGCTCCTGCACCAACGGGCCAGGCAGATTTGTATGCTGGGCAATCGGTGACTTCCATGACCTCAGAGTAAATCACCACAACGCTTGTACAACTTCTGGAGGGCCAGTGCCAGGCACATATACAAATCGAAGCTCTGCTGACCCAACAGAATAATCCCTCGCAGGCTACTATATCGTACGAAAATGATGAGTACAATCAGGAACCCGTATGGATCCGACGACGAGCCCATATTGCATCAGTATCCCCCCAGGCCATGGGATAATCCAGGATCGACGAGTGTGGCCGGGTTCCCACACGAACCCGGTAACGTGCCCGAGCCAACCCGGACCGCCCGGGGGATGCTAGGGAGATCATCAATGACAAGCGCGGGCCGATGGAAGGGACAAGAGCGAGTGAACCAGGAATTAGCCAAGGACCGCCCGGCCAAGAGCCGTAGCGACCTTAGGCATACGATCAACCAGAGTCATAGTCGAGCCCTATCCCTGAGGATGACGTACTTTGAAAAAGAAGCTTCCTTATTTGACCCGACCTACTAGATTGATGCTAGTCGGGGGAACATGGAAACTCGCATCAATGACCTGCAAAAGCAAATTGAGAAGTTGATTCGAAAGTAGGGTCATGTCTATACCAATACCGAGATTAAGTCGCCGTTCACCGTTTGGATCATAGGATTGCGATACCATGCAAATTCAAACAGTCTCATCTTGATTCTTATAATGGATCCGGTAGCCCGGTTGATCACATCTGGACTTACAAAGCTCAGATGGCACTGGTGACCAATGCCGATGAACTGCTCTGCCTGGACTTCCCCAGTACCCTCAAGAGGCCAGCCGCATAGTGGTTCCACTTGCTAAAGCCCCAATTGGGTTACAATTTTAAGGAGCTTAGCAAGCTCTTTGTCGGACAGTTCATAGGTATGCTTGGCCGACCGCAGCCAGATATCCAGCTACTAAATGTCAAGCAGCGAAAGAGAGAGTCCCTAAAGGACTACATCGTCTGGTTCAACTAGGAAAAGCTCTAGATCCACGATCTGAATGAGATGGTCGCAATCACAACCTTCTACTCGGGGGTTTAGAACACCAAGGTTGCCATGTCGTTCCACTGTAACCGACCGGTAACTTTGGTTGAACTCTCGGAGAGGGTCGGAAAACATATCGATGCCGAGGAATTTTTGAACTCTAAACGTGCAAACTTCTCGGAAGATAAGAACCTAGGAGCCAAACGAAAACAAAAATCTTCAGATAAAGGCTCAAGAGAGAAACAAAGACAGAACCAGCAACAAGGAGCTCGGGAGCAGACCCCAATCACCTTCACACCACTTTTTGAACCTATCCAAGAAGTCATGACTGTAGCTGAGGCACAGAAGTTTCTTAAGAAGACCACTAAGCTGAAAAGATCGCCAGAAAAAAAGGAATTGGGACAAGTACTACTGGTATCACAAAGATCACAGCCACGATACAGAGGATTGTTTTAAGCTCAAAATTGCCATCGAGAAACTCATCGAGCAGGGTCATCTGGCCAAGTTTATCATCGCAGATAGACAACCGCGACAAGATACCCAAGCTCTCGAGCAGCCGCAACCTCTTGGCCACATCAACGTGGTCTCCGAAGGAACGTCGGGCGAAGGGGATTCGCATTCGGCTAGGAAGAGGCATGCTCGGACATCCTGAGCGGATGTCCTGTAAGTCCAACCAGCCAATACCCCACTGATCGATATCCTAACCTTCTCTTCCAATGATGTCCAGGACCTGCATTACCCCATGACGATCCACTAGTGGTAACGCTCTCTATAGCTAATTACATGGTGAAGAGCGTACTTGTGGACATGGGAAGCTCCTCGGACATACTGTTCGCCTCAACCTTCTACCAGTTTGGGATATCAAGGGATCGGCTCTGACCAGTGGCCACCCTTCTGGTAGGGTTCAACGGATCTAGTACGCATCAGCTCGGGTTGATCGAGCTCCCGATTCTAATGGGACTTACTCGTAGCAAACCTCTGTACTTGTAAACCTTGTTGTGGTTGAGGCCCCGTCCGCCTACAATGTCATCCTTAGGAGACCGACACTCAATAAGGCTAGAGCGGTTGTGTTAACTTACATCATGATTGTCAAGTTCCCAACTCCTCGGGGTCCTAGAATCTAAGGAGAGGCCAAGCCATCGCCTAGAGCTGCTATGTTAGTTCCTTGCACAGAGATGTAGTTTCAGAAGCATTAAACATTTAGGAGATAGACCCAAGGGATGCTAAAGATGGAGTCAGCCCAGTTGAGGAACTTAGCCAAGTAGTGCTAGATCCCCATTTTTCTGACCGGTTTCGTCAGCATTGGTACTCTCCTGAAGCTAGATCTCAGGGAAAAGCTTGTCCAATTCTTAAGATAGATCCAGGACATCTTCGCCTGGAGCTATGAGGATGTACCATGAATTGATGCCCAGGTTGCGGCTTACCGACTCAATATTGATCCGAGCCACCGCCCAGTTAAATAAAAGAGGAGAGGACTGGCACTCGAGAGACAGGAAGCAGCATATGAGGAGGTCAAAAATTTCCTCAAAGCAAAGTCGATCCAAGAAGTGTAGTACCCCGACTGGTTGGCCAATGTAGTGCTAGTCAAGAAGAGCAATGGAAAGTAGAGGATGTGTGTGGACTTTACCGACCTCAACAAGGCCTGTCCCAAGGACTACTACCCACTACTGTGAATAGATCTCTTGGTAGACGCAATAGCGAGCCACTCACTCCTCTCCTTTATGGATGCCTACTCGGGATACAACCAGATCTCCATGTACCCTGACGATGAAGAAAAGACATCCTTCATTACTGACCAGGGGACATATTGCTACAAGGTGATGCCCTTCGGCCTAAAAAATGCTAGGGCTACTTACCAACACTTGGTCAACCATATGTTCAGAGATCTGATCGGGAAGACGATGGAGGTGTACATTGATGACCTCCTTGTCAAGAGCCAGGACGAGTCCGACCATCTTGAGCACTTGGCCAGGGCCTTCAGCATCTTAAGAAAATTTTGGATGAGTTTGAACCCAGATAAGTGTGCATTTGGAGTCTCGTCCGGGAAGTTCTTGAGACTCCTAATCAGCCGACGGGGAATTAAAGCCAATCCTGAAAAAATCCAGGCCATCATCATATACGGTCACCCAGATCAACATAAGAAGTTCAGTTTGGCAGGACGGGTGGTGGCATTGAACATATTCGTATCTCGGGTAACCAACAGGTGCCTGCCATTCTTTAAAATCCTCCATAAAGCCTTTGAATGGTCAGAGGAGTGTGAAGAGGGGCTTCAGGCACTCAAGCAGTACCTGGCATCACCTCCCCTGCTCTCAACGCCTGTACCAAAAGAGGAGTTATTTCTTTACCTGGTGGTATCACCTTCGAAGGTAAGCTCAGCACTAATCATAGAAGAGCTCAGGACATAGTACCCAGTCTATTACACAAGCCGGGCTCATCACTTTAGCTCGATGACATAGTACCCAGTCTATGACATAGTATCACCTTCGAAGGTAAGCTCGTCTTTGCACTCATCACTTTAGCTCGATGGCTCCGGTCATACTTTTAAGCCTATGTCATAGTAGTACTCACGAATCAGCTTTTGTGGAGGAACCTGTACCGACCTGAAACATCCGGGAGACTTATGAAGTGGGTGGTAGAGTTGGAATAATTTGAAGTCATATACAGCCCCTGAACAGCCATCAAGGGGCAAGAAGTGGCAGATTTCCTTGTTGAATCCACATACTCGGAAGACCCAGTCGAAGATTTCAACCAGCCTGAGACCGCCCAAGCTATAGTTTGTTATCCCAACCTGGGTGCTCTACGTAGATGGTTCCTCCAACATGAAGGGCAGTAGGGAAGGGATCATCCTGACCACACCCAATGAGATCTAGCTGGAGTATGCCCTATGCTTCAGATTCCAGACTTCCAATAATGAAGGCGAATATGAGGCTCTACTAGTTGGGCTACAGTTGGCTACTTCGATGGGTGCACAACAAGTTCAAGTGTATAGCGACTCCCAGCTCATTGTTAATCAAGTCAATCAGGAGTAAGAAGCTTGGGAAGATAACATGGTGGCATACCTTGCCCTCGTCAGATCAATTATCAATAAGTTCCAAGGGTTCTCCATCACGCAAATCCCGAGGGAAGAGAACATACGGACAGACCAGTTAGTATGCCTTGCATCATCTTATGAGTCAGACCTACCCAGGATAAGGGTAGCGTACTTACCTGAACCCAGTGTGTCCGACTTGGGAGATATGGAGGTCGACCCGGTCGACTTGGGGCCTAACTGGATGGATCCTATCAAGATGTTCCTCGTAACTGGAAGCTTACCGGTCAGGAAGGATGAAGCCCTGCGGGTGAAATACCAATCAACAAGATATCACCTCATTGACAATGTACTTTAAAAGAGGGGATTTTCCATCCCCTACCTCCGATGCATCCATCCTGCCCAGGTATGGGAGATCTTATTCGACATTCACGATCGGGTATATGGAAGCCATGTCGGAGGCCCTCTCCCGTAGAGCACTACTGTAAGGCTACTACTGGCCCACAATGGCCTAGGATTCCCAGGATTATGTCAAGTAATGCGACGAGTGCCAGAGATATGCAAACATGATAAACTGACCGACAGAGCCCCAAACTCCGATCCTCAGCCCCTGGCCGTTTACTCAATAGGACATCAACATAGTTGGACCGCTCCCCATAGTAAAAGGTCAGGTAAAGTTTACCATCATTGCGGTAGATTACTTCACCAAGTTGGCCGAAGCCGAGCCCTTAGCAACCATACCTGAGAAAAAAATGGAAGGTTTCGTGCCCGGGCACTAATCAGCGACAATGGAAGACAGTTCGACACATCAGTATTTAGGTAGTTCTGCTCGGGTTATGGAATATCAAATAACTACTCTTCTCCCGAGCATCCTCAAGCCAATGGACAAGCCGAGGTAACAAAATGAATAATTCTACAGTCTATTAAAACCAGGCTTAAATAAGACAAAGGACTCTGGGCTGATGAACTACCAACCCTTCTATGGGCCTATCATACCACTCCGAGTGTCAATAAGAAAAACACCGTTCTCGGTCACCTATGGCTTTGAGGCAGTGGTACCCATAGAGCTTGGACGACCAACTTACCGGGTGGCAAATTTCAGCGAGCAAGGCAACGAAGAAGTCCTTAGAGGGGAACTCGACCTGATAGAAGAAAAAAGAGACCCGGCATACCTAAAGGTGGCAGTATACAAGCAGAGGGTCTCACGATACTTCAACAGTAAGCTAAAGCATTGCAGTTTCTAGATCGGGGACCTCGTCCTTAAAGCTGTAAATCAATTTACCAAAATTCTGAGTCACGAGAAACTGGGACCAAACTGGGAAGGCCCATACAAAGTTACCCGGGTTAACATACCGGGAATCTACTGGTTACAGACGCTAGACGGACAGAACCTATCGCACCCCTAAAACGTGGAGCATCTACGGAAGTACTTTCAGTAAAATGGGGATCAACATTGGTTAGGGTTTTCTTTATACAAGCTGTAGCTCCTTTTTGAGCAATTTTTTTTCTTTTACAATGAGTAAAATGTTTTTCTTGCAATGAATGTTCCTTACCAAAGTTTCATGGCCCCAAAAAGACCTCGAGATCACACTCGAGGCACCAAAAAGACCATAGGATCATACCTGAGGCACCAAAAAGACCCCGGGATCACGCTCGAAGCATCAGTTTCACTTAAGTCCATAACCTACGATAGGGGAAAATCCCTCTAGGTAGCTGATGATAGCAAACTCCAAAAGACCCTAGAACTACCAAAGTTCTAGGTCGGTTACCTATAAACATTTCCTTATCGAACGGGACCTACAGACCTAAAGACTCCTAGTCATTAACGGGTCGGGAAATTTAAGGGCCTTATGGGTCCCTGTAAGACCAAGTGTTCCCTACCAATTGCAGTTCTGAACCTTTTGCTAAGGCGGGGATTTTCTAAGACTAACAACCGATCGGACACAGGTAATAAAAATACAAATATGGACAACAAATGACACGTAAAGTGACCTCATAGGGCCTTTGTCATTTAGAGTTCAAAAGTACAGGGCCTTGGGGGCAATTATAGCAGCCTCCCCGTAAAAAAAAGAAGACATATGTACAGGTCGGGAACTAAGGCTCATCCACAATGATAACTTCCTCCCTGGTCTCCCCGACTTCTCCGCCGGTAGCAACGCCCTCGACCGGCGCATCTTCAGTGGCGGCTCCATTAGCCACATCGAGTTCCATATCCCAGTAGTGAGTTTGATCCCGAATTACCAGTAGTGTCCAACTCGGGATGGTCCATAGTCACCTTTCTCCACCTTTCTCTTCAGGTCCATGTAGCCCAGAAAGAAGCTGTCATTGAAGTCCTCGTCGAACCTCGGTGCCCCCTCCCGTGCGGTTTTAGCCTCAGTCAGGGCTTTCTTTATAGCTTCTCAAGCCTCCCGGGTGGTGCCCAGCTCTGTTAGGGCGGCCTCTAACTCTGCCTGGGCTGCTCAAGGACTGGGAGAGAACCCCTTCACTTTCTCCTTCTCCAGGACTACGACAGCTTCCTTAGCCTCCAAGGCTGCCCTCTCATTTAAAAGAGCGGCCTCAGCAGCAGCCGCCCTATCAGCCAAGGCGGGCAAGAAGGATTCAGTCCCCGCAGCCATGCAGCCAACCTACAAAGAGCAAGGAAGAATCTGGTCGGTCACACGCAGTAAATGATTAAAAAATAAATAAAAAGAAGGAAACAGAGTAGGTTACTCACGAAGTGAAAGAGGCTGTATAGCCATCCCTGGTACGACAGTGGGGACATCCTCGCACACATCTCCACCTAGCTTGGAAGAAGGCTCGGCCTGACCCTCTGTCTAATCTCCGAGAGTTCTCCTAGTGGTATCCTGGTCAATATGTTCACCCCGGGAGGGGTGTCTTACATAACCACCCATAGAGCCGATGTCCTGACCGATTCTTGGTGAATCATCGGCCCATGTCTCAGTCGCCTTAGTAGCTGACTACTAACTGAAGGCTCAGTAGTTGGCCTCTTCCTCCTCTCGGCCGACCGAGCAGCAACAGTGGCCTCTCTTTCTTTCATTGCTTCGGGATTTCTCCTTCGGCCCATTTCTACAAAAGAGGACAAAGCGGGCAATAAGTGGTAAGAAAAACCATAAAAATAATAATACCTAAATGTGTTTGAGAGCTTACCAGGAAAGATGGGTGCTTGGAAGGGCTGACGTGCCTCGTAGGTGACTTTTTGAGATCCCGTTTGGGTTAACAGATTGGTCACACTAGTGGGATCCTCAGTCAACACCCTGATCCTATCTTGGCACTCGTTAGGAACGCTTGGTGGGTCGGTCGACCCCATTGCAAAATAGAACAAAAGTCAGATCTATACCAATAACAGAACTAGAAAGGGAAACAGATGCAAGACCGGAGCTTACTCCTTAGCCTCCCCGCCCAGGAGGTCCTCAGTTGGATTCCCGGGGTGTCTTCACAAAGCCTAAGGGTGGATACTTGGAAGAACTTCTTCTTCCACCCCTTGTTGTTGCTTGGACAGTTGGCTATTATCCTCCTCCCCTGCCAGACTCCCAGGTGGGCATAGAAAAACTCTTGTAGGGTGAGCTCGTACCCAAGGGCTTGAGGCCAGAGGTGTATGGCCCCTATCAAGAACCTCCACCCATTCATTGCGAGCTGCCCGGGAGCAATCTTGAGGTAGATTAGAGCGTCTCAGGCAATTGGATGGAGGGGGATACGTAGACCTGCCATGAAGGCATCCTCATATAGGGTAACGAAACCCGACCGACGCAGGTGAGCCCCATCGGTAGGTATGTCCAAGGAACAATGGCCGAGGATATCGTACCTGTCTCTGATCCACCCTAGGTCATTGGTAAGTAGACTGCTAGCAGTCCACGTGCAATAAAAAGCTACATCGGGACTACCTGATACCGATGCCTCATTGCCCGATCCCCGAGACATAGAGGCAACCTGGAGCCCCTAGCTCACCTCATCATTAGAAACACGAATAGGAATCCTCACTTTGCTGTGGTGATCAGACGGAGTCAGTGAAGAAGGGTCCAAGCTCGTGTCTGGGGTATCTGAACTGGATTGCTCATCTTCCAACTAGGAAGATGAGTTAAAGTCAGAATGGCACATCTCTAAGGCTCCTCCGTTGGGACGGGGGAGTAGTCGATGGCCTAGATAGGGGTCTAGAACCCTAAACCTAAGGTATAGGGATGGAAGAGTCAACGGGAGGGCATGCAAAGTCTTCACAGTCAAGTAGCACTCGGACAAAGGGGTTCCGGTACACCCTGACCGGTTTAACTACTCTACCAGGGCAAGGGAACCACCTGACTTAAGGAAGAAACAGAATCTCTGGAAGAAGAAGTCCCACTCTCTCACGAGTCTTAACGGATTCCTATTCTCCAGCCTTACTCGAGAATGTTGGCAAATGAAGGAGAGGGAAAAAATACAGTGAATTACAAGACGTGCTCGAAGACTTACAAGAATCGAGCACAGGGAAGAGCTCGGGAAGCTTGACTAGAAGCTTTTTCTCTACAACTGCTCGATAATATCTTTCTATGGATAGCAGGAACAACAAAAATGCACAAGTGTTCCTTATATAGGTGACATAAACAGTCCAAATCATCTCAAATCCAACGGTCCTGTAGAACTCCCGCCTAAATGCTCGCCAGCTAGCACATTGAATAGTCCAAGCGGTACCTCAAAAGACGTGCGCATTCAATGCACGATGTGACGGTTCGGTTACGATTGTAACTGCCTGGTTACATTTACACCGATTTCGTTGGATTCTGACTATACCAAATACTCCTTAACACGTGGCAGGCACTGACCCTAGGTCCCTGAGGTAGCTGATCAGTCCAGACCACGAGTGACCACGGCGACTAATCCGGGCCCAAGCAATTTCCTAGAGTGCTTCCCAGATGATTTTATGGGCTATGTAGATTTTCAATCCTCATCCGATGAAGCATCACATTAATTAGCCTCAATAATGGGGGGTAGCTTATATGTACAAAAATATCCAAGAGAAGCAAAGCTCCGCCTATACCTAACCTAGGCAGTCCGTCCAATGTTATCCGATCCCGACCAACAGGTCGGGAACATGGTGCAGGGTCGGGTTCATTGTGGATGCAGTTCAGGCACATCCCACGACATGATCCAGAAGGTTCTAGCCTATTTTCTACATAAGATAGAAGTCTAATGGAAAGAGAAGATTGTTTCCTAATCCGATTAGGAAACTCCCACGATTTGTGCTAATCAATCCCAATTAGATTGTATTACCTAATCAATTAACGTGCCTTGTGAGAGGAGGTCTCTTATACTATAAAAGAGACCCTTCACCCTCATAGAAAGGTATCATGTATTTGCACCATAATTCTATTGATACATGCACGGATTACCTGGTCGATCTCTGGTTGCTCCATTATCCTTGTTGGTTCATCACAGACCCCCGACTATTTGATACCATAGTGCAAGTGCTCCGACACACAACGTGGACATAGGTCTCTTCGTTAATAGGGCTGAACCACATACAAATCTCTTCTCTTATGCCATTCCTCTTGTCTCCTTACCCAGATTTTGGCATCATCAACATGTATACTAGCCGAACCGTTTAACAAACCCTCGCAAATATATTCGATAAAGGCTTGGCTTGGTTTGATTGTTTTAATAAACAAGTCAAGCTCAAGTCTAGAATTTAGACTTGATTAATAAACAAGCCAAGCTCAAAAACACACAAGCCCGGCCCAATAGAGCTCATTAGTGAATAGGCTTGATAAGGGTAATGCTAGGGACTCAAAAAAGTTACAAAGAGATGCTTACAAAAGGATGAGACATCCCATGTGGCATCCCATGTGGCATCCTATGTGTTGAGCTAAGTGTGGTGGATTTTACTATCGCATGGAGTGCCACATGGGATGTCACATTCTATTGTGAGCATCTTTTTGTATCCCAAACATTGCCCGCTTAGATAAAGATTTGTATATTGGTTTATATATGTAAATCTATTCAAATAACTATATAGTTTTGGTAGACTCATGATAAAGCTCGTGAATTGACTTAATAAAGGGCTTGTGTACATGGGATCAACTGAAATCAAGGGTCAGGATTATTGAGTGTGGAATTGTGTATGGATTTAGATGTAGGTGTAGCATTACGCTTAACAAATAGTTTACGAAAGTCCAATATATATTTGTTAATTTTAATTTTATTTTTATTTATTAAAACTATCATATACAAACTTTTTTTTATTATCAAATATTGAGTGGGACTGTGGGGGCAGCGGCCCGCGCTCGCCTCCATAGTGGGTCCGCCACTGCGTAAAGTGATATTGGAATGATGCCTAAAATTGGAAGAGTAATGTTGTGCTTTCAAAATTTTGCATTCCAAATGGTTCTTAAATACATAAACTTGTGGGTCCACTTGATTTTATTTGGAGGATGTGGAAATAGTCCCATCATTATTAAAGGTGGTCTCACTACCTCATATATTTGAGTACCATTTAAGATACAAAATTTTAGAAACATAGGATTACTCATATCTGAAAAAACCATATATATATTTGTGAGGTTTGGATGCAAATCTTCAAATGGCAGTGGGAAACATCTACCTAAACGTACTATTTTATTAAAGCAAACGTTGGTTTCCTTTTCAGTATTGAATATGCTTATAACTCCTTGGAAAATGCTAAGCACATCGTTTTTGTGCACCTAAATTATACACCTAGTAATGTGTCGTGGCAATTTTAAAATAAATTCGAACTTTATTTGGTAACTAATGATTAATTTTAAAAATCCACATCAGCATGTGTATTATTTAGGTACCCCTTTAGGAGTAAATATTTGTTGCAACAGAGATACTATGTCATAAAAAATAACGTAGTGATAGAATTGGGAGTTGTGCTTATGTGGATGAGATTTTCCCTAAAAATAGAGGGTGCAAGTGGATACATAAAGAGTTTTGATTGAATTATGATACCATGTCTGCAAAATAACCGTTACAAGGAATATTTTTTCTCCCGTTTTAAAGTGTACCTAGCATTACTCTAACTCTTAATGTGGAGACACAGTGGCATGATTACATTGCTAGAGTGGGTGTACAAATCGGGGGCCTCTAGCACCACTCAAAAAATAAATATTGAAGAATTAATGGCCATTATTTTAGAAAGTCATTAGATTGATAAACCATTCCTAATGGATCTTACTTGTGCAATTTTCAAGAAAAGAACAATAATTAAGAAAGGTTAGTACGGAAATAAGAATGCCTACAAAAGAAATACGGAGTATGATCTAAATCAAATGACAAAAACCTTTCGGTTTAATGCTTACACAATCAACAAATTTTCTACATGCTCTCTGCTGACTCCAAGTCGGGGGGTGGGAAATATTGGAACAATTATCGTATTCAATTCTTTGGTGTCTTTACCCCCCACAACTTGTTAGTCATCGATTTGCTTGCATTTATGGGTGGGTGTTGAAGGTTAGTTGATAATAAGTTAAAAAAAAAAAAAAAAGCGTATTTCTTCAATGCTAAAGAAATGATTATGCAGATTAAACGTGTAATTTCTGAAGAATTATTTGAACAATTGACATGTCATGTGTTTGTTGAAACTGGGATGATGTGTTACATGTCGTACTGTGTGGTGTTTGGAAAAAGGAAAGAAGTAGAACTTTGTTGAGAATTGTAACCTTAAGGTATCTCATAAGAAAGATATAAAAAAAATAAAAAAATAAAAGAAAAAATAAATTTACCTTTAGGTATCACCTTCCTAAGATAATGATCCTTCTAGAGTATTCATTCGTATTTCTTGAAAATTATTTGACAAGGTGTAGGATCTATAACATGTAAGTTATCGATCATTTAGAGCCTGGCCTGTTTGGTTTGCTTGGAATATTAAGTGAATATTTTTCAAGTAATGAAATATAAAGTTATTTGGTGTTTGGGTTAGCTGAAATATTTCGTCGTTTAAAAAATAAGGGTGTTAGGCAAACATGCAGGAAAATGGATTGATTGTTTGCATAAAATGACCAAAAATGATAACATATAAATATTTTTCAACATAGTTAAAGTTTTAGGCCATGGAGGCTGGGCAATTTTGTCTTTATAACAAATTAAAAGTAAAATTAAGTGATTGTTTGAAATAAGATATAAGAAATTTCTCATGCATGTACTTGGAACTTTATGAGGAATTTCCAATGTGACCGTAATCAATTTTGAATTTACGGATTTTGTGAGGAAATTTTTTTTTATCATATTCTGGCGATTGTCGTCTAAACGGAGCAAAAACTACAAGCTTTATGTAAATATAAGAAATTTCTCATGAACTTGAATCATTATGAGAAATTTTGATGTGACCATAATCAGTTTTGAATTGACAAATTTTGTGAGAAATTTCTTAACAAGTTATGACGATTTTTTTTTGTCTAAAATAGAGCAAAAACTATAAGCTTTATATTGATACAAGAAGATTTTCATAAACTTGAAACATTATGAGAAATTTTGATGTGACCATAATTAGTCTCGAATTTATAGATTTTGTGAGAAATTTTTCATCATGTTCTGACAATTGTTGTTTGTGACATTCTTATAAATTCATTCAACTGTGTCATTTAAATTAGGGTCGGCAATTGAAGCCCGAAATCACGAACCCGCCCAATAAAGCCCGAAGCAAATCCCATTGGGTTAGGGGAGACTCACTAACGGGCTATTCTTGGGTGTTCAAAAATATATGTATGGGCTGTGACGGGCCCGCAAGAAACCCGCATAAAGCCCAATGACACTTTCTTGTCACTCAAATAGGCTTGACACACTTTTATCCCAATATGTTTTTTACTTTTGGTAAATAAACAAAGCAAAGACCACCCAACCCTAAGCCCTTCACCTCTCTCTCTCTCTCTCTAAACCAGCAGTTCACATAAGAAAAGTCAACACCAGTTTACTCTGAACAGAGGAAAAGTCAACACCAACATTGGGCAAGTCAACAATCCATGGCCGAATGGTGCCAACCCCACTTCAATCCATGGCCCAAATCAAAATCAAAACCACAACTAGCCTACGATCAAGTTTTATGGGTCTGTTGAGCAAAATTAGGTATTGGGTTGTTTTTTCTTAATCTTAAACAATGTATGAACATACACGCCTGGTAAGTCCTCCAGTTATGTGTGTATGTCCTGTGATTTTATTTTATTTTTTTCCAAATTTCATCAAGTTAAATATCAAGAACAGGTGGAGGAAAGGGGAAAAGAAAAGAAGAGGAGAAAAGAGGAGAAGAAGAAGAGGGGCAAAAAAAAGGGTGTTAAGGTCAAACCTAGCCCGGCCCGAACCCGATAATATGGAGTCCTCCTCTAAGCCCGACCATTTTTAGCCTGACCCGACTCCAACCCGGTCCGAACCCGCCCAGGCCTGCCCATTTGCCAGGCCTAGTTTAAATGATCGATATCGTAGAGTAAAAAAAAAAAAGTTGTCGAACATAATGATGAAATTGATCTGATGAACGTCTTTGAAAATATTCTGTGAAACAAAGGTAATATTCATTTATTGTGTACGCAGATATCAAAAAAGAGTAAATTAATTAGTCTATAAAATGCTAAATAATGTTGGTTAAAGGACCGAACCTATTACAATAAATTTTGCACATTAAATGGCCTATTAATTAATATACCAAGATTTTTGATTGTCCTTTAACCATATAAGGTAGGTGCTGTGTGAGTTGTTGACACTTATCTATACAAATAAAAGAGATTAGGTATTGTTTAACATAAATTTTAATTTTATGTTTTTATTTATTTATATATATTTTTTATGTTATAAATACAAGAGATTAAGTATTAATAATCCATGTACATGTGGTTTTTGTCGGTCCCTCGAAACCTAGGGTTTTGGAGGGTGTAGACTCGGTCTCCGAGTGGTTGTCTCCTTGGATCTGTCTAGTGGAGGTGGTTTAGGGTTAGTTTTTGCTTCTTGTTCATTCTTTTTGTTGGCTTGTCAATTTTCATGTGGAGATGGACGAGGAGATTAACAAGTTATTGAGTAAACTAGATATGATAGAAGAGGAAAAAGTGGAAACTAGGGTTATGACTAATAGTTTGTTCCTACCAACAACACAGAAGGCTTTTTGATTGGTTGGCAAGATTTGCTCGTCAAGACCCGTGAGTGAGGACGCCATGAAGAGAACGTTGCAAACCCTATGGAAGGGAGAGGGATGTGACATTAGGGTTTTGGGGGATAATAAATTTCTTTTCATGTTTTTGAAAGAGTTGGATAAACTTTGGATTCAGAGGACTGAGCCATGGTCATTCGATAGTCATTTGCTTTCCCTTAGAGAGTTCGATGTGAACACACAAATCAAATTGTTGTCGACCCCCCCACCTCTTCTTCTAGCGCTATCAGATCTATCGCCATGGATGAGTCCTTCCCATTCACTTCTAGATTACCTTTTCCTCTTCCCAATGGCAACGATTGCTTGTGGTGTACGAAAAGCTCTTCTACCCCTCACGGGAATTGCCGAACTAGCCGCCCTCCCCTCCCCTCAAGAACCAGAGTCCAAAATAGATTTCATGATTGTCCCACCTGACCTCGAACCTTGACTAGCACATAACCATACCTCGTACGTATTGAGAGTCTTTCTTTCCATGCCTCACCTCGTCAAGGGGTCCAAAATCCTAACAAAATTAAGGATTTGTCTAAGGAGGTTAAAGAGTTATTAGAGAGAGAAGAAGTTATGTGCGCCAGCATTCGCGAGTTTATTGGCTTCAAAGTGGTGATAAAAACACTGGGTTTTTCCATAAGAAAGCATCTCAACCTCAAATCCGTAGCACCATTGAAGGGATTGAAAATAATAACAGTGTTTAGCACTGTGGGAACCCAAAAATTAACCAAGTATACGTCTTAGAAAGATTAAGCCCACTCGATTAATCCCACACAAATCTAGTGTCAACACCACGGATGAAAATCAATTCCTTCATTAGCCTTTTTAATTGAACCATGCCGAATAGGATTACTCGTATTTCTAGAATTTATGAGGCTTTCAAAACCATACATTCGAGGCTACATGGATGCCTATGATCTATATCCGAGGCTACATGAGCGAGTAATCCATAATTTAATCCCACAAGTCTAAATCAGGAAAAGACTTTCATTTATAGAGTCGCCACTTGGTTTGATAAAGGAAACCAAGAAAACTAATCTTTCAGTCCACTGGAAAAGTGCACTATCCTTTCGTCACCAAGAATTTGGTTCAAGGGTTAAGGTACGAGAGAGGAAAGAGCTAGATTGTGCTAAAACATCCCCTCTTGCCCTATCCGAAGATGGGCCTCTACTCAGCTTTCTAGGCTTATGACTAGACATTATATAGACCATGCATTTCATTTATTATACAGCTAATTTATGACCAAAATCAAAGAAAAGAAGAAAACATGAAAGAGAAAAACATGCAAAACAACTAAGCACTTATCACATAATGCACGTACTAAAGCAGTAAATGTGTGGAGAATAGTACATACTTATGCTTCCACATGCATGCAAGGAATCTAAAATGATTTAGACGTGCAAACCACACTCAAAACCTTAGGAAGATCATGATTTCTAAGCATAAGTACCATGAAAGAATTTAAATCCAGTTTTATCTACTTGTGCATACTTCTATGTGATTGTAAAAAAGCAGGAAATAAAAGGGACTACTTAGAAAGCATACCTTATTTGCGTAGCATTCCCAATATATCACATCCTAATAACCAAGCATAGGATAACACTATCCCTACTATGAATATCCTATTATTCTGATTATGCATAGGAATGATGCTTTCAAGAAGAATCCAGAACTTCCAAGTGATGAGGTAGAGTGCACGTGTAACCCTAATCATGGAATGATTATGCATATGAATCTAATCTATAAAGCATGAATTAAACATAAGAAATCTTACATGGCCCGTAATGAGATTAGGAAGCCAGTGTTTGGCTACCAATCCCACTAGTAGTATCTACCTAAGATTTGGGTAGGAACCATTAGGGAAAATAAACTAGGAAAAAATTAAGCCAAGAACAGTAAAAATAATCAAGAAATACTAATTTAAAGATCAAATCAAGAAAATAAAGAAACTTGAAGAATTTTAAAGAAGGAGGAGGATGATTACCCAAGAACTTCTTAAGAACTTACCTAGGGTGGTTGAGGTGTACCTAGAACTCTAAAGGCTTATCTCTAAGTTGATTGACTGAATTTGTGTTTGTTTGGAATTATTTGTGTTTGTTCATGCGGATTGGGCCCTAACCTACAGTCCAGATTAAATCTCAAGCATTCAGTGCCATAGTAGAACTAAAAAACGAGGGGCGTGGTCCTCACAAGTGTCATGTGGCATTTAGCCAAGTGCCACTTAGTTGAGTGCCACTATGGCACTCTGCCTGGAAAGTTGTGTTTTCTCCTCTTTCTTTGCGGGCTTCGTTCTTTCACATCAGACATCTAATTTCAACGTGCGATATACCATTGGAAAGGTATGGATGTCTAGTTTGCAATGTTTTTGGTTTCATTCAAATAGCACCAGAAATTAGCAAATCAGTAAAGTATTAAAAGGTAATTAGCAAATCAGAAAAGTATTAAAAGGTAATTTTGGCAAAAATTTTTTTATAAGCAATTTTTGGCCAACATAAGGCTTGGGTCATTGTTTTAAGCAATTTTAGGAATGTTTTGTAATGGGAACTCTCAAGATCCCACTCCTAGGGTCTGGATGTTGCTCGGTTTATGGCGATTTTGTCATTTTATGTAGAACGATCATCTACTAGATTGTGTTTCTAACATACCTAAGTTTTCCTAAAGGTTATACTATGTATAAGAGTCTACAATGCTTCCCGGAGTCTATTTCATATAACCTATGGGCCCATAATTTACGAATTCAGTCATCGGGTTGTACTTGAAGAGATGGTTTCCTATGTCGAATGGATGAACAAAAATGGGATATCTACATGCACGAAGATGGGGACCCAATACACCATATGGCCTCATTACTAATATATCCGTTAACGAAAATAAAACCCATTAGAAATAGGGTGTGGGTAATATTACTAACAGATTTTGTAACGGATATATCCGTTAGTAATTTTATGTTAAGCTATTTACTAATGCTAGGCTGTTAAAAAATACCGCCAACCCGAACTAATCGACTGAACCGGACCGAACCGGACCAAAAATTTTGATATGTTGGGATAATGATCGGTGGTTGGTTCACTGTTAATAAAAACCGACTGGTAGGTTCGGTTCACAGGATGAGAAAGTTGTAGACCGAATCGACCGAATATGTCTCTTCCCAAACATTGAGTATATAATAAGTCTCTTCCCAAACCATGAGTATATAGATATTACTGTTAGTACATTTCCATGTCTCTTACCAGTACACTAAGTCCTGACAGCCTGCTACAATTATGCATTTATACGTGTGTGTGAGCTGGCCTTCATTGAGTCATGGGAAAGTTTGATTAAAATAAAGGAATAAGAGTAGCAAAAACTTAAAAGTGGTGGAAGACTCATAAATACAAAACAAAGTGGACTGACATTGCTTTATGTAAAAGTCAAAAAGTAAAAAAGGTTGGGAACAGTGAGGTTAGAGATAAGAGATACGCTCAAACCGAACCATTCTTAGTTTCTTACTTTCAATCTCTTCTCTCTTACTCTTACTTCTCTCTCTTCTTTCTCCTTCTCCCCCATCTGATTAGATCATTAGGGTTTTTGAAACCAGCCACCTCTCACAGCCAGTCCCTTACGCCACTGTCAGCCACAACTTACCACCATTCACCACCACCTCTCAACTGGACATTGAACCTTGCGAGCTTAACCAGTAACCACCACCACCACTACCAACGACTCGACCACCACCATGACGACTACTATCAGCCACCACTAACGGGTCATAACTACCACGATCGGTCAACACTAAGAAGATTGACCACCACTACAAAGATCGTGACTTACAAAGTGGTGAAGGTGTTTTCTTTTTTCGATTTGTTCCAAAATTGTCGAGTTAATATTCTTAGCAATTTATTATTATTATTATTATAATTTTTTTTTAGATCTGTCAATTTCCTTAAGCTCTTAATTCCTTAAATAGAACAACTTTATGTTTTTTTTTTTTTTTTTTTTCATTTTTCTGTTTGTAATATGATCCGAGGACTTCAATTATGAAATTTGGTATTTAGGTGTATTGAAAATATGAATTTTTTTTTGCAAAATGAGGATTTGGTAGAAGTTGGAACCGAATCAGCCCGATTACCCCGACTGAGACTGACAAAACAGAGACCGATTGAAATTGAAACTAATTCGGTTAGTTTCAGTCCTAGTATTTGCTACCCCAACCACTTTGGTTTGGTTTATATATTACTCTCATCCCGACCGATGTACACCGCTAACTAATGCTTTTTTTTTTTTCAATTGTTTTTCAAGTTTTAGATTAAATACTTATAGTTTGTGAAAGGATTAGTAACGGTTATATTCATTAGTAATTCAAAAAACATCATTAAAATCTATTGGATTTTGTAACTGGTATATCCATTAGAAATATTGAAAAAATCTAAAAAAAATACTAATTTATTTATAGGATCCCCAATTTTTATTTGCACCTAATTTACATTTTACAATCACACCTAATTTACTAGTATTATTTTTTTAAGGGTAATTTACTAGTATTATTAATGTCTAAGAGACACGTAACTTGGACTTTTGGCAAGGAGGACAGTGTCAACATGAGGAGTAGCACGGTGTAATGAGCACTGACATCAGCCACTCGGCGATGAGGTGGTGGAGGCGGCGGTGATGAAGATCTGGAAGGGTCAATGAAGTTCTGTCTCCTATTTTTGAGACTTATCTTGATGTTTTCTTATACTCGAGACCAATGACAAAGATCTCAAAGGGTAGCCGGTCGCCTACTGATGAAGATCGCTGGGAGAGAGAGAGAGAGAGAGAGAGAGAGAGAGAGAGAGAGAGAGAGAAAGAGAGAGAGAGAAAGAGAGAGAGATTGAGGAAGACTGAGAGAGTGAGAGGCGTATAAATAAAGAATGAAAAGATTTTAAGAGCCTCAATTTGGTTTAATAGTGTGGGCTTATTATGGAAAAAAAATTAAAATTGCAATGGATTTAAAGGAATTCAAACAGAAATCCTTAAATAGATCCATTAGAAATTCTCCCTTTTGGTGTAGTGGCAAGATAGAAGATATTATTATAGATGATTTTAAGGGCATCTTCATGTCCTTCCTGAACTCTGGTTGGATGATCTTTGGCACTAGCTCATGTTAGGGTGACGAAAAATATGAACAGACAATTAATGCAAAATTTGTGGCTGAGGAGGTCAAGCGGGCTGTATTTCAGATGCATCCTTACAAGGCTCCCGGGCCCGATGGGATGCCCCCTTTAATCTCTCAAAAGTTTTTGCATATAGTCAAACTGGATGTGGTGGAATTTGTTAGATCATTTTTTTGAGATGGAACATTCCCAGCTAGTGAACCACATGCATATAGTCCTAATTTCAAAAGTAAAAAATCTTAAGAAAGTTTCAGATTTCCGTCCCATTAGCCTGTGCATTGTCTCTTATAAAATCATCTCAAAAGTACTCGCCAGTAGAATAAAAATGTTGTTGCCTTCTGTTGTGTCTTAAACTCAAAGTGCTTTTGTTCCAGGGAGATTGATTACTAATAATGTTCTAGTGGCCTTTGAGTTAATGCATTGTTTGAAACCTAAACACTGAGGGTGAGAGAGATTCATGGCTTTCAAGCTTGATATGAGTAAAGCCTATGACTGTGATGAATGGCCTTTTCTCAAAGCGGTCCTACTTAAAATGGGCTTTGACTCTCGTTGGGTCTACCTTATTATGACATGTGTGAGATCGGACTTTTTCTCAGTTCGTTTAAATTGACAACTGACCCAATGTTTTGATCTGGCTTGGGGTATTTGCCAGGGAGACCCACTCTCCTCTTATTTGTTCATCTTATGTGCGAAAGTTTTTCAACCCTTTTGTAGGTAGCTAATTTGAATAGGTTGATCAGTGGGTTGAAAGCGTGTCACGGCGGGCCCAATATTACTCATCTATTTTTCGCGGATGACAGATTAAAAAAAGAGATTAAGTAATGTTTTACATTACTTTTAGTTGTATGTTATATGTTTTTAACATTATATGTTTAATATTATTTTTGAATTTATGTTATCTATAGTTAACTATTGATACACCCCTTACGGTTAGCATGTGGTGATGTCGAATTTTGTTAAATGGGTCAGATGTAGTGTTTAGGGTGAAATAAATGCATAAGGAAAAAAATACGAGATTTGTATGTGGTTCGACACTATTAACGAAGCAGCCTACGTCCACACGTGCGCGCGCGCGCATGTGTGTGTGTGTGTGTGTGTGTGTTAATGTTTCCACTATATAGAAAACTATTACAGAGAATGGTGAAGGAGCATTGATGATCCAACAATGGAACTGGAACTATCAAGGGCTGTCGTGCACCACTATTTCTAGTGTTCTAAAGGAGACTATGGCTGACTAGGGTTTCAATATCTTAATGTGGGAGAGGTATAGAAACTGAGTGTATAGGATGTAAAAATTGGGATCCTTTGGTGACGAGAGGAGAACCTTTATATATATATAGAGAACAAAGGGTTGCCTAATACATATAGGTCATCTTAATGGATTTAGGAGACTGATTGATTGCTATTTCCTTATCCTAGCAGTCCTAGATTAGGTTGTCATTAGTCGACAGTTTATCTAGGAGCCTGTGGGTACCCAAACCAAGTATGGGGCCTAGATAGATTAAGCCCACTTGATTGATCCCATTACAATCCTCATGTCAATAGCCACGAGTGCGGTACACCACCCTTCATTAGCCTTTATCCGATCCAATCAATTTGGATTACTCGTATTTTGAATTCGATGGGACTTTATATCCAACTCGAGGCAACAATCGATGCCCTTGATTCATATCTGAGGCTAAATGAGTGAGTAATCCATATACATATCCCCCCCCACAAGGCTAAATCCGGATAGATCATCACTAATAGAGTCGCCACTTGGTTTAATAAAGGAAACCAATAAAACTAAATCTATCAAGTCCAATGGTGTCATGCCCCACAGTAGAAAAAATAGAGAAGTTTTGTTTTTTGGACCCGTAAGCTATGACAATTGAATGTCACCAAATTGTCTATGTATAAAGTCAGTCATCAGAGTAATGAATTAAACCACGCATTGGAAAGTTATAAGGTTGATATATAACACCAGAGTTTAATACTAAACTATTACAATGCTTAAGTATCTGTAGCAATGTAAACAAAGTATTACAACATATGCCAATTATAAACTTAACTTAATACAGTGTCTCTAAAAACTTAAACATAAACTAACTACGGCATAGCTCCAGGTCTTCAGCTCGCGTAGTAGTCATCTCCAGCATATCCTCCATTATAGTAGGCGTTCTCCTCATAGCCCCTAGACATGTATTCTTTCCCTGTGTTCTCGTAACCCTGATAAGCTGGACGTAGAATATCCAGTAGCATAAAACATCATCAGCTACGAAAGCTGAGTGAATGCAGATACAAACAGAGTATCTATAGATATGCTGCATGAATAAAACAACATTATTAAAAGATCATCTCGTCGCTCGTATGTATGTATGTATGTACCAACTTAATATATAATAACATAAGTCGTCACAACCAATCCCAATCATAACATGGACTGTCAGGTCCACATCATCCACATCTTGAACGTAGCCTTGCATCTTAAATAATTCCTTTCTAACCTGGCAAGTAGCCTAATCCGTCACTACTCATCACTCCGACATGAATTCCTAACTCTCTAACATATACTCAAACACGTAGTCCCGTCTCTCTGACCAAACTGCCCCGATATATTTTGGCCAACACACCCTGATACATAACAGCCAATACGCCTCGATACAATAAGGTCAAAATGCCCAATAGATTACAACAAATAAGCCTCGCTACAATATGGCCAAAATGCCCAATACTTTACGGCCAATACACCCGATGCATTACAGTAAAACGCCTAATACAATATGGCCAATATATCCGATACACTATGGCCAATACACCTCGATACAATACTGCCAAAATGGCTAATACATTACGGTCAATACGCCCAATAAACTACAGCCAACAAACCCGATTCATTATGGCCAACACGTCCCTAATACATTATGGCCAATACGCCCCTTGATACATTCTGGCTAACTTGCCCCTTGCTACACTCTGGCCAACACGCCCCTGATACATTCTTGACATACAATCCCAACCTTATCATACGTAAGCTTGACAAGTAGTCCCCACTTTCCCACACATATAACTTATCTTAACTCATTAAGATCCCACACCCTACATTATACGATCTTCGTGACTGCATTTACTCGTATCATCATAAATTGTATCGACCTCTGCGGTCGATACTATTATGCATGTCGGCTTCTTAATTCGGTTTCACCACATTATATCATCATTATACAAATTTTTCCACTGTCTAATGCATTAAGTCCATTTTTTACATGTGTATTATTCTAATACTACTTTCCAACATCAACGCGTGACAATAAAATAGCTTAATAGTCCATCCAATATAAACAGACTAAACATTTGACATTCTGTCAGTTTTGATTGATTGAAGTAGGTTCGATTGCTTGAGACTTTAAATGTTTGATCGATCGAAGTAAGTTCGATTGCTTGAAGGTTTTCTGTGTTTTATCGATCGAAACCAGTTCGATTGATCGAGAAGGGGGTTTATTCTCAAACTGGACCTTGTACTCACGTTCGGGGTCCGTTCTTTCTTGCCAAAAGACATATATAACTATGTATCTATCCTATTAAATGAGTATAGGCATTCACCGTTAAATTTAGTGACGCCGGTGAGCTCAGGGTGGCTGCGGGTCCTCGGGGTGTCTCCTCCTCTCTTCTTCTTCCTCATTCTCTATCTCTCTGTCTCATTCTATCCTCTTCTTCTTCTTCTTTTTCTTCTTCTTCTTCTTCTAGCTCGAGAGTGTGTGTGTGTGTATATATTTATCCGGGAGTGTGTGTATATATATGAGTGTGTGTATATATATGAGCATATTTTTCTCTCTCTAACTCTTCTAAGGTTTTCAGCAACCTAAACACACCCAAACTAACACATGTATATGGGCACAGGGGAAAATAGGTGGCAGCTTTGCGTATATTAGAAATAACAAGTTCGATCGATCCAAATGTGTTCGATCGATTAAGAAGGGTACAATCGCTTGGGAAAGGGGGACACGTAATGGTTTCAGGTCGGCAAGGTTTCGAGCGATCGAAAAGGGTTCGATCGATTGAAGAAACACAAGTTCGATTGCTTGAAAGAAGTTTGATCAATTGAGATAGACATTTCATGAAAGGTAAGAACAAGTGTATTGAATCTCATTTATATAAATGGGGTATAAAAGTACCATGAAAATACAGGGTTTTAGCCTTAAGGTATATTAAGGCATATTTAATTATGTTTTGATGATGTCAAATATGCTATGATAATTACATGATTCATATTGATTCATTCTTTGTTATTATCATAGTCATTTTTATGCTCATATATAATCTCATGTATTAACATTGTATCAATGTTTTAACATCTTTGTGTGCATGAGATTTAATTGATGTAGATCAAGATTACAAGGAGCTAAACAAGGAGCTAAACAAGCATCAAGCTTGAAGACTTGAAGATATTTTATCCTTTGTTGACGTCTAGGACCATCATTGTAAGGCATCTTGATCTCACACTCATAGGGGCTCAAACAAACTCTAAAAGTTAAAGTTTTGAAAACAAGTTTTAAGTAGGACATCTTTAAAGAAATTCCCCAACCAATTGGAAAATAATTAAATGTTGAATCTTATATGGTTGGAAAGGAATTTGAACCTAGTTTCCAAAACATGAAACGGATAAAAAATCCAAGTTCTGTAGAGGGAGTTATGGCCATTTTAGTGGAGATGTGTCAGGCTGTCAAACAGGGAGGGGCAGTCGACTGAGGGCCCGATGCAGTCGACCGAAGTGAGCAGAATTCAAGCAGAACCCTCTGTAAACACATCTCAGTCGACTGCTTCAAGGCCCAGTCGACTGAAGCGACCTGGAAGGCAATAACAGCTAGTTTTAAAAGCGGCTTTTAAAAAAAAAATTGCAAATTAAACACAAACACAAACATTAATGTAAAGAGATAAGGGAAGAGATACTTGCAAACCAATTTTTCAAGTGGTTCGGCAATCGCACACCGCGGCCTACGTCCACCCCTTAAGAACACCTCTTGAGGATTCCTTTAATCCGATCTACTTCACAGGTGTTGACCAAACCATTCCCGGAGCACTTACGGGTGTGCACCAAACTGTTACAAGAGCCTTCAATCTCTCCCAAAGAAGAACACCTCTTCTTTGAACACAAGGGTTACTAACCCTCAACCTTTACAAATTGATTTGAATACAAATTGAAACTCTCTATATAGAGTGGATAATACAAATAAAGCTCACTACAATTTTGCTCTCTCAAGAAATACAAATGAAAGATTTGAGCAAATTGATAAACTTACACAGCTAGGGCTCAAATGATAATGTTTAAAGATCAAAGAGATGTGTGATCAATACTATGTATTCCAATCAAAATCTCAACACTAAATAGCTTGGGAAAACATGTATTTATAGGCCTTGGAAGATTTTAGCCGTTGGTGGCAAGTTTGGTAATTAAAAGCCCCTTTGAAAACTAGTCGTTATTGCCTTCCAGGTCGCTTCAGTCAACTTTGTCTTGAATCAGTCAACTGAGATGTGTTTACAGAGGGTTCTTCTTGAATTCTGCTCACATCGGTCGACTGCATCGGGCCCTCAGTCGACTGCCCCTCCCTGTTTGACAGCCTGACACATCTCCACTAAAATGGCCATAACTCCCTCTACAAAACTTGGATTTTTGATCCGTTTCATGTTTTGGAAACTAGGTTCAAATACCTTTCCAACCATATAAGATTCAACATTTAATTATTTTCCAATTTGTTGGGGAATTGCTTTAAAGATGTCCTACTTAAAACTTATTTCCAAAACTTTAACTTTTAGAGTTTGTTTGAGCCCCTATGAGTGTGAGATCAAGATGCCTTACAATGATGGTCCTAGACGTCAACAAAGGATAAAATATCTTCAAGTCTTCAAGCTTGATCCTTGTGTAGCTCCTTGTTTAGCTCCTTGTAATCTTGATCTACATCAATTAAATCTCATGCACACAAAGATGTTAAAACATTGATACAATATTAATACATGAGATTATATATGAGCATAAAAATGACTGATAATAAAAAAGAATGAATCAATATGAATCATGTAATTATCATAGCATATTTGACATCATCAAAATATAATTAAATATCCCTTAATATACCTTAAGGCTAACAATCTCCCCCTTTTTGATGATGGCAAACAACTAATGAAGGATATGCCAATATAAGCACATTTGGTCATTTTCATATTATCATTCATAATGGATATCATATGTTAAGGAACATGAATGATAACTTCCCAAATACTTCTCCCCAATATTTCTCATATTTCTTCCCCTTTGACATTATCAAAAAGATTTGGGGATAAAACACAAAGCTCCCCCTGACAATAGGCATACAAATCAAAAGGCCAAAATGATACCAAAAATAAATAAATTTAATCACATGTGAGAAAATGAAACATGAAAGTGCTCCCCCTAAGTATGTGCAATGATAAAAGATACCAAAAGATATGAATAGAGAGCATATTCTCCCAAAAGATACCAATAAAAAAGTTGGAGAACTCAAAAACTAAGATAAACAAAAATTCATTCGGATCAGTCGACTGGAGAACTCCTTTAGTCGACGTCCTTAGGCAGAGAGTTAAAAATTATCAAAATAGTCGACTGGGTCGACTTGTCAGTCAACTGAACTAGAGAGAATTTTTGAAATAAAATTTAATTAAGCCTCAGTCGACGAAAACAAAAAAGCATCAGTCGACTATGCATTCGATCAGTCGACTCCTCAGTCGACTTAACAATGCAGAATCAAAAAGTTCAAAGCCTCACACCTGAATCAGTCGACAATGTTGGGGTACCAGTCAACTGCTTTGTTCAGCAGTCCATAAAATATGACAGTTCAGCAGCAAAAATTTGAATGATTCACAAAACATCATTTGGTCTAACCATTATTAAAACTTTGTCTAATCAAACAAAAGCCCCTTTGAAAACCCCTTTTTAAAAGGTTAGTTTACGCTAAAACCTTATTCACCCCCCTCTACGGTTTCCATATTTGGTCCAATACAGGGTATTACATAATCCCCCTCTAAATAAAGATTTTGTCCCTGAAATCTGAACTAAGCGTCATTTAATAAATATGGATGCTTCTCTCGTATCTCCGACTCTAACTCCTAAGAAGCTTCTCCTTCATCGTGAAACTTCTACTGGATCTTCACCAATGAAATTTCCTTATTCCTCAGCTTCTTAACTCTTTGATCCAAAATTCGTACCGGTCCTTCATGAAATGACACATTGTCGTTAACCTCGATGTCTTCAAAGTTGATCTCATGACTCGGGTTATGAGCACATTTCCTCAACATGCTAATGTGAAAGACATTGTGCACTCCTGATATCTTAGAAGGCAACGCAAGTCTGTAGGCAACCTTCCCTACACGCTCAAGAATTTTAAATGGTCTAATGAAACACGGTGCTAGCTTTCCTCTCTTCTGTCCAAATCTGACAATTCCTCACACCGGAGATACTTTGAGTAGCACATAATCTCCAATACTGAACTCCAAACTTCTGCGATGTTTATCCGCGTAACTCTTGTGTCTAATCTGTGCTACTCATATCCTTTTTTTTTTTTTTTTTTCATAATTTGGATCTTCTCATTAGTTTCCTAAACTAATTCAAGTCCAAGTAGCTGATTATCTCCAACCTCTGCCCAGCATAAAGGTGATCAACACGGTCTTCCATATAATGCCTCAAAGGGTTCCATCCCTATGCTTGAGTGATGATTGCTGTTATATGCGAACTCGAGCAATGGTAGATGAGTCTCCCATGAGCTCTCAAAATTGATTACACATGCTCGCAGCATGTCTTCCATCACTTGGTTGATTCGTTCAATCTATTCATTGGTCTGCGAGTGAAAGGTAGTGCTCAAGCTTAGCAAAGTTCCCAAAGCTAACTATAGACTCTTCTAAAATTCTACTATGAATCGTGAGTCGTGTTATGATATAATAGAGAATGGTACATCATGCAATCGTATGATTTGTTGTATAAATATATGGCTCAAACGCTTAACTGGATATGACATGATATAAGCCATAAAATGCGCTGATTTGGTCAGTCGATCCACAACTACCCAAATAGCATCTTGTTTTTGCTGAGATCTCAGCAAACCTACCATGAAGTCCATAGGTATATGTTCCCACTTCTATCCAAGAACTGGTAACAGTTTTAGAAGTTTTGGATGCTTCTGATGTTTCTCTTTCACTTACTTAAACGTAAGACATTGAGATACGTGTTTAGCAACTTCTCATTTCATTCCTTTCCACCAGAAGTTTCTCTTTAAATCCTTATACATCTTTATACCTCCTGGGTGGATAGTCATTCGCAACTTATGAGCATCGTTTAGTATATCCTTTCTAAGATTATCTTCATCCAACACACAAAGTCTACCTCTACATCTAAGTGTTCCGTCTACACCAATACTCCAATTATGTGCTTCCTTTACCACGTTGCTTGCGAACCACTCTTGAAGTCTGTCATTCTTCTTCTGTGCCTCCAAAATACAACTGATGAGGGTTGCACCATGAGACATCCAAAGTATCATCCTTCACTTAGATATGAGGCCTGAATATCGATTCAGCAAAAGCTTCTAATGCTTGCCACACTTCGACCATAAGAGAAGCTACTACTATCTTCTGGGGTTTCTGACTCAAAGCATCAGTAGCTATGTTCGCCTTCCTAGGTTGATATTGTAATGTGAAATTGTAGTCCTTTAATAATTCCATCCAATGTCATTGCCTCATGTTCAAATCCCTTTGAGAGAACAAGTATTCTTAGACTCTTGTGGTCAAAAAATAGATCACACTTTTCATCATAGAGATAGTGACTCTAAATCTTGAGTGCAAAGACAATCACGGCTAGCTCGAGATTATACATCGGGTAGCTCAACTCATGAGGTTTCAATTATCGTGATCCATACGCGATTATCTTCTCGCCTTGCATAAGAACACATTTGAGTCCTTGGTGTGATGCATCGTAATAAATGATGAACTGCTCACCGCTCTTGGGTATCGCATGCACTATCGCCATAGTCAATCCTTCTTTCAATTTCTAGAATGCGCGTTCATGCTTGTTCCCCCATTCAAACTTTAAATGCTTCTTTGTTAGTCCAGTAAGAGGAGCTACGCTCTTGGAGAATCCTTCCACGAATCTCCGACAGTATCCAGCTAGGCCAAGGAAACTCCTAACTTCCGTTGTGGTAGTTGGTATATTCCAATCCAAAATTGTATCTTTCATTGACGAGTCTACGGCTATTCCATCTTATGAGACAATATGTCCTAGAAATTTAACTTCCTTTAGCCAAAATTCACACTTTCTAAACTTGGCATACAGTTAGTTATCACGGAGGATTTGAAGTACGATGCTTACATGTTCCTTATATTTAGCCTCAGTCTTTGAGTAGATCAGAATATCGTCTATGAACACGATAATGAACTAATCCAAGTAGGGTCAAAATACTCTATTCGTTATGTCTATAATTATTACTAGGGCATTGGTTAATCCAAAAGACATGACCAAGAATTCATAGTGCCCATACCTCGTCTTGAGAGCAGTTTTCAAAATATCCTCAGGTCGAACATATAGTTGGTGATATCCAGATTGTAGATCGATCTTCGAGAAAGTCATTGCTCCTTATAGCTGATCAAACAGATCATCGATTCTAGGGAGTGGGTGCGTACTTATTCTTAATTGTGATAATTTTAAGCTCCCTATAGTCGATACAAAGTCGTTAAGTCCCATCCTTTTTCTTAACAAATAACACTGGTGCTCCCCAAAGCGATGTGCTTGGTTGAACAAACTTGAGGTCTTCCAATTCTTGAACTTGCTTATTCAATTCTTGCATCTCCGTTGGTGTCATCTGATAAGGAGCCTTCTATTATGGTAAAGTACCAGACACTAATTCGATGCAAAAATCAATCTCACACTTAGGTGGTAGTCCTAAAATATTTTGAAACACATCCTCAAAGTCTCGGACTATAAGAATCTGTGTAATAGTGAGTTCCAAACTTGAGCTCTCGACAGTTGCTAAATGGCTAGTGAGAATAACATCACTAGAGAGGTTGCACTGAAAGTTAAATGGCTAACTTCCTAGTATTGAAAAGGTAATCATCTTATTGGCACAATCCAACTTAGCACAATACTTCATGAGCCAATCAAATCCTAAGATGAAGTCAAAATCCTTCATTGATAAAATAATTAGATCTGGAGGAAGAATCCTATCCTGAAGGGCTAAGGCACAGTCCTTGCACAATTTCCCTAATCTTACGGTTACTCCTAAAGGTGATACCACATTCAAGGGTATATCAAGCGCCTGGGGTACTAAACCTGAAAGTTTAACGATTTCGATAGCAATAAATGAGTTCGAAGCACCGATATCAAATGAAACCTTAACGCGACTGTTAAACATTGTAAGAGTACCTTCCATGTTCTACTGCTCGATTTCATCATATCTCGCGTCCTCTGGGATGATAACATTCAAACGAGTTTCTCTAACTTGGCCCTGACCAGCTGGTCCATTGTATACCCTATGGGGTACCCTACAGTCCTTGCTGATGTGGCCATGCTTGTTCAGTTATAACAGAGAATGCTCAACCGATTGTAGTTCTTAGAAGCTCGGCAGTCCTTAGCCGAATGACCTTGCTTTCTGCAATTAAAGCATCCACCAGTATTACCTCTAATGGCAGCAGGTAATCCATGCGGAGGAGGTATCTGGTTTACAGCATAGCGATTATGGGGAAACGTGGGTTGTGGCTTCCTTTCGCTAGTCCTGTTGGACTTGTTCCCTTGGAACTGCATCTGAGATCTTGGCCCCTTGTTACCCCTAGGTGGTGGTCGATTCCCAAAGCGTCCTTGCTCTCTACCATTGATATCCTCATGACTGATTTCTATTCCTACCATGACATTGAAAGTTTGGCCCTGATGATCAGAGTCATCCATTGTAGTGTCAGTGAGAGGCCTTGGTGATACTATCTATTCTTCTTCTTTGGAGTATCGATCATATGAAGGGCAAATCGGGATAACCGTTCGAAGTGTACGTATATTCCCTTATGGTTTGGTTCCCTTGCCTTAGCTCAATGAATTCTCTCTCCTTCCTGCTCCTCTCTGTTTAAGGAAAGTAATTCTCTAGAATAGCCCTAATGTGATCCAGGGCAATCTTCCTACCGCATCCTCTCCTACAGTTGCCTTTTTTGATTCCCACCAATCGGCTGCTGCAAAAGTCAACTAGTTTCCAGTCAATATTTTTCTATCTTATTACACCCCAAGGTGTCAAAGTTCGCTTCCATATCTCAGAGGCATTGTTCCACCTGCCACGACTCAGTATTCCCGCCGAACTTATCCAGACGAAAATGACAGAAATGTTCCACTATTCGATCCTCAACTGGCCTCGGAGGTGGTCCATGGTTATTTCCATAATTCACATTAGGATTGTTAATTCTTTCCATCCTTCACACAAAGGCCTCGAACAATCCAATCGGATCAGCAGCCTGAGGTGCTGGGGGTGCATCCTCAATTGGTTCAGGACAGTTTCGGGTTTATCTTTTCCTGACATCGATGCAGTATGGTTTGGTACCTATACAAACATTTATTGGTTAGTTGTCAATCCAAAAATAGTCATAGAGAATAATTCACAACTAAGCATAATAGTCATAATAGTTATCACATTAATAGCAAGGAGAACTCCATACAGACAAACTCCAAAACATTACTTAGAGTCAACCCCTATCTCAAGGAATCTTAAGGTTCAAACTCAAGAAATGTTGGACAATTGGTGTACACGACTACAAATCATAGGCTCTAGTACCAAAATCCTGTCATGCCCCATAGTAGCAAAAATCGAGAAAATAAATTCTTTTTTGGACCCGTAGACCATGACAGTTGAAAGTCAACACATTGTCCATGAATAAAGTTAGTCATCAGAGTAATGAATAAAACCATGCATTAGAAAGTTCTAAGGTCGACATATAACACCAAAGTTTAATACTAAAGTATTATAACCCTTAACTATCTGAAGCAATGTAAACAAAGTTTTATGGCAACATATGCCGATTATAAACTTAACTTAATACAGAGTCTCTAAAAACATAAACATAAACTAACTACGGCATAGCTCCAGGTCTTTAGCTCGTGTAGTAGTCATCTCCAGCATAGCCTCCATCATAGAAGGCTTCCTCCTCAAAGCCCCTAGCCATGTATTCTTCCCCTGTGTTCTCATAACCCTACCAAGCTGGACGTAGAATATCCAGTGGCATAAAATGTCGTCAGCTACGAAAGCTGAGCGAATGCAGATACTAATAGAGTATCTATAGAGATGCCACATATATAAAACAACATTATTAAAAGATCATCTCGTCGCTTGTATGTATGTATGTATGTACCAACTCAATGTATAACAACAGACGTCGTCTCAACTAATCCCAATCATAACATGGACTCTCGGCTCCACATCATCCACATCTAGCACAGAGCCTTGCATCTTAAATAATTCCTTTTTAACCTGGCATGTAGCCTAATCCATCACAACTTATCACTCAGACACGAATTCCCAACTTTCCAACGCACACTTAAACACGTGGTCCTGTCTATCTAGCCAAACGGCCCTGATATATTTTGGCCAACAAGCCTTGATACATTATAGCCAATATGCCTCAATACAATATAGATAAAATGCCCAATAGATTATGGCCAATACGCCCGATACACTACGACCAATATGCCTTGATACAATATGGCCAAAACACCCAATACATTACGGCCCATATACCTCGATACAATACAACAATTCAGTACGACCAAAATACCCGATACCAATACGCCTGATACACTACGGCCAATACGCTTCAATACAATACGGCTAATACGCCTGATACATTACTACCAATTTGCCTCAATACATTACGACCAATTTGTCTCGATACAATATGGCCAAACACCTAATAAATTACGGCCTAAACACTCCATACATTATGGCCAATATGCTCGATACACTACGACCAATATGCCTCGATACATAACAGCCAATACATTACTGCCAATACGCCCGATGCATTACGACCAAAATGCCCAATACATTATGGCCAATATGCCTGATACACTACTACCAACACGCCTGATTCATTATGACCAACACGCCCCTAATACATTACGGCCAATACACCCCTTGATACATTCTTGCCAACATGCACCTTGATACATTTCCTTAATGCATTCTGGCCAACACTCCCCAGATACATTCTCGACACACAATCCCAACCTTATCATACGCAAGCTTGACATATAGTCCCAGATTTCCTACATATATAACTTATCTCAACTCATTAAGATCCCACACCCGATATCGTACGATCTCCACGATCGCATTCACCCGTATCATCATGAATAGTATCGACCTCTGTGGTTGATAGACCCACTACTATGTATGTTGACTTCTTAATTCACTTTTACCGCATTATATCATCATTATATAATGGTTCCACTATCCAATGCATTAAGTCCATTATTCACGTGTGTATTATTCCAATACTACTTTCCAACATCAACGCATGATAATAAATAGCTTAAAAGTCCATTCGATATAAATAGACTAAACATTTGACATTCTATCAGGTTCGATCGATCAAAGTAGGTTCGATTGCTTAAGACTTTAAATATTCGATTGATCAAAGTAAGTTTGATTTCTTGAAGTTGTTTGTGTTTTAATCGATCGAAACCAGTTTGATCGATCGAGAAGGGGTTTTCTTCTCAAACTGAATTGGACCTTGTACTCACATTCGAGGTCCATTCTTTCTTGCCAAAACACATAGAATACTACATATCTACGCTATTGAGTGAGTGTAGGCACTCACCATTGAACTCGGGTGAGCTCCGGGTGGCTGCGGGTTCTCGGGTGGTCTCCTCCGCTTTTCTTCTTCCTCCTTCTCTATAGTTTGGCTTTTTTCATAGTTTAGTAGACAGTTAAGGGTCATCCTTGATTTATCTCACTTTTACTTGAGCCTTTGAAGTATTTTGGTGGATTTTATGAAATCAGCTCATTGTTTTGGACACTAATCTCAGATTCTTTGATTTGATACTTATGTCTTGATATGATACTTCCATGCATCCTAATTTTTCAGACATATAAAAAACATTATTTTTCCATGTTTAGTAACATCCTATACACTCATATATACCATGTGCATCATTTATCATCTCATGTATCATACTTCCATGGTTTCTTGAAGTCAATTTCAAAAGAAAAAACCTTGTTTACAAATGTTCTTGACAAGCTCTTGATATGAGTTGTAAGGCAGCTTTCCAAGTGGTTAAATCTTCCATTGAGTGTTGAAAATACTCTCCAAAACCCCCATTTCAAAACCCCTCTTAAACCCAACTTTTGGTCTTCAAAGATTAAAGTCCCTTTTTCTCAGAAACCCCCAAAACAATGATAAATCCAACTTTAAAAAAACTTTATGAATTAAATACTCGATAGATGATGGTGATACCACTTGGAAAGTCTTCCCAACTCATCCAAGTATATCTATGATTTTTGGTTAAAAGGAAAACACTCAAAAGTGTTCCTATTTGACACAAAAATTCTTCTAAAATATTCTATCTTTTCTGTCACAGCAGCATGGTTGACTTTAAACCTTTATTCCAGAGAACTTTTTCATTAAGGGTGGTTCAAACTTTTTTTTTCCCTTAAAATACGGTGTGTTAGGGAACTTTTTGAATATTTCTATGCATTCGATGTTTTATATGCATTTTCAAAGATTTTCCTATATTTCAGTCGACAGTACGAACTATGTTTATGAACAACCTCTCCTGTTTATTTGGTTTCTCCCATTCTATACGTAACTCCAATGATAGTTTGACTTTTTTCATGTGTTCTAGACTCAGTAAGGATGACCTCCATAAATGTTCATGAATTTAGCATGCACCTAACCCCCCTTTTCTATTTTTACCAGATGACACAAACACTCCGTCCACTATTCACAACAAGCACATTTTGACTTTTAAGCATGATTTGATGTTCACATGCATTCTAAATTAGTCTCTGTAGACACCCCAATTTTGACCAAATGTCAAATCCAGAGATTGGTTACCTCTAAAAGACAGATGATGACGATGACCGGTGAAATTCGAAGATTTTCCAGAGAATTCAAATTCTTCAAAGATTCTTCAAGTAAAGTTTCAAAAAAGAAAAAAAAAAGAAAAGAGAGAAGAAAAGAAAGAGTTCTGAAAAGAAAAAATATATATAGAAGGAGAAAGTGAAAAGGAATTTTGAAAAGGAGTCTTGAAAAGAAAAGAAAAAAAAAGAGAAAAGAGAAAAAAGAAATAAAATGATATATGGGAATGTATACCATGCATATGGGTATATTTTAATAAAGTACATTACAAATATAAGTACATTAGTATATACTTTACTAGAAAATTAAGTTTATGTTAATATATGTTGAAAATTAAAAAGAAGATAAAATTTTGTTAGCCGCGGTACGCGGAGAAGCCGGCGGCACTCACTGGGTGCCGGCCGGCAGTCAGTGAGTGCCGCCCCGCACTCAGTGGGTGCCACAGGCAATCGTCGAGTGCCGCGAACTGTAACAGACTACTTTTCTCACATGTTCTATAAGAAAACTTTGCACATGGGTTTTCACCTGAATTTACCCATTTAACCTTGTCATGTTGGTCTATATAAACAGACCTTCATCTCCAATATTATAGGGACTTTTGAACTTTTCACTCAATCTTAGAGAGATACAAGAGATATATAGAGAGAGAATTGAGAGAAGAAGAAGAGAATTTTCTTGAAGAGTTTGAAGAATTGGAGAAGAACTTGAAGATTTTTGGAAGAGCTTCCTAAGAAATAGAAGAAATCCTTGAGGTCATAGAGGTAACCTCTCAATCCTTGGTAGAATTAGGTAAATTAAATCACAAGTTCATAGTTCTAGGAACTTTATACATTTTCAAAACCTCTCTTCTTACCCCATTTCATCACACACCACTTAGAGCTTGTGATTGAATTTCACAACATTTCATTAATTTGGGTCTAAATAGAGCTTTGGATTTAAGAATAAAAGAGTTTTGACTTAAAATTTTCAAATAACCTTTGATTTCATTCCTTTTGTTTATATTCTTCTCATAAGATCTATGAGATCCTCAATATCTCATTAGATCTCTTTGAGTTTGATCCTCTAGTCTCTTATGATCCTATGATTTATATGGGGATTAAGATTGGTCAAGGTCATATCTACACATAGTTGTTTGGGTTCAAGTCTTAGCTCATGACTTGGATCTCCCTACTAGGAATCTTATGGAATCTATACAATATTCCATAGAGATTTGAGTAGGTTTGGGTCTCATTTAGTCTCCAAGGACCATTAATTTGAGAGGATAATAGCATATCAAAGTTCTATATTCCTCAAGGATCATATGTTTGAGAGAGGAATTAGATGTAGATTTTCATAGTTTACATTCAAAATTCATAAGATTAAGTAAGACCTTAGGATTCTCTTGTTGTGAGATCTATGATGGAAATCCATTAAGGCTAAATCTATGAATCTTTTCATGTTTCATTGTCTATTCCAATAATCATAGTCATACTTGATCCTAGTTCCCTCTAGAATCATGTATCAAGTTTGATTCGAAATATGAACATCAATTTAACACAGGTGCAGTGAATCCATAAACCAATCATGATCAAAGATCTTTTATAGAGTCATGATTCATTGGAAATGGATGAGACCAATTGGAGGATGTTCATAACCTATTTAAGCACCTCTGTAATTTTTGTTTTGATGAAATTCCACGCTTAAGATGGTTTGGTCTTATGATTTCAAAACAAGCAACTCTCTGTCAAAAATTTTAGAACAGTAAGTCCATTTTAAAATTAATAAATCAGAACCTTAATCGAACTTTCTTGGCCTCTAATAATTTTTTCTAAGTACTTTAAGGTGTTAGAAAGATACCCTAAAAAGATCTAAGTGTTTCTCATTTTTTTACTATTTTTAGAAAATCGTACAAGATCTCTGGACAGAGAGTTGCAGATTCGTGAGTGATGTCTAGTGTTTTCCATATTTCCAGAGATCTAACCGTTCAAACCTTGATTTTCTTTTTGGGTTAGAAACTAGACTCACAGAGGCATATCATATCCAAAAATCATTAAGATCAAACCGTTGTAAGTATAGTTTTTCTACCTTTTAAAATCTGGTCGGCTCTCTGTAATTTAGGAAAAACAGTCACTATTTTTGTCTAGTCTCATTGATTTTAACTTAAATGATTTCCTAATGTCTTGGGACCCAAATCATGTTTTGAATAATGATAATTTAGCCTAAATCCAGAGGCTAAGTGATCCAAATTAGTGAATAAATTCATATCTCATTCTTGTTCATATTCATTCATTCATTTATGTACATTGATGCTTATGATTAGAACTAGTTATTGGATAAAGTTGGACTTAGGTGAACCTAATTGAACATAACCATGGATTCCTTATGATCATGTCGGGATTATAGCTCCCCTATATGGACATCACATTGGCTCTTAGTTGAGACTTGAATATCTATAGAAATGCTATGGCTCCAACTAATCAAAAGGAATTCATAGTTTTATCAATTCTTCCTCTACTTGATAGATCTAAGCTAAAGATTTAGGATTGATTATTTGATGTCATATTATTGTGTGAAGCATGTGGACTAACCCTTTTTTTGTAGCGCTTTGGAGGTATGACTTCTCATCTCTTCTGTAGTTTATTTCATTTGTTGATTTTATTGATTTTCGACTCCATGCGCGACACCTTAGCTTAGGTCTTGCCTTATGTGTATATGTGATTAGAGACATTTTTTCTAGCATTTCTATTCTTTGTATGCATTGCACGTTTCCCATTTTGTGGCTGGATCCCGGGTAAGTTCTTGAGTTCCCTATTTGCATATCATATTGCTTGCTATTTGAATTACGTGGCTTATGAATGATATTTTGTGGTTAGCTATTTTGCACCCTTTTCAACATGCTTGTGTAATGTATTATTTATATATATGTATTAGTTGAGGGCATGCTTAGATTAATAATTCGATTAAAAATGATGATGAGTAAAGGCCTATCATGAGATAGGATGAAAGGGGGTGTTTTAGTCCGCCGGGCTCCTTCCCTTTTCATTCCATAATTCCCGGACCCAGATTATCTTTGGTTTTGCAAAAGATCAGTTTGCTTTCAAAATGGTTTCTTAATTCCCCTTTAACAATTAAGTGGTGACTCGTATTTGAATTTGAATTTGAAAAAAATTGTTTTGAAATTAAAAGTGGGCCCAAATGCCGGTATCCACAATCTAGCGACTCCACTGCGGATCGAACCCAGAATCTCTGGTTTCGCAGACCAGAATTTCTGATTTTGGGTTCACTTGAGGATTAGAATTGAAAGCATCCTTTTAATCGAATTAATTAATTTTTGTGTGCCCGTTGTATTGCACTTGCATGTCTCGCTAGTCGATTGCACGGAACTATGACCTTGGAGGCTCGGGGCAACCCGGTCGGTTAAGCCATCATAGGGCCGTGTGATCACCCTTGATCTCGTACCATGTGTTGGTATATGACGCATTCTATCGGGTATGTGTCAAGGGTCCCTTATTTGACCAAAAGCCGACCTTTGCATAATAGATTCTATAGAACCTTTCAATCTAGGAAATCAAAATTCTTGATTAAGATTATGTGCTAGGGAGATTTGTATGCCCGAAAGGGATTACTTGAGATGATGACGATGCTTGCTTGATGTAGGATGTACAACTTCTTAATCACTTTTGAACAAGTCCTCTTCATGTCTTACGGCATTTGAGAACATGCCAAATTTTGATTACAAGGTTATATTTCTTATATCTTGTTTAGCTAAGCACCATTGACCTTGTATGTATCCGAATTCATGAGAAGTACGGTGATAATCCAATCATGTGATCCTTCTACCTAAAGAATTTTAAATGTACCTTAAAATTTCAAGTCAACCCTTGTTGAGGTATATTTTCACATTCTCATCTTTGAAGGGAGAAACCCGAAAATCTTGGGAATTATTATTCTATTATTTAAAATGATTTTCAAATAAACTTCAACCCAATCATCTTTTGGTGAGAAATGTTGTTGCCTTCAAGGGAAAAGTTTCCTAAGAATTTGAAAGATCCCATCATCTAGGGAAATGCTTGGCAAATGAATTTCACGAGTTCTAAAAATTTTCAAACTTTGAAGGGGTGAAGAGGATCACATTGAAAGGATAAATTAATGCACTCGACATGGGTGAGGATTTTATGTGCTTACGTGATTATGTGTTAGGATTAGAATTTTCTTTCTTTGACATAATAGAGTAGGCACACACGAACACATGCATTGCATCCTCATGACATATGGGCCAGAGAAGAAGTTTGATACAGTCAGGAGTTAACCGAAGAGAGGAGGAGATAAGCCTTTGAGGAGGCTCTCAGACTTGGGAGTGTCATTGTCCACCGCTCTGGATAGGCTACTAGCAAAGGGGTACCTTCACCTATTAGAGCCACGACCGAGACCAAATCCACCACCCCCAAATTTCAAAGCTGATCTATACTGCAAATTCCATCAAGAGCAGGGACACTCAACCGATTGATGCTTAAGGTCGAGACATGAAATCGAGGATTTGATAGATAAAAAGGTAATATCTGAACCACCCACCAACCTGCCAAACATCACCAAAAATCCACTACCAAATCATCATGCGGTACCGCCACCCGGAGTTTACAATTTGGAAAGTAAAGGAAGCTCTTTTGATCCATCAACATTGATCACTAAGTTGGGGTGCCCGAGGAAGTTTTATCAGATACCGGGGGATTCGAACATCTGTACTTTGGAAGGACTAACGGATGGAAACAGGGGGAAAGTGATAGAAAAGGCTCCTGCTGTGGATTGGTAGGCACTTGAAGATGACAGCTTTATTTGGTACAAAGGGGATGACAGTCAGGGCATCAATAAAGTTAAGGAGGATCTTTGGTATAAAAGTGAGAAAGAAGAAGAAAATTCAGAAATCACTAAAGCACATGATGATCTTTGGTTTAAAGACAAGGTCAGTCATTTAACACGATCAGGAAGGCACTTCAAACCACACGAACTAGAGGAAGATCACTCAGGCTAGGAATTGGATAAGGGAAAGGGGAAACTGAATGAGGAAGAAGAGGAAGATAGGGTCTTGAGACAGATGAAGAAGACACAAGAAAATATCACTATTTGGGGATTATTAATCGCTTCCAAGCGTCATAGACAAGCGGTCCTCACTGCTTTTAATTAATCTGATGTCTCCATCAACATCACCCCAGAAGATCTCGTCAGCATGATCAATAAGAGGTCGACTCTCGCTATCTCCTTGACTGAAGCTGACTTACCTCCTGGAGGACCCACTCATAACAAGTCGTTGCACATTACCGTCGAGTGTCTAGGAAATTCTTTGCCCGCTTGTCTCATTGACAATGGGTCAGCATTGAATGTATGCCCGTTCCGAACAGCTAAAAGGATGCGGCTTGATGAATCTACATTTATACCATCGGAGCAAAAGGTAAGGGCCTATGACAATACTCGACGAGCGGTTATGGAGATCATTTTTCTGAATCTCTCTATTGGGACCGGGGAAAAGGAGGCAGAGTTCCAGATTATCAATATTACTGTATCTTTCAATCTACTTCTAGGAAGGCCATGGCAGGACAGTTTGGGTGCCATCCCATCAACCATCCATCAGAAAGTTAAGTACATCTAGAAGGTTAAAGTTTGTGATGTTCTAGGGGATAGTTGGATACATGCATCCGGGGCTTCATCTAGTGCCCCAGTTTTGGAAGTACATATGCAAAAGAAAGAGACAAGCTTGGGCAGGTTCGAATTCATCAATGTGATAGAAGACAGCAAGCCAAAAGAGTTTTTACCGCTTTACTTTGATCAGTATGCAAGCCCGTTGGTGGCCGGAATTATGAGAAAGATGGGTGTCACGCCCCGACGTAGCATAATACAGGAAAGCATTTAATTTCCTTTATGGACTCGTAGGTCGTGACAAGTGAGTATGACCAATTGTCCCTGCAACAAATAACTTAACAACATTTCTAGAGCAAAGGATACTAACAAAACATAACCTCCATAATTAAAACTTACTAGATATTACAGCAGTCATAAACTTAGGCACAAAATGCCTTATTCAAATGTCTAAAGCTAGTTTATTACAAACCCAAATTAAAAGACATAGGAAATATAAAGCAGCCTCCTGGAAAGTCTCCTGACTCTAAGTAGCATAGTCAAAATACCCTGGCTGCTCCTGACCCTGAAAATCTGGACATACAGTCCAGGACGCATCAACGCCGTCAGCTTATGAAAGCTGGTGAGCAAAATAAACAAGTGCTCGCAATGTATATATATAAGCATATAAACAACGGTGCAATTTAATTTTAAAAGCAATAGATTCAAGGTTCCAATTCCAACATAAGTCACGGGGGAATAAAGAAAGCAATAAATATGCGACCATGCATGAAACAATGTAATATCTCATCTTTCTGACTCTTTTCTCTCAACAAAACTCAACACAACCAAACCATTATCTCAGATACCAGGAATACTATCCGATCGATATCCAAAACAGCACACCAAACTATCGCTTCAGATACCAGGAATAATATCCGATCGATATCTACGCCACACTCAATACCATCATTTCGGATACCAGGAATAATATCCGATCAATATCCGAAACAAGCGCCTTAGATACCAGGAATAATATCTGATTGATATCTAAGCCGTACACCACACTATCACCATCGCTTCGGATATCAGGAATACTATCCGATCAATATCCGAAACAGCGCGCCTTAGATACCAGGAATACTATCCGATCGATATCTAAGTCGTACACAACACTGTCGCCTCCAATACCAGGAATACTATCCGATCGATATTGAGGTCGCACACCAGACCGCCACCCTGTACTCTTTTCACGCTTTCTCACACACATGCATGTTGACACAACCTCAACCCTAATATGTATGTCAATGTTTCATAAATAACACCATTAATTAATCACAAAGCCGGATAATCGTACGAGCATCAATTTTGGCCTTTAGTTGTTCTTGTTTGTACAATTCTTAAAACATAGACCTTTAAAACAATATATTTGCCAAACAGTTCTTTAAAAACTTTCAAAATCTTTTCCAAACAGTCCCTAATAATAAAATACAAAAACTGCTCAAACTGCCAGGTCGCGCGAGCGGGTCGCGCGCGCGAAGGGGAGAACAAATCGCGCGAGCGGGTCGCGCGAGCGAAGGGGGAGGACATATCGCGCGAGCGGGTCGCGCGCGCGAAGGGGCAGAACAGGTCGCGCGAGCGGATCGCGCGCGCGAAGGGGAGGGATGGTCCGCGCGAGCGGGCCGCGCGAGCGAGCCTCGCGCTAGCAGGTCGCGCGCGCGAGTTCTTGCAGAATGTCATCTTCTTCGTTTTTCCCCTGTTTCTGGTTTTCAAACTGAATTTTACCCATTTCTGTTTTCTGTTCGTACCAGGACATGTAATATATGGATCTCCTCGGTTTTCCGCGTAGATTAAGAATACGCGATCAATTTTAACTAATACGGATTGTATCGCTTAATTTTCACGATTAAAGTTAGAGTGTCAAAACTTTAAATCAACCGTTCGCCGCGATACAGATGAATTATTGCGTAGGATTCGAACCACAACTGATTGGGACCAATATCTTTCATTCCCAATTTACAGAATCGATTTTGATTAAGTTTTACAAAACTCCATTTTTAAGCTCCCATGGTGTATCTATATATATACACATATATACACACATATATGAACTGAAATATACATATATAAACATGGCGAGTGAGTTTATAATACTCACCGAGGTGTTTAATACTGAGAATTTGAGAATGATAATTCCGCCGTAATATCCGTCGTTGAGAATTTTCCTCCGTTCTTGATTTTGGTATCCAAATATGTATATATATATATAACTATTTATGTGTGTATGTATATATCATGTGTATAATCTGTGTGTGTGTGTGATCTTGAGAGCAAGAGAGTGATAGAGAGAATTTGGGAGAGAATTGAGAGATGAGACACTGTGAGAGTAAATGAGAGAGATGAGAGTCTGATATAGAGAAAATTATTTGGGCTCCAAGCAATGGGCGGATTTCGCCCGGTGTGGTTGAGCTCACGTGCTCCCACACCCAAACGCGGTATAACGCAGATTTAAAACATAAAACTGATATTTTTTTTCGGTTGATATAAAAAATGCAGAAAATAATATTTGCGTAGGAATAAATTCCCGGTTTGTACAAAAATATAGATATCGATTTTGAAATCATAGAAAATATTTTTTCTGTATTTATGGAAATTACGGTTTGACCCCAACCAAAAATTTATAAAGAGAAATAAAACCAAATACACAAGGAAATGAAATGAAATGAAATATTTATTTATTAATGAAAATGAATACAGGGTGTTACACTCTACCCACCTTAACAGAGATTTCGCCCCGAAATCTGAGTTAACTAATCCTGAAACAACTCGGGGTATCTAGTCCTCATGTCTGACTCTAACTCCCACGACGCTTCTCCCTCGTCATGATGCCTCCACTGAACCTTAACCAAAGGAACGTCTCTTCTTCTCAACCTCTTGATACTCTGATCAAGAATCCTCACAGGTCTATCCTTGTAGACAACATTCTGACTCGTCTCAATATCATCAAAATTAACCACATGTGAAGGATCCCGTATGTATTTCCTTAACATACTGACATGGAACACATTATGAACACCAGACATCTTTGGTGGCAACGCGAGCCGATAAGCCACTTTCCCAACACGCTCCAATATCTCAAATGGCCCGATGAAACGAGGTGCCAACTTCCCTCTCTTCTGACCAAAACGCACTACTCCCCGAACAGGTGAAACCTTTAGGAGTACGTGATCACCGATACTGAACTCCAAGTCCTTTCGACGTCGATCCGCATAACTCTTATGCCTACTCTGTGCAGTTTTCATTCTTTCCTTGACTAGTGAAATCTTCTCATTGGTTTCTCTTACCAAATCTGGTCCCAAAAGTTCTGTGTCTCCCACTTCAGCCCAACACAACGGAGATCGGCATGGCCGTCCGTACAAAGCTTCAAACGGTGCCATCCCAATACTCGAGTGATAACTGTTGTTATACGCAAATTCGACCAACGGCAAGTGCGTCTCCCAAGACTCTTCAAAGTCAATTGCACAAGCTCTCAGCATATCTTCCATAATCTGATTAACACGCTCGGTCTGCCCATCGGTCTGAGGATGGAATGCAGTACTCATCTTGAGCGAAGTTCCCATAGCCTTCTGCAAACTTTCCCAAAATCCCGAGGTAAAACGTGCATCGCGGTCTGATACAATCGACACAGGCGCACCGTGCAGTCGCACCACTTGTTGTAGGTACATTCGACTCATCCTTTCTACTGGGTAAGTCATATTGTACGCGATGAAGTGTGCGGACTTCGTCAGACGATCCACAATTACCCAAATCGCGTCATGATTCTGTTGTGACCGGGGTAATCCAACCACGAAATCCATAGTTATGTGCTCCCACTTCCAACCTGGAACAGGTAAGGGTTGCAACAATCCTGAGGGTCTCTGATGTTCGGCCTTCACTTGTTGACAAGTCAAACATTTAGACACAAACTCGGCTACTTCTCGTTTCACCCCTTCCCACCAGAAGTTTCTCTTCAAATCCTTATACATCTTTGTTCCTCCTGGGTGTACTGTCAGTCTCGATTTATGTGCTTCTTCGAGAATATCTTTTCTCAAATCTCCGAAATCTAGCATACACAATCTGTCTCGACATCGGTATCCTCCATCGGTCCCAACCTTCCATTCTATAGGGTCCTTTTCTGACATCTTGGCGAACCATGCTTGAAATTTTTCATCTTCCCCCTGGGCTTCGATGATTCGACTCACAAGTGTTGGTTGTACTACGAGGCATCCAAAGTGATGTCCGTCACTTCCTTCAGAAATCTGCATATCAAATTCTGCGATTGTCTCTAAAGCTTCCCATTCCCTCAACATCAATGAAGCAATCATTCCTCGAGGCTTCCGGCTTAGGGCGTCAGCGACTACGTTAGCCTTACCGGGGTGGTACTCTAATGTAAAGTCGTAATCCTTAATCAGCTCCATCCACCTACGTTGCCTCATGTTCAACTCCTTCTGAGTAAACAAATACTTAAGGCTCTTGTGGTCCGAGAACAAATCAAACTTCTCCCCGTAGAGGTAGTGTCTCCAGGTCTTGAGCGCAAACACTACTGCTGCCAGTTCCAAATCATGAGTTGGGTAATTCAATTCATTCGGCTTCAACTGTCGCGAACCATAGGCGATAACCTTTCCGTCTTGCATAAGGACACATCCCAATCCTTGATACGAGGCGTCACTAAAAATAGTGAACTTCTCACCATCCCTTGGTATCGCAAGCACTGGCGCTGTTGTCAATCTCTCTTTCAATTCCAGAAAAGCGCATTCATGCTTATCAGTCCATTCAAACTTCAAATCTTTCTTAGTCAAACCGGTTAACGGGGCTGCTATCTTTGAGAAACCTTCTACAAATCTCCGATAGTAACCAGCTAGTCCCAGAAAACTTCTGACTTCTGTAGCATTGGTCGGCCGAGTCCAATTCGCCACTGCATCGGTCTTTGATGAGTCAACCGCGATTCCTTGTTGAGAGATCACATGCCCGAGAAACTTAACTTCCTGAAGCCAGAATTCACACTTGCTGAATTTAGCATACAGGCGGTGATCCTTGAGAGTCTGCAACGCGATCCTCAGGTGTTGTTCATGCTCTTCCTCTGACTTGGAATAGATCAAAATATCATCAATAAAGACAATAACGAATTGATCCAAGTAGGGCTTGAATACTCTGTTCATCAAGTCCATAAACACAGCCGGAGCATTTGTCATCCCAAACGGCATCACTAAGAACTCATAGTGTCCGTATCTCGTCCTGAAAGCAGTCTTAGGTATGTCTTCCTTCTGCACCCTCAACTGGTGATACCCTGACCGTAGATCAATCTTAGAAAAGGTCGTGGCTCCTTGCAACTGATCAAACAGATCGTCTATTCGAGGTAAAGGATACTTATTCTTGATAGTAACCTTATTCAGTTCTCGGTAGTCAATACACAGCCGAATTGTCCCATCCTTCTTCTTCACAAACAATACTGGTGCTCCCCAGGGTGAAGTACTTGGATGAACAAAACCCAACTTCTCAAGTTCTTGAACTTGTTCCTTCAACTCCAGCAACTCTGTAGGAGCCATCCTGTAGGGAACCTTGGTTATAGGTCGAGTACCTGGCACCAATTCCACACAGAATTCTATGTCCCTTTCCGGCGGTAATCCTGAAATATCTCGGAATACTTCCTCGAACTCTTTGATTACCGGTATTGACGATACTGTCACCTCTGCACTGACAACCTCAATGTTTGCTAGGCATCTAGTGAGGAACATATCACCCGAAGGGTTACATTGGAAATTGAAGAGTTGATTCCCCTTGTCCGCAAATGTGATCCTCTTCCTTGCACAATCCAACTTCGCATCATTCTCCTCGAGCCAATCCATTCCCAGGATTATATCAAATTCCTTCATCGATAGAACCACCAAACTCGCCAAAAGTTCACGGTCTCCTAACCGTAGAGGACAATCCTTACATACATGTAATAACTTGACGGTGGCCCCTAAGGGTGAGACAGCACTCAAAGCTTCCTCTAAACGTTGCGGTACTATACCCAACTTCTGAACGATCTTAACAGATATAAAAGAATGTGTAGCACCCGTGTCAAATAAAACTTTAACATGAGAGTTAAACAAAGTTAGAGTACCTTCCACTGCTCGTTGCTCAGGCAATCCCTCCTCATAAGCACCTCCTCCATACCCTGTTTCTTCATAACCAGCAGTCTCGGGAATAACAGCATTCAGGCGGGCATGTCCTTGCTGACCATAGTTGCCTTTCCTAGGAGCCTTGCATTCCGGACTTATGTGACCTGGCATGCCACAATTATAGCACACAATTCCCGGACGATCAGCACGCCTAGTCTGTCTGCAATCTTTAGCTCGGTGACCAGGATTACCACAATTGAAGCAGTTGTTGTTTTTGGCCCCTTCTATTGCTAGAGGCTGATACTGCTGAACTGCTTGTGTCTGCTGAGGTTTCTTCCCTCCATCCCAGGTCCTTTTCTGTCCTTGAGGGTACCCAGGTTTCTGGCCGGGATAACCCTTCTGCGGAGGTCGATTTCCAAATGACTTCGGATTCTGACAACCATCATTCTCTAACCCCGTAGCCAATCTCACCAGAGCTTCAAATGACTGGCCCAGATGCCCCATAGTCAAATGTCGGAGAGACAGGTTGAGACCTCGGTGATACTTCTTGATTTTCCTCTGGGGTGTGTCCACCATATGTGGAGCAAAGCGAGACAGACGCTCAAATCGAGTAGTGTACTCTCGGACAGTCAGATTCCCTTGAGTCAACTCCATAAACTCTTTCTCTCTCTTGTCCTTCTCTTCTTCAGGAAAATACTTTTCGAGAAATCTTTCTTTAAACACCACCCATGGCATTCTCCTTGCAGCTTCTTCCCCTATGGTCGCCTTTTCTGCATCCCACCAATCAGCCGCTGCATAAGACAGCTGAAAGATAGCCAGACGCTTCTTCTCCAGATCAGTGCACTCTATAGTCTCAAAGATACGCTCCATCTGGCGTAGCCACTGTTCCGCTTGCCAGGGTTCATCAGTCCCCGCAAAATACTCAGGTCGCAGGGCGCGAAACTCCTTGAGAAGCTTGTCTCCCGTCTGGTGGGCTTGCCTCCCATTCCCGTTGTGATTCCCATTCTGATTATTGTTCCTCGCATTCTGATCACTAACCCTCTCCAATCTTCTTACAAAAGCCTCGAACATTCCGGTTGGATCTATTACCGGGGGTGCATCTTCAATAGCGGGACGATTCCTGAGATTTCTTCCAGCCATATGATCGAGAGAACGGTACCTATCCATTGATCAACAAGAATACGGTCAAACTCCAGATAAGAAAGAAAGTTCTCGACGATAGAAAGCGACCTAAACACGGAATGAAGTCGAACTATCTTATCTTAATTCTATCTTAATGGGAGATCCTATGTGTCTTTGGACAATTGGTCGAGCCAAAACCTGGCTCTGATACCAAAAAGCCTGTCACGCCCCGACGTAGCATAATACAGGAAAGCATTTAATTTCCTTTATGGACTCGTAGGTCGTGACAAGTGAGTATGACCAATTGTCCCTGCAACAAATAACTTAACAACATTTCTAGAGCAAAGGATACTAACAAAACATAACCTCCATAATTAAAACTTACTAGATATTACAGCAGTCATAAACTTAGGCACAAAATGCCTTATTCAAATGTCTAAAGCTAGTTTATTACAAACCCAAATTAAAAGACATAGGAAATATAAAGCAGCCTCCTGGAAAGTCTCCTGACTCTAAGTAGCATAGTCAAAATACCCTGGCTGCTCCTGACCCTGAAAATCTGGACATACAGTCCAGGACGCATCAACGCCGTCAGCTTATGAAAGCTGGTGAGCAAAATAAACAAGTGCTCGCAATGTATATATATAAGCATATAAACAACGGTGTAATTTAATTTTAAAAGCAATAGATTCAAGGTTCCAATTCCAACATAAGTCACAGGGGAATAAAGAAAGCAATAAATATGCGACCATGCATGAAACAATGTAATATCTCATCTTTCTGACTCTTTTCTCTCAACAAAACTCAACACAACCAAACCATTATCTCAGATACCAGGAATACTATCCGATCGATATCCAAAACAGCACACCAAACTATCGCTTCAGATACCAGGAATAATATCAGATCGATATCTACGCCACACTCAATACCATCATTTCGGATACCAGGAATAATATCCGATCAATATCCGAAACAAGCGCCTTAGATACCAGGAATAATATCCGATCGATATCTAAGCCGTACACCACACTATCACCATCGCTTCGGATATCAGGAATACTATCCGATCAATATCCAAAACAGCGCGCCTTAGATACCAGGAATACTATCCGATCGATATCTAAGTCGTACACAACACTGTCGCCTCCAATACCAGGAATACTATCCGATCGATATTGAGGTCGCACACCAGACCGCCACCCTGTACTCTTTTCACGCTTTCTCACACACATGCATATTGACACAACCTCAACCCTAATATGTATGTCAATGTTTCATAAATAACACCATTAATTAATCACAAAGCCGGATAATCGTACGAGCATCAATTTTGGCCTTTAGTTGTTCCTGTTTGTACAATTCTTAAAACATAGACCTTTAAAACAATATATTTGCCAAATAGTTCTTTAAAAACTTTCAAAATCTTTTCCAAACAGTCCCTAATAATAAAATACAAAAACTGCTCAAACTGCCAGGTCGCGCGAGCGGGTCGCGCGCGCGAAGGGGAGAACAAATCGCGCGAGCGGGTCGCGCGAGCGAAGGGGGAGGACATATCGCGCGAGCGGGTCGCGCGCGCAAAGGGGCAGAACAGGTCACGCGAGCGAATCGCGCGCGCGAAGGGGAGGGATGGTCCGCGCGAGCGGGCCGCGCGAGCGAGCCTCGCGCTAGCAGGTCGCGCGCGCGAGTTCTTGCAGAATGTCATCTTCTTCGTTTTTCCCCTGTTTCTGGTTTTCAAACTGAATTTTACCCATTTCTGTTTTCTGTTCGTACCAGGACATGTAATATATGGATCTCCTCGGTTTTCCGCGTAGATTAAGAATACGCGATCAATTTTAACTAATACGGATTGTATCGCTTAATTTTCACGATTAAAGTTAGAGTGTCAAAACTTTAAATCAACCGTTCGCCGCGATACAGATGAATTATTGCGTAGGATTCGAACCACAACTGATTGGGACCAATATCTTTCATTCCCAATTTACAGAATCGATTTTGATTAAGTTTTACAAAACTCCATTTTTAAGCTCCCATGGTGTATCTATATATATACACATATATACACACATATATGAACTGAAATATACATATATAAACATGGCGAGTGAGTTTATAATACTCACCGAGGTGTTTAATACTGAGAATTTGAGAATGATAATTCCGCCGTAATATCCGTCGTTGAGAATTTTCCTCCGTTCTTGATTTTGGTATCCAAATATGTATATATATATAACTATTTATGTGTGTATGTATATATCATGTGTATAATCTGTGTGTGTGTGTGTGTGATCTTGAGAGCAAGAGAGTGATAGAGAGAATTTGGGAGAGAATTGAGAGATGAGACACTGTGAGAGTAAATGAGAGAGATGAGAGTCTGATATAGAGAAAATTATTTGGGCTCCAAGCAATGGGCGGATTTCGCCCGGTGTGGTTGAGCTCACGTGCTCCCACACCCAAACGCGGTATAACGCAGATTTAAAACATAAAACTGGTATTTTTTTTGGTTGATATAAAAAATGCAGAAAATAATATTAGCGTAGGAATAAATTCCCGGTTTGTACAAAAATATAGATATCGATTTTGAAATCATAGAAAATATTTTTTCTGTATTTATGGAAATTACGGTTTGACCCCAACCAAAAATTTATAAAGAGAAATAAAACCAAATACACAAGGAAATGAAATGAAATATTTATTTATTAATGAAAATGAAATACAGGGTGTTACAATGGGATTCTTCCCGGGGATGGGTCTAGGTAAGAAGCATCATGGATTGTCCGAGTTTCCAAACATTATCACACAAACGTATACCCGTGGGTTGGGATATCAGCAGACAAGGGAGGAAATGAAGAAAAAGAAGAAATCGGCCGATGCGCCAAATGAACCATAATCAAAGACTCTCAATGGATACTTCGTCAAAGAAGGAGAGGATTTTCCATTTTGCGGATTCCCGGAGCCATGGTTGGATAAAGTGGAAAAATGCATGAAGCCGGGATTTGAGATTTTCTTTGCACATGATTTCTCTGACTATAAGGACCCTTACCTGGAAGTACCCACAAAATCCACCAATATTCAGGATTGGGTGTGCAATCTAGATGGCTTGGCGATGAAGGACCTGCTGGAAGAGGAGCACAGAGAGATCGAAAAAGATAGTACCGGGGAGAGTGTGAATAAAGTTGGGCAAAGCAGAGGTAAGGAAGAAAGTAAGGAAAAGGCAGAAAGGGAGAAATCGGAACTTGGAAAAGAACCAGAGGTAGAAGAAATGGGACAAATTACTCAGACAGGGGACCTGGAAGAATGCTTCATCACTAATCTTGGAGGAGAAAGGAAGAAGGAATGGGTTTTTGAGTCTAGTGATAGGTATCTCCCTCACCCAGAGTCTGTATTAGCCCAAATGAGGCGTCTTTCAATTTCTATGTCCGTTGTAATTGCTCCCAAGAAAGTTAATGAGAATATGACTAATTCTGCTTACTCGACTGCGCAAAATAATTGTGATGCATGTGATGAATGTAGTGGAATACCAAATGAATTGCAAAAATTAATTGAAAAGGAAAATGAATCTGCATGTAAAATCATTGAAGGCACTTTAACGATTAATTTAGGAAATGAAGATAATCCACAAAATGTTTCTATTGGCTCCACACTTAGTAATGAAGAAAGCAAAGAGTTAATCAATTTATTAAATGAATTCAAAGATGTCTTTGCATGGTCCTATGATGATATGCCAGGGATTGATCCAAAAATAGTCCAACTTCATATTCCCCTCTTCCTAAACTCAAAACCCGTAAAACAAAAATTGAGGCCAATGAGGCCTGAATGGGCGCTAAAAGTGAAAGAGGAAGTTGAAAAGCAGTTAGGAGCTGGATTCTTGATCGTCACCGAGTATCCAGAATGGGTTGCCAATATTGTACCAGTCCCAAAAAAAGATGGGCGCGTTAGGGTTTTTGTGGATTTCCGGGATTTGAATAAAGCCAGCCCTAAGGACGATTTCCCTTTACCTCACGTTGATGTGTTAGTAGATAATATGGCAGGGCATGAACTCTTATCTTTCATGGATGGGTTCTCAGGGTACAACCAGATATTAATGGCACCTAAGGATAGGGAAAAGACTACCTTTATCACACCCTGGGGGACTTATTGTTATAGAGTTATGCCATTTGGGCTTAAGAATGCGGGAGCAAATTATCAAAGAGCCGCCACCACCCTACTACATGACATGATCCATAAAGAAGTAGAGGTGTACGCGAATGCCATGATAGTGAAGTCCAAAGAGAGGGAAGGGCCCTTAAAGGCTTTAAGGAAATTCTTTGAGAGGTTAAGAAAATTTAGAATGAGATTAAACCCGCAGAAATGTACCTTTGGGGTCACCACAGGGAAATTGTTGGGGTTTTTGATTACACAAAGAGGGATTGAGGTAGATCTAACCAAAATTCAAGCCATAACTAAAATGTCGTCACCCCAAAATGAGAAGGAGTTGAGGGGATTCTTAGGAAGAATACAGTTTATCAGCCATTTCATATCCAAACTCACCATGACCTGTGACCCACTATTTAAGTTGTTGAGGAAGGGGGAAAAGTTTGAATGGGATGACCAATGCCAGAAAGCCTTTGAGAAGATCAAAACCTACCTTCAAAACCCACCTGTCCTATCACCTCCCAAACCTGGGAAGCCTTTATTGTTATATCTATCTGTTACCGAGAATTCCATGGGGTGCATGTTGGCCCAAGAAGAGGAAGAGGGGCATGTAGAGAAATCCATTTATTACCTAAGCAAAAGCATGACTGGGTATGAATTAAAGTATTCGCCATTAGAGAAAGCATGTTAGGCTTTGGTATGGTGCACACGTCGCCTTAGGCATTACATGCTAGCCTTCCCCGTCACCCTAATATCCCGAATGAACTCACTCAAATACCTCTTTGAAAAACCTGCCTTAACCAGTAGGATTTCACGTTGGACCATGATGTTGGCCGAATTTGATATTAGATATGTCACTTCCAAATCTGTTAAAGGGAGAGTCGTCGCCGAATACTTAGCCGACCTTGCCATAGAATCTAAAGAAAGGGAAGAATTTAAGTTTTCTGATGAGGGGGTAATGAAAGTAGAGGAAGATCGGTGGAGAATGTACTTTGATGGAGCAGCCAATCAGGTAGGATACAGAGTTGGAATCATCCTCATATCACCTAAAGGATCCCCCACCCTGTTGGCCGTTAAACTTAAGTATAACTCAACCAACAACACGGCAGAATACGAAGCATGCATAATTGGGATGGAAGCAGCCTTGGCCTTAAAAATTGATAAGATTGATGTTTTTGGGGACTCGAGTCTGATAATATCACAAGTGAGGGGTAATTGGAGAATAAAGCATGAGAAATTGAGACCTTACCATGAATACTTGGAGAGCCTAAAAGTACAGTTTAGAAAAATCTCATTCTATTACCTTCCTCGTGAGGAAAACCAACTAGCTAATTCTTTAGCAACCTTGGCCTCGATGATCCAAATCCCTATAGGAGTTACCATGATTCCCCTGTCCATAGAAGAGAGAACCCGACCCTCATTCGAGACAATTGCAGCCATTGAAGGAGGAGAAGAGACAGAAGTGCCGTGGTACACAGATGTTTGGAATTTCATTGAGAAAGAAAAGTACCCTGAAGGGGCGTTAAAAAAAGATAAGAAGGCAATTCGGAGGTTTTCAGCTCAGTTTGTGATTTATACAGGAAAGTTATGGAAAAAGTCCTATACCGGTTATAACCTGGAATGCCTACATGGAAGGGAAGCAAGAGAAATGATGGAAGAAATACATGAAGGAGTCTGCGGGACCCATATGAATGGACATATGTTGGCCAAAAAGATAATTCGGCAAGGATACTATTGGACAACTCTGGATAAGGATTGTTGTGAGTATGTTAGGAAATGCCATAAATGTCAGATCCATGCGAATCTTATGCATACCCCACCTTCCCAACTCTACAACATGACCACCCCCTGGCCGTTTTCTGTGTGGGGTATTGATATCATTGGGAAAGTAGTCCCAAAAGCTTCAAATGGACACCGTTACATAATCGTGGCAATAGATTATTTCACCAAATGGGTGGAGGCGGCATCATATGCAACTTTGAAAGCCAAGGATGTGGCAAATTTTATCGAGAAAAACATAGTCTGTAGATACGGGGTGCCAAATAAGCTTATTTCTGACCATGGGAGCCACTTTCAGGGAGAAGTTATACCACTCTTAGAGAAGTATAGGATTCCCCACCACCAATCCTCACTATACAGACCCCAGACGAATGGAGCAGTAGAAGCTGCAAACAAGAATGTAAAGGTGATCCTGGGGAAGATGACAGATACATACAGGGATTGGCATGAGAAGTTACCGTTTGCTTTATGGGGATACCAAACTTTTGTAAGAACTTCAACAGGGGCTACGCCGTATTCATTAGTCTATGGGATGGAAGCTGTTCTACTGGTTGAGGTCGAAATACCATCTTTGAGAGTTTTGGCAGAGTGCGAGGTAATCGAACTTGAGTGGCTGCAGGGGAGATATGAGGAATTGATACTATTAGATAAGAAGAGATTGGCTGCTATAAATCACACTCGGGGATATCAAAAAAGGATAGCTCGTGCTTTCAACAAAAAGGTTCGCCCAAGGAAGCTTGTTGAGGGTGACCTGGCCCTCAAAGAACTTAAAGTGCCCGTTTATGACCCCCGAGGAAAATTTAAACCTAACTGGGTCAGACCATATATCATTAAGACACTCCTCTCTGGAGGAGCTACCTATCTCATAGACCTAAATGGAGTTGAGTTTAAACAACCAATCAACCTCAATCGCCTTAAGAAATATTTTTCTTGAGACCTTGTCATTTCAAAACCTCCAGAGTTGATGAACTACACTTGACCTGATTCCCACTAGGGGATACGTAGGCAACATGCTCGGTCCAGTCACACAAGTAAACTTGCCTAAAAAGGCACTTCTCTTCTGGCTTTAGCTGAACTACTATGGACCTGATACCCGCTCGGGGATAAGTAGGCGGGACCACAAGACCCTCGGTCCAAATAAAACCTAATTCTCGATGTAACCCAATATCTTGAGTTTCCCTATGCCAAACTAGGGGCAAACTTGCGTTTGCCCCAGAACTAGGATCAAAGCCCCTATACTAGGGGCAAACTTCGTTTGCTAAACTAAAGAACCCAGAAAATACCTAAACCCATTTCTGGATCTACTGGCTGTCAAAATAGGTACTGTGTGAAAGTAAATGAGGATTCATAGTATAGAATGTTTAAAACTCTAAAACAAAACTCAAAACAAAGCAATAAGAGCTAAGAGAGACATCAAAAGGAAAATTTTCATAATCTGAAGCGATGGGAGAAGTGCAAGCTGTGATTTGACATGATTAGAACATTTTCTTGATACAAAGAAAAGTCTTTATGAAAATTGAAATACATCACAAAAGCGCATTAAGAGTCAAGCAGGATTTATTGGAAGTTTTTTAGAGTCTTATTTTTTTCCTTTTTGTTTGTCTAGAAGCTATTTCCCGACCAGAGTCTGAATCTCAAGAAGGTACTCGGCAGTGGGAACAACTAAAGAAGGGACCCTCTAGAAAGGAGCCGACACTCTGTCATGCCAAGCCTCGGCAAATAATCTCATATTGGAAGGGCGTAGAGTACAGCTCCTCAAAAAATCAACCATAATAGTGTCCGGGACATCCTGAAGCAATCCAAACTGACGAACCACCTGTCTGGGGATGTAAAAAGTGGTAGCATGTAGACCAGGTAACCAAACCACCGGGCGTCCGGGAAGCCGCACAGTAACAGAGCAGTAAGTCCATCGAGGGCACACCCAGCAAATGTCCCCACGATATAGGTTCCGAAGCCAAGTAAGCCAGCCGTCAACCGTGCAATAGCGAAAATGAACATCCAGGTGATCATAGGGAAGCAGTATTCCAGTAAGAGGTGAGAAAAGAGACCTAAATGCTCGAGAAGCCAGATCTGCAAAACATGATGTGATCCCGAAAGTAACATCGATCCGGTGTTTTGTGCATGATCCAAACCTAGTAAGGTTTCTCCTAGAACAAGCATGATAGCGCTCGCATCTCTCGAAGACCACAAATGATAGGGATAAGGATGTCGGAGGAAGACTGGAATAGGAAATGGGAGAGCATAGCCAAAGAAAGGGCGTTGTGTCTAATAATCTGATATCCTCCATCATCAGGATCACCAACCGGAGCATAAGTAGAAGAAAGTCGGTTAAAGTCAATACGCCGATCGCGAACAAAGGAACTGGCGGCACCTCAGGAAATACAAAGAAGAGTCGCTAGATCTTGGATGTACCCTGCCTGTATCTGGGGGGGTGCTCAAATCAGCATAAGGGTCGGTATGGAGAATGGCGCTAAATTCCTCGAAGAGCGGGCAGACCTCATCATGACCAAATCGGAAGACATATAAAGAGGGGTCCCAACATGTGATAGCAGCTCGGAGTAAGCTCTCGTCTAGAGGCATACGACGCAATGTAAAGAGGTCTGTCAATCTGTGACACTCGAAGTTGAGTCGATCAATACTGGAAAGAGAATCCATCCACGGGTCTAGAATGTCAGAACTTATGGGAGCCATGAAGAAGGAAAGGGAAAATAGAAGAAGAGTGTGAATAGGGAAAAGAAAAAAAGGGACCTATAGAGTTTCAAATGGGCATTAAAATGAGCAAATGGCACTTTATATAAGAAAATGGCCCAAACCGACACTCGATGAAAAGTGGCAGCACTCAGTGAGTGCCGGTCAGCCTCTCTGAGTGCCGGCCAGAGTTTAAAATATTCATGGGTCAATTTGTAATTTGAATCAACCCAAACCTGCCTAGAAATTTGAACAAGAGTATCACCATTCCATCATTCAAGCACCATTCATCAATAAGAAAATAAAGTCATTCATGTTTTGAGTAAACAAAGGAGAATAAAGTCTAAAGTTAAAACAGTAATCAGGCATGAGTATAAGTAGAATTAAAAATTGGCACATAGGCCACCATGTATGTAATACCCGCTATTTTTAAATATTTATTTCCCAAGATGAATAAGTGTTTTTATGTTGTTATTATAATATTCAGTATTTATAGAACTCGATTATAAATTTTTAGAATTTTTAGAAACAGAATTTTAGCAGATTTGTGAATATCTGGTATATTTGGACCAGTTATGATTTTATTGCTCATCCAACCAAACATGGCCCTAAGGAAATAATTATCCTTTGATCATTTAACTCTTGGTAATTGCAAGGTGAGGTCCCTCCTTGGTTCCTATATATATGGGACCATTCCATTACATTTATCCTTAGACTTATGAGGTGGAGAAGTTATCCTAACACACACGCTAACACCAAGAACACCAAGAACACACACACAAACACCAAGAACACCAAGAACACACACACAAACACCAAGAACACCAAGAACACACCTAGTACACCAAGAACATACCTAGTACACCAAGAACACCAATAACACACATAGTACACCAAGAACACCAAGAACGCTATTTGAAGCCGGAATTTTATATTCGAAGATTCTTCGGGTTTTCTCGGCATTATTATTCTGCGAATTTAGGTGAGTCTCCAACTCACTCAGCTATATATATTACACTTTGTTATGAACACATGATTATGATTATGATTATGATTATGATTTATATTAATTATGTGATGCTTATACGTATTATATTACGTATTTTGATAAATACAGCATAAATACGATAAACTGGTATTTTCAAATACGACTGGAATCGAGATGGATTCTTAATGAGGATCGAAAACTCTTAACTTCCAACATGAATACTCATTTATTTGATCTCACGGAACTTTTATAAATTCGGTTATGGACGTACAAAACTGGAAAATGACCAAAATACCCTTGTGATCTATTTTCACTTAAATCGACTGAAATCAAGATATTTTCTTAACGGGGATCGAAAACTCTTAACTTACAACATGAATACTTATTTATTTGATCTCACGTAACTTTTATGTTTTTGGATCCTGACTTATAAACTGGAAAATGACCAAAATACCCCTGTGCCCTATTTTTACTAGAATCATACACGATGTCTAATATTTCATTCTAGTTCTGGTATGTTGCTATGTGTAAAACCCTGTATTTTCCTTGTATTTTTTATATCCTTTTGATATATGTTGAGATAATAATGAGATTGAAAAGCCGACGTGCATAGTAGTGGGTCTGTCGACCACAATGGTCGATACTATTTATGATTGGTACGTATAAATGCGGTCACGAAGACCGTAACATATGGGTCGAGTGGGCCAGAGTAACATATGGGGCGAGTGGGCCAGAGTAACATATTGGGCGAGTTGGCCAGAGTAACATATTGGGCGAGTTGGCCAGAGTAACATATTGGGCGAGTGGGCCAGAGTAACATATGGGGCGAGTGGGCCAGAGTAACATATAAGGCGAGTTGGCCAGAGTAACATATGGGGCGAGTGGGCCAGAGTAACATATGGGGCGAGTTGGCCAGAGAATATATTGGGCGAGTTGGCCAGAGTAACATATTGGGCGAGTTGGCCAGAGTAACATATTGGGCGAGTTGGCCAGAGTAACATATTGGGCGAGTTGGCCAGAGTAACATATTGGGCGAGTTGGCCAGAGTAAAGTATTGGGCGTGTTGGCCAGGATGTATCAGGGGCGTGTTGGCCAAAGTATATAGGGGCGTTTGGCTAGATTATATGGGACTGCGTGTCAAGAGTGAACAGACCGTAGGTATGGGACTGCGTGTCTGATTAATGTGGACCCAAGAGTCTATGTTATGTATTGGGAGATTTGGGACGATGTCCGTTGTTAGATATTGGGTTGGTGCATACATGCATATGAACGATGAGATGATCCTTTTTATTGATGTTGTTATATGCTACATATCTTTAGATACTCTGTTAGTATTTGCATTCACTCGGCTTTCGTAGCTGACGGCGTTTTATGCCGCTGGATATTCGACGTCCAGCTGGCCAGGGTTATGAGTATGTAGGTGATGCATACATGGACAAGGGCCACGAGGATGGAGCCTACGATGATGGAGACTATGCCGGTGCTGAATACTACGCAAGCTGAAGGCTGGAAGTTGTGCCGTAGTTAGCTCGTGTTTATGTTTAGAGACTTCTGAAATAGTTACGTTTATTATCGGCGTATGTTGCCGTAATACTTTATTTATACTTCTGCAATACTTATGGGTTGTAATAGTTAGTATTTAACTTTGGTTTTATATATCGAACTGAGAACTTCCAAATGTGTGGTTTGAATCATTTCTCTGATGGTTCGACTTTGGTCGTGGACAATGTGGTGACTTTCAACTGTCATGGCCTACGGGTCCAAAAAAAGGAATTTATTTTCTCTATTTTTGCTACTGCGGGGCGTGACAGGATTTTTTAGGATTTTTAAAAAATCCTGTCACGCCCCGCAGTAGCAAAAATAGAGAAAATAAATTCCTTTTTTTGGACCCGTAGGCCATGACAGTTGAAAGTCACCATATTGTCCATAACCAAAGTCAAACCATCAGAGTAATGATTCAAACTACACATTGGAATGTTCTAGGGTTGATATATATAATCAGAGTTCAATACTAACTATTACAAACCATAAGTATCGCAGAAGTACAAATAAAGTATTACGACAGCATATGCCGATTATAAACTTAACTATTACAACGGTCTCTAAATCATAGGCATAAACTATCAACAGCAAGCTCCAAGTCTTCAGCTTGCGTAGTAGTCATCTCCAGCGTAGCCTCCGTCATCGTAGGCTCCATCCTCGTGGCCCCTATCCATGTATACATCACCTGCATACTCATAACCCTCGCCAGCTGGACGTCGAATATCCAGCGGCATAAAACGCCGTCAGCTACGAGTGAATGCAAATACTAACAGAGTATCTATAGATGGCAACATATATAAACAACATCATTAAAAGGATCATCTCATCGTTCGCATGCATGTATGCACCAACTTAATATCCACCAACGGACATCGTCCCAATCTCCTAATACATAACATAGACTCTTGGGTCTACATTAATCAGACACGTAGTCCCATACCTACGGTCTGTCAAACCAGACACACAGTCCCATATAATCTAGCCAAATGCCCCGATATACTTTGGCCAACACGCCCCTGATACATCCAGGCCAACACGCCCAATACTTTACTCTGGCCAAATCGCCCAATATGTTACTCTGGCCAACTCGCCTAATATGTTACTCTGGCCAACTCGCCCAATATATTCTCTGGCCAACTCGCCCCATATGTTACTTTGGCCCACTCACCCCATATGTTACTCTGGCCAACTCGCCTCATATGTTACTCTGGCCCACTCGCCCCATATGTTACTCTGGCCCACTCGCCCCATATGTTACTCTGGCCAATTCGCCCCATATGTTACGGTCTTCGTGACCGCATTTAAACGTACCAATCATAAATAGTATCGACCATTGTGGTCGACAGACCCACTACTATGCACGTCGGCTTTTCAATCTCATTATTATCTCAACATATATCAAAAGGATATATAAAAAAACAAGGAAAATACAGGGTTTTACACATAGCAACATTCAAACCAGAACTAGAATGAAATATTAGACATCGTGTATGATTCTAGTAAAAATAGGGCACAGGGGTATTTTGGTCATTTTCCAGTTTATAAGTCAGGATCTGAAAACATAAAAGTTACGTGAGATCAAATAAATAAGTATTCATGTTGTAAGTTAGGAGTTTTCGATCCCCGTTAAGAAAATATCTTGATTTCAGTCGATTTAAGTGAAAATAGATCACAAGGGTATTTTGGTCATTTTCCAGTTTTGTACGTCCACAACCGAATTTTATAAAAGTTCTGTGAGATTAAATAAATAAGTATTCATGTTGGAAGTTAAGAGTTTTCGATCCTTATTAAGAATCCATCTCGATTCCAGTCGTATTTGACAATACCAGTTTATCGTATTTATGCCGTATTTGAAAAACCAGAATACTGTATTTATACTATATCATAATACTGTATTGTACTATATCAGAATACCCTATTTATACGTCCAAAAAAATATAAATACGTAATATAATACGTATAAGTATCACATAATTAATATAAATCATAATCATATGATCATAACAAAGTGTAATATAAATAGCTGAGTGAGTTGGAGACTCACCTAAATTCGCAGAATAATAATGCCGAGAAAACCCGAAGAATCTTCGAATATTAAATTCCGGCTTCAAATAGCATTCTTGGTGTTCTTGGTGTACTAGGTGTGTTCTTGGTGTTCTTGGTGTACTAGGTGTGTTCTTGGTGTTCTGTGTAAGCATTAGGATAACTTCTCAACCTCATAAGTCTAAGGATAAATGTAATGGAATGGTCCCATATATATAGGAACCAAGGAGGGACCTCACCTTGCAATTACCAAGAGTTAAAGGATCACAGGATAATTATTTCCTTAGGGCCATGTTTGGTTGGATGAGCAATAAAATCATAACTGGTCCAAATATACCAGATATTCACAAATCTGCTAAATTTATGTTTCTAAAAATTCTGAAAATTTATAAACGAGTTCTATAAATACTGAATATTATAATAACAACATAAAAACACTTATTCATCTTGGGAAATAAATATTTAAAAATAGCGGGTATTACAGCATCCCCCACTAACTGAAGATTTCGTCCCCGAAATCCGAACTAAGCATCGTTGAACAACTCTGGGTACTTGTCACGCATCTCTGACTCTAGCTCCCATGATGCTTCTCCTTCGTCGTGAAACTTCCACTGGATCTTTACCAACGGAATTTCCTTACTTCTCAGCTTCTTAATTCCCCAATCCAGAATTCGCACTGGTCCTTCATGAAATGACACATTATCGTTAAGCTCAATGTCCTCAAAGTTGATCTCATGACTCGGATTGTGAGCACACTTTCTTAACATGCTAACATGAAACACGTTGTGTACTCCTGACATCTTAGGCGGTAACGCGAGTCGGTAGGAAACTTTTCCTACACGTTCAAGGATCTCAAATGGTCCAATGAAACGCGGTGCTAGCTTTCCTCTCTTCTGCCCAAATCTGACAATTCCTCGCACCGGAGATACCTTGAGTAGCACATGATCTCCAACACTGAATTCCAAACTCCTGCGACATTTATCTGCGTAACTCTTGTGTCTACTTTGCGCCGTTCGCATCCTTTCTTTCACGATCTAGATCATCTCGTTAGTTTCCCGAACTAATTCAGCTCCAAGCAGTGGATTGTCTCCAACCTCTGCCCAACACAAAGGTGATGGGCACGGTCTTCCGTATAATGCCTCAAAGGGTGCCATTCCTATGCTCGAGTGGTGACTGTTATTGTACGCAAATTCTATCAGCGGTAGATGAGTCTCCCATGAGCTCTCAAAATCAATAACACACGCTCGAAGCATTCCTCCATCACTTGGTTAACTCGTTCAGTCTGCCCAACAGTCTGTGGATGAAAGGCAGTGCTTAAGTTTAACGAAGTCCCTAATGCTGTCTGTAGACTTTTCCAAAACTCTGCAGTGAATCTTGAATCACGGTCTGATACGATTGATACAGGTACACCGTGTAGTCGCATAACTTGTTGTATGTACATCCGACTCAAACGTTCAATTGGATACGACATACTATAAGCTATGAAATGCGCCGATTTGGTAAGTCGATCCACAACTACCCAAATAGCATCGTGGTTTTGCTGAGACCTTGGCAAACCTACCACGAAATCCATAGTTATATGTTTCCACTTCCATCCGGGAACTGGTAATGGTTGTAGAAGTCCTGGAGGCTTTCGATGTTCCGCCTTCACTTGCTTGCACGTGAGACATTGAGACACGTGTTCCGCAACTTCTCGTTTCATTCCTTCCCACCAGAAGTTTCTCTTCAAATCTTTGTAAATCTTTGTGCCTCCTGGGTGGATAGTCATTCGCGACTTGTGCGCTTCGTCCATTATGTCTTTTCTAAGATTATCTTCATCTGGCACACAAAGTCTGCCTCTGCATCTGCATCTGAGTGCTCCATCTGAACAAATACTCCAATTCTCTGGTTCCTTCACTGCATTGCTCGCGAACCACTCTTGAACTCCTTCGTTCTTCCTCTATGCTTCAAGGATACGACTGATGAGTGTCGGTTATACTACCAAACATCCAAAGTGTCTTCCTTCACCTGAATCTGAGGCTTGAATACCGAATTTAGCCAAAGTTCCCAATGCTTGCCATTCTTTGATCATAAGAGAAGCTATTATTATCCTCCTGGGTTTCCGACTTAAAGCATCGGCTACTACGTTTGCTTTCCCAGGGTGATACTGTAATGTGAAATCATAGTCTTTCAATAATTCCATCCAACGTCGTTGCCTCATGTTCAACTCCTTTTGAGAAAACAAGTATCTCAGGCTTTTGTGATCTGAGAACAGATCGAACTTCTCGCCGTAGAGATAATGCCTCCAAATCTTGAGAGCAAAAACAATCGCGGCTAGTTCGAGGTCATGCGTTGGATAATTCAACTCGTGAGGCTTCAACTGCCGTGATCCGTATGCAATAACCTTTCCATCTTGCATCAGAACACATCCGAGTCCTTGGTGTGATGCGTCGCTATAAATGGTGAACTGCTCACCGCTCTGAGGTATCGCAAGCACTGGCGCTGTAGTCAATCTCTCCCTCAATTCTTAGAATGCTCGTTCATGCTTGTTACCCCATTCAAACTTCAAATCCTTCTTCGTTAGTCCGGTAAGAGGAGCTGCAATCTTGGAGAATCCTTCCACAAATCTCCGGTAGTATCCAGCTAGACCAAGAAAACTTCTGACTTCCGTTGAAGTGGTTGGTATATTCCAATCCAGAACTGCGTCTGTCTTTGACGAGTCTATTGCTATTCCATCTCGTGAGACAACATGTCCTAGGAACTTGACTTCCTTCAGCCAAAACTCGCACTTACTGAACTTCACATACAGTTGGTTATCTCGAAGGGTCTGTAGTGCGATCCTTACATGTCCCTCATGTTCCTCCTTGGTCTTGGAGTAGATCAGAATATCGTCTATGAACATGATAATAAACTGGTCCAAGTAGGGCCTAAATGCTCTATTCATTAGGTCCATGAATACCGCTGGGGCGTTGGTTAATTCAAAAGACATAACCAAGAATTCATAATGCCCATACCTCATCCTGAAAGCAGTCTTTGAAATATCCTCGGGTCGAACCAACAATTGGTGATATCCGGATCGTAGGTCGATCTTCGAGAAAGTCGTCGCTCCTTGCAACTGATCAAACAGATCATCGATTCTAGGGAGTGGGTACTTATTCTTAATCGTGACCTTGTTGAGCTCCCTATAGTCGATACAAAGTCGCTGAGTTCCGTCCTTCTTCTTAACAAATAACACCGGTGCTCCCCAAGGTGACGTGCTGGGTCGAACGAACTTGAGATCTTCTAGCTCTTGCACTTGCTTCTTCAGTTCTTGCATCTCCGTTGGTGCCATCCGATAAGGAGCCTTCGATTTCGGTGAAGTGCTAGGTACTAACTCGATACAGAAATCAATCTCCCGCTTAGGTGGCAGTCCAATAATACTCTGAAACACATCCTCAAAGTCTCGGACTATAGGAATCTGTGCAACAGTGAGTTCCGAACTCGATCTCTCGATAGCTGCTAGACGGCTAGTGAGAAAAGCATCGCTAGAGGGGTTGCATTGAAAATCAAAAGACAGACTTCCTGGTACCAAAAAGGTAATCATCCTATTGGCACAGTCCAACTTGGCACAATACTTCGTGAACCAATCAAATCCTAAGATGATGTCAAATTCCCTCATTGACAAAATGATTAGATCTGTGGGAAGAATTCTATCCTCGAGGGTTAAAGTACAGTCCTTGCACACTTTCCCTAATTTTATGGTTACTCCCAAAGGTGATACTGCATTCAGGGCTACATCAAGCGCCTGGGGTAATAAACCCAAAAGTTTAGCAATTCCGATAGCAACAAACGAATTTGAAGCACCAGTATCAAATAGAACTTTAACTCGAGTGCTGAATAACGTAAGAGTACCTTCCATGTTCTGCTGTTCAGTCTCATCAAATCCCGCATTCTCTGGAAGAATAGCATTCATGCGAGCCTGTCTAACTTGGCCCTGAGCAACTGGTCTATTGTATGCCCTATGGGGTGCTCTGCAATCCTTGCTGATGTGGCCATGCTTGTTACAGTTGTAACAGAGAACGCTCGCCCTGTTGTAGTTCTTGGAAGCTCGGCAATCCTTAGCCAAATGACCTGGCTTTTCGCAATTAAGGCATCCACCAGTATTGCCTCCAGTAGCAGCAGGGAGTCCTTGTGAAGGAGGAGCTTGGTTCACACCATAGCGATTATGAGAAAACGCAGGTTGTTGCTACTTTTCTCCAGTCCAGTTACACTTGTTACCTTGGAACCACATCGAAGGTCTTGGTCCTTGGTTACCCCTCGGTGGTCGATTCCCAAAACGTCATTGCTCCTGACCGTTAATGTCTTCATGACCAATTGCCATTCCCACCATGGCTTTGAAGGTTTAACCCTGATGATTCAACGTCATCCGTTGTAGTGGCAACGAAAGACCTTAGTGATACTGCTTGTTCTTCTTCTCTGGAGTATCAATCATATGCAGAGCAAATCGAGACAATCGTTCGAACTGTACCGTATACTCCCTTACGGTAAGGTTCCCTTGCCTCAGCTCGATGAATTCTCTCTCCTTCCTGTTCTTCTCTGTCTGAGGAAAGTAGTTCTCCAAAAATAATCCCTTAAAGGTGATCCATGGCATTCTCCCGGCAGTATCTTTTCCTACGGTCGCCTTCTTCGATTCCCACCAATCGGCAGCCGCATAAGTCAACTGGAATGTCGCCAGTCGACGCTTCTCTATCTCATTGCATCCCAGGGTGTCGAAGATTGCTTCCATCTCTCGGAGCCACTGTTCTGCCTGCCACGGCTCAGTATTCCCGTCAAACTTCTCCGCACGAAAGTGACGAAAATGCTCCACTATTCTATCTTCAACTGGCCGCAGGGGTGGTCCATGATTATTTTCGATGTGCATGTTAGGATTGTTGATCCGTTCCATCCTACGCACAAAGGCTTCGAACAGTCCAGTCGGATCAGCAGCTTGGGGTGCTTGGGGGATGTCCTCAATCTGAGCGGGACGATTCCGAGTAGGCATTCCTGCCATCGATGCAGTAAGGTTGGGTACCAATACAGACATCTCTCGGTTAGTCGTCAACCCAAAATAGTCATAGAAAATAATTCCGAAATTATACGTAGTAGTTATAGAAAAATAATTCGCAACTAAATAAAATAGTAGCTATAACTAGCATCACATTAATAGCACGGAGAATTCCATAGGGACGATCTCCAAAACACAAACTTAGAGTCAACCCTTATCTCAAGGAATCTTAGGTTCAACTCAAGAAATGTTGGACAATTGGTGAACGCGACTACTAACGGGGATCGAAAACTCTTAACTTACAATATGAATACTTATTTATTTTATCTCACGTAACTTTTATGTTTTCGGATCCTGACTTATAAACTGGAAAATGACCAAAATACCCCTGTGCCCTATTTTTACTAGAATCATACACGATGTCTAATATTTCATTCTAGTTATGGTTTGAATGTTGCTATGTGTAAAATCCTGTATTTTCCTTGTATTTTTTATATCCTTTTGATATATGTTGAGATAATAATGAGATTGAAAAGCCGACGTGCATAGTAGTGGGTCTGTCGACCACAATGGTCGATACTATTTATGATTGGTACGTATAAATGCGGTAACAAAGACCGTAACATATGGGGCGAGTGGGCCAGAGTAACATATGGGGCGAGTGGGCCAGAGTAACATATTGGGCGAGTTGGCCAGAGTAACATATTGGGCGAGTTGGCCAGAGTAACATATTGGGCGAGTTGGCCAGAGTAACATATTGGGCGAGTTGGCCAGAGTAACATATTCGGCGAGTTAGCCAGAGTAACATATGGGGCGAGTTGGCTAGAGTAACATATTGGGCGAGTTGGCCAGAGTAACATAAGGGCGAGTTGGCCAGAGTAACATATGGGGCGAGTGGGCCAGAGTAACATATGGGGCGAGTGGGCCAGAGTAACATATTGGGCGAGTTGGCCAGAGTAACATATTGGGCGAGTTGGCCAGAGTAACATATTGGGCGAGTTGGCCAGAGTAAAGTATTGGGTATGTTGGCCAGGATGTATCAGGGGCGTGTTGGCCAAAGTATATCGGGGCGTTTGGCTAGATTATATGGGACTGCGTGTCAAGAGTGAACAGACCGTAGGTATGGAACTACGTGTCTGATTAATGTGGACCCAAGAGTCTATGTTATGTATTGGGAGATTTGGGACGATGTCCGTTGTTAGATATTGGGTTGGTGCATACATGCATACGAACGATGAGATGATCCTTTTTATTGATGTTGTTATATGCTACATATCTGTAGATACTCTGTTAGTATTTGCATTCACTCGGCTTTCGTAGCTGACGGCGTTTTATGCCGCTGGATATTCGACGTCCAGCTGGCCAGGGTTATGAGTATGTAGGTGATGCATACATGGACAAGGGCCACGAGGATGGAGCCTACGATGATGGAGACTATGCCGGTGCTGAATACTACGCAAGCTGAAGGCTGGAAGTTGTGCCGTAGTTAGCTCGTGTTTATGTTTAGAGACTTCTGAAATAGTTACGTTTATTATCGGTGTATGTTGCCGTAATACTTTATTTATACTTCTGCAATACATATGGGTTGTAATAGTTAGTATTTAACTTTGGTTTTATATATCGAACTTAGAACTTCCAAATGCGTGGTTTGAATCATTTCTCTGATGGTTCGACTTTGGTCGTGGACAATGTGGTGACTTTCAACTGTCATGGCCCACGGGTCCAAAAAAGAAATTTATTTTCTCTATTTTTGCTACTGCGGGGCGTGACAGGATTTTTGGTATCAAAGCAAAAATCCTGTCACGCCCCGCAGTAGCAAAAATAGAGAAAATAAATTCCTTTTTTGGACCCGTAGGCTTCGTTAAACTTGAGCACTGCCTTTTATCCACAGACTGATGGGCAGACTGAACGAGTTAACCAAGTGATGGAGGACATGCTTCGAGCGTGTGTTATTGATTTTGAGAGCTCATGGGAGACTCATCTACCGCTGATAGAATTTGCGTACAATAACAGTCACCACTCGAGCATAGGAATGGCACCCTTTGAGGCATTATACGGAAGACCGTGCCGATCACCTTTGTGTTGGGAAGAGGTTGGAGACAATCAACTACTTGGACCTGAATTAGTTCGAGAAACTAACGAGAAGATCCAGATCGTGAAAGAAAGGATACGAACGGCGCAGAGTAGACACAAGAGTTATGTAGATAAACGTCGCAGGAGTTTGGAATTCAGTGTTGGAGATCATGTGCTACTCAAGGTATCTCCGGTGCGAGGAATTGTCAGATTTGGGCAGAAGAGAGGAAAGCTAGCACCGCGTTTCATTGGACCATTCGAGATCCTTGAACGTGTAGGAAAAGTTGCCTACCGACTCGCGTTACCGCCTAAGATGTCAGGAGTACACAACGTGTTTCATGTTAGCATGTTAAGAAAGTGTGCTCACAATCCGAGTCATGAGATCAACTTAGAGGACATTGAGGTTAACCATAATGTGTCATTTCATTAAGGACTAGTGCGAATTCTGGATTGGGGAATTAAGAAGCTGAGAAGTAAGGAAATTCTGTTGGTAAAGATCCAGTGGAAGTTTCACGACAAAGGAGAAGCATCATGGGAGCTAGAGTCAGAGATGCGTGAGAAGTACCCGGAGTTGTTCAACGATGCTTAGTTCGGATTTCGGGGACGAAATCTTCAGTTAGTGGGGGATGATGTAATACCCGCTATTTTTAAATATTTATTTCCTAAGATGAATAAGTGTTTTTATGTTGTTATTATAATATTCAGTATTTATAGAACTCGATTATAAATTTTCAGAATTTTTAGAAACAAAAATTTAGCAGATTTGTGAATATGTGGTATATTTGGACCAGTTATGATTTTATTGCTCATCCAACCAAACATGGCCCTAAGGAAATAATTATCCTTTGATCCTTTAACTCTTGGTAATTGCAAGGTGAGGTCCCTCCTTGGTTCCTATATATATGGGACCATTCCATTACATTTATCCTTAGACTTATGAGGTTGAGAAGTTATCCTAATGCACACACAAACACCAAGAACACCAAGAACACACACACAAACACCAAGAACACCAAGAACACACACACAAACACCAAGAACACCAAGAACACACCTAGTACACCAAGAACACCAAGAACACACCTAGTACACCAAGAACACCAAGAACACACATAGTACACCAAGAACACCAAAAACGCTATTTGAAGTCGGAATTTTATATTCGAAGATTCTTCGGGTTTTATCGGCATTATTATTCTGCGAATTTAGGTGAGTCTCCAACTCACTCAGCTATTTATATTACACTTTGTTATGAACACATGATTATGATTATGATTATGATTATGATTTATATTAATTATGTGATGCTTATACGTATTATATTACGTATTTAGATTTTTATACGTATAAATACAGCATAAATACGATAAACTAGCATTTTCAAATACGACTGGAATCGAGATGGATTCTTAATGAGGATCGAAAACTCTTAACTTCCAACATGAATACTTATTTATTTAATCTCACGGAACTTTTATAAATTCGGTTATGGACGTACAAAACTGGAAAATGACCAAAATACCCTTGTGATCTATTTTCACTTAAATCGACTGAAATCAAGATATTTTCTTAACAGGGATCGAAAACTCTTAACTTACAACATGAATACTTATTTATTTGATCTCACGTAATTTTTATGTTTTCGGATCCTGACTTATAAACTGGAAAATGACCAAAATACCCCTGTGCCCTATTTTTACTAGAATCATACACGATGTCTAATATTTCATTCTAGTTCTGGTTTGAATGTTGCTATGTGTAAAACCCTGTATTTTCCTTGTTTTTTTTATATATCCTTTTGATATATGTTGAGATAATAATGAGATTGAAAAGCCGACGTGCATAGTAGTGGGTCTGTCGACCACAATGGTCGATACTATTTATGATTGGTACGTATAAATGCGGTCACGAAGACCGTAACATATGGGGCGAGTGGGCCAGAGTAACATATGGGGCGAGTTGGCCAGAGTAACATATTGGGCGAGTTGGCCAGAGTAACATGTTGGGCGAGTTGGCCAGAGTAACATATGGGGCGAGTGGGCAAGAGTAACATATAGGGCGAGTTGGCCAGAGAATATATTGGGCGAGTTGGCCAGAGTAACATATTGGGCGAGTTGGCTAGAGTAACATATTGGGCGAGTTGGCCAGAGTAAAGTATTGGGCGTGTTGGCCAGGATGTATCAGGGACGTGTTGGCTAAAGTATATCGGGGCGTTTGGCTAGATTATATGGGACTGCGTGTCAAGAGTGAACAGACTGTAGGTATGGAACTACGTGTCTGATTAATGTGGACCCAAGAGTCTATGTTATGTATTGGGAGATTTGGGACGATGTCTGTTGTTAGATATTGGGTTGGTGCATACATGCATACGAACGATGAGATTATCCTTTTTATTGATGTTGTTATATGCTACATATCTGTAGATACTCTGTTAGTATTTGCATTCACTCGGCTTTCGTAGCTGACGGCGTTTTATGCTACTGGACATTCGACGTCCAGCTGGCTAGGGTTATGAGTATGTAGGTGATGCATACATGGACAAGGGCCACGAGGATGGAGCCTACGATGATGGAGACTATGCCGGTGCTGAATACTACACAAGCTGAAGGCTGGAAGTTGTGCCGTAGTTAGCTCGTGTTTATGTTTAGAGACTTCTGAAATAGTTACGTTTATTATCGGCGTATGTTGCCGTAATACTTTATTTATACTTCTGCAATACTTATGGGTTGCAATAGTTAGTATTTAACTTTGGTTTTATATATCGAACTTAGAACTTCCAAATGCGTGGTTTGAATCATTTCTCTGATGGTTCGACTTTGGTCGTGGACAATGTGGTGACTTTCAACTGTCATGGCCTACGGGTCCAAAAAAGGAATTTATTTTCTCTATTTTTGCTACTGCGGGGCGTGACATTAGGATAACTTCTCAACCTCATAAGTCTAAGGATAAATGTAATGGAATGGTCCCATATATATAGGAACCAAGGAGGGACCTCACCTTGCAATTACCAAGAGTTAAAGGATCAAAGGATAATTATTTCCTTAGGGCCATGTTTGGTTGGATGAGCAATAAAATCATAACTGGTGTTACAACTGCAACAAGCATGGCCACATCAGCAAGGATTGCAGAGCACCTCATAAGGCATACAACAGACCAGTTGCTCAGGGCCAAGTTGGACAGGCTCGCATGAATGCTATTCTTCCAGAGAATGCGGGATTTGATGAGACTGAACATCAGAACATGGAAGGTACTCTTACGTTATTCAGCACTCGAGTTAAAGTTCTATTTGATACTGGTGCTTCGAATTCGTTTGTTGCTATCGGAATTGTTAAACTTTTGGGTTTAGTACCCCAGGCGCTTGATGTAGCCCTGAATGCGGTATCACCTTTGGGAGTAACCGTAAAATTAGGGAAAGTGTGCAAGGACTGTACTTTAACCCTCGAGGATAGAATTCTTCCCATAGATCTAATCGTTTTGTCAATGAGGGAATTTGACATCATCTTAGGATTTTATTGGCTCACGAAGTATTGTGCCAAGTTGGACTGTGCCAATAGGATGATTACCTTTTTGGTACCAGAAAGTCAGTCTTTTGATTTTCAATGCAACCCCTCTAGCGATGCTTTTCTCACTAGCCGTCTAGCAGCTATCGAGAGCTCGAGTTCGGAACTCACTGTTGCACAGATTCCTGTAGTCCGAGACTTTGAGGATGTGTTTCAGAGTATTATTGGACTGCCACCTAAGCGGGAGATTGATTTCTGTATCGAGTTAGTGCCTGGCACTTCACCAAAATTGAAGGCTCCTTATCGGATGGCACCAACGGAGATGCAAGAACTGAAGAAGCAAGTTCAAGAGCTAGAAGATCTCAAGTTCGTTCGACCCAGCACGTCACCTTGGGGAGCACCGGTGTTATTTGTTAAGAAGAAGGACGAAACTCAGCGACTTTGTATCGACTATAGGGAGCTCAACAAGGTCACGATTAAGAATAAGTACCCACTCCCTAGAATTGATGATCTATTTGATTAGTTGCAAGGAGCGACGACTTTCTCGAAGATCGACCTACGATCCGGATATCACCAATTGTTGGTTCGACCTGAGGATATTTCAAAGACTGCTTTCAGGACGAGGTATGGGCATTATGAATTCTTGGTTATGTCTTTTGGATTAACCAACGCCCCAGCGGTATTCATGGACCTAATGAATAGAGTATTTAGGCCCTACTTGGACCAGTTCATTATCGTGTTCATAGACGATATTCTGATCTACTCCAAGACCAAGGAGGAACATGAGGGACATGTAAGGATCGCACTACAGACCCTTCGAGATAACCAACTGTATGCGAAGTTCAGTAAGTGCGAGTTTTGGCTGAAGGAAGTCAAGTTCCTAGGACATGTTGTCTCACGAGATGGAATAGCAGTAGACTCGTCAAAGACAGACGCAGTTCTGGATTGGAATATACCAACCACTACAACGGAAGTCAGAAGTTTTTTTGGTCTAGCTGGATACTACCGGAGATTTGTGGAAGGATTCTCCAAGATCGCAGCTCCTCTTACCGGACTAACGAAGAAGGATTTGAAGTTTGAATGGGGTAACAAGCATGAACGAGCATTCCAAGAATTGAAGGAAAGATTGACTACAGCGCCTGTGCTTGCGATACCTAAGAGCGGTGAGCAGTTCACCATTTATAGCGACGCATCACACCAAGGACTCGGATATGTTCTGATGCAAGATGGAAAGGTTATTGCATATGGATCACGGCAGTTGAAGCCTCACGAGTTGAATTATCCAATGCATGACCTCGAACTAGCCGCGATTGTTTTTGCTCTCAAGATTTGGAGGCATTATCTCTACGGCGAGAAGTTCGATCTGTTCTCAGATCACAAAAGCCTGAGATACTTGTTCTCTCAAAAGGAGTTGAACATGAGGCAACGACGTTGGATGGAATTATTGAAAGACTATGATTTCACATTGCAGTATCACCCTGGGAAAGCAAACGTAGTAGCCGATGCTTTAAGTCGGAAACCCAGGAGGATAATAGTAGCTTCTCTTATGATCAAAGAATGGCAAGCATTGGGAACTTTGGCTGAATTCGGTATTCAAGCCTCAGATTCAGGTGAAGGACGACACTTTGGATGTTTGGTAGTACAACCGACACTCATCAGTCGTATCCTTGAAGCACAGAGGAAGAACGAAGGACTTCAAGAATGGTTCGCAAGCAATGCAGTGAAGGAACCAGAGAATTGGAGTATTGGTTCAGATGGAGCACTAAGATGCAGAGGCAGACTTTGTGTGCCAGATGAAGATAATCTTAGAAAAGACATAATGGACAAAGCGCACAAGTCGCGAATGACTATCTACCCAGGAGGCACAAAGATGTACAAAGATTTGAAGAGAAACTTCTGGTGGGAAGGAATGAAACGAGAAGTTGCGGAACACGTGTCTCAATGTCTCACGTGCAAGCAAGTGAAGGCGGAACATCAAAAGCCTCCAGGACTTCTACAACCATTACCAGTTCCCGGATGGAAGTGGGAACATATAACTATGGATTTCGTGGTAGGTTTGCCAAGGTCTCAGCAAAACCACGATGCTATTTGGGTAGTTGTGGATCGACTTACCAAATTGGCGCATTTCATAGCTTATAGTATGTCGTATCCAGTCGAACGTTTGAGTCGGATATACATATAACAAGTTGTGCGACTGCACGGTGTACCTGTATCAATCGTATCAGACTGTGATTCAGGATTCACTACAGAGTTTTGGAAAAGTCTACAGACAGCATTGGGGACTTCGTTAAACTTGAGCACTGCCTTTCATCCACAGACTGATGGGCAGACTGAACGAGTTAACCAAGTGATGGAGGACATGCTTCGAGCGTGTGTTATTGATTTTGAGAGCTCATGGGAGACTCATCTACCGCTGATAGAATTTGCGTACAATAACAGTCACCACTCGAGCATAGGAATGGCACCCTTTGAGGCATTATACGGAAGACCGTGCCGATCACCTTTGTGTTGGGCAGAGGTTGGAGACAATCAACTGCTTGGACCTGAATTAGTTCGAGAAACTAACGAGAAGATCCAGATCGTGAAAGAAAGGATGCGAACGGCGAGAGTAGACATAAGAGTTATGCAGATAAACGTCGCAGGAGTTTGGAATTCAGTGTTGGAGATCATGTGCTACTCAAGGTATCTCTGGTGCGAGGAATTGTCAGATTTGGGCAGAAGAGAGGAAAGCTAGCACCGCGTTTCATTGGACCATTTGAGATCCTTAAACGTGTAGGAAAAGTTGCCTACCGACTCGCGTTACCTCCTAAGATGTCAGGAGTACACAACGTGTTTCATGTTAGCATGTTAAGAAAGTGTGCTCACAATCCGAGTCATGAGATCAACTTTGAGGACATTGAGGTTAACGATAATGTGTCATTTCATGAAGGACCAGTGCGAATTCTGGATTGGGGAATTAAGAAGCTGAGAAGTAAGGAAATTCTGTTGGTAAAGATCCAGTGGAAGTTTCACGACGAAGGAGAAGCATCATGGGAGCTAGAGTCAGAGATGCGTGAGAAGTACCCGGAGTTGTTCAACGATGCTTAGTTCGGATTTCGGGGACGAAATCTTTAGTTAGTGGGGGATGATGTAATACCCGCTATTTTTAAATATTTATTTCCCAAGATGAATAAGTGTTTTTATGTTGTTATTATAATATTCAGTATTTATAGAACTCGATTATAAATTTTCAGAATTTTTAGAAACAGAAATTTAGCAGATTTGTGAATATCTGGTATATTTGGACTAGTTATGATTTTATTGCTCATCCAACCAAACATGGCCCTAAGGAAATAATTATCCTTTGATCCTTTAACTCTTGGTAATTGTAAGGTGAGGTCCCTCCTTGGTTCCTATATATATGGGACCATTCCATTACATTTATCCTTAGACTTATGAGGTTGAGAAGTTATCCTAACACACACACAAACACCAAGAACACCAAGAACACACACACAAACACCAAGAACACCAAGAACACACACACAAACACCAAGAACACCAAGAACACACACACAAAAAGAACACCAAGAACACACCTAGTACATCAAGAACACCAAGAACACATATAGTACACCAAGAACACCAAGAACGCTATTTGAAGCCTGAATTTTATATTCGAAGATTCTTCGGGTTTTCTCGGCATTATTATTCTGCAAATTTAGGTGAGTCTCCAACTCACTCAGCTATTTATATTACACTTTGTTATGAACACATGATTATGATTTTGATTATGATTATGATTTATATTAATTATGTGATGCTTATACGTATTATATTACGTATTTAGATAAATACAGCATAAATACGATAAACTGGTATTTTCAAATACGACTGGAATCGAGATGGATTCTTAATGAGGATCGAAAACTCATAACTTCCAACATGAATACTTATTTATTTAATCTCACAGAACTTTTATAAATTCGGTTATGGACGTACAAAACTGGAAAATGACCAAAATACCCTTGTGATCTATTTTCACTTAAATTGACTGAAATCAAGATATTTTCGTAACGGAGATCGAAAACTCTTAACTTACAACATAAATACTTATTTATTTGATCTCACGTAACTTTAATGTTTTCGGATCCTGACTTATAAACTGGAAAATGAACAAAATACCCCTGTGCCCTATTTTTACTAGAATCATACACGATGTCTAATATTTCATTCTAGTTCTGATTTGAATGTTGCTATGTGTAAAATCCTGCATTTTCCTTATTTTTTTATATCCTTTTGATATATGTTGAGATAATAATAAGATTGAAAAGCCGACGTGCATAGTAGTGGGTCTGTCGACCATAATGGTCGATACTATTTATGATTGGTATGTATAAATGCGGTCACGAAGACCGTAACATATGGGGCAAGTTGGCCAGAGTAACATATGGGGCGAGTGGGCCAGAGTAACATATTGGGCGAGTTGGCCAGAGTAATATATGGGGTGAGTGGGCCAGAGTAACATATGGGGCGAGTGGGCCAGAGTAACATATCGGGCGAGTTGGCCAGAGTAACATATGGGGCGAGTGGGCCAGAGTAACATATGGGGCGAGTTGGCCAGAGAATATATTGGGCGAGTTGGCCAGAGTAACATATTGGGCGAGTTGGCCAGAGTAACATATTGGGCGAGTTGGCCAGATTAAAGTATTGGGCTTGTTGGCCAGGATGTATCAGGGGCGTGTTGGCCAAAGTATATCGGGGCGTTTGGCTAGATTATATGGGACTGCGTGTCAAGAGTGAACAAACCGTAGGTATGGGACTACGTGTCTGATTAATGTGGACCCAAGAGTGTATGTTATGTATTGGGAGATTTGGGATGATGTCCGTTGTTAGATATTGGGTTGGTGCATACATACATACGAACGATGAGATGATCCTTTTTATTGATGTTGTTATATGCTACATATCTGTAGATACTCTGTTAGTATTTGCATTCACTCGGCTTTCGTAGCTGACGGCGTTTTATACCGCTGGATATTCGACGTCCAGCTGGCCAGGGTTATGAGTATGTAGGTGATGCATACATGGACAAGGGCCACGAGGATGGAGCCTACTATGATGGAGACTATGCCGGTGCTGAATACTACGCAAGCTGAAGGCTGGAAGTTGTGCCGTAGTTAGCTCGTGTTTATGTTTAGAGACTTCTGAAATAGTTACGTTTATTATCGGCGTATGTTGCCGTAATACTTTATTTATACTTCTGCAACACTTATGGGTTGTAATAGTTAGTATTTAACTTTGGTTTTATATATCGAACTTAGAACTTCCAAATGCGTGGTTTGAATCATTTCTCTGATGGTTCGACTTTGGTCGTGGACAATGTGGTGACTTTCAACTGTCATGGCCTACGGGTCCAAAAAAGGAATTTATTTTCTCTATTTTTGCTACTGCGGGGCGTGACAATGTATGAATACTATCAAGCCGCCTAAATAAATCCGCTAAAGAGAGAAAAGTTTGGAGTTCTCGTCCTCACAGGGACATAATATAAAAGAAAGAGAGATCGGCTATCCTCGACGGCAACAGGGATTTCTTCTAGGTGCCTGCGGAGCTGTTTGACTTCCCCCAGCCCTGCCATCTCCGCCATCTCCACCGTCACCTCCGTCACCGCCTTGGCCGCTGCCACCAGCCCCTCTTTGATAGCCGCCGCCTTGACCCAGTTGAAACTCTTGAATTTGCCTCCTCAAGGAAGCAAGCTCGGCCTCCTGAAAAGTCGAAATTAAATAAAGAATAAGTGAAGTAAAAAAGGGGAGAGAGGGGAAAGAAGAAAATGAATAAAAATGGTAATACCATAGCTCTGGCTTGAAGATCAGCAGTGGCCCTTGCTCCATCAGCCTGAAAAAAGAAGAAGAGAGTTTGTACACAGTTGTTAGTATAAAGATAAAATTTGAATCATGAAAAAGTAATAAAAAGGTTGTTTCCAGAAAGAGATTTACCCTCCATTCGCGTGTATGAACCCAATGCTGCATAGTATGTGCATATGATAGACCCTCCTCTGCATAATCTCTGGGGACTGTATCATATTGCAGAGGGATGGACACAACCTTCTGGGTATAAGGGGCCAGCTGGTACATGGTCTCCTGACCCATATGTTCCATGGGAACGTTCCAGTTCCACTGTGGGAGAGCTGGAGGGTTGGCAACCCCAGGGACAGGCTATGAAAAGGGGATTCAAGTCTATATGAGTAATTCTAGCAAAACAAAAGGAAAGTTTTAAAAGAAAATGAAAAAGAATGAAATATCTGTTACCCGGGTAACATCCATAAGAGGAAAGTTGTGCATGAGATAGTTTAATCTAAAGGCAGGATAACCATCTGGATCGTCCAAGAAGTTTGCAATGCCCTCCCCGTCTAGAGCAGCCACCAGATCATCATGATCCAAAGTCTCTGTACTCTTTATAGTCACCGGGAGAGCTCTCGGCACATACAAGGCCGAGGCTGCAAGGGATTGCCTGGTCACCCTCTCACCAAGGTACCACTCTCGACATGCCTCGCCTACCATCAAGATCCTTATTCTAGAAAAACCTACGGCAGCTTGAATTTCTGTGCTGGCCTCTGGAAGGGCCGCCTCCCAAGGATTCGACACCACATGAACCTCACGTAAGTTGATAAGGAGGTTTCTGTGGCCTACAAAGTCGTGGGCCCAGACCTTTCGGCCTGTCGGTCCTTTCTTCCATTTCAAACCCTGAGGTATGATCGCAGCCTCATTTTCCCGTGTACTGGGAGCCCTCATACAAAGGTATTCATGAGACCATATCTGCAAAAGAAAAAGAAAAAAATAGTGAATTCGGTTTTCAAAATAAAATCAGAGGAGATGAATAAAAAAAGGGGTGATTCAAATATAATAGCAAAATTTTACCTCCCAAGCTCTCCAATACCCGCCAGTAGAAGGTAAGTTTCCCCTGGAGACCTCACTCATGTGATTGTAAGAGTAGCTAGCCCTGCCCCTCCCCAGTTGTACTGGGAAATGTGGTCGATGTTTGCAAGAGAGGCCAGGTACCCGAGGTTGATCCTATCCCCCTTTGTGCTCATCAGTGAGCAACCCAACACATACATGATAAATGCCCTAGCCATCTGGTCGTCGATAAAGACCTGACCTTGAAGGTATCCAGAAACCATTTTGCGGGCACTATGAACTCTCCTAGGTGAGCCCCGAGTAAGTAAATAATTTCTTCATGGCGATTTTGGAGATCGTCATAGCGAGCAACTGGGAGGCTGCCAAAGGGGATGCCAGTAATCATAGCAAAATCCAGAGGAGTCATTGTCATCTCCCCGAATGGCATGTGGAATGTATTTGTTGTATCCCATCATCTCTCTGCTAAAGCTTGAATATGGGTCCTATTGTTTGAGCTCTTCTCTAAGAGTAATGCAAAAAGCCCAAACCCAGCATTGTTGACCATGGTTCTATCCTCATCAGAAAGCTCCTCGTACCACCTTCGGTAGTGAGCCACGCTCCCATGGGCTTTAAGAACAAATTCCGGAGTCTGCAAGAAAATGACAGAAGAAAAATAAGAGAGAGAAAGAAAGAAAATGAATGATTTTTTTTTAGAATATAAACAACTTGATTTCTTGTGTAAAAAGAAAAAAAATAAGTGGTGATCTCCGAGTCCAAGCAACTCAAATAAAGTTCTGATTTCCGGGTTTAAGTAACTCAATGATTTGAAAATAAGAAAATTCTTTCGAGTCTAAGTGATTTGTTGAAAATAAGAAAATTCTTTCGAGTCTAAGCGACTCATTGAAAATAAGAAAATTCTTTCGAGTCTAAGCGACTCGTTTGTTTTCAAGAAAAAAATAAGAAAGTTCTTTCGAGTCTAAGCGACTCGTTGTTTGAAAATAAGAAAATTCTTTCGAGTCTAAGTGGCTCGTTGTTTTAAAAAAAATTAATAAAAAAGTTCTTTCGAGTCTAAGGGACTCGTTAATTCAAGAAAAGAAAAAAATTCTTTCGAGTCTAAGCGACTCATTCAAAATATTTTTTTTTCTTTCGAGTCTAAGCGACTCGTTGAAAATAAGAAAATTCTTTCGAGTCTAAGAGACACTTTGTTTTCAAGAAAAATAAAAAAGGGTTCTTTTGAGTCCTAAGCAACTCGTTGATTCAAGAAAAGAAAAAAAATCTTTCGAGTCTAAGCGACTCGTTGAAAATAAGGAAATTCTTTCAAATCTAAGTAAATTGTTGAAAATAAGAAAATCCTTGAGTCTAAGCGACCCGTTGTTTTCAAGGAAAGAAAAGAAAAAAATTCTTTCGAGTCTAAGCGATTCATTGATCCTAAGCGACTCGTTGTTTTTAAGGAAAGAAAAGAAAAAAAATCTTTTGAGTCTAAGCGATTCGTTGATCCTAAGCGACTCGTTGTTTTTAAAGAAAAATAAGAAGAAGTTCTTTCGAGTCTAGGCGACTTGTTGCTTTCAAGAAAAAAATAATAAAAATTCTTGAGTCTAAGCGATTCATTGTTTTCAAGAAAAAAATAAGAAAATTCTTGAGTCTAAGCGACTCATTCGAGTCCAAGCGACTCATTATTTTCAAGAAAAAAATAAGAAAATTCTCGAGTCGAAGCGATTCATTGATTTGAAAATAAGAAAAATTCTTTCGAGTCCAAGCGACTCGCTTGTTTTCAAGAAAAAATAAAAAAGTTCTTCCGAGTCTGAAGCGACTCGTTGACAATAGGTTCTAAGTTTAGTAAAAGCATGGTCTACGTAAAATTTGATTACTTCGCGGGGTCAGTTCAACCCTCGTTAGCAATGGGCAAACGAGATAGAGGAATCCATGAGGATGGAAAATCAATGAATCCAAATAAGGGTGATAAACAAAAAGCACAATGCCGAGCATTGAACCGCAAATCATGGCAAGAAAAAAAAAAGAAAGAGAGAGGGGGGGTATCACAAATGAGTCTAAACACATTCGAATGCACAAAGTCGTAGGGGCATCCATACATGCATTATTCATCATACATTGCATAGCATTACATTATTCTATAATAAGCATAAAAAGGGGGTTTGGGGAGTATACCGATCTGTTGAAAGCTCGTGCCGAGACATGCGCCCCGGGGTTGGCAAGTAAAACTGATGAGTTATGGCCAGGGTGGGGTTTATTCTTCTTCTTGGGAGGGCCATAGGACCTTGAACCACTAGCCATTGTAGGATCTACAAGCAAAAGAGGAGGAAAGTTAAAGTTTCATATGGAATGTGTGGGGAAATATGAAGATGATCATGATTTCAAGTGTAAAATCAAGTAAAGTGGTGATCTTGATGATTAATGAAGTAGACATACCTTGTTTACTTGATGAATCTTGAGCAAAGAATCAAGAGGAAGAGAGTTTTGGAGAAAAATCCGAAATAAAAGAGGAATAGAATGAAAGAGAAAGAAGACAAATCAAGTTTTATGGACACTGCTAAACAGGCCGACACTCGACGAAAAGGCGCCGGCACTCAGTGAGTGCCACGCATCAGTTGATGGAATGCCAACCGACACTCAGTGAGTACCGCTCCTCCTCACCGAGTGCCGCCGCGTGTGCCAGGTGGCCCTTTTCCTCCTAATTTTCATATTTATAATAAGGACCACCGAATTTTGCTCCTATGTCCTCAAAGTTTTTCCCTGGTTTCGAAAGGACCCCCTGAGTTTGAAAAGTGAGTTCTTAAGCCCTTTTGCAAACCAAAATGACCCCTAATTGTGAGGAATTTTTGTCAAAAACAACCAGTTTCAGCAAATAAACTAAATTGAGTCAAATCAACTCCCTATATTGAAATTTTGATGTGATTGGAGTCTGATTGACTCCAGAATTATGAAAATTTGATTTCAATTGGAGTCTAATTGACTCCGAATTTTGGGACATTGAATAAATTGGAATCTAATCAGACTCTGGATTTTTTTGGAAATGAATTTGATTAGGAGTCTAATCAACCCCAATTTTGGGAAGTTGAACAAGTTAGAGTCTAATCGTCATCGGATTTTTAGTAATTTAATTTGATTGGAAATCTGATTGATTCTAGGTTTTGAAAGATTTGGTTTAATTGGAGTCTGATTGACTCCAGACTTTCAAAAATTGATTTGATTGGAGTCTGAACAACTCCGGATTTTGTAAATCGAATAATTTGGGCTCAACTGACTCCAGATTTTGAAAATTTTGATTTAAGTCTGCAGGACTCCGAATTTTTAGAATCTTGATTAAATTGGAATCTGATTAATTGCTAATTTTTTGAAAATCAATTTGACTTGAGCTTGATTGACTCTGAATTTTTGAAAATTGATTTGATTTGAGCATGAATGGCTCTAATCCTTTGAAAATTGATTTGATTTAAGCTCAGTTATCTCTTGATTTCGCAAATCGAAAATTATTTTTTGAACCTGATTGATTTCGGATTTTAAGAATTAGATTGAATTGGGGTTTGATTTGATTATAGATCTTGAAAATTGAAATGATTGAAATCTGATTGACTCCAAATTTTGAAAATAGATTTGGTTTGACTCCAAATCATGAGAAAATTAAGCCGATTTTGAAGATGATTGATCTTTGATTCAAAAAATTTAAAGCAGATTTGAATCTGAGTAGTTCCAAATTTAGGAAAGTTAATTTGAAGTTAAATCCCGAAAAAGTAACCCCTAAAAAGGGGGGGGGGGAATTGGGAATTCTGAATTAAATCGAATCAGCATTGACTTTGCCCTGTGAAAAATTTATGTCCTCGATTTTCGTAGCAAATCCGTGCTAATTAAAGTGTGCTACCTGAGTTGACTATGGAGTGTAAGGCGTGAAGCGGCTCAATCGATCAGATGACTTTTTGGAGGATTATGGAGTGTAAGTCGTGAAGTGACTCAATCTTTCAGCGTGCTACCTGATTCGACTATGGAGTGTAGGGCGTGAAGCGGCTCAGTCGATCAGATGATCTTTAGAGGATTATGAAGTATAAGGTGTGAAACGACTCAATCTTTTAGCGTCCTACCTGATTCGACTATGGAGTGTAAGGCGTGAAGCGGCTCAGTCGATCAGATGATTCTTTGGAGGATTATGGAGTGTAAGGCGTGAAGCGACTCAATCTTTCAGCGTGCTACCTGATTCGACTATGGAGTGTAAGGCGTGAAGTGGCTCAGTCGATCAGATGATTTTTTGGAGGATTATGGAGTGTAAGGCGTGAAGCGACTCAATATTTCAGCGTGCTACCTGATTTGACTATGGAGTGTAAGGCGTGAAGCGGCTCAGTCAAATCAGATGATTTTTTGGAGGATTATGGAGTGTAAGGCATGGAACGACTCAATCTTTCAGTGTGCTACCTGATTCGACTATGGAGTGTAAGGCGTGAAACGGCTCAGTCGATCAGATGATTTTTTAGAGGATTATGGAGTGTAAGGTGTGAAGCGACTCAATCTTTCAGCGTGCTACCTGATTCGACTATGGAGTGTAAGGCATGAAGCGGCTTAGTCGATCAGATGATTCCTCGAAACACATGTCCCCAAGAATAAAACTATAACATAACTGGAGAATTTGGAGCATAAGGCGCATTTCTAATAATAAGAAAATTAACATGACTTCGGGTCATCACATTTGGGATCATGAGACATGAAATTTGAGCATATGCATCACGATAAGATAGGAGTGCATCTGTGTGGTTGCTTGTGTTTATGCGTTGTCCTTTGCCCGAACTACGTCCTGGTCTGATTCCCGATGGGATACATAGGCAACTCACCATTGAGCACGACCAACTTTTGGCTCTCTGCTCACCCAATTTTTGCAACGCACTTTTGTTTTCACCTGGATTCGACTGCTTGGTCAAAGACTAGTCTTTCACACAGGCTTCGACATTCACTTGTGATACATGTTGCTTTATAAGCTCTGCCGAAGAGAGGCAAACTGTAGACACCCCAATTTTGACCAAACGTCAAATCTAGGGATTGGTTACCTCTAAAAGACCGATGATGACGATGGGCGGTGAAATTTTAAAATTTTCCAGAGAATTCAAACTCTTCAAAGATTCTTCAAGTAAAGTTTCATAAAAAAAAAAGAAAAGAGAGAAGAAAAGAAAGAGTTCTGAAAAGAAAAAATATAGACAGAAGGAGAAAGTGAAAAGGAATTTTGAAAAGAAAAAAAAGAGAAAATAGAAAAAAGAAATAAAATGATATATGGGAATGTATACCATGCATATGGGTATATTTTAATAAAGTACATTACAAATATAAGTACATTAGTATATACTTTACTGGAAAATTAATTTTATGTTAATATATATGTTGAAAATTAAAAAGAAGACAAAATTCTGTTAACCGCGGCACGTGGAGAAGCCGTGAGTGCTGTGCCGGCAGTCAGTGAGTGTTGCCCGACACTCAGTGGGTGCCGCAGGCAATCGTCGAGTGCCGCGAACTGTAGCAGACAGCTTTTCTCACATGTTCTAGAAGAAAACTTTGCACATGGGTTTTCACCCGAATTTACCCATTTAACCTTGTCATGTTGGTCTATATAAACAGACCTTCATCTCCATTATAGGGACTTTTAAACTTTTCACTCAATCTTAGAGAGATACAAGAGATATACAGAGAGAATTGAGAGAAGAAGAAGAGAATTTTCTTGAAGAGTTTGAAGAATTGGAGAAGAACTTGAAGATTTTTAGAAGAGCTTCCCAAGAAATAGAAGAAATCCTTGAGGTCATAGAGGTAACCTCTTAATCCTTGGTAGAATTAGGTAAATTCAATCACAAGTTCATAGTTCTAGGAACTTTACACATTTTCAAAACCTCTCTTCTTACCCCATTTCATCACACACCACTTGGAGCTTGTGATTGAATTTCATAACATTTCATTAATTTGGGTCTAAATAGAGCTTTGGATTTAAGATTAAAAGAGTTTTGACTTAAAATTTTCAAATAACCTTTGATTTCATTCCTTTTGCTTGTATTCTTCTCATAGGATCTATGAGATCCTCAATATCTCATTAGATCTCTTTGAGTTTGATCCTCTAGTCCTTTATGATCCTATGATTTATCTGGGGATTAAGATTGGTCAAGGTCATATCTACACATAGTTGTTTGGGTTCAAGTCTTAGCTCATGACTTGGATCTCCATACTAGGAATCTTATGGAATCTATACTATATTCCATAGAGATTTGAGTTGATTTGGGTCTTATTTAGTCTCCGAGGACCATTAATTTGAGAGGAGAATAACTTATCAAAGTTCTATATTCCTCAAGGATCATATGCTTGAGAGAGGAATTAGATGTAGATTTTCATAGTTTACATTCAAAATTCATAAGATTAAGTAAGACCTTAGGATTCTCTTGTTGTGAGATCTATGATGGAAATCCATTAAGGCTAAATCTATGAATCTTTTCATGTTTCATTATCTATTCCAATAATCATAGTCATACTTGATCCTAGTTCACTCTAGAATCATTGATCAAGTTTGATTCGAAATATGAACATTAATTTAACAAAGGTGCATGAATCCATAAACCAAATCAAAGATTTTTGATAGAGTCATGATACATTGGAAATGGATGAGACCAATTGGAGGATGTTCATAACCCATTTAAGCACCTCTGTAATTTTTGTTTTGATGAAATTCCACGCTTAACATGGTTTGGTCTTATGATTTCAAAACAAGCAACTCTCTGTCTAAAATTTCAGAACAGTAAGTGCGTTTTAAAATTAATAAATCAGAACCTTAATCGATCTTCCTTGGCCTCTAATAATTTTTTCTAAGTACTTTAAGGTGTTAGGAAGATACCCTAAAAAGATCTAAGAGTTTTTCAATTTTTTTTTACTATTTTTAGAAAATCGTACAAGATCTCTGGACAGAGAGTTGCAGATTCCTGAGTGATGTCTAGTGTTTTCCATATTCCCAGAGATCTAACCGTTTAAACTTTGATTTTCATTTTGGGCTAGAAACTAGACTCACAGAGGCATATCATATCCAAAAATAATTAAGATCCAACCGTTGGAAGTATGGTGTTTCTACCTTTTAAAATCTGGTCTGCTCTCTGTAATTTAGGAAAAACAGTCACTATTTTTGTCTAGTCTCATTGATTTTAACTTAAATGGTTTTCTAATGTCTTGGGACCCAAATCATGTTTTGAATAATGATAATTTAGCTCAAATCCAGAGGCTAAGTGAGCCAAATTAGTGAATAAATTCATATCTCATTCTTGTTCATATTCATTCATTCATTTATGTAGATTGATGCTTATGATTAGAACTAGTTATTGGATAAAGTTGGACTTAGGTGAACCTAATTGAACATAACCATGGATTCCTTATGATCATGTCAGGATTATAACACCCCTATATGGACATCACATTGGCTCTTAGTTGAGACTTGAATATCTATAGAGATGCTATGGCTCCAACTAATAAAAAGGAATTCATAGTTTTATCAATTCTTCCTCTACTTGATAGATCTAAGCTAGAGATTTAGGATTAATTATTTGATGTCATATTATTGTGTGAAGCATGTGGACTAACCCTTTTTTTGTAGCGCTTTGGAGGTATGACTTCTCATCTCTTCTCTAGTTTATTTCATTTTTTGATTTTATTGATTTTTGACTCCATACGCGACACCTTAGCTTAGGTCTTGCCTTATGTGTATATGTGATTAGAGACATTTTTTTTCTAGGATATCTATTCTTTGTATGCATTGCACGTTTCCCATTTCATGGCTAGATCCTGGGTAAGTTCTCTAGTTCCCTATTTGCATATCATATTGCTTGCTATTTGAATTACGTGGCTTATGAATGATATTTTCGTTAGCTATTTTGCATCCTTTTCAACATGCTTGTGTAATGTATTATTTATATATATGTATTAGTTGAGGGCATGCTTAGATTAATAATTCGATTAAAAAGGATGATGAGTAAAGGCCTTTCACGAGATAGGATGAAAGGGGGTGTTTTAGTCCGCTGGGCTCCTTCCCCTTTCATTCCATAATCCCCGGACCCAGATTATCTTTGGTTTCGCAAAAGATCAGTTTGCTTTCAAAATGGTTTCTTAATTTCCCTTTAAAAATTAAGTGGCGACTCGTATTTGAATTTGAATTTGAAAGAAATTGTTTTAAAATTAAAAGTGGGCCCAAATGCCGGTATCCACAGTCTCTGTCTTATGAAGTTGTTTTTGCCATATTTTCTTGTATCCTATATTGTCATTTTTCATGCATTCATTTATATCTCATGCTTCTAAGTCACTTTAGAAAACCTCATGTACACAAACAGACTACTATCTTGCACATTTTAAGATCATGACATTGCATTCATGCAAGATTTAGAGTCTTTGTGACTCCTAATCTAAGAGGATCATAAGGAATGAGATTGATCAGACATTTCATGTTTCCCCAGATCAAGGCTTCCTTTCTCGTCCATCTCGGGGATTGAGAAGTCCTCTTTTCTCAAGAATCAACATGCATACATTCTAGTTTGCTAAGCGCATTTTATTTTCTTTATTTATTTGTTCAAGAACAATCCATGTCCCCTCTAGATTAGGAAAACTTGATTACTTGATATGTGATTAGACTACTTTTCGTAGGTTCATTAGGTGTGATTTTCACTTTTGCATTGTGTGATATTTGACGTAGATCTTATGAATGATATCTTATCTTTTGATCTTCCAATTCAAGATTCTTATGTGATGTAATATACCTATCATAATATTAGTTATAGAACTTAGCTTAGTATAAGATGATTATTTGGATGCTAATTGAGGCCCGTTGAAAGGCGGGGCGAGTTGAGGGTGCTTTAGTCTTCACGAATGCTCCTTCCTCTTTTGTACCCAAAACCCCAAGCTGAGTTGTTTGGTTATGAAGGGTTAGTGTCCTTTATTGATTTGGGTGAATCAAATTGGGTTTCTTGGTTCCCGAAAGACTAAGTGGTGACTCTGTATCTATTTTCCTAGACCAAGCAAGAATTTCAAAATCAATTTCAAAACAAAAGAAAACTCTTCTTTTTCTAGGGTGGATCCCCGAGTCCATAGGAGGTCAATATTGTTCATGGTTGTGTGCGTAGATGCGATAGCAGAGACTGTGTGATGTCAATGTGGGATCCTAATGAGTTGGGATAGTCAGGTGCGGCTGTTATAAGGGAAGTGGGTTTTGAGAGTATGTATGTCGTGTGGATCCTTGAGAGAGGTCCAGGGGTGTGCAAGGCATGTTTGTTAGAAAGTTGAGACTACGTGTCAGGCTTATAGGTGGTAAAGCTAGGACTACATGTTAGGCTTATGTGTTAAAAAAGTTGGGACTACGTGTTAGACTTATGTGTCGAGAAGGTTGGGACTACGTGTCAGGATTATGTGTCAAGAAAGCTGGGACTACGTGTCAGGCTTATATGTGGTAAAATTGGGACTACATGTCAGGCTTAAGTATAATAGAGTTGGGACTACGCGTCGGGTTTGATAGATTGTGGTGCATGGGGCTATATGCCTGACAAGCGGGTGTATTTGTAAAATACAACCGTGTTAAAAGAAGAAAATATATTAATTTAGTTCACAATTCTCTCATTTATCTGCAGTTTGGATTATTATGCCAGCTTCTACACATTATGATTAATCTATGATAAGTTGTGTGTTTTAGCTGTGATTTGTGCAGATTTCTGTCGCTGTGTGAATAATTGAAGGAGCAGGATAAAAAGGAAGTGCTTGGCTCCAATGAAGACAAGGCAAAGCTGAAAATTGAAGATCGATCGATCGAGGTCCTCTCAAGCGATCGAGGTTTCGATTGATCTAACTTGTCTCAAGCGATCGAATATTCTTGAAGTCTAATCGATCGAGAGTTTGTTGATCGATCGAACATGCTTTTTATCAGAATACGCGCACGTAGCAAAAGACAGAGTTTTTACCCTAGCATTAGGATTCTACTATATAAACTCGTATTGTTTACGTCCAGGGAGACGCCCCATTTTACTTTTTATCAGTTTTCTTAGAGAGAGGAGAGATATTTTTATTGTTTTGTAGGTTTCTACTCAAGGTTTTACATTGATAGCTTGGATTCTCTTTGGTTTAATACAAGTTCTTCGTTTTAGGTTACTGAGTTATTGTTTTATTTACATATTGCACTTAGTTAATCGTGGTTTATTGTTTAATCTTATTGCTTTGCATGCTAGATACGTTAAAATCTCAAGTTTTCATGGTTTTAATGAAAAGCTCATAACCAAATGACACCTTAATGAATCTTTACGTTAAGAACGCATCTGGGACACTCCAGACCATGTCTGAGTAGTCCGAGGTTGGGAAATTGCGATGAAACTGTGATTTCAAGCCTCTGCCATGCACCAGAATAATATCTGTGTTCGATCGATCGGAGTTATTTCGATCGATCGATACAGAAGCATAGTCGATCGATCGGAGACATGTCGATCGATCGAGAGAAGACGATTGTCGATCGATCGAAAGCGCGTCGATCGATCGAACTTTCAGATTCTTGAGAACATCCAATACAGTATTCTAAGACTTTCTATTTTAAGGATTTGTTATCAAACTATCCCCAAATGCTCAGTTTGTCGAAACAGTCTTCGAACTTAAGGCCTTAAGGCATTTTCTTTCAATACATTTTGCAAACCACCCGCAATGCTAACACCATTGTAGGTGCGAGTCTTAACTATTGAATTAAACCGCTTTCATGTATTTCAAACTTAATTTAGATGATATAGTCATGGTCATGAAAGGGCTATTGATTCTAGATCTTTAGAGAAGTACAGAATATTGTAGAAGATGTACTCCATTGAGCTTAATTGCAATTGCATGGTAGACGGCTAGGTCGCAGTGGATTTGCGTGATCCCAACACTTCCTTTTATTAAGAAAAACAGCTTTTAAAATCTCGTTTTAGTTAAATAGTTAATCGTTAGTTAATTTAATTTAGTTGCTTTTAATTTTAGTAGTTGTTATTTGTAGAACTTTGTGTTCTACATTTCTTTTAAAACATTGAATCTTCTTTTCTTTTAGAGTCTAATCTAGGTAACTTAATTCTCATCATTCCCTGTGGGATCGACCTGGACTTAATCCAGTTTACTACTTGCACGATTACGTACACTTGGGTATAGCACACAAGCGCACACAGAAAAATAGTCGTGTCAAGTTTTTGGCGCCATTGCCGGGGAAAGCGACGAGTTAATACTTAGGTTAGCTCAATCTTTCTTTATCTTTTTCTGTTTTTCTGTTTCTTTTGTTCTTTAGATTAAAAACTTCTCAGGATCTTTCCTTTTATGTCCGATAATTCCATCGAAGGAATTTACGGAAACGCGTTCTATTTATCCAATTCTTCTAGTTCGATTAACCCCATTGTTACACCGATCGACTCTATAGCTGATAATCAAAGTGAAAATGGTGATAATGTGGTCGTACCAATCGACGATTCATTGCGTCCTTTGTGTGACCTCATGACACCTAAACATGCGCCTACACCTTCTTGCATTCTCATTCCACCTCATGCAGGCGAATTCCAATTTCGCAATGGAATGATTCAACTTCTTCTTATCTTTCATGGAATGGAGAGCGAGAAGGCATATTTACATGTAAAGGACTTTGAAGATGTTTGTAAGACATTTTCGCAAAATTGTCCTATAGATGTGACACGTCTTATGCTGTTTCCTTTCACCTTGAAGGATAAAGCAAAAGCATGGTTACTCACTTTAAAACCCAATTCAATCTACACGTGGCATGCGATGAACACTGCTTTCTTAAAGAAATTCTTTCCACCTCGCATGACCACCGAGCTTAAAAGACAAATAAATTCTTACAAACAAAAGAGCAATGAAACCTTCACCCAAACTTGGGAGCGTTTCAAAGATTTGCTACTCTCATGCCCACATCATGGGTACGAGAAATGGCGAACCATAAGCTATTTCTATGAAGGGTTGAATGGGGAAACTAAAAAGTTGGTCGAGACCATGAGTTCAGGGCCGTTTCTTCGCAAAAACACAGAGGAGGCTGAAGCTCATTTTGAGTGGTTAGCCGAACACGCCCATGAATGGTCAAATTCAGATGATGTCCCACGCTCACAGATCTCTTGCGTAGAAGAGAAAAGTTTATATCAATTGAAAAGCGAGGACCATCTGATGAATAAATATGAAGAACGAGCAAAGAAAGTGGAAGAATTGGAGATGAAAGGAGAGAGTTCTAGGCAATTTTTGCCAGAAGAACCATGTGGCACATGTAATATGCTAGGACACACTACTCAATACTATCCCAATGTGCCATACTTTCAAGAACAACCCCCCATGGAAATGAATGCCATGCAAGGGTATAGGGGGGCAGGGAATTCCTATAACAACAATAATTCACAAAACAATAACAATCGATGGAATCACCCTGGTTTTTATTGGAAAAATGATGCTGGGACTCAAAATCAACATCAACAACAGCAGCCCTACAATAACCAATATCAAGGGCAATACAATAGGCAGTCCCAGCCATACAATCAAAATAGATTTAATAATTACAACCAAGTGCAACCTGATGTTGTCAGAATCAAGATATAAAAAGTGTTCTTTACTTTTCAAAAGATTTGTAGTGTGAAAGCAAAGGTCGAACCCACAAGGATTGGTTAACTACAGCGACTTAATTTTAAAACCTAACTTTAGTTAATTATGAAAAATGGGTTTTGATTTGATTTATAATTAAACTAAGAACAATAAAAGTAAATCTAAACTAAGAAAGCAATTAAAGTTGTTTTAAATAATGTTTTAGGGAACCTAGGATTGCAAATCCACCACTAGCTTCATAATAGGAATATTTATGAATTACTTTAGCTTATTACGTTGGATGATAATGGGGAATTGTAGCTACAAGCCCAATTCCTCCGACAAGAAGATATTCATGGTTCAAGCACCAACATAATCCATCTTCGGTTAGCACGAATTATCCCACACTAAACTAGGGTTGCGATCTAATCCATCTAACCTAGGCATGGACTATTCGGATACTTGATAGCACAAATTAATAAAGCACCATCACATGTAAACAATCTAAACAAGCACAGCAAGCATAGATCGTTGAGCACATCACAGTCAAAATAGATCTAAGACAAGAATAAATTCTGAAAGTAATGATTTAATCACTAGAAGTACGATTTATTTATAAAAATCCTCTAAACATGTGACTGTCATCCATACACAATAAACTTAAAATAAAAACATAAATAAAACCCTATTACTCGTCTAGGGCTTCATTGAAACCCTAGATCTATGATCTAGCTGTCCATGGAAGTGATGGATGGCAAGTAGTTGATGGAGGAGGCCATGGAAACCCTTGGTTTTCTTCTTCTTCTCCTTGCTTCCCTCCCTTCAATGGCTGGAAGTATGGTTGTATATTGTGTGTATAATAGTTGACAATAATGTCTAACCCTTTAATTGTAATAAAATAGGGTATATATAGATTTACAACAAGTTTTGGAAGCCTTCCTAACCCGAAACGAACTGAAACTGATGTAATTTACAATCTAGACGTCGTTCAGCAGTTTCGTTTGCACAGGAGTCTTTAGTATACTGAAATACACAACTTTGGTTTTTACACATATCGCGCGAGCGGGTCGCGCGAGCGCGACATTTGGTACTTCGCGCGCGCGGTTCGCGCGAGCGATTCTGGGATTCTCGCGCGAGCGGATCGCGCGAGCGATTCTCTGTTTTTCGCGCGCGCGGCTCGCGCGCGCGACTTGGCTTTTTCAGCTTCTTTAGCTCTGCTTTTTCACCCTGTTTAGCCTGGTTTAGTTGATTTCTTCCAAAACCTGTCAGAAAATAGAAAACGAAGTAAAAATATACAAAAATAGGATAAAAAGGTACTAACAACTGCTCGTTAAGGCATATAATTAGGATTAGTTCTCTCCCGATCACACCCCCAAACCTACATTTTGCTAGTCCTCGAGCAAAACTAAAATGAAAACTACTAATAAACTACTACTCCATTTTCGTATGGACCACGATTGCATTTAGCATATGCAACAAGCCTTTTAAACCCCTAGGTGTCCCTAGTCGGACGAGTGAAGTCTCGTGAGGGTTCTCATCAACAAGTTACCCACAACCATTTTTATTAACTTGTAAACTTAAAAAGTTTTATTTAAAACGAAAAACAAAACATTCAATACTCCTTAACATAAAACAAAGATCTGAAATAGAATAACGAACACAAAGAAACGTAATGAGACATCCACCTAAGTCATGAAAAACAATCTCAAGCACATGCATCGTATAAATCAATAGAGTTCCTCACACAATTGCACGTGTGTGATGTGGTAGTCAAATAAACACGCGCATGTCATGAATTTGGAATATAACTCGGATAACCATTTAACTATGTCTCAACTACGAATCTCACAATGCTAATTACACTCTCAAATGAAACACTCAGAAACAGGTGTAATTTTTCTAATATATGTGAGTAAAGGAAATATATTTTCAAAATGAGAAATGCTCACATATGACTCGAAAAGACGCATGACACGAAAGAATAGTAGTCTCATGGATATGATGCCAATAATCAAGAAAAATTAATTATTACCATATTTTAATCCCCCTCCCATCGTTTACATATCCGAACCATGTTTCCTAGGATCAAATAGGACTTTTCAAAGGTTGTAATGTGGCTCAGACAATGGAAAAAGATAGAACGGATATATCAAGTAGTTTCATAATGGCCTTGTAAGGCATGTTCGATTTCTTTCATTCTTCTTCTACAAACTTTCATCTTTTCTTTCTCTTCATTCCTTTTCATTCATTTTTCTTCTTTTCTTTCATTTTTTTTTCAACCTTCCTCTTCTTTATTTTGTTTCTTTTCCTTTTTCTTTTCTCGCTTCTCAAATGACTATGCATTGAATACCAAACAACTACCCCAATAGCATCTTATCTTCTTCTTCTCAATCACACATCGCCTTATCACCACTAAAAGTTGATCAATCTTTCAGGGGTGAACTCCAAGTTGGCCAAATTGGAGCAAAAAAACAGGATAATGGTAATTTAAGAAAGAAATGGCATTTTAATGGCTCAAAGGGCGAACGAAGGAAATTTTTATCATTTATCGGTCGGCAGTAACTAAAGAGGGCCTAAAATCATGTCCTAGGGTTGTATGATTCTTCAACATTTACGACGGAAGATTATTTAGCATGGTAACAAATATTTTAACTTGACTATCAACCAAAACAAGAATAATGAGACTAAATAACAAGTTAATGCGCTATTTCAATGAAATTCGACAAACACAAGATGTATTTATAACCCTCTAAAAAGAAAAGATAGGCTCAAAAGCTTACTGGGTCTAGTCTCCACCCTATGTTATCTAGAAATCCAAATCATATTATAGTTCACATCAAACATGTATTCAATCAACTACGTGCAGTGCATAAGTTTGTGTGCAAATCTATGATATAAAACTACGATTCGAACAATACATAACTTAAAACGTCATATCATAACTTTAGCAAATGTTTAATCACCTCTTCTCTTGTTTACCATTCTATAACAATCAAAGTTACATAACACGATGTATTGACTAGCGATTGCAAAACCGTAGGTAACATTGTTTATTTAAACACACTTATTGAAAAATTTTAAAATTTTGCATAAACTAATGTGTGCATACCCCCAAACCTAATCCTTTCATTGTCCCCAATGAAACAATAAAACGAAAGAAAGGAGAGTAGGTAAGAAAGGAACGATAGTACCTCGATCTTGACAAGCATAGAACAGGTGAACACAAAGGAATATGGCTATAAAGTTCAATGTTACCTGTTACTTCTAGATAAAAAGAAACTAAACAAAAGAATATTAAAAGTAAATGAAACCTAAATATGGAATATAAGTCTAAAAACTAAACTAAACTAAACTAAACTAGCAAATGGAAAGAAATAAAACGAAAAAGTATAAATGGAACAAGGACAACAACGAACACAAACTAAACTGAACCAAATAAACAAAAACAGAAAAGGAACACAAATAAAATAGATAGGGGGAAGGATATAGAAAACAAAAGGGAAAAAACAGGAAAGGGGGGAATCGCGCGAGCGGCCGTCGCGCGCGCGAATTCCCAATATTTTTTTTCTCTCGCGCAAGCGAGCTACCTCGCGCCCGCGACACCAGGCGCGAGGAGAAGCAGAGAGCTCATATAAGAAAAAACAAGGAAAAACGTCTAAGGGGCAAACTCGCGCCAGCCGGCCGCGCGAGCGACGTCTCGCGCAAGCGGGCCGCGTGCGCGATTTCAGTTTTTTCCATTTTTTGGTTAAAATTATGTATATAATACTAAAATAAATTAATTCCAACCCCCAAACCTACCCCAAAAAAACTCTAAAACTGACCAAAACGACTCAAAAACATCCAAAAATTAAAGAAACAGATGAAATTAAGCTTGGGTTGCCTCCCAAGAAGCGCTAACTTTTACGTCTTCAGCTAGACCGTTCTAGCTCAAAACTTACGGAGGTTGAAAATCAGACTGTGTACCCCTAAGAATGTCAGGTAGAGCTCGATGGTAAGCAGAAACTACGTCGCTTCGAATTAATTCAATCGACGGTTTGTCAGTATATTCAAATCGATTTTTTACCTTCCGAGTAGATTCAGTATTAGGGTCCGAGGTATTAGGATTCATCCAGTCATCATCCACTATATCTTTTTTGTTACTCACATTTATTTCTTTGGTAGGCTCAATATTCCGTCTTACCTCACCTTCCGCCTCACATAGGTAATCCTCGTCTTTAGGAGGTTGTCGACAGCGTTAAACACGTTTAATTTTAATTTTAATTTTATATTCCCGAACGACACTTTCATCACCCCTGTTCTACAATTGACACGTGCGTTGGCCGTAGCTAAGAAAGGACGACCAAGAATAACAGGAGTGTATTTTCTAGCATCTAGCACTGGTTCGGTGTCAAGGACCATAAAATCAACAGGATAAAAACATTGATCAACTTTTACTAGGACGTCTTCGACGATTCCTCTAGGTATTTTAATAGAACGATCCGCTAATTGTATGGTAGCGGCCGTAGGTTTAAGTTCACCTAGTCCTAGTTGTTTATAGACATGATAAGGTAAGAGGTTAACACTAGCTCCTAAGTCAAGGAGAGCCCTATGAATGATAGTGCCACCTATGACACATGAAATAGTAGGCGTACCTGGATCCTTGTACTTTGGAGGTGAGTGTTGAAAAATAGAACTTACTTTTTCCGTGAGGAAGACCTTTTTAGGAGTATGACTACGTAATTTGTGTTTTTGCGTACATAGGTCTTTAAGACATTTAGCGTAAGCAGGAATTTGTTTTATCGCATCGAGGAATGGAATATTGATTTTAACTTGCTTAAATACCTCGAGGATATCTTCGACTTTTGACTTTTTCTTTGTAAGATTAGACGGTGCCTCAACGTTTGGTGGATATGGCATTCTCAGAATATAATTCGTTGGGATCGGTTCATTCTCTTTCCTAACTCTATCCACGTCTTCACCTTTTTCTTTATTCAAATTTAAATTTTTATTTTTCTCACCCCCATCCGGAATTAGAACAACTTCCTCATCTCGAGTAGTTGTCCTAGTCGAAACAGCGTTCACGCTCTCACTCGTATTACCCACTGCGTATTGCCCCTTAGGTTGCTGAGTAGGTTGACTCGGCAACTTATTCTCAGTTAAACGGTTTAATGTATTAACTACTTGTCCCATTTGGGACTCTAGCTTTGCGATGGACTGAGTATGAGAGTGCACTAACTGAATTACCGACCCAAAATTTTCCAGTGAGGCCAACACCTTCTCCTCAAATGCATTATTGCGTGGAGGTGGAGGAGGTAGTTGGTATTGACTTTGTTGATATTGGGGTCGGTACGTATTAGGAAGATTAATCGACCTAGGATTATAATTATTTTGTGGGAATTGTTGAATAGAGTTTATATGTTGCTCCACGAATTCCGGATATTGAGATGCAGAAGGACATGCAAAGATATTATGGGATGGTTCCGAACATAATGCACATACTTCTGAAGAAGGTGGATTAGACGTTTTGTTCATTTGCATCAGTCGGTCAAGTTTTCTATTTAATTCTTGTATTTGCATTGACTGCCTTGACTCAACTGTCACCTCTCGCTTAGGTTGAAGGTATCCCTCAGAACGTACTGATACAGCCTGATGCATCGAATTCTCGCTTAATGTTTCAAAAATATTCCAGGCCTCATCGGCGCTTTTGTGCAGGAAGGTACCCGCACAAACGGCATCGACAGTATTACGGACCGAAGGAATAAATCCCTCGTAAAAGACCTGGACCAATTGCCACTTAGGAACCTGATGATGTGGACACGAACGTAATAATTCTTTAAATTTTTCCCACGTGTCGTAAAGTGTTTCCCCATCTTGCATTACAAAGTTTGTTATAGATTTTCTTATCTGATTCGTACGCATAATTGGGAAAAACTTTTGTAAAAATGCGGTGTGTAAGTCTTCCCATGTTCTAATTGTGTTTGGCTCCAAAGATTGAAGCCAATATTTAGCTTTATCTTTTAAAGAGAATGGAAAGAGCCGCAATTTTAATTCATCATCAGTTAAGTTTTGGATTTTCAAAGTAGAACATATATCTTGAAAATCTCCTAAGTGTTTATATGGATCTTCATTTAAACGGCCATGGAAAGATGGAAGTAGCGAGATGGTAGACGACTTTATCTCAAAGTGAGATGCCGTCGCCTCCGGTAAGTCGATACAAGTTTGTGGCGTGTAAGTCGTCGGAATGAAATAGTCTTTAAGTGGAGGAGGTGGTGGTATATTAGGATTATTCAAATTATTTCCGTTGTTATTTTGGTTGTTATTGTTATTTCCAATGTCTGCCATTTTAATTGGTTCTATGTTATGAAAACGTGGTTTCTTTAATTTTGTAAGGGTACTACGTATTTCAGATTCAAATAAAGACGTTGGTTTCGGTGTCAAATCGTCGTCTATTAAAAACCTTGTTCTAGAAGTTAAGTTTGAAGACTTGTTAAGTCTTAATGTACGTTCAAGTTCAGAGTCAAAAGGTTTTAATTTCGGTTTATTTGAACGTGTACCTAACATGAACTAAAAGAAAGTAAACTAAAAACAAAAACTGACTCAACTAAAAAAAACAAATAGCAATCACGCAACTAAGATAACAAGCACTCAACTACTGTGATGCATGAATATTATCCTGTAATGCAATGACCGCGTCAAGCCCAGCGCCCCGGGTTTCCTAGCTAATGCAGTGCAATTAACCCTAAACTAATGCAAATAGTGCGTCACAGCGCCCTGACTTACAGTGGCTTAAAGCGAGTTTCACAAGAAGCAATTTATTTTATTTTATTTATATTTTTATTTGCGTTTGCTCCTTTGATGTAATTAGCTGCTCCACTCGGAAACGTTGACTACAAAATAAAAGAACAAGTTAGTAACTAAAAACAAAACGGAAAATAAGAAAAATAATAAAAACTAACCTAATATTTACAAATTAACTAAACTAAGATTATAAAACTAAAGGTAGTAATGCAATCCCCGGCAACGGCGCCAAAAATTGATGTTGTTAGAATCAAGATATAAAAAGTGTTCTTTACTTTTCAAAAGATTTGTAGTGTGAAAGCAAAGGTCGAACCCACAGGGATTGGTTAACTACAGCGACTTAATTTTAAAACCTAACTTTAGTTAATTATGAAAAACGGATTTTGATTTGATTTATAATTAAACTAAGAACAATAAAAGCAAATCTAAACTAGGAAAGCAATTAAAGTTGTTTTAAATAATGTTTTAGGGAACCTAGGATTGCAAATCCACCACTAGCTTCATAATAGGAATATTTATGAATTACTTTAGCTTATTACGTTGGATGATAATGGGGAATTGTAGCTACAAGCCCAATTCCTCTGACAAGAAGATATTCATGGTTCAAGCACCAACATAATCCATCTTCGGTTAGCACGAATTATCCCACACTAAACTAGGGTTGCGATCTAATCCATCTAACCTAGGCATGGACTATTCGGATACTTGATAGCACAAATCAATAAAGCACCATCACATGTAAACAATCTAAACAAGCACAGCAAGCATAGATCGTTGAGCACATCACAGTCAAAATAGATCTAAGACAAGAATAAATTCTGAAAGTAATGATTTAATCACTAGAAGTACGATTTATTTATAAAAATCCTCTAAACATGTGACTGTCATCCATACACAATAAACTTAAAATAAAAACATAAATAAAACCCTATTACTCGTCTAGGGCTTCATTGAAACCCTAGATCTATGATCTAGCCGTCCATGGAAGTGATGGATGGCAAGTAGTTGATGGAGGAGGCCATGGAAACCCTTGGTCTTCTTCTTCTTCTCCTTGCTTCCCTCCCTTCAATGGCTGGAAGTATGGTTGTATATTGTGTGTATAATAGTTGCCAATAATGTCTAACCCTTTAATTGTAATAAAATAGGGTATATATAGATTTACAACAAGTTTTGGAAGCCTTCCTAACCCGAAACGAACTGAAACTGATGTAATTTGCAGTCTAGACGTCGTTCAGCAGTTTCGTTTGCACATGAGTCTTTAGTATACTGAAATACGCAACTTTGCTTTTTACACATATCGCGCGAGCAGGTCGCACGAGCGCGACATTTGGTACTTCGCGCGCGCGGTTCGCGTGAGCGATTCTGGGATTCTCGCGCGAGCGGATCGCGCGAGCGATTCTCTGTTTTTTGCGCGCGCGGCTCGCGCGCGCGACTTGGCTTTTTCAGCTTCTTTAGCTCTGCTTTTTCACCCTGTTTAGCCTGGTTTAGTTGATTTCTTCCAAAACCTGTCAGAAAATAGAAAACGAAGTAAAAATATACAAAAACAGGATAAAAAGGTTCTAACAACTGCTCGTTAAGGCCTATAATTAGGATTAGTTCTCTCCCGATCACAACCCTTTAATAATCAACAGTCTAATGTGTACATGCCACCGCACAAAAAGGTGCAAGAGGAAGATCCTATCTCTAACGTCAACCTAACGCAATAATTAATTCAAATGATGAGTAAAATGTCTGCGACGTTAGATAGGATGGATGCACGACAAGAGGGATCGGGCGGAACATTTCCTGCCCAACCACTTCAAAACCCTAAGGGATACAATAACGGTCCCCCGAATCACGAACAAGCAAATGCCGCGACGACTCTGAGAAGCGGCAAGATTATAGGGCAAAATATACCTACCTATACCCCCGAAGAGTATGAGGAGGACGAAGTGGTCAATACAAATAAACCTTTTACTCAAGAAGAGGAGCCCACTGCTAGTAAAGAACCATTAGAAATGAATACTGAAGCTCCTAAAGAAGTGGGAGAACTTGAGAGAAGGCCCGGAAAGGAACCCATTAATGATGAAGTACCAAAATGCCCTTTCCCCGCGCCTTATCCTCAAAGGCTTAAGAAACCCAAAAATGAGGCGAGGAATCAGGAGTTCTTGGAATTATTCAAACAAGTTAAAATCAATCTCCCACTCCTTGATGCAATAAAACAAGTGCCGGCCTATGCTAAGTATCTCAAAGACTTATGTACGGTCAAAAGGAGGCAAAGTGTGAAGAAACACGCTTACGTCGCTTGCCAAGCAAGTGCAATTATCCAAAATGAATTGCCTCCTAAACTCAAAGACCCCGGCACTCCCACTGTCTCATGTCAAATTGGGAATCAAAAGATAGACAATGCACTCCTCGACCTAGGAGCTAGCGTAAACCTTATGCCATACTCGGTTTATAAACAACTAGGGCTAGGTAAATACAAACCCACCCGAGTTGCATTGCAATTGGCAGATAGGTCTGTTAAATACCCAAGAGGAGTTTTGGAAGACGTCCTTGTTCAAATAGACTCGTTTGTCTTCCCGGTCGATTTTGTCATCTTAGACACCGAACCTATGTCCAACCCAGGCTCACAAATCCTGGTCATTTTTGGACGTCCTTTCCTCAACACAATAGATGCCACAATAAAAGTGAGAAGTGGTATCTTGACCATCGTATTCGGGAATATGACATAAAATGTCAAAAATTTTTCAAATCCCCGACATGAAGAATACGATGATGAGGAGGAAGTGAATTACATCAACACGGTCATCGAAGATGAGGCCAATTTTGTTGATTACAAAGATCCTTTAGAGGTAGTGATGTCACAATTTGATGCTATCTATCAACCTAAAGAGTCCACTCCATTGGATGCTGCTTTAAATCACACTTGCTTCATGTTGGATACACTAGAGGAGGATAGAGCTGACTGCATGTGGATAACACCATATGAACCACTGCCTCCTAAAACGAAGCTAGTCATGCCCTCGAACATGCAGTTTCCTGATTTAGAATTAAAGGAGCTTCCAAAAGAGCTCAAATACGCTTTTCTGGGAACTGAGAAGACTTATCATGTCATAATCTCATCTACTTTAAATTCTGAACAAGAGGATAGGTTAATCGAGGTGTTGAAACAACATAAAGGAGCATTAGGATGGACTATTGCCGACCTCAAAGGCATAAGCCCGTCCGTGTGCACCCATAAGATATATTTGGAGGAAGACGCTAAACCTTCGCGACAAATGCAAAGGCATCTGAATCCCAATATGCAAGAAGTAGTCAAAAAGGAAGTGCTAAAACTACTTGATGTTGGGATCATATATCCAATATATGACAGTCCTTGGGTTAGTCCAACCCAAGTAGTGCCCAAGAAGGTAGGTATAACAGTTATTCCAAATAAAGATTGCGAATTAGTACCAACACGCGTCCCCACCGGATGGCGGATGTGTATTGATTATCGAAAGCTGAATACTGTGACCCGAAAATACCATTTTCCATTGCCATTCATGGATCAAATGCTAGAACGAGTGGCGGGTCATAAATACTACTGCTTTCTGGACGGATACAGCGGTTATAATCAGATAGAAATTTCTCCTGAAGATCAGGAGAAAACAACCTTCACGTGTCCATTCGGTACTTTCGCCTACCGACGTATGCCTTTCGGGCTATGCAATGCACCAGCTACATTTCAGCGATGCATGCTGAGTATTTTTAGTGACATGGTCGAGCAAATTCTCGAAGTATTTATGGATGATTTCTCTGTGTTCGGCCATAGTTTCGAAAACTGCTTAGATAATCTGGAACGTGTGCTAGCTAGATGCGAGGACAAACACCTAGTACTAAACTGGGAAAAATGTTACTTCATGGTGACCAAGGGAATTGTCCTCGGACACATCATTTCTGATAAAGGTATCCAAGGCGATAAAGCAAAAGTAGATATAATCTCGAACTTACCTGTCCCTCGTACAGTCAGAGATATTCGATCCTTTCTGGGACATGCGGGATTCTATCGTCGCTTTATCCAAAATTTTAGTGCAATTTCCCGGCCACTGTGTCAACTGTTAGCGAAAGACATGCCATTCGAATGGTCGGAAAATTGTCAAATATCTTTTGACGCACTAAAAGAACACCTTACCTCTGCACCGATAATACAGGCACCCGACTGGAGTTTGCCTTTTGAGTTAATGTGCGATGCTAGTGACTACGCCATTGGCGCAGTGCTAGGACAGAGGAAGGATAAAAAGCCTTACGTAATCTACTACGCCAGTCGTACACTTAATGAAGCTCAAATGAATTATACAACTACCAAAAAAGAGCTACTGGCGATAGTTTTCGCTCTGGATAAATTCAGGTCATATCTGATAGGGTCCCCTATCGTCTGTTTTACAGACCACTCGGCCCTCAAATATTTGTTATCTAAGAAGGATGCGAAACAAAGGCTGATTCGTTGGATACTCATACTCCAAGAGTTCGATATCACAATCAAAGACAAAAAGGGTGTAGAGAATGTGGTTGCAGACCATTTATCTCGGTTAACGTTTGTTGACAATACTGAACCCATACCGATAAAGGACGAATTCCCAGATGAGCAATTGATGACTGTGTCCGCTCTACCCTGGTATGCAGATATAGTAAACTATCTGGTTACGGGAGAGACTCCTGGACATTGGTCAAATCATGACAAGAAGCGGTTCCTCTCTTTCGCACGTCATTTCTTCTTCGATGACCCGTACTTATTTAAGTATTGTGCTGATCAGGTCATCAGACGTTACGATCCAAACGAGGATATAACTGTCATTTTAGCATCATGCCATTCTGAGGCATGCGGTGGCCATTTTGCATCACAAAAGACCGCACAAAAAGTTCTACATAGCGGCTTCTATTGGCCCACCTTGTTTAAAGATGCCTATGCTTTCTGCAAAACGTGCCAACGCTGTCAACAGCTTGGTACAATTTCAAAAAGGAACTCCATGCCCTTAATGCCCATTATCACGATTGAAATATTTGATTGTTGGGGCATAGACTTCATGGGCCCGTTTCCTAAATCAAATAATTGCAAATATATACTCCTCGCTATGGAATATATATCAAAGTGGGTAGAAGCGATATCAACAAGACGCAATAACCACAAAACGGTGATGTCCTTTCTTAAGGAACATATTCTATCGCGTTTTGGAACCCCGAAAGCCCTAATAAGTGACCAAGGCAAGCACTTCTGCAATAGGCCTTTGGAATCACTCCTCAAGAAATATGGGGTCAATCACAAAATTGCTCTTGCCTACCATCCATAAACAAACGGGCAAGCAGAGTTGGCTAACCAAGAAATCAAGCATATTCTCGAAAAGACGGTTAGTTTCAACAGAAAAGATTGGGCATATAAACTGACTGATGCACTATGGGCATACCGTACTGCATACAAAACGAACCTAGGGATGTCCCCATTCAGGCTAGTATACGGGAAAGCATGTCACCTCCCTGTCGAAATCGAACACAAAGCTTATTGGGCGACACGCTCATTGAACTTTGATATTAAAGAGGGAGGGCATCTTCAAAAACTCCAACTGGCTAAATTGGAAGAAATACGTCGAGATGCATACGACAATGCTCGATTACGCAAGGAAAGGTTGAAGGCTCGCCACGATAGAACTTGGTACATCCAGAAATATTCCGTAACTGTCCCACCGCCACGTGGTCAGCGGACAGCCCGGTTAGTCCAGAGTGGGAGCATGGAGCCCACACTCCCGAGGTGTTTTGATATAACCGTCTGGGATATTCAAAAGCTCGGGAATGAGGCGCGGTGACTCCTCGGTAAGCGCAGAGTATATGGCATCTCTGATAGTTTCCTTGTACGGCCGTGACTCTATCAAGAAAGAATCAGTAGTTGCCTAAACCACTTAGGAAACTCTCCTAACATTGTACAAATCTATTGCGATTAGATTAGGCTTCCTAATCTATTAAACTTACCATGTAAGGGTGGACTCTTGCATCTATAAAAGAGCCCACCTATCCTCTTTAGAGGGATCCAAAAATCTACTTCTCTAAGCAGATACTTACTCGCTAGAGAACTCACCACTTACACGCATACACCCGGCCGGTGTTACTGGTAGTGTCGCCCATCTTTGTCGGCTCACCAGGCCCGCCGGTGATCTGCTAGTAGGAAGCGCTCAGACGCACACGTGGACGTAGGTCACCTCATTAACGGGGCCGAACCACACACAAACTTTTCTTTGCTGTCTTCTTACATAAATCTTCCTTACCAATTTTCGGCATCATCAGAAATATTTGTCGTAAATCGTTTGAGTCGGGGCAGAAAGTCTTGCTGTATGACTCACGCCTCCACCTTTTCCCAGGCAAACTCCGATCTAGGTGGACAGGACCATTTATGGTCAAATCTGTCTTTCCACATGGGGCAGTCGAGCTGATAAACCCCAAGAACGATGCAGTTTTCAAGGTCAATGGCCAAAGGCTAAAACCGTTCTTGGAGAATTTCCAAATAGAGGTTAAGTTCATCCAACTGGATGAACCCAACTACTCTTGATCCGAAACATTAAGCATTTTTTTTTCCACGTTGTTGTTGTATACCTTTACTTTTGCTGTCTTCCGTTTTTATTTCTTTTTTCTGCAAGTGATTTCGATTCTAATCTGCTGTTCCATATTATCTCTCCCATGCAGGATATTTAATATGAGAGATGATGATGTCCACTCAATTGGGTCGTGGGCTGATTCTGAATATCAGAACCCACCTTGGACTGCCGACGAGATAGCATTCTGCTTATCTCCCTATGAAGGTCCGGGGGCGAATGATGTTGTGGACCTGACCTATGGATACATCCCTTATGATCCTGCTCTCCTCCAAATTAACCCTTTCGAGCATATGGACCTTTCTGGTGAGGAAGGAGAACCTGAAGGGTATGCTGTTGGAGAAGTGGATGATGCTCTGATGGAGCAGTGGGAGAATGACTCCATGTGGGAACCATGGGACGAAGAAGACTTACAGGATGTGGTGCCACAATGCCACAATGCCACAATGCTGTATTCACTTTTGTTGATGACTTCCTTGTCATCGCAGTGGTCCCTTACATTTATGTGCACATGAGTTATTTGCTGTTCCGGCTCTAGTGCCCGTTACCTGCTAGTGCACATGTGTGTCTCATGCCAAAAGTGAGGTTAATTCGTTGTCACTTGTCTTTCTCTTGTTTTCTTTATTTAGTTATTTATTTCTGTTGTCTTTGCCTTTTGTTTTTATTTAATTTCTTTTCTTTTCTTTGTTTTCGTTTTTTTTTCCCTTTGCCAGGATTGTCACTATGAATTCACCGGTCCCGCACCACGGCTTCCGGAACACCCCTGACCGCCAGTGGTTCACGCGCTATTTCCAGTCCAGAAAGGTCATGCTTGAGCGACCACTTGAGACGGCATGGCTCACTACTCCTTGGTATCTCACCCGTCTTCGAGCCATGCCAAATTGGTACGATTTTCTCTCTCAAACAAAGAGAGTGAATCTTTCGTGGATCCGCTCGGCTTGTGCGACGATGATTAGAGATCCAGATGCCGCATTCACTCTACGATCATTCTTCCGCGGTTGGGAAATTGTGTTCAGTCCGACCACCGTCTCAACTGCACTAGGGGTCCCGGTGGTGCCTAACTGTGTATGCCCGCACCGTGCTGATACACCGGTGCTTCCACCGACCGCTGTCATAAGAGAGCTCACCGGAGGCGCGTTATCGAGCTAGGATCGTGCATCCCTTGTTGCTGACTCCTACCTGACTGATAATTATCATATGCTCCACCTTGCCCTGAGTAACTGCCTATTGGTGACCTCTTATCAGGAGAAGATTGTACCCTGGTATGCACACGTGTTATATGCCATAGGGACGGGGTTACCAGTCTGTTTGCCTCGCCTGTATATTGACTTTATGAGGCACCCCACTCTCTACATTGCTGCCAAGAAGCACCTGAAAGGTGCTTGGGCTATTCACCGAGTGATCGAGCAGGCTGGCCTCCTTCCCTTACCTGGTGATGTGACCTCTCAGGCTCGCAGTCATTTTGGCGAGACAGCTTCTCGCCGATCTGATGCTCAGAAGAGGAAGAGGAAGGGAAAAGGGAAAGCGAAAGTTGGGGAGAAGAGGAGGAGATCTGATGGCACCGATACTGAGGGTGCAGCTTCAGGGACGCCGACAGAGGCTGAGGAGCTTGATTCTGATGACGAGGTCAATCCTTGGGTTGAGATTGCACAGTTTGAGCTGAGACAGCGATCTCAGGCTCAAACTCAGGCCCAGGGAGAGTCTTCTTCATCCGTGCCTCTCCCGACTGTTCATGAGTTATTATTAGAGGAGAGGGATGCTCGGATCAGACTCGAGGGCCGGGTGGACCACATGACGACATTGCTTGAGGCCATCTTGATACAGTTGGGGGTTGACCAGTCTTTACATACACCTCCACCTCCTACCACTGCTCCGTCTTCCTCTGCTCCACCATCTGTTGCTGATCCTGCCACACCGACTACCATTGATCCATCTACCACTTCTGAGGCCCCACCACCACATGCTGATCCTGCTGCACCATCACCTTCTGTAGAGCCCCCACTTCCACCCCCTCCAGTTGTGACTGAGAGTGACCCGGCGACGGCTGGTACTGTTGTTGAGGGTGGAGTTGAGGTTACCCCCGATGCGCCGATAGAGATATTATCAGATGTAGTAGAGGATGTTTAGGTCTTGACTTTGGGAGTATTTGGAGAGTTTTGTTGTATCTTCTTTTTCTTACTTATATCTCTCTGCTCTCATCTTATGGATTTTAGTTTTGTGGTAATATATATGTGGATATTTGGTTTTGTTGGTTGGTTTGGTTTGTGTACATTTTATTAGCACTGCTCTGTCATGTACATTGTTTAATCTTTCCAGTGATGTTTTGGTTATTATTTATAGATCATATGCTTGTTGTATCCTTTCCCTATCTTTTTGATCTTTGCTGCTTGGAGTGCGTATGCTTTCTTTACAGGTTGTCACTGTTACGATTCTTCTGATGCTATTTCAGGTGCTATCTATCTATTTTTGAAAATCACTTATCTGAGGTCATTGCAATTTTCAGTTGGGGGTGGGATATAGATAGATAATCACCTGTGCTTATTTTCTACTTAGCAATCTGGATCGCTCTTTCTATTGCAAACATCATACAATCTAAAAAAAATAAAAATTTTTTGAATTAAATTGGTAGAATAATTGTGAATGCTCACTTCTATTTAGCTGTTCTCAAGTGATGATACATTCGTGTTAGTCTCATCCTTTTATGAATTACATTCACGCATTTTTCTAGTTCACTAGGATGAATGTATATGTTGACCATTCTAGTATCCAACATCCAGTTGCACGTTAATAGCTATGTTGAAAACTAAATAAGAGTTAATACAACTTTTATGCTTCAAGGAATAAGTAGTGGAAACTAGTTACCCTTAGTGAGTCTTAATTTGAGCCCAAACTTTAATTCTGAGGGACTTATCATAATAAATTCGCATTATTTCCTTGAATACATTTTAAATTCGTTGAATAGTCTCTAATTCTTCATTTAGGCTGTTTATTAGAGGAGAACGTTCAGGATTTAACAACTAAACTCAATGAACACTGAAGTGTTAAAGCTAAGAAGTTAAGAAAATGATTTAAGCCATCGTTATTCACTCCTTTCCTTTTTCATATGCCTGTATCAACACCCAAGAATCTCCTAACTCCACACCGATTAAATACTGCCAATATGAAAACCTAAAACTCCTCATCTTATTCTTTAAACTCTATAAACCCAATTGCACACCTAATGTGATTAAAATTGTTGAAGTATGTGACGAGAAGGGAGCAGTTATGGAAGGACCTTATAAAAAGAAAATATGCAAGGATCAGGTGATAAAAAAAAAAAAAAGGAAAAGGAAAAAGAAGTGAAGAAGAAAAAAAAACATATATGAAAATAGAGGATGGTTCAAATAAAGAAGGAATAAACTAGTCTTCATCACATGCTCAGGATGTGCAAATCTAGCCTCTCTTATCTATATCCTGCTAAATAAAGGCCGAGAAGTCAAAGTCTTAATGATTTTTAACAACTTAGTTTGAATATGAACGTGTAATTTGAGTTATTCATGGTATTTCGCTCCTCTAGTAAGTAGTATCCTTTTCACGAGACTATAAACTCTAAAATGTTCGTCTTTTATAGAGTCAGGTATGAAAGCATTAGTATCCAAAAAAAAATTCACTCCCATCAAAGCTTTCGTACCTTGTGCGATCATTATTAAACCAGTTTCTATGAGATGTTCATTTTTGAGTGTGATCCCATGTGAGAATTGAGTTGAAACTACAAATTCCAAAGGTATGATAGTTTAAACAACTCTAAATTAAGTTGGATGCATAGCTGTTGATTTCACACACACACGGATACATGAATGGAATGCATATGTATAATTATCTCGGTGACATGAGGAACATGTGGGTTTCTTCATGGTTTGTATGAGGTTGATATATTTTGTAGAGCTAAACTGATAGCCGAATAGGAAGAAATGTTTATAAGTTTTTCTACATCTTTTTGATCATAAAAATTGAGAATTTTGTGGGTATTCACTGCAAACTCTCACGAGACAACACTCGTCCACTAGGGGAACCTAGGGGTTTAACGGCTTGTTGCAATTGCTAAATGCAACCGCAATGCCTGCGAAAGTGAGTTAGGTAGCGTCTCTTTCTTATTAGATTAGTCTGCTTTAATTTTATTTTATTTATTCTAGTCGTTGTAGTAGTAGTTAGCTTGTTTAATTTTTCTCTTTATTGCTAGGGACTAGCAATTCGCTAGTTGGGGGTTGTGACAAGCGGGTGTATTTGTAAAATACAACCGTGTTAAAAGAAGAAAATATATTAATTTAGTTCACAATTCTCTCATTTATCTGCAGTTTGGATTACAATGCCAGTTTCTACACATTATGATTAATCTATGATAAGTTGTGTGTTTTAGCTGTGATTTGTGCAGATTTCTGTCGCTGTGTGAATAATTGAAGGAGCAGGATAAAAAGGAAGTGCTTGGCTCCAATGAAGACAAGTCAAAGCTGAAAATTGAAGATCGATCGATCGAGGTTTCGATCGATCTAACTTGTCTCAAGCGATCGAATATTCTTGAAGTCCAATCGATCGAGAGTTTGTCAATCGATCGAACATGCTTTTTATCAGAATACGCGCACGCAGCAAAAGACGGAGTTTTAACCCTAGCATTAGGATTCTACTATATAAACTCGTATTGTTTACGTCTAGGGGGACGCCCCATTTTACTTTTTATTAGTTTTCTTAGAGAGAGGAGAGATATTTTTATTGTTTTGTAGGTTTCTACTCAAGGTTTTACATTGATAGCTTGGATTCTCTTTGGTTTAATACGAGTTCTTCATTTCAGGTTACTGAGTTATTGTTTTATTTACATATTGCACTTAGTTAATCGTGGTTTATTGTTTAATCTTATTGCTTTGCATGCTAGATACGTTAAAATCTCAAGTTTTCATGGTTTTAATGAAAAGCTCACAACCAAATGACACCTTAATGAATCTTTACGTTAAGAACGCATCTGGGACACTCCAGACCATGTCTGAGTAGTCCGAGGTTGGGAAATTGCGATGAAACTGTGATTTCAAGCCTCTGCCATGCACCAGAATAATATCTGTGTTCGATCGATCGGAGTTATTTCGATCGATCGATACAGAGGTGGGACCCACATGGCCGACCATATTGCATGTTCCATGCATCATCCCCTACACTTGTCATCACTCCATGTGACATTTGTCCACTTAATGGACACATGTCCTAAGCACGCAACATGCAAAGGACACCTAGCACATGGAAATTCTATATAAACAAGCACATGCACACACTACACTCTCTTAGTTGGATCATAATCTGAATTTTTGGAGAAAAAATTAGGAGACTTGGGTAGTTCATGAGAAAAAGAGAGAAGAAAAGTTAAGAAAAAGAAGAAGTTCATCCTTGAAGTTTGAAGTTCAAGCTCCATTAAGCTCAAAAACAACATCCAAGCTCAATTTCAAGCTTTGATGAGTAATTGTGAGTAATCTAACTCAATTTAGAACATATATAGTATATATTAATGTTTAGTAGGAGTTTGATGTTGTTGTGTTGAAGTTTATAATGACAGAAAATTACAGGTGTTACATCTTCCACCACCTATTAAAGGATTTCATCCTCGAAATTAGAGCTTATTTAGGTACAAAATAGAAAAGGATATTTCTCTCGCATCTTTGACTCCATTTCCCACGAAGCTTCTCTTTCATCATGATGATTCCATTGAACTTTCACCAATGGGATCTCCTTGTTCCTCAGCTTCTTGGTTTCTCGACCCAAAATCTTCATCGGTCTCTCGGTGTAAGACACGTTGTTATTCGCCTCAATGTCCTTGAAGTCGATTACATGTGGCATCGCGCCCTGATGATACTCCTTCAACATACTGATGTGAAAAACATTGTGAATACCTGACAACCTTGGTAGAAACATCACTAATTTCTAATATCCTACATGGAATTTTTGGAGAAATTCAGGTGCTACATCTCTACCCACTTTATCAGAGGATTTCGTCCTCGAAATCTAGAGTTTTCTAGGTCTTAGAAAGTACAAGGTACTAATCATATTTCAGATTTTAAGGTTGTGAGGTTCCCACTAGCTAGCTAATTAGACCTTCTTTATGGTAGAACCATGTTCTGAATTCCTCATTCTGGACAATCTTTGTGCACACGTCCAGTCTTTCCATAATTGAAGCACTGCGCCTATCAACTTGTGAGATGTTTCGATACTATGCATTCTTTGAAGTGATGTCTAGATATTCCGCAACTGTCGCAGATATCACGTTGCTTTGGATGTGTCTGAACGGCAGTCTGATTAACTTTCCTTTCATTGTTTCTTTGCCTCTTGTGATGATTCTTGATGTATCTAGAGTTTTCCTCAATGATTGTGGACTGCATTTGAGTAGTTGTTTGGGATACTGGTTTGTTTCTTCTGCGTCTTTAATCGGGCAAGAATCTTACCTCTCAGCTTCTTGATGCGATGGTTGAGAAGTCTAGTTGGTCTCACGATTGTCTTCTATAACTTGTAGGGGTCGTGAATGTATCCCTCAGCATGTTAGTACGAAGAACGTTGTAGATTAGCGTATCCACTCAAAAAGCATTGTGATCTACTACACTGTTGGTGATAACGTACGCGAGTTTGTGGGCAATTCAATTGTAAATATTCCAATGTGTCACAGTGATAGCTTCCTTTCTTTTGGTCTAATAGCGCGTTACCTCGAGCGATCGATATTTTAATGGTACTTTATCTTCGACTTCAAACTGTAGGTTCTTCCTTCATTGCTGATCTTTCTGACGTGATGATGATTGACATGGCCTTCTATATAGAACCTCGAGTGACGTCATGCCTATGCTTGACTTTGTCGTAGTTGGCGAATATTTTGATCAGCGACGAGTAGGTTCTCTCGTATTTTTGTTCCGGATGCACCACAAGCTTTCATAATTGATGGTGTAAACTTTTCCATGTGTCTCCGATGTTGTTGATGATGTGTTGATGATGTGAGCTGGTAAGACGTCTTCTATCGTTAGGTTAGCTCGTCTAGTTTGACCGTCAGTCTAAAGGTGGGATGCGATGCTCGTTGTGTACTTATAGTTACTAACTGCCAATTTGTTGTACCTCTACAATAATATATATATCGGAACACTAATCATTACAATAATACTAGATATACAAAACTAGATTCATTAATAAGTCAAAATTTTGCATAATCGATTGTATAGGTTGTATCAACTCCCCTTCTTCTTCTAAGTTCATCAATAGATCTTGATTGATGTTCTTCATTGCCTCGCAATCCTTGCAAATGTGGTCCATTCCACCACATTTGTAACATCGTGATCCATGTCCTCCAATTTGCTTCGGTGTTGGGTATTCGTCGAAGTGATGTCCATGATTTCTGCAGTTAAAACAACGTTGGCATGTTTTGCGTTGGACTGATGCTATTGTTGTGTCAAACTTTCTCTTGTTCCTCATGTGTTCATTTAGTCTTCGTTGTGCCTCTTTGCCTAATCCAGCTATATTGGGGATGGTGGTATTGAGCTGGGCTTGTCTGAGCTGCATGTGCTCCGTAGCGTCCATCTCGAGTGCTTTGTAGTCCTTACTCAAATGTCCTCTCTTGCGATAGCTGTAGCAGATAACGTTTGGTTGGTTACAGGTCTTGGGAGCTTGGCATTTCTTGGCCAGACATCCATGTTTCCACAGTTGAAATAAATGCCATGATCGTTGTTCATCGTTTCGAGTTGTCGTTGTAGTAGGGTTGACCTTAGTAGTATAGCAGGTTGTGGCTTGAGTGGTCTCTAAACGATTCTGAATGGGCAATATGGAGGTGTCTAAACAACTCGTCTCTGTAGTCACTTGTGCTAGTGTTGTCCGCGGTCTTCCATAAGTCTTGTATTAGTCTTCCAAATATACCAGTGGGATCGATCTCCTTAGGTATTATGTTGCTTAGCCTTCTGGACTGGTCCTCATTTGTTTGAGATGATTCATCCATTGTAGAGATCGAGAAGATTCTTGCGTTCCCACATAAGAGTTCTTGTCTATAAGGTTTCTATCATACCTTATGCAAAGCAATCATAACCTGTTATATTTCACATTATGGTTATCATTATAATCCCAGTAGCTAGAATACAATGATTGAAACGATTGAACAGATCGACCCAAAATGAAGCCGAGTCCGAAAAGGCAAATGAATCCTCACAGATAGAAGTATAATAGTAGAATGATGTGATCCATTCAAGAATAAAATGTAAATCTAACAATAATAGGATGACCGATTACTATGGAAGTAATCATAGTATCTCAAGATTTGTTTGAAATGAAAGTAACTGATGGCATAAGGCCTTCAACGAATGAAATAAGAATTAGGTATTTCATAAGTGAAATAGTTTAAACGAAACCCTACTGATAAAGAATAAGGTAGCAACTGAGAGAGACAATAAGAGGTCAAGATGTACAGAGAGTACAACATTTTTGAGTTCCAAACAAGAACAAGAACAGAGAACTCATTTAGAATTATTTCAAATGAAATGAACTTGTAAGAATTTGTTCAAGGAATAATAAGTAAAAAAGAATGACTTTGCAGTACTAGTGATCGAACTTGTTCTCAAAAGAAGTTGTCAAGAATTGGATGATCAAGGTACATACTTAAGAATTGTTGACTGGGGAATTTCTAAAAATTCAAGGAAATGAATTAATTATCAAGGAGTGTGTCACAATAATTATTGATGGTAATCGGAGCCACTTTAAAAAATATATAGATCCCTTTTCCAGAAGAAATGACCATTAGAATAGAAGGTATTGATTTACTCAAAGGGAGTGGAATGAGTAGAAAGGATATGACTGCTTACTATGGTATTCGGTTACCATATCTAAGGTAAAGTTTGCTTCTCTTATTATCTATTACGGGCCCTCTAAGAACTCCTCCTTAGGATCCTCCACCTCCTCCTCGATGTCAGCTGGATCTGCTTCGTGGTTCTGCTCAGGCATCGGTATCATCTTGTCCCCGTCAACTACTGGTGTTGGATGGTCGTGTACATCATCCCCTGCTCTCTGAAGATTGTCTACTGGGTCAACTCCTCGATTGACTCGTCGTCGCTACTTGCCGGATCATCCTCAATTTTCAGGTCATCATCGTCATTCGTGTCGTCACCATTAGATGGGTCGTCTGCTGAGTGGTCATTGCCTGCAGAATCCTCTCCACTCGCTATGTCGTCGTCGCTATCTATATCCATTAGATCTGAATCGGCATCTCGCTCTGTTATGGGCTCGGGTGAGAATAGTGGTACTGGTGCGACCATGATAATCGGGAAGAGTATATCGTCATATAGTGCCTCGTCCTGAGTCATGCTGATAAGCTCATGATGAATAAGTATGGTAGTCTCTGAAGCATGGATCGACTCGGGCTGAACTCGATCCGGATACTTCAATGTATCGGTAAGCACAGCTCTCCGTATGTCCTCCTCCAAGATATGCCTCGCCCTCTACCAGATCCGCTGTCGATATAGTACAGGGTCGGCAGGCTGGATACGACCGTCGCGATTATAGTGACCTCTGAAATCATCATGAACGAAGCTCGACTCCATAGTCATGCAAGAGGAGCTAACTTAGTGTCAGTACTAATACGAGGTAAATCTTAGGCTCATAACTTAAGGTGTAGGACAATCAATGAGCGCGTCTAAACCTAAAGCTTTGATATTGAAAATCCCTGTCACGCCTCAAAGTACCAAAAATAGGGAAAAATAAATTTCCTTTATGGGTTAGTAGACACGTGACTGGTTGTGAGTGTCACCTGATTGTCCAAACATGCTTATAACAATAGTGTGATATGGGAAAGTGACTAAGTTCAGCGGAAGCAGAAATTTAAAACATCCAAGTCTTACATCAGTAGTATATTACAGGCCAAAAAGATATCCAAAATTTACATATTACAAGACCAGCTAAACTATTACATCACTTACATAATAATAACAGAACTATAACAAAAGAAAAGCTCCAAAGTCTTCAGCTGGCGAAACCGTAGCCTTCCTCGTAGTAATCTTCACAAGCATAGTCTTCAGTAGTAAAGTCAGCATCTTGATAGCAGTCGGCTCTATCTGGACCTGCAAAGGCTGGACGTGGAAGGTCTAGTGGCATGAAAAGCCGTTAGTGGTTAAGCTAAGTGAGGGTCCCCTTAAGGTTACCACCACTTAAGGTAAGTTATTCTTCATCTCTTCTTATTTCTCGAAACCATATCTCGTTCATCATTTCTTATTCTCGATACTATGTCTTGTTCGTCTTTTCTTATTCTCAAAATTCCTTTTGAAACTTAACCCAGAACTGAACTGACCAATGATATTGACTGAAATAAGACTTAACTCCAAACGCATTTATTGGTCAAGAAAGAACAACACTCAACAATGAATAGTTAACTGTCGCCCAACTGGCACTCAAACTGTCGCCCAAATGGCATAAGTGTGCGGGACAATTACAATCTGTTGGTCGAACACGTCATGCCGATCCTCAGACCAAGGGTACGGGAAATTTATAATCACTTGGACGAACACGTCATGCCGATCCTCAGGTCACCTGTACATAACCGAACACGCCATGCCGATCCTCAGTCCAAGGGTGCAGAATACTAATCAACTACTTGATCGAACACGTCATGATGATCCTCAGGTCATCCGCACTTGACCGAACACGTCATGCCGATCCTCAGATCAAGGAACAAAACATAACTCACCAATCGACTCCATGGAATAATCGAGATACCAACTTTGCAAGAATTATCCAAACACGACACAAAAGTTCACGAATCAACTTTGACTGATAGTCACACGACTAGAAACGAAACCCAACATCCCTTATTCACATTAAATCTGTTATTGAAGATTTTATCGTTATTTTTCACGTTCGTACGTTTCGTAGTTTAGTTCATTAATATCATCCATGATACGAACCCCGCCAATACTGTGACGAAACCCGTAACACGATTAATGTCTCGGACCGTTCTACAGTCAGATTCAATGGAAACCGCGACCCAACACCTATAACAGATGCGAACCTTGGTATAAAGGATGGAGACGCCACAATCAAGGATGGAAAACTCGATTGATAAGTCAAGGTATGAACGCCACAGAGTAAATCTGATAAGTTCGAATAGTTCTTCAAAGAACCAAAGAGAAAACTCTCACAATATTATTAATGATCAAAAAACTGAATATTACAAACCCTAAAACTGTTAAAATAGCTGAGCCTTAAAGTTGGGCCCTTTTAAACCTACGGAATATTATAGCCCAATATAATTCACTCCAAAACTAAAATAAAAAACAAACTAACAAATATGAAAAAAAGTTCTTAAGTTGGCATGCAAGCCTATAATTTATTCTAGAGCTTGAATCATGGACACCCAGCCTTGTGGATCACTAGTATCCTCCTTTGGGCCACTCAAATTAGTCTCAACCCAAATTTGTTGAACCAGCCCATTGAGATTGTCCTTGAACCGCTTTGCTCGCGCCCTTGTAACCGGACCAATTGGCACGTGGTTCGGGTCCGCATTCCACCTTATGCTAGCCGCCATGTTCTCATCAATCCATTTACAACCATCAGTATTTTGCTTTACGTTCGACATTCCGTTTTCCTCTCAATATACTTACGATGGAAACTTTCCCAATCACTTACCAATGCAATAATCGTGCCATTCAACATACTTATAGTTTGGGTATGAACTTTCCAACGGTCATTAAACTATATTCACGTAGCTCATGGATTTATAATCATGGATTTAATACCAATAAACATATAGATGAAACCCTTAACATACTCATCTACGCGATAGCACTACCACAACACAAGATTTTCATAACAACACAGGTACCGGAAAACTAGCATCAACAATCAACACCATGCATACCAAAACATCATACAAAAAGCTGCACAATCTGCCAGGGTACATTTTCACCGTGTTGACTGAATTAACATGATTTATTTGGGCATGATAAGTTGTTTTGTAGATCAAACTCAAAACTAAAACATTGTAGATAATAGGAATATCTTCATATACAAAAAAAATCTTGCTTTAATTACATTTTGAGCTGCTCAAACTATTCATTTTACAAGACATTTCTTATATCTCGGACTGTTCTATCCCAGATTTATAGTACTACATTGTACATGAATTTCACCTCTGAAGAAGGGGTTTTTAGACTGAGCTATAGAAGGGTTATTTGTAGATAAATGAGTTAGATTTCTCTACAAAAAAACCTAGATTAATTCTCATTTTTGAGCTACTCCAAACGTTGATTTTACTAAACTACATTCTGCTGAAAGTTTTTGTTTCCTAGATTCATAACACTGCGTTGTACATACATTTCACCCATGAAGGAATGATTTCTAGACTGAGATATAGAAGAGATATTTGTATATAAATGAGTTAGCTTTTACCACAAAAAACCTAGCATAATTTCGATTTTTAAGCTCCTCAAAACATTCATTTTACTAAACTACATTCTGCTGGAAGTTTCACTTTTCCCAGGTTTATAACACTGCGTTGTACATGCATTTCACCCATGAAGGATTTATTTCTAGACTGAGCTATAGAAGAGTTATCTGTATATAAATGAGTTAGATTTTACTACGAAAAAACCTAGCTTAATTTGGATTTTTGAGCTGCACAAAACATTCATTTAACTAAACCACATTCTGCTGGAAGTGCAGTTTCTCATATTTAAAGCACTTGTCTTGCATGTCATAAAAACTTCAACACAACAACATCAAACTCCTACTAAACATTAATAAATACTATATATGTTCTAAATTGAGTTAGATTACTCACAATTACTTACCAAAGCTTGAAATTGAGCTTGGATGTTGTTTTTGAGCTTAATGGAGCTTGAACTTCAAACTTCAAGGATGAACTTCTTCTTCTTCTTAACTTTTCTTCTCTCTTTTTCTCATGAACTACCCAAGTCTCCTAATTTTCTCTCCAAAAATTCAGATTATGATCCAACTAAGAGAGTGTAGTGTGTGCATATGCTTGTTTATATAGAATTTCCATGTGCTAGGTGTCCTTTGCATGTTGCATGCTTAGGACATGTGTCCATTAAGTGGACAAATGTCACATGGAGTGATGACAAGTGTAGGGGATGATGCATGGGACTTTCCATGTGGCCGGCCATATGGGTCCCACCTTGGGCTTTGTACCACTTCCTCAATTTACATGCATATGGTTCTCAGTATGCGTGTCGGTCTCGAAGTACTTGCAAACTGGTATTATTTTTAATGTCCGGGTCCGGGTACGGGACTAAGTCAAATCTTATTTTGGTCGAGTCGGTATGGTTACTACAGTCCATATGGTAATACTACAACACGTCTACACCGTCACGTAATTAAAATAATAATATAATAATATAGTCAGTCCAATACAGAAATTCGAAAAAGCTGATATTATAATGACAGAAAATTACAGGTGTTACAAAAACTGAACCAAACCGAACTGAATCGAACTAAAATATCCATTTCTATTCAGTTATTTCATTTAAACAATTCTAGTTCGGTTAGAAACCGTACCGAAATAATTATTTCAGTTCAGTTTTTGGTTCACCACATGGCAACCGAACTGAATAACCGAATTAGTTTTAGGTATATGTAGAGAGAGAGAGAGACAGAAATAATGAAAATAGGGCTTCTCTCTCTAAAACATTACATCCTTATCTAAGATTTTCTTTCCCTCTCTTGTGCGGCTGGTGGCTGTGTTTTGAAATGGGTTTCTCTATTCTCTTCCCCTAAAAATGAAAGTTCAGAATAAAAATGGTGGCTTTGATTTTCAATTTTTGGTTTAGCATTTTGGTGGTAGTAAATGTTGTCTAAGCTCAGATCCATTGTTCCTCTCTCATGGCTAATGTATTGAGAGGTTGCCATTGTCGGGCCTCCTTAAGATTGAGATCTAATGAGAGCTTCAACGACACAGAGGAACCCATCTGATTTGAGTGCCATTATGGGCAAAGGTGAGTGAAACCCACCATTTTCTTTTAACTCCATAATAGATTGAAGAACTATTATGGTGATAGAAATAGATAGATAGTATGTGTACACTTAGATTTTTTTGTGCTCTTTACTATTTTAGTTAACCGAATTTCATAACCGAACTAAATTTGTAATTTGGTCAACTGAACTAAACCAACGGAATTATATTTCAATCAATTAACAGTTGGCAATTCCCTATACCAAATCGAACCAAACCAAACCAAACCAAACCAAAATCGAACCGAATTTTTCCAAACCGGACTGAACTGACCGAATACCCACCCCTAGTAGCTGATTGGTGGGAATCGAAGAAGGCGACTGTAGGAGAGGAGGCAATGAGGAGAATGCCTTGGAATACGTTTAAGAGAAACAAAAAATAACATAAAGGAGAGAGAGTTTATTGAGTTGAGACAAAGGAACCTGACTGTGATGGAGTACACGATGTAATTTGAACGGTTGTCCCATTTTTCCCTTCATATGAATGATACCCTAGAGAAGAAGAACATGTAGTATCACTAAGGCCTCTTGCTACCATTACAACGAATGACTCTGAATCATAAGGTCTAAACTTTTAATGCTATGGTAGGCATGGCAATCGGCCATGAGGATATTAACGATTGAGAACAAGGATGCTTTGAGAATCGACCACTGCCCAAAATAACCAAGGACCGAGACCTCCAATGCAGTTCCAAGGGAACAAGCGTAACTGGACTAGCAAAAGGAAGCCATAACCCGCGTTTCCTCATAACCGGTAAGGCTATGATCCAAGCACCTCCCCCACGAGGACTACCTGCTACCACTGGAGGCCATAACTACAGATGTTTCAACTACAGAAAGGTGGGTCATTTGGCTAAGGATTGCCGAGCTCTTAAGAACTACAATCACCTGAGCATCATCTGCTATAAATGTGGTAAGCATGTCCATATCAACAAAGACTACAAAGTACACTGTAGCGTATACAACGGATCAACTACTTAGGGCCTATTTGGACAGATTGGTTTGAATGCTATCATCCTAGAGGATGCAAAATTTGATGAAGCTGAGCAACAGAATATGGAAGGTACTCTTACATTGTTTAGAAATCGAGTTAAATTTTTAATTGATACTGGTGCTTCAAATTTATTTATTGCAATTAGAATTGTTAAAAAATTATGTTTAGTACCTCAAGCACTTGACGTCGCCTTGAACGTGGTATCACCTTTGGGAGTGACTGTGAGATTAAGAAAAGTGTGCAAGGACTTCACCTTAACCCTTGAGGATAGAAATCTTCTTGTAGATTTAATTGTCCTGTCAATGAAGGAATTTGACATCATCTTAGGACTCAACTAGCTCACGAAGTATCATGCTAAGTTAGATTGTGCCAATAAGATGATTCATTTCTAGTGATTAGAAGTCAGCCTTTCAATTTCCAGTGCACCCTTCTAGTGATACTTTCCTCACCAGCCATTTAGCAACTATTGAAAGCTCGAATTTGGAACTTACCATTGCATAGATTCCTATAGTCTGAGACTTCGAGGATGTGTTTTGAAATATTTTAGGATTTCCACCTAAGCGAGAGATTGACTTCTACATCAAGTTAGTGCCTGACACTTTACCACTATCAAAGGCTCCTTATCAAATGGCACCAATGGAGATGTAAGAATTGAAGAAGCTAGTGCAAGAGTTGGAAGATCTCAAGTTTGTTCGACCAGGCACATTGACTTGGGGAGCACCAGTGCTATTCGTAAGAAGAAAGATAGAACACAATGACTCTATATCGACTACAGGGAACTCAACAAGGTCACAATTAAGAATAAGTACTCACTCCCTAGCATAGATGATTTAGTTGATCAGCTACAAGGAGCGATGACTTTTTAAAAAATTGATCTACATTGCCATATCCATCTTTTCCAGTATATGATAATGCAAGGGAGGGACCTAATGATGAGTACTTCTATGTAGAGGAGAACTATGCTGATGGTGGCCATACTGAGGTGTATATAATAAGGAGGACTACTATGCGAATGACTATGTCTATGCTAGTTGATGTAGCACCTAAAATTTCTAGAAATTCCATATAGGATTTCCTCTATTTAATCTGGATTATGATGTCACCTTAAGGTTATCCCCGTTATAGTAGTTCCGTTAGAATAGTCTTAGTTTATAATTCACTTATAAGATCCTTTGGACTGTCATCCTGACAACGACATTGTTATATATATATATATATATTTAGTAAAATCTTACTAATAGTCGTAGCCTCAATGTTTAAGATTTTACTAGAATTCATAGACGCTAATACTTAGATTCGTACGCAGGCTCGTACACAGCCCCATACATACGTACTTTATTAGTTGTACATGTAGTTCGAGATTGGTACACGTAAACTAAGACATGGGTGTAGGATTAGTTTATGAAAAACTTAAAACATGCATAGAGAAAAAATAGCTTCAAAAACTTTATTGGTTTCCTTGGATCTACTACTTATCAATTCTGTAGATGCGTAGAGAAGAGGGGACAAGAGCATTACCTTTTTGGTCTTGAACCCAATTCTAATTTTGTCTTCTTTCTTTAGCGTGCAACAGCTTCCTCCAGGTGATCTTCACCTTTATGACTCCTCCAATACTTGCTGGAGAAGCTAGGGCTTATGGAACCTAATAGAGAGGATATAGGAGGATTGGAATACCCTAAACTAATTTCTGGAGAGCTGGGGCTGTAAATTGACGCTCAAACTTATTCTAGATGTAGGTCTCCTATTTATAGGTTTTCAAACAGACCTAAGGGTTCAATCAATCGAAACACTTTCAATCGATCGATCGAATATCGAACGTTCGATCGATCTTCGATCGATCGAAGAATCTTCGATCGATTAAAGGACCCAAACTTCAATTGTTCAAAATTTGTTCGATTGATCGAACTCCTCTTCTTGCCTTTTCATTCCTTGAGTCTCATTTCATTCCTTAAGTCTCATTCACCTCATGCGCATGTATATCATACATATACGAATTACTTACTATCATATTTAAGGATTGTAGACATTCATCTTTTGAAACATACACAATTAAATATATAAATGATATCTATATATAAAATGCCAAATATCACACACATAAAGACCAGGTTTGAGGGCACAATCCTAACAAACTCCCACTTGTACTCATAACCCACTACATCTGAGACCTAAACTATCTAGATGACGATTAAATCCTTAATGTGGCTAAGCCTTTGTAAACGGATCCAAAAGATTGTCAACTGTGGCAATCTTGGTGACAATCACATCTCCACACTGGACTATATCTCGAATAAGATAATGCTTCCTCTCTACGTGCTTTGCGTTTCTATGGTTCCTTGGCTCCTTGGACTGAGCCACTGTGCCACTATTATCGCAGTATAGCGTAATAGGTGACAACGATGCTGGTACCACCCTGAGTTCCATGAAGAACTTCTTTAGCCAAATAGCTTCCTTTACGGCTTCACAAGAAGCCCCATACTCAGCTTCTGTAGTTGAGTTTGCAATGCATTTCTTCTTGATGCTCCTCCAAATAAAAGCACCACATCCGAGTGTAAAAAGATGCCCAGACGCCGACTTCCTCGAATCTTTATCTGACATAAATTCTGAGTAAGTGTCTCCCACTGGAATCAACTCATCACCGCTGTACATAAGCACGTAATCTTTAGCCCTTCTCAAGTACTTAAGAATGTGCTTAATGGTTGTCCAGTACTCTGGACCTAGATTCAACTAATACCTATTGACCATGCCAGCGGCAAAGCAGATATCTGGTCTAGTGCATAACATCGCATACATGAGACTTTCCACTGCCGAGGCATAGGGAATTCCTTCCATGCGATTCCTCTCCTCTTGTGACTTAGGACATTAGTCCTTAGAGAACGCTAAACTATGCATGAAAGGTATCAAACTTTTTTTCGAATTATCCATGGAAAACCTAGTTAGTACCTCTAGACACCCAATTTTGACCACACTGATAGGATTTAGGGTGGACAACATCTTGGAGGATTCGATGATGAAAAGTACCCCGTGGAAGGTACTGGATTCCACACAATCGAAAGATCAAACTTTAAAAAGTGACTTCAAGCTCAGAAAAGCCCTTTTCCATGCATAAATCCCAGTTTTCACAAAATCGTCACCCAAAATTCATATTCACTCACGGTTATATGAACATAAAGTGTTCTAAATGCAGTATTCTAGGTATTTAGAGATTCAATTTTGAAGAAAAGTTTGAAATCGATGCACATGTGAAAGTAATTTTAGAAAAGACGTTGCTTGATTTCAAAACGACGACGAAAGTTTTAGAGGACTTCCGAACTTCAATTAGACATCAATTTTCATTATAAAACCTCTTGGAATATTTTTATACTGAAATTTAACCTGACAGCTTTTCAATGGTACATAAACGGACAATTTCAGACACCAAAAAATCATTTTTACAAAAATCTAGAAAAGCAGTGAACGTAATATTTTAAACAGAGCTTGAGGGTAAGCAGGGGAACTGGAAAAGCATGTGGTGGGTCCCATAAAGGGGTAGCAGGGCCCACCTAAACTGCCACCCACATATTTCCTCCCCTATCGAGCTTTTCGAGTTCCAGACCCTTCTAGAAGCCTTCCACTGCGAGGAAATTGCCTAGAAATTGCGTTTAGGCACCGAAATGGCCATTTCAACCCTTTTCTACTCTCTGAAAATCCTATTTTAACCCTATTACTTAAGAGTTAAGTTTTCAAAACTCTATATATAGATCTACGTGAGATCATCTATATATACTTGGAAGATCTAGAGAGCACCTAGAGCTTAGGTCATCTTGAAGAAGCTTTGAATATACTTGAAGATATACTTACTTCAATTTAAGATATTTTTCTAAAGAGAGAGAGAGAGAGAGAACTATGAATTGAAGTTTTATGAATTAATCTTAGGATAATTAGATTACAATTGGACATCAATTGCCTCCATTAACATCCATAGATGAGTGATTGAAGAGTTTGAAACCCACTTGAAGAAGAAAAATCATCAAATCAACTTTGATCATATAATTGAGAATCCTCCAAGAGGTAAACATCAATATTCATCTCTAATTCCTATTTCTTATATATAGATTCAAGTCTCTTTGATTTTATTGATAATCTATAATTAGGGATTGATTTTCACTTTGATTTTCAATTTGGATTTCATTCTTCTATTTAATTTAGATCCATGCATACATGATTATATATATGTATCTATTTTGAATTCTATGATGGTTTGGAAGTATGATCTATGAGAAGGATGATTCCTATGTTCATACCTATCTCTTGATTATTCCTATTACCTAGAATTCCTATTGAATTTTATCTCCAATAGGATATTTGTAAGTCCCTTTAATTCATGATCTAAACTTCAATTATCACCTAAGATGTTTTTCTCACACTTTAAATTGTACTAGATAAAATTCAGCCAAAACAGATTGGTTTTGTCCATAAGATTTGGTCCACCAAAACCCACAGTTTGATGGATTTCAAATTTTCAGGATAAACTTTGATGAATTAGCTTTCATTCCATCCGTTTTGAGAACCTCTAGGATCCATATGCTATTTTTAGAAATTGTTGAGAAATCGATTGACATATTTGAGCATAGTCTCTTTGTGCTTGAATTTCAGAAAATCTATAATAATTATCGATATTCTGCTTTTTGGGGATGATTCCTAACTCATGTATCTATATGCCGATGTAAAATCGTGAGCATATGATCGAGTTAAGATCGTTTTTGAAGCGTTTGAAGTTGATACAACTATTCTGAAATTTTCTAAGTTCAACTACAATTATGATTATGTATACAAAATGGTTAGATCTTGATCGGTCAACAACAATTGATGAATAAAACTTGGTTTAAAAATCATCTAAGATAAATATATGAGAGATCAAAAGCTTAGATTAACTTTATTAACATGATTCATGAATTTATATTATGTTTTACATTCATTTGTCAAATGATACCAAATTTCCAGAATAACAGAGTCTGTTTAAAACAACTTTGTAGAAACCTTAAGATCATGACATGTCCATGAGATTATTTTTGTCACAAACTACAATGAAATAGTTGACATCAAATAGAGCTTCATATGATTTTTATAGAATTAATTATGATTTTTACAAGAATAGTGGACAGTCCTGGTCCACTGTTGCCAAAACTCTTATTTCTCAAACTTCAAAAATGGTAAAGTGGTTCTACTTTTTGGAGAAGTTCCCTAAGACATGTATCTAATTTTTTGTAAAAGGGTTTTAACCCAGCTCATGTTTAAGACCACTTTTGATAGGATTCATTAGAGGTTGAATCTGGAAATTTGATTGATGACATGCTTTCCTTGTTTATCATGCATATCATTTGTTTGCTTGTTTTTTTGCAATGATTGGGTATTCCTTGGTGTCTTAGTGCAGAGAATTGAATGCCATGGATTCGGACTTCAACTTGTGGGTTTGCCTTGTCTTCATGTGGCTTAGTGCCCATGTATCGTGTACTATCTCTATCACTTCTCTTAGAATTTTTCTAGGTTTACAACTTTATTTTTAACGACACAATTCCTTTAAGATAGTCTCTGTTTATATGATTATATATTAGAGACATCTTATCTAGGATTGTTGTATGATTGCATTACACGTTTCCTTCTTTTTTTGCTTTTTTGCGACTCCGCTTGAGTCAACTCAATGTAAGTCTTATCGTTCCCTTTTGCATATCATGACATGTTTCCTTTACTTGCATCAGTCCCGGGCAGGACTAGCCACTGTGAGTATACCTCTCTCTTGTATTGCATGTGCATATGACTTCTACTTGATTTAATCTCTTGACACGATTTTCCTTAGATTTTCCCTTTTTGACATGTATATATTATCTAGTATGTTTGAGGAAACAACACCAATTATGAATTAAGAACAAGGATATTTGAATCAAGGCCTACCATTCGGTAGGGCGAGGAGAGGGTGCTTTAGTCCTGTTTAGACTCCTTCCCCTCTCGTACCAAGATCCCCGAACCTAGTTTTTGGTAATGAAGGGCGAGTAACCTTATTCAATTTTGGGCGAGTCAAACTTGGGTTTCCTAATTCCCGATAAAAATTAGGTGGCGACTCTTTGTCTCTAGGATCGCATGAGGAAGTTCTAGTTATCCCTGAAGTGTGCTCCTTGGGATCCGTCTCGGGACACTATCGAGGGAAAATGCCAGGACCCACCCCTTTCACATGGTCCACAGTACCTTCTCGATATAACCAGCTTGAGATAATCCCATTATCTTTCACTTACGATCTCGAAAGACCTTTATCTTAAGGATATAGCTCACCTCTATAAGATCCTTCATATCAAAGGTACTAGCTAGATAAACCTTGATTGATGGCAATGCCCCTACATCATTCCCAATAAGTAGAATGTCATCAACATAAAGTACAAGAAAAGCTTCCAACTTACCTTCACATTTCTTTCGTACACAAGGTTCATCTAGATCCTGTATGTAACCAAACGACTTGACCGATTGGTCAAATAGAATGTTCTAACTCCTGGATGCCTGCTTGAGCCCATAAATGGACATTCGTAGCTTGCATACCAAGTTACCTTTTTCGCCAGCTATGAACCCTTCTAGTTGCGACATATAGATGACCTCCTCAAGATTGCCATTCAAGAATATAGTCTTGACGTCTATCTGCCAGATCTCAAAATCTAGGCATACGACAATGGATAAGAGTATTCTAATGGACTTGAGCATGGCCACCGACGAGAAAGTTTCCTCATAGTCAATGCCCCCTCTTTGAATATAACCATTTGCTATAAGCCTTACCTTAAAGGTCTCTACCTTTCCATCAAATCCTCTTTTCCACTTATAGACTCACTTATACCCAATGGGTTTATTATTGGCAGGAAGTTCTACAAGATCCCATACCTGATTGGAATCCAAAGATTCCAATTCAACCTTCATAGCTTTGACCTAATGTGCTGAATCAACATTAGTCATTACCTCTTCGTACGTGGCAAGACCAGATTTAGATTCTACGGAGATAGCTTCAAAAATTTCTCCCAAGAACATGTATCTATCAGGCTAGTTGATAATCCTTCCACTACGATGAGGTATCGAGGCAAAAATAGGTGAAGATGTGGTATTTTCTTGTCTAACATCATTTTCAACTGTTGGACGATTAGAGGGCTCTCCATCTCTCTCTCTCTCTCTCTCTCTCTCTCTCTCTCTCTCTCTCTCTCTCTCTCTCTCTCAGATCTATCCTTCCTTTAGGTTTATGGTTCGTGATATAATCATCCTCCAAGAAAACAACATTTTTACTAACAAACACTTTTATGTTTTCTTGGATCATAAAAATACCATCCATAGGTACCCTTTGGATTCCCTACGAAGTAACATACTTCTGATCGTGATTCCAATTTGCTCATCTTTCCTTTCAACACATGTGCCAGACACCTCCATATTCGAAGATGTTGCAAAGAGGGCTTGCGTCCAATACACATCTCCCGTGGTGTCATAGGAACAAATTTACTTGGAACTAGATTTAGTATGTACATACCGGTTTCCAAAGTATAACCCTAAAGAAATAATGGCAACTCCAAATAACTCATCATCAACCTAGTCATGTCTAAAAGCATCTGATTCCTTCTCTCTACTACACCGTTCTGCTGAGGCATACTAGGTGCAGTCAACTATGACAGAATCCCATTTTTTACTAGGTGATCAATAAAATCATTTGAGAGGTATTTGCACCTGGATCAGATCGAATGGCTTTGATATATGTGCCTAATTGCTTCCCCATTTCATCCCTAAACTCTTTGAACTTTTCAAAGGCTTCAGTCTTGTGCTATATAAGGTACAGACATCCATACTTAGAGTGGTCATCAGTGAATGTAATGAAATACTCATAACCACCCCAAGCTCTAATATTTATTGGAATATACACATCAGTGTGAACTGATTCCAACAATACATTGGTTCTGTTAACCTTTGTGGGAAAGGCCCTTTTGGTCATTTTACCCTCTAAACAAGATTCACAGACTTCCATGGTTCGAGGACCAAATCACCTAAGACCCCTTCTTTGACTAGTCTACCAATCATGTTTAGATTGATATGACCTAGCCTCATATGCCAAAGCCTTGTTAGATTAGTGGAAGGTTCCTTTCTTTTATATGGTGTAATTATCGTTGAGTTATTAAGCTCTATATTAGAATCTTTAGAAACAATTGGAGTATTCACATACAAACCAGTCGACTTAGTACCAGAACACACAAAAAGAACCATTTCTTTTGATCATAACTTTAGTACCAAAGGAGAAAGAATAATTTTATTTGAAAGTTCTGAAACTGAAAAATAAACTACGTCTCATTAAAGGGACGTAAAGTACATATGATAATACTAAAGTCTTATTGTCTGGAAATTCTAAAACTACTACTCCTATAGCAACTGCAGACATAGTTGCGCTAAAACCCAGAGTCAACACGATCTCTCCATCACTACACCTCCTGGTTGATCTGAAACCCTACAACGAGTTACATATATGGTTAGTCGCACAATAGTCAATGCACTAATTGTTCGAAGTACCAATTATAAAACTTACTTCAATCATATATGATTCGATCATACCTTGAACTCTCGTAGCTAAGAATTCCAGACAGTTTCTCTTCTAGTGGCCTTTGTCCCGGCATTGGAAATATTTTCCTTTGTCATGATCACCTGCCTTCCCTTTGCCTTTGCCTTTTCCTTTTCAGTTAGATTTTGGAATCTTTGGGACTGGCCCAACACTTGAACCACTACTCACTACAACAAAATTGTGTTTTAGCAACGAAACATAGTGAGGAAATATAAATTTCCTTGCCAAAAGTATAGTATTGGCGAGGAAATAATATTTCAATGCCAAAAAATAGATAGGCACACACTTTTGGCAACGAAAGTCTTATATCCTTGCCTAAAGGGTCAATATTGGTGACGAAATATAATTTCCTTGCCAAAAGTTAAGTTTATAGCGACGAAAATGAATTTTCCTTGCCATTAGTATTGAATTTGGCAATGAAATTTAATTTTCCTTGCCTAAAGTCAATTCTAAAAAATATTATTTCCACTTTCATTTAGCGACGAAATACAGTTCCTTGCCAAAACCTACTTTTGGCAAGGAAAAGTTTGGTTCCTCGCTAAAAGTAGGTTTTGGCGAGGAAAATAATTTTCCTCGCCTAAAGTTAACCCAAATGAAAAATACTTTTCCCAAAATGCCCCTTTGTTTTAATGTAATACCAATAATAACCTTAGAGTAAAGATTACATCAAACAGACATTTATTTTGAGACAAAAAATAAAAGTGTCTTTATAAGTTAATTAGTTGTAAAGACACATAATTTTTCATTTCTACAAAAAAAAAAAATTAAATAAAAAAATTAAAAATAAAAAGTTATTGTCTTTAGAAGTTACTTGTAAGGACCCATAATTTTCGGTCTCTACAAAAGACGTCGTGTGTAAGTGTGTTTTTTTTTGTTAAAGTGTTGTATTAACTACTGCGCAACAAAATTCTTTTTCCATGCCTAAAGTGATTTTAATTATAAAAAAAATTAATTCCACCTTTTATTTATGGTAAAAACACATTTGGAAATTTTTTTTTTCTTTTTAATTACATACTAGTAAAGTTAATGGGAACTTGTATGGTACATCTAGTGTTTTTGGTTGGAGTATACATATTTGTAGTTTTGGGTAGCAAGTCCCAACTGCATTTTTGCTCGCGCAAGCCAATTATTGGGTAATTGAGTGGAACCCACCACTTTAAGGGATAAAATGGGCATGAATTAGTGGCATAAAGTTGTAACATTGACAACATTTTACTTTTGAGGAATGCTATGCTTCTCAAATCCTAATCCCAAATCCTAATCTCAAATGATATGACAGTGGACTCCTTGAATTTTGATTGGATAATGTTGCAGTGGTGGTCCATCATTATTGATGAGGGGGCCCACTGTCACATCATTTGGGATTGTGATTTGGGATTAGGATTTAGAAAATATAACATTACTCTAAAAAAAATTGTTTTTAAAATTACCAACTTTGGTAGTTAGGGTACCTAAAACTACTAGTATGCATGAAACAACCAAATTAAATAGGTTGTATCATAAAAGTTTTATTTCTCTAAACCCAATTACCCAAACACAACCAACATATATCGTTAACTTCTATAGTTTGCTAATATACTATTATTGAACAAAAAAAAACAAAAAAAGGAATTAAACAAGAAGAGGAGAGAAACGAGCCCTAGCCCTCACCGACATTGCCCACCATCGCCGGCGCCAACATTGCCTGCACCGACCTCCACTGCTAGCCCTCGTTGACGCTGACCATCACCAGTTCATCCTATTACTAGATCTGCTCATTGTGGGTATGTGTATTTGTTGGATTTTTTATTTTTTATTATTCAATTCATTATGGTTTTCTTCTTCCTTTTTTTATTTTTTATTTTACCTTCTAATCCATGTGTGCTAATCTGAGCATTCTAAAGATACTTTTCCTTGGGCTCTCTTGCTATTTAAACATCCATCTATTTAATTAAGGTTAGATTTAAGAACAAACTCTATTTTTCTGTTGACATATCTAGAGAAAATTGATGGTGCTTGTCTCCTTCCATTTAATTTTGGAACAATTAAGGGTTTTTTTTCCCACGTGTAGTTGGGGCTTTGTAGATTGGTTGCATGTTTGTCATGGCTTAGACAATGATGATTCATTTTTTACTATTTCTTTTGGCCCACTATGTTTTGTTGTTGTGGTCCCATCTTGCATATGTTATTTGATTTCATAGGAGCCAAAGTTATTGTGGTCCTAACTTATAAAACTTGTGAGCAGTTTTCTATTCAGTAAAGTTAATGTTTTGGCCATATTTTATTGAATAAAGTTAGGTATCCCAATTTGTGATTCCTAGGAGCTAAGTTCCGTCTATGATTTTTTATTGTGGTGTTATTACTCAAGGGGCCCTACTTTTGTTCAGTTGGGTGTTTTTTTTTTGGGTCCAACATAATTTTTTTGGGTTTGGGATAAGAGGAATGCTATGGTTATTTGGGATATAACCATACTCCCATACTTTTTCTATCAACACAACCGTTTCTCATATAATTTTTTTTGTTATTTAGGATAAGAGGAATGCTATGGTTCCCAAATTTGCTTTCCCCAAATGCTATGGGAATGATACCACATGTAGTAGTATGTCATATCACATTTTTCCTTGGGATGTTCTATGAAACATCGTGATGGTCTAGGATGTATCATAATCCAAATTTGGGACCCAAAATTAGGTTACTTGAAAACCACTATAGTTTTAAAAATAGAGCCTTAGGATAGTGATGTTATGTATCATACAAGCTTTAATCAATGCTCTAGATTTGAATAAACTAGTGGCCAGGTACCACTCCCTTTGGCTTTCGATAGTAATATAGATGTTCATGCATACACACATACTTTTTGTGTTGACCACATGCGCCGTCGAGAACTTGGGAGATTTATAGCGCGATCACTCTGTCAAAATCAATTTTATTTATTTATTGTCTAATACTACAAATTCAAAAAATTTCACTAAACCATTAACTCATTTACATAGAACTTGTATGTGTTATTAGATATGGACAAGAGTTGGATACCATTGATTGGCACAAAAGTGGGTAGATTGAGTAAGCAATATGCAAATGGGGTAAAATCATTCCTCAAGTTTGTAGTTGCGGTTAAGGACGATGAAGGTACTATTCGGTGTCCTTGTACAAGATGTGTGAACTTTCTCCTACAGTCGCTTCCAATTGTCCACGTTCATTTGATCACGAATGGGATTATGAAATCATATGTTCACTGGGTGGAACATGGGGAACCTCAAGTCTGGCCTAGCAGTGCCGAGGATCAGGGTAACGATTATTAAATGGAAGAGGACGATAGTGGGGGTCCTGATGGTATGGATTAAATGATAGAAGATCGAGTAAGAGGTGAGATGACCAATACAATCAACTGGGAGGAAGTGCGGAATTTTGATAGACTAATAGATGACACAAAACGTGAGATTTAACCAGGTTGCAAGGACTTTACTCTACTGAAGTTCGTCATTAGTATACTTGATGTGAAGGTAGTGAACAATTGGAGTAATAAGTCGCTTGACATGCTTTTTGGATTACTGATGAAACTTTTACCGCAAGGTAATTTGGTTCTGAAATCGATATATGAAGCGAAGAAGATACTACGTGACCTGGGCATGTCATACGAGCACATTGATGCATGCAAAAATGACTGCGCCCTCTTTTGGAAGGAGAATAAAGGCCTCGATAAGTGTCCGAAATGTGAAGAGTCGAGATACAAGATCAATCGTGGCAAGGGTAAGAGGATCCCCCATAAGGTTCTTCGTTACTTTCCTTTAACACCAAGGTTGCAGAGATTGTACATGTCTAGAAAGAGAGCGTCAGATATGAGATGGCATAAAGATAAACGTGTGGATGATGGGGTATTAAGACATCCGGCCGATAGTACTGAGTGGAAGGAGTTAGATCGGCAATATCCGGAGTTTTCCCGGGAGCCGAGGAATGTGAGGCTAGGGCTAGCCACTGATGGGTTCAACCCTTTCGGGAACATGAGTACCTCTTACAGTATGTGGCCTATAATACTCACACCCTACAACCTGCCACCCTGGATGTGTATGAAAGAGCCATTTTTATGATGTCATTAGTTATTCCTGGGCCCTCGCAACCAGTGAAAGCGATCGACGCTTACATGAGACCGTTGGTGGATGAATTGAAGGAATTGTGGGAAAATGGTGCATTGACTTACGATGCCCTGACTAGTCAAACTTTTAAGATGCGTGCATCTTTGTTTTGGACAATACACGACTTTCCTGCATAAATATTCTATCTTGACAATAAATATTCATAACTTTACCGATATGACATACCCAAGATACCCAGGTGTTTATCTTACAAGACCTCACTGATTGGTAAGTCAAAGCAGTCATGTCCATAGTCTGTGTCCATAATCGTCTCAAGATTGAGAATACGTACATTATACAAGTTATGAGTTCCTATCAACTATTATATGTCAATAGGAATCTTATGGTCCGTCAGTGCACTATAAGCACTAGCATATTAACCAAGAGTCGTACTCTAGTGATTGAGATTCATCACTCCATCCAATGGTTATTAATTATGATGCAGTGTATATCTGATGAGATTTTCAGTCTCATCATTCACTGTGACAAGTTATAAGTATCAAAGAATGGTAATTCGTATCTCATATATATATATATATTACAAACATACATGAATAACTTACTATGATACTTAAGGATTACAACAGTCATCTCATGAAAAAATACATAATGAAATATATACTGATAACCATATTTAAAATGCCAAAAGTCAAATTCATAAAGACCAGGTTTGAGGGCACAATCCCAACAATGCGAGATAGCAGACTATAACACCGACCCTTTTACCTGTATTTATCAGTACATGGATGTATTTTAGTATTTCTGTATTAGTATATGTTAAGTTACGATTGTGTATGGATTAACATGGATGATTAGTTCTTATGGATGTTAATACTTGGGCCTTTGAACTCTTAAAATAGATGAAGAATTGCTGAACCAGGAGGCCTGAGCACTGAGACCTTGGGAGAGATCGAGGCCCAAGCGCTCGAGCTTAAAAAGGTGTGAAATGACTATTTTTCCCTTGGGCTCTAAAAAGTCTATAAATACCATACCATTTCCTATGTTTATGTACTTATATACTTTGTTTTCCAGAGAGTGCCTTTGGGAGAGAGATTGGGAGCTTATACACGCACACACACATATTTTTTTTTACATAAACACACCTTGCATAGCTTCCATTACATGATCCATGCACACAAACACATGTACCACATCTTTTATGAAGTTCTAGAAGTGAAGATCAAGAAGTTTAGAGGAGGATTAAGATTTATAGAGCTTATTGAAAGTGATCTTGGAGCTTGCATGAATAGCTCTTGAAGTTCAAGTACATACACATACATTTTCATCATATTTGATCATTTAGATCATCTAGTTCTTGGTGAGTACTCTTACTCACTACTAAACATATTTTTATAAGTTATCTTGATAATCTAGAGCCATGCATGTAACATGCATAAAGATCAAAGCTTGGATTTTGAGTTGCTAAAATTGTCACTGTTTGAAACTCCTAAACTCGAGCGCTCAGACCAAGGCTAAAACTGTCACTGTTTGAAACTGCTAAACCCAAGTGCTCAGACCAAGTACGAGCACTCAAGCCTAATAAATGGGCTAGGCGCGAGCACTTGGACCGGGCTGGAGTGCTCGGGTTTGGCAGTACTTGTGAGGATAGTTTGTTACATACACATATAATGAGTTATGCTAAGTTCAGTTATAGCATGAGCTATGATGGTTGTACCTTGTGTTATAACTACTACATATACTTGTAAATAAACTGTACCTTATAATGCTGGAGTGGTACTTTGGCTATATACAACTTTTGTAGGAAAAGAACCTAAACATCTGATATTTTGTAAAGGCGAGCGCTCGGGCTTGCTGCTCCATAGAAGATTGTTTTCTTAATATGATTACGTGATCAGTTCATATGGCTTATATGTGTGACATACCACAATTATGAGAGCAGTAATGTGATGTACTTAAGTACACAGCTCTGAGAATAATGTGCTCTAACAATTTGTACCGTGCGCATTAGTTGTTAAGGATGCGAAAGATGCGATAAAGTTAATAACAGGATGTTTATATCTATCGGTATGTTCCTTGCGTTTTGTTTATTTGCTTGGTCAGTTTGAGAAAGAGTAAAGAGTCTGGGTCAGTTGTTGAGATGGTTAATAGCCAATGGGCTGACGTTAAGCAAGTGGCCAATTGGGGCAAGATGACAAATTAACCAAGGTTGAATGGAATAAGATTAGGATATCAAGTAATGAGGTTGTAAGGTAGATGTCAATTAGCCATTTGGACATGATGACAAGAGAATAGATGTCAATTAGCCATTTAGGCTCGATGACAAGATGATAACGCATGACCAGAAAGTGGTGATATTCCATGCCAACAGCACTCGTGCCAGATGCATGCAAGAGTCGAGTCGGTAAGAGATTGGGCCTGTGGTCCAAAGATTGGATCGGCGATGCGAAGAGTCGAGTTGTAAAGATTGAACCTGGGATTCAAAGTAAAGTGTTGAGTTTGTGAAGATTGGAGTGATAGTCTAAAGTGATCAGTCAATCGATGCCATTTGTGTTTCAAAGATCCAAGTAATATCACTGAACATTTCCTAAATGTACATATTACCTTGAGATTAGAATAATCAAGACTTATAGACACGTTTTCATTAAAGAAGAGAAAATGGAACACTTACTTTCTTAATGGATTAACAAGTGTTTTTTGAGCCTGTTCAGTGTAGTAAGATTACTCTCAGCTTGCAGTAAAGCTGACAACTTTCATGTCCTAGACAATCAAACGTCCGAATCTTGCAGAGGCTGATTACTCAGACGATGAGTATGCCGAGGAAGGATACGGGTTTGTGAGCTAGCTGGTAGAGGTGAAGACTTTTGTTTATTTATCTTTTGTTAGTAGTTGAGGCACTAGATGCCAATCTTATTATTATTTCTATGTTGTAGGGCTTTACGCACGGGATAATATTATCTTTCCTTCTCTTTTTTTTGGGTTGTAATAGTAGATTTAAGACTCTGATAATGTTTAATATTATGTAAGCCTAGAATCACCATGCTTATTATTACTGCTTCTGTTTATTATTTACTACTTTTATCTTGGTTCTTTCTTGTATGGACAAGCACGCGATCCTCAAACCAATCATGTATCTATGGGTCCAAAGGTGGAAATTTTTAATTTTTCCCTACTTTGCTACACTGGGGCATGACAGGGACTAATTCTTGCTGCATAAAGGGTTAGACATACACACATCCACGCATATATAACAAATATATGTAATTATTGGAAACCCTAATTGACTTGCATATTCCATGAACTCTTCATGGAAGTAATTAAAACATTGAAATAACATCTTGAGTTCTCTGTCACACTTTGATCGATTGAACTATGTTCAATCGATCGAACAAAAAGTTTTTTAAAATTTTTCAAAATTGTATGAAAAATGAAAGAAAATAATTTTTGTTTCCTATGATTTTTGCGGCCGTGCCAGGACCTTTGTACGAAAGCCCAAATGTACAAAAATAGTGTTCCTAATAATTTGCAAGTGATGCATGGAATCCATATTCTAACTTCTAATCAGAGATTGTGCGAATAAGTAGGAAAGTACTCTTATTCTAGGTTCCTAGACAGTACTGAAGCGCACAAGTCTAGCAAGTGATGAAAACATGTAGGAAAAATAGGTTTAAAAAAAATTTGCAAATGCACAGCGGAAAGATTAAGTTTTAAAACTTATTGGTAGCCCAGGATCTACTACTCGTCAATTCAATAGATGCGTACATAAGAGGGGAACAAGAAATCATACCTCAGGTCTTGAACCCAACTCTGAATTCTTTTTCCTAGATGGTGCAGCAGCCTTCACTAGGTTGTCTTCACCCTTATGACTCCTACGGATGCCTGTCAGAAAGATTAGGGTTGGTGGGAAACCTAATAGAGAGGATGGTGAAGGTTTGGGAGCTCTGAAAACAGTTACTGCAGCTTCTAGTGTATTAAATGACGAATCCTTTTTTCTGGACACAGTTGCCCTATTTATAGATTCCTAGAACCGACCTAATGTTTGAGTGATCGAAGTGACTTTGATCAATTGAGACTTCGATCGAACCCGCCGAGACTTCAATCGATCGAAACACCTTCAATCGATCGAACCCGCCTTGACAAGATCCTCATGTGCCTTTCCAAGCATCCTCATGTGCCTTTCCAAGCATCCTAGTGGAGCTAAGAGTGGGACCTCCTAGGCTCTTTATTGTTGGCTCAGACCAGTTATTAATTCCCATGACCAAACTCTTTGATCAGCAAACCAACCAACTGATCAGTTAGCGTTTACTCCACTATAAAACGATAACTGAACTCCAACGCAAACGAACATATCCGAAGTGATAACTAGACTTATATGGTGTACTAATGTCACTCTACCTTCAGTATTTGTGATCATATTCAGGTAGTCGGATAACTGTTACTGTCAACCTAAATCATGAATACTTCTTGTATTCCTTGAGTTCCATTCACCTCTCATGAGTACCAAACATGTTGATAACTACTTATCAACAAGACTGCAGTTTTCAGTAATCAACTTGGTGACATTCTCAAGGGAATGCTTACTCTTTATCATTGGGTAGATTCTATCTTGACAATATATGTTCATAACCCTATGAACATAATATACCCAAGATACCCAGGTGTTGATCTTCTATAGACCTCACTGATTGGTAAGTCAAAGCAGCCATATCCACAGTTTGTGTTAATAATTGTCTCAAGATTGAGAACACGTACCTTATACAAGTTATGAGTTACTATTGACTATTTGACAGTCTTGAGTGTCAATAGGAAAGCTCAGGTCCGTCAATGCACTATAAGCACTAGCATATTAATTAATAGTTACACTCTAGTGATTGAGATTAATCACTCCATCCAATGGTAGTTGATCATGTTACAATATAAACCTGATGAGATATCTAGTCTCATCATCCACTGTGACAAGTTCTAAGTATCAAAGAATAGTAATTTGTGTCTCACTTGTATGTATCTCATACATACATGAATTACCTACTATGATACTTAAGGATTAAATAATTATCTCATTAAAGAAATATACACAATGAAATGTGAAACTGATATCCATATATTAAAATGTCAATGTCTTATACATAAAGTAATGGTTTGAGGGCACAAACCCAACAAAACAAGCAAGAGAAATTAAATAAAAAGTGGATTTTTATTTAATTGTAAAAGGAAAGATTACAAGGAGAATGCTAGAATGCTAAGAAAATAAATGAATGCTTTTGAGATGCATTTTGGATATGGGGTTCGGATTGAGACGCAGGGTCTCTTGAATGGTTGGCCAGCCTGAATATTTATAGCAGCCTAGGTGGAAGCTGATAGAGATAGGCAAGAAAATATCTTCAAAATATAATCTAGAAAAAAAATGCCAGATTATCTCCATAATGTGGAAGTAATACAGCTTATTTCCATATCCTTGCAATTGATGAATCTGGTCCATATTTGGTCTTCATTCGGCTGACTTTCCCTCCAAGTAAGAGGTATGCTTCCAAAAAGTGATAATATCATCTCCTATAATAGATAATATCTTCCTATTATCTTCCCAAACCTGGTTGACATTATCACCCAATATTATCTTCCCTTAATGATATGGTTTATCTCAAATTTTTCCTTATCAGATATATGGTAATATATATGTCACATATATCTTCCCATAAATATAATAAATATCATATCAAGATATTTTAGGAATGATCAATAGGTAGTGGTCAACCATATCACTTCCCAAAAGTGATAAGATCAAAATATTGAATGGCCAACCAAAGTAGTGGTCGATGGAAAATGGAACATAGTAGTCCGCAGGGTTTTGAAACTGATACATGATATCAAGTGGCAGTCTTTGTTGAAATTCATAATGGGCCTTAAATAGAAGCCCGTTTGGACATATGGCCGTTTAAGAATGCTAAAATTGGACTTGACATAGCCATGGACCAACCCACATGCAGCTTGATAGATGTCTAATGGTAGAGTAGTTTGGATGGATGTCCATTGAAATCACATGCAGCCCGATAGAATAAGAACCAAATGCTTGGCAACCCGTTTGACAGATACTTGTCTATTCATCGGCCTAGCTTCACCAAATCAGTCCAAATAGATGTACACAGTTCGATTGTAGTCAGCCCAAATGACCCGACCAACTTTGAACCAATCACTTAACCACTCATTTTTACAATTGATATCATGAGTCTGATTAAAAAATTATAATCGGCCTTATGCAAATTTTGATTTAAAAAATGCTTTTTTGGGTGCAAACAATTTTTAAAACTTTTAAAACTGTGAAAAATATCTGGATAGAGAAACACTTTCGATCGATCGAACCAAGTTTAATCGATCGAACTAAGCCTGTTTCAATCGATCAAAATTTGTTCGATTGATTGAACTCAGCTTTTGATTGATCGATCGAAACACTTTCAATTGATTGAAACTACTATGCATCCAATGCAATCACATATTTGTTTTCTGTTGCAAAAGTGCTGCATAAACAGATCTGTGACGATGCAATTTCAAAAAATAGTCCTAAAATATCATGCAAATCAAAACTAGTGTTCTAAAAATGTATCTATAGATCCAAACAAACCTGGCTCTGATACCAATTGTAGGATTTAGTTTACGAAAAACTTAAAACATGCTCAGCGGAAAAATAGCTTCAAAAACTTGGTTGGTTGCCTTGGATCTACTACTTATCAATTTTATAGATGCGTTGGGAAGAGGGGACAAGAGCATTACCTTTTGGTCTTGAACCTAATTCTTATTTTGTCTTCTTCCTTTAGTGTGTAGCAGCTACCTCTAGGTGATCTTCACCCTTATGACTCCTCGAATACTTGTCGGAGAAGCCAAGGCTTGTGGGAACCCAATAGAAAGGATATAGGAGGCTTGAAAAACCCTAAACTGATTTTTGGAGAGCTGGGGCAGTAAAATGACGTTCAAACTTATTCTAGACATAGCTCTCCTATTTATTGGTTTTCAAACTGACCTAAGAGTTTCGGTCGATCGAAACACTTTCAATCGATCGATCGAAGGACCCAAACTTCAATCGATCAAAATTAATTCGATCCATCGAACTCCTATTCCTGCCATTCCAAGTACTCTTGCAGAGCTAAGAGTGGGACCTCCTAGGTTCTTTATTGTTGGCTAAGACCAGTTGTTAATCCCTATGACCAAACTCTTTGATCAAAAAATTAATCAGCTGATCAGTTAACATTAACTCCACTATATAACGATAACTGCACTCCAACGCAAAAGAACATATCCGAAGCGATAGCTACACTTGTATGGTGTACTAATGTCCTTCTACTGTCAACATTCATAATCATATTCAGGTAGTCAGATTACTGATACTGTCGACCTAAATGATGATTACATCTTCCAATCCTTGAGTCTTAGTCACCTCTCATGATTACCAAACATGTTGATAAATACTTATCAACAAAATTGCAGTTCTCAGTAATAAACTTGGTGACATTATCAAGAGAATGCTTACTCTTTATTAGAGGGTAGATTCTATCTTGACATGACAATTTCTGTTTATAACCCTATGAACATGACTTACCCAAGATACCCAAGTGTTGATCTCGAAGGCCTCATTTATTGGTACGTCAAAGCAGTTACATCCATAGTCTGGGTCCATAATCGTCTCAAGATTAAGAACACACACCTTATATAAGTTATGAGTTCCTATCAATTGTTGATAGTATTATATGTTAATAGGAGTCTTATGGTCCGTCAATGCACTATAAGCACTAGCATATTAACCAAGAGTCATACTCTAGTGATTGAGATTCATCACTCCATCTAATGGTAGTTAATCATGCTATAGTGTATACTTGATGAGTTATCCAGTCTTATCATCCACTATCACAATTTTAAATACCAAAGACTAGTAATTCGTGCCTCATGCGCATATATCTCATACATACACGAATTACTTACTATGATATTTAAGGATTACAAACATTCATCTCATGAAACATACACAATTAAATGTATAAATGATATCCATATATAAATTGCCAAATGTCACACACATAAAGACCGGGTTTGAGGGCACAATTCCAACAAAGGGCCCCACATATGACCACGTGGCAGCCATGCAGCCCCACCAAACCTTCCACTTGGTAGCCATGCATAGCCATCCCAACATTTGGTGCAAACCACCAGTAGACACCCCGATTTTGACCGACTGTCAAATTCAGGGGATTATTACCTCTAAAATCGATGACTATAATGTTCGAAAGAGTTTGAAATCCTCAATGATGAAATCATGCTCTTTAAAAAGCTTCTTAGCTTAAAAACCCATCAATTTTAAATCAAAAATGACCAAAATACCCCCAGAGTGACACTTTTCTTAACTAAGGTATGAAGACATGTACCAAAATATGAGAGCATCCTTGGAATATCCCTTTGATCAATGGAGTCGCACTAGTAAGAGTCGAAAGTTCAAAATATGCATTTTAAGCAAAATTAATGCAAAATGGTTCTTCAAGGGCAAAATGGTATCAAATGATTTTTTATGATTTTCAAAACATTTGTATAAAATACTAGGCTCTAATACCTTTCCAACAGTATAAGATTTGCAAATTTTAGAGTTACGATGAATTAGATATGAAATTTTGAAGTTTTGGAAGAAAGATCGAAGAAGTTGAAGGTGAGGCACTCGATGCGTTGAGGTGGCACTTGGCGAGTGCCGTTTTGGCTTCACCGAGTGCTTCACTTGGCGAAAATCATACTTTTTATGTGACTTTAAAAGCACATTTTGATCAATAGGATACACCAAATTTCATCTTTTTTGTGTGTGTGTTCAGAACTCACATGTCACACTTTTCATACCTATAACACTCCAAAAATTACCTTTATACCCTCACTCCATTTGTATCCCAAAAAAGGGGAAGAAAACCCTTGTTCCCAATTGGTTCTTCACCCTAGAGAGAGAATTAAAATTGTGAGTTTGTGTGAGTGATTTCCAAAGAGTTTTAGAGAGAGAACATCATCCAAAACAAGAGGAGATTCTACCCTAATTGGATCGAACCCACTTTAAAGCCATAGAAGCTTGAAGGAGAGCATGAAGAAGCCTTGAAGATCTTCAAAATTCAACCAAACCAACTCAAAATATGAGGAAATTTAGAGGTAATTCTCTCATATTAGATCATATTCTACTATAATTCAATCACAAATCACAGATCTATAGGACTTTTACACATTTTCAAAAAGGCATATTTTCCATCTCCTTCTTCACACACTACCTTGAATTGTGATTGAATTCTCATAAACTTATTGATTTGGATATAATTAGTCAACAAATCTATAAGAAACATGTTTTAAGCATGGATCTATCACTAGATCCTTCAAATTCATAAGGATCTCTTATCTTCTCTTGGAATTCATGAAACCTTCCATGTTCCATTTGACCTCCTTGAGATTTAATCTCTTAATTTATGTAAATCCATGTTTATATATGTATTTTGAGTAGATCTAGATCATATATATACATATATTGATAGATCTTAGCCTATGTTCATAATATTGGCTGCTCCTTTTGAATCTCATGAAACTCTTTATAGTTTCATTGAGATCTACAAAAGTGAGTCTAAATTCTCAAGGATTATCAACTTGAGAGAGGATTTAGATATAGATCTAGTTGATTTTATAGTTTGATTACATAATTTGTGTGTTTTTTTTTGTTTATCCTTTGGATTGAGTATACCTCATGAACCTCTTTGTTTGAACTCTTGTTTAGTTTCATTTTGGAGTCCATGGAGGCAAAATCCATGGATTCCTTTTCTTGTTAGTTCTAGATCTCATCTACCCCAACTTCATCTTCTCTCTAGAACCTAGATCTCAACTTCTTATATGAGTATGTATAAATATATACATATATATAATTATATTTTAGTCTATTGAAATTAGTTTCAGTTTTGGTTATGTAAATCCTCTATCAGACTTTGATTAAAGAATTTTCATTAGTTCATGATCCGTTAGATCAAGGTGAAACCAATCAAATTTTGTTCATAAGACATAGATCTACCATCACATGTTTTGTTTTAGTTCAATTATGTGGTTTACATTGCTTGGTTTTCTGATCTTCATGAACATAAGTTTCTATCCAATATTCTAGAATAACAGAGCACTTTTAAAGTGATTGAATCAGAATCTTAAACACACTTTTAATCCTTCAAAGCATTTTCCATCAAAATATAATGAGTTAGCTTTGATCTCTAAAACATCTAGAGTGTTTATGATTAATATGCTATTTTTCATGAATTTTACAATATCTCTAGACAAAGACCTGATAAAATCTGAGTGATGGTTGATCTAAGCTCAATTCCTGGAGATCTAACCATGTGATCTTAGATTTTCTTTTTGATTAAGAAACTATATCTGTTTTTGCATATTGTGTATGAATTTCATCCAGACCACACCACGGGAACCATGATTTTCTTATTTTTGAAGTTTGTATTTCTATTCTGGAAATCTTGAGATCGTGGGACTGATTTGATGAAACTTACGAATTTGAATCTAAATGAATCCCCAAAGCTTTAAGGCCTCTAATTTACTTATTTTATGAATAATTGAATCTATATACAGAGATTAGAAGATCAAAATCACCATTTACTTTCAATGCATCCACACTCATGCATTATATTCACTTAGCTTGCAACCTCACATATTTGTAGAATTGTTTCTAAAATTTGTGTGTACCATCATGCTTGTCATAATTCATCTCTAAGATTATCTAGAGCCATGCTAAGATCATGTCACTTCATATGTTGAGATTATGATGTCACCGGGTTAAGGCCTTTTTCGGACTTCCCGTTGAGGTCATAATTTCCATATTAAGTTATTCCGACTTCCATGGTAAATGATGAATCAAAGCTCGGACTTGCTTGGAAGTTTTAAATTCTTTATCGTCTTTTGTATTGTTTGTTCACGTGGACTAACCATTTGTTTTGTAGCGCACTCGATGTAAGTTGCTCTATCTCTTCTCTAGTTTATTTTACTTTTGGTTATTTCATTAATTTTATTGATTTTACGACTTTCCATGCATGACCTTAGATTAGGGTTTTGCCTTATGTGTATACATGAATTAGAGACCTTTTTCCTAGGTTATTTTCATATGCATTGCATGTTTCCTAGTGTAGCTGGATCTAGGGAAAGTTCTCTCATTATCTATTGCATTTCATTTGCTTGCTATTTGAACCTAATTAGTTTTGTATGCCTTTTTCCGATTAGCAATCTTGCACCCTTTCAACATGCTTTTGAAATGTATATCAATATTTACATATTATTTGAGGGTGCATTTCAATTTTTAAATTTGATTATAAGGATGTTAAATAGAGGCCTATCGCGAGATAGGATGAGAGGAGGTGTTTTAGTCCGCCAGGCTCCTTTCCCTCTTATTCCATAATCCCAGACCTAGAAATATATGGTTTCCAAAAGAATAGAGGCTTTTAAAATGGTTTTTTTTAATTCATTTCCTTAAAATTAAGTGGCGACTCTTATTTGATTTGCAAAAGTAAAGCGTAAAATGTGGGCCCAAATGTAGGTATCCATACCACCCCACCCTACACTTGGCATACATACCCAAACATGTACAACACTTTCAAAGCCTTCCCACCCTCTCATATATATATATATATATAAATATATATCACACACATACACACGCATATTTTTGCATCACATTACATATACAGATTGCATAGAGAGAGAGAGAGAGGGAACCCGAGAGGTTGAGAGGGAGAGATAACCCAGGAGTTTGAGAGAGAGGAAGAAGAAGACCACACACACCACACCTATAATCTCTTACAACACCCTCTCTGTATCAACACACACACACGCAACCACTAGATAGAGAAGAAGAAGGTGCAGAGAAGAACGATGAGAAGAAGAAGAAGAGAGAGAGAGAGAGAGAGAGAGAGAGAGAGAGAGAGAGAGAGACTGTAGACACCCCATTTTGTCGGCTATCAGATTTAGGAGACCCATAGATTGGTGGTTCACAATGATCGAAAAAGACTCAAAAGGACTCTTGGAAGTTGGTTCTATTTCTCAAAATGTTCAGAATGACCAAAATGCCCTGAAAGCCCGAAAACTCCCAGATTTGGACCAAAAGTTCTGGAAACATGCTATGTCATAAGAAAAGTAAGGAAATGAGTTTTTAAGTAAAATTAGATGAAATCATCAGCTCCCAGAGACCCCCGGAAGTCCCGAAAGTTCCCGAAAAGTCCCCGTTGATCGGTTTGACCAAGGTTTGACCAAGTTTGACCAAAATCGTTCAAATTCGCCAGGATCATTCTAGATCATGTGAAAAGTATTAAAATGAGTTTTAAAAGAAAATCGAGCAAAAACGTCAGCTCTTGGGAGCTCCTAGAGATTTCCAGAACTTCCCGGAATCCCAGGTTTGACCAGTTTGACCAAAATTTGCCTTTAGAACTGGAGCACTGTAGCAATTTTCAAACTTTTTTCATGGATAATAGAGGTCAATAGCATTCCAACGGTATATCGCACATAATTTTTGGATTTAAAACGAGTTTATTGTGAATTTTCGAAGGCAAAAAAGGCGATCAAATCGGCTTTTATAACAAATACCGCAAAACTTTTCAAAGTGACCTATCCAAGAATTATTTTTTTTATGTAAAATAGACTAAATTACCTTTCCAACGGTATATCACAACTTTAATTTGGAGTTCGTATGCATTTTCTGTGAATTTCGGACAAAATAGGGCCTTTTTACGAATACCGGAACCTCTGGGGGCCTAAAACGGATTATCTGGACGAATGAGGAGCAGTGCCGCGGTGGCACTGGCCCACTGCTACCACGGCACAGGCCCAGTGCTGCCGTGGCACTCTCCACCAGAATGGTATATTTTTGTAATTTCTTTTGGGGGTTCATTTTGATTAATTGAAAACCAAAACGACGTAGTTCTATGTTCACAGATGTTTGGGACCAATGGGAGTACTTCTTAAACCCCAAAACCACCCCATATTGGCCTATATAAACCCCCCTTGACTTCTCATTTTGGGGGTGTCAAATGTAAGCTTTGAAATATTTTGGGAGAGAAAGTTGTAGAGATAAGGTTAGAATAGAGAGAAAAGAAGCTTTCTTCTTTGATTTCGAAACAAAAGTGAGTTCTAAACTTTGTTTTTACTTCATTACTCCTATTTACTTCATATTCAATACACCCAACCACCATTTTAGTGTGTATTTAAGAGAGAGGAAGCTACTTCCATGTCCAATGTCACCACATATGAGTGAAACACCAAACTACAAGTCCAATATCACATTGATTATCATCTATTGATTGTTATTTACTTGCTTGTTCATATTATGTTCATCTCTTCCTAACCTCGTTTCTTTTTTTGACATTTTTATTTACTTACTAGTTCATCATCCTCTAAATGATGACATGAAGTTTGAGGTTAGTGAATCCTTATGGATAGTAGCTCTTGACCTCAAAAACATGTTTGATAGATGATGATTATAACTTCAATACCTCCAAGGTATCCTTAAAGTTATGTTCAAATGAAAATGAATCTCTCCAACAATCTTGGAGGTTCTTGATTATGAGTTTGATGTTGACATTTTAAGTGGCTATAACCTTCATTGAGTATTGAAAATATGCTTTCAAAACTTCTGTTTCAAAACCCCTTATTAAAACCCTCACTTTGATTTCAAGAGATAAACCTTGTTTTCCCAAAATCATCAAAACAGTGAGTCAAAATAGTGAGTGATCTGAGTTCAAAGATTTCTCTAGAACTCAATACTCAATGTATGGATGCAAGGCCACTTGTAAAGTCTTCCTAACTCATTAGAGAACACCCACAATTTTTGGTTTGACTTGGAAATACTTGAAAATGGTCCATTTGGACCCAAACATTCCTTCGAAACATTCTACCTCTGCTGTCACAGCAGCTTGGTTGACTTTCAACTTGTTTTTCAGAAAACGTTTCCAAAACGGGTGGTCCTAACTTATTTTTTCCTTAACCTTCAATGTCTTAGGGAACTTTCCATATAAAACGGGCCTCTAGATCATTTGTTTTCATTTTTCAAGAGTTTTTGACATTTCAGTCGACAGTATGAAATCTGTTTCTGAGTAACCTCCATTGTTCATATGATTTCTCTCAATCTGTAATAGTTATTAAAGATTGGCTTTTTGGGTTGTGTTCTAGACACAATAAGGAAGATCTCCGTAAAACATCATGCATTGAAAACACTCCTAACCCCTCTTTTCCATTTTTACAAGATCATGTTACTGTTCTGTCTACTATTCACAGCAAGCATACTTTTACTTCCCCCTTTGATTTGATGCTTACATGCACTCCAAATTAGCTCATGTCTTAGGAAGTAGTTCATACTACATTTGTACATATCCCATGATGATTTCATTCAATTATTCATACACATTCTAGATTTCTAAGTCGTTCTAGAAATCTATGAACACAAAGCACACTACAACCTTTACACATTCTAGGACCATACATTGCATCCATGCAAGATTTGGGGCATTCATGGCTCCTAATCTAAGAAGATTATAAGGAACGAATTTGATCACACGTTCATGCTTCCCCTCGATCTAATCATCCTTTCTCATCTGTCCCGGGGATTGAGAGATCTTCTCTTCACAAAGATTAACATGCATCATTCTAGTTTGTTAAGCATATTTTGATTTCTTTGATTATTTGTTTCAAGAACAATTCATGTCCCCTTTGATTATTTGTTTCAAGAACAATTCATGTCCCCTTTGTTTCCTAGGTTTATTTGTGTGATCTTTCACTTTACATTGTATGATACTTTACTTAGATCTTATGAATGATATCTTATCTTTTGATCTTCCATTTCAAGATTCTTATGTGATGTAATATACCTATCATAGTATTAATTGTCAAACCATACATAGTATAAGATGATTATTTGGATGCTAATTGAGGCTCGTCGAAAGATGGGGCGAGTTGAGGGTGTTTTAGTCGTGACAAAGGCTCCTTCCTCTCTCGTACCAAAACCCCGAGTCAAGTTCTTTGGTTATGAAGGGTTGGTGCCCTTTATCCATTTGGGTGAGTCAAAATTAGGTTTCTTGGTTCCTTAAAGACCAAGTGGCGACTCTATATCTATTTTCAATAGACCTTCCTTTTCTTTCTTTGATCCAAATCAAATTTCAAACAAAAACAAACAAGTGGTGGAATCCCGCGTGTCCACAATCTGGCGACTCCACTGGAGAAATTTATTTTCAAAACAAAATAATATAGAGGTTTGACTCATAAGAAGCATCCTTAAAATCATCTTTTGGCAGTGTCTGGTTCACCGCATTGCACTTTGCATTCCCCCCCCCCCTCAATTGTGTCTGAAATGCGGCGCTGACATTGTTCAGGTCTTGCTGCGCTAGGGCACAAGTCACCGTTGATATTGTACCTTCTAAGGTATATTAAAAAGAGTAAAAACTTCCGTACTGTCTCCCTGACGGTATACTGGAACTCTCGTCAACGGACCCTCTTTGACTAAACCCAGCCTTTGCATATAGATTCCTGTAGAACCTTTCATAAGACTGTTGATTTATCTTTTCAGATAGAATAATGTGATATAACTGCTATATGCCCTGATGGGATTACCTGAGCGGTGTAGACGCTTATGTGGCATAGAACATAACCTCTTTCTTATGATTCGCAAGGCAACCACTCACATGTGATTACATTGAGTTGACCTGCCTAGGCACCATGATAAGGATGTATGCTCCATGTTCACAAAGATATACACTGCAAACATTGTTTGTCGGTCCTAAGACATAGGAGTATGAAAACCTGCTAGACCAGTGTGATCACTATCACCACATATTAAACAGTTTCTCCCAGACACCCAGCCCAGATATCCCAGTTTCTCCCAGAAACTCTGCCCAGATATCCCAGTTTCTTCCAGAAACTTTGCCCAGATATCCCAGATATAGCCATATTAACTAGTTTCTCCCAAAAACTCTGCCCAGATATCCCAGTTTCTCCTGGAAAATCTGTCCAGATATCACAGATATAACCGTATCAATCAGTTTCTCGTAGAAACTCTCTTCGATTTTCCCAGAAATACCCAAAGTACCTATTTTCTCAGAAGCTCTGCTCATGCCTGTTTCTCCCAGAAACTCTGTCCAAATCAACCGAAAATGCCCGGTCTCTCCTAGAAGCCTCCATAGAACCCTGGAAACCCCTGTTATCCCTTAGTGATCGTACTAGAAATTAAGGTTGGCACACTCTATATGGTTAGGACCTTAATTATTTAACTGCTATCTGTTAAAAATTTGAGCATCATATAGATTAGGGCTTACATCCGTGTGCTTGTCTCATTTGCATACACCATTCCCATCAATCTACACGCACTGTCTCGATCATTCTTACACAAGTCAGTCCACGTTTGCTAACATCACTGTCTTTGTCTGTCTAAAGTCATCACTGTCAAAATCTGATCTAGTCCTCTCAAAATCTGTCAGGTTAGTATAGATTCCCGAAGTCAGCAGCTGGGATCCTCGTCGTGGGTCAGGAGTTCAAATAATTGTTTAGTCAGAATCAGTCTGATAGCTTACTTCAGCATTAATCGAGAAGAGTTAGAAAACAAGGTTATCGAGTTGGGAGCAACCATAAGCCAGCAGTCTGACAGCCTAGCCCAAGTTCTGAAGTTCATGGAAGAATTGAAGCAGCAGCAGCCGTAACCTCCGCCTGGGTTTCCACCACTGGGGTTTGAACCGCCCCCACATGAGAATAACGGGGAGGAAGACTGGTTTCAAGGGGTCCTACCGTTTGCATATGAGAAGAAGCTCCAAGAGAAAATGGATAAGGTTGACAAGCTGGAATGTGTACTGAGGAAAAGCAAAGGATTGATGATTACATACTGGACTTCGAAGGCCTTTTTGAGCGTATTAAGCTGAAGCTACCGGAAAACTTCAAGATGCCTGTCATTGACCGTTTCGATGGAACCAGAAATTCGAAGAGCCATGTAAAGCTGTGTATGAGCATCTTCCAATCCATGGGCTGTACCCACGAGCACCGCATAATGTTGTTACCAAAAACTCTCGCCAAGTCTGCACTATCATGGTTCCTTACCTTGGAAGCTTCCAAAACTCGGGCATGGGAAGACATAGTTCGGGTATTCGTTGATCACTACTCCTACAACCAAGAACTTGATGTTACTATCATGGATTCGGAAACTACTTGACAGAATAGCAATGAATCCTTCACTGCGTTTCTGAGCAGATGGAGGAATAAAGTGGCCCAAATGACCCACCAGCCGATTGAAAAAGAACAGGTGAGGATGCTAATCCAGAATCTGCAACCGCTCTACCAGGAAAAATTGTTTTATCAGTCCATCTCAACTTTTGAAGAGCTGTTTGAAGTTGGGACTCGAATTGAAGACGCCATAAGGGAAGGAAAGATCAAAAAAGAAGAGCCTCCGAGTCAGTCAAAAAGGCCAAACTACTCCCACAATCCTCCAGATGTCAATGCCCTTAGCAGTCAACCTATGCCCTTCTAGGCCATACCAACCTCCCAACCAAGCTAATTCCTCCAATCGCTCTTTCCCTGGGAAGCCTCCTCGCAACTTTGCCAAATTAGAAATCCCCCTCTCCTCAGCCTTAGATCGCCTCCTTAAAAAAGGCCACCTCCAATTACTCCAGTCTCGAAATACCCCGCTCCTGCCAAACTGTGACAAGTCCAAAAGATGCACCTACCACCAAGCCCCTGGCCACAACACCGATGATTGAATGCGCCTCCGCCATGATATCCAAGACCTCATTGACCAAAATATCATCGAGCCACCTCCAAAGCAGCCCTATGTCACTCAAAATCCTCTACCAAACCACCAAAACATCAGCCTCATTGAGTCCAACCATGTATCTTTCAACCCTGCTACCTATATCACCCCCTTAGGTCAACCTTTACCCCTCATTGACATCCCGAAATCTGTGGGAATTCATCTGATTGACGGAGGGGATGACGAGTGGTAGTAACAACTGGCTGACGAACAAGACCTATTCTTCTTAGAAGAACATGATCTAGGGGTAGTGGATCTCAAATGGTATGATCCCAACAATGAAAGCGATGCTTCTATCTGGAACGAGCTGGAGAAACCATTTGTGGGAACAGATTATGACTGGTTCAAAGAAGATGGGACTGTAGAAGGGCCTACCCCTGCCAAAATTGATCATCTGACTAGGTCAGGCCGTCATTATCAGCCTCCGCAGCCTACCACCGAGGTTATCAAAAAAAGTCCAGTCAAAGACAAAGGAAAGGGAAAAATGGACGAGATCATCGAAGAAGACAATGAGTTGATAAAGCAGTTGTAGAAAACTCAAGCACATCTCTCGATTTGGGACATCATGGTAACATCCTACAAGCATAAGCAAGCTGTGTTGAATGCCTTGGTTGGAATAGAGGTCCCCATCGACGTTGCACCGAAAGACATGGTGGCTTTCTTGGGCGCACTTACCCCTGACACAATCATTACATTTTCTAATGAAGACATGCCACCAGAAGGATCTGCACATAATAAAGCATTGTACTTCATTGTTGGATTTAAGGGATAGCAGGTGCCATTTTGTCTGGTCGATACAGGCTCTGCCTTAAATGTTTGTCCCCTAAGGACTGCCACCGCCTTGGGGGTCAATGTCCTTGACATCACACCATCTATACAATCCGTGAGGGCCTACGATAACACCAAGAGAAATATGATGGGAACTATTTCTCTCCAAATTTGGGTAGGATCTTTGGTGAGAACTGAAGTCTTTCTAGTCATGGACATACCTGCCTCGTTCAATTTGTTGATCGGAAGGCCCTGGCTGTATGTCAACAAAGCTGTATCATCCATTGTGCATCAAATGATCAAGTACATTCATGAAAAGGAGGTAAAAATCATCATTGACAATAGTTGGGTTAACGAAGCTTTCCCAAACTACGCTCCCATCTTTGAAATCCAAATACCTGAGCTAGAAGAAGGAGAAATTGGGGGATTCTTCGTGGAAGAAGTCCACATGATCAATGATGAAGACAGGTTCCCCGAGATCTACTCTGTAGTTGTCAACATCGTCTGCAAAATGAACTACTTCCCTGGAATGGGATTGGGCCGACGCCATCAAGGGATTGGTGAGTTCCCTCAGATAAAAGGGCAACAAGGCACTTTTGGGTTGGGGTACAAGCCCACTGAAGAAGACGTCGAGATACAGAGGCCATGGAAGAAAAGAGTGAGGAGTCTCCCACCGCATCGCAAAACCTTGAATGGGAAATTCATCAAAGAAGGGGATGATTTCCCCTACTTTGGGTTCCCAGAACCCTGGATCCATCATGCCACTGGAAAAAGGCACCCCGGGCTTGAAATCTTTGCTGTCTGTGAAAGGCCCCCCTATCAAGATCCGTTCTATCCTGAAGAAGTTGTGAAAACCCCAGAAGAAGACTGGTTGAAGTACCTAGACACTGAAGCCATCGAGAAAATGTGGGAAGAATTCACTAAAAAGAAGGAAAAAAGGAGGGCCAAGAGCCAAGATGATCAGATCAAGCCAACTGAGGGGGGGGGGGGGGGGGGGGGGGTTTGAGCAACCAGGTTGTAGAGTCATCTGTCTGTGTCTCCCTATCCCCTGTTCCCCCAGAGTCTGTACTGCCAATCATTGAGTCTGTACCAGAGTCGGCTACTGTAAGCCCACCACTGTCTAATGTAATCACTCCACCTGTCATGAATGAAATGAAAGACGATTCTGCTTACTACTCTTTGTCTAATACTTGTGAATGCACAAATCCCTCCGAGGATCTCCCAATCAAACTTAAGCAACTAATCGATAAACCACCTGCTTATGAATTAATCAAAGATACTTTATCGGTTAACCTAGGTGAAATAGATAATCCACAAATTGTGCAAATTGGCTCAACTCTTAATAAAAAAGAAAAAGAAAGATTGACTCTCTTGCTAAAAGAATTCAAAGATGTTTTTGCTTGGTCTTACAAAGACATGCCTGGGGTCGATCCTGACGTTGTCCAACATCATATTCCTTTCCTCCCCAATTCTAAACTTGTCAAGCAGAAACTGAGGCGCATGAGGCCGGAATGGGCACTCAAGGTTAAAGAAGAAGTGGAGAAACAATTCAACGCAGGGTTCATCATTGTCATCGAGTATCCGGAATGGGTTGCCAATATTGTGCCATTCCCCAAAAAAGATGGAAAAGTTCGTGTGTGCATCGACTTCCGTGATCTAAATAAAGCCAGTCCCAAGGATGACTTCCCACTTTCCCACATTGATGTCTTGGTGGATAACACCACAGGACATGAGTTACTGTCATTCATGGATGGCTTTTCGGGGTACAATCAGATTCTAATGGCGCCAGAAGATCGGGAAAAAATTACATTCACCACCCCTTGGGGAACCTACTGCTATAGAGTAATGCCTTTCGGACTCAAGAATGCTAGGGCAACCTACCAAAGAGCTGCCACCACTCTGCTGCATGATATGATTCACAAGGAAGTAGAAGTGTACGTAGATGACATGATCGTGAAGTCCAAGGACAGAGAAGGACACCTGGTGGCACTGGAAAAGTTTTTTGAGAGGTTGCGCAAATACAAGATGAGATTGAATCCTAAGAAATGCACTTTCGGTGTGACCTCCGGTAAGCTCCTGGGTTTTCTCATCACACAAAGGGGGATAGAGGTGGATCCCTCTAAGATCAAGGCAATCCTAGAAATAGCACCACCACGGAATGAAAAGGAAGTGAGGGTTTCTCGGAAGAGTCCAATTTATCAGCCACTTCATTTCCAAACTCACAACTACATGCGATCCTTTGTTCCGATTGCTGAGAAAAGGAGAAAAGTTCCAATGGGATTACTAATGCCAAGCCGCTTTCGACAAAACAAAAGCCTACCTTCAAAATCCGCCTGTCCTTTCACCACCCACTCCTCATAAGCCCTTATTCCTTTACCTATCTATCTCCGAAAATGCCATGGGTTGCATGCTAGCCCAAGAAGGAGAAGAAAGCCACTCCAAAAAAGCCATATATTAACTCAACAAGAGGATGACTGGGTATGAGCTCAACTACTCTACCCTCGAAAACACATGTTGGGCCTTGGTTTGGTGCACTTGCCAACTGAGGCACTACATGCTGGCCTTCCCGGTTGTGCTCATATCCCGCATGGATCCTCTAAAATACCTCCTTGAAAAACCCGCCCTAACTGTTCGAATATCCCGTTGGTTACTTCTACTATTTGAATTCGATATCAAGTACGTTACAAGCAAATCGGTAAAAGGGAGAACCATAGCTGAGCATCTTGCGGAGCACGCTATTGACTCCGAAGAAAATGGGGACTTTCCATTTCTGGACAAAAATATCATGGAAATCAAGGAAGAACAGTGGAAGTTGTACTTTGATGAAGCAGCCAACATGAAGGACATGGAGTAGGAATGATTCTAGTGTCACCAAGTGGGGACCACACTCCGCTGGCAGTCAAGCTCAATTATAACTCCACCAACAACACTGCTGAATACGAAGCATGCATTCTGGGGATGGAAGCAGCCATAGAGCTGAAAGTTCAGAAGTTGGATGTCTTCGAGGATTCAAACCTCATTATATCACAAGCTAGAGGAGAATGGAAAGTAGAAGAAGAAAGGTTGAAGCCCTATCATGATCATCTCGATCAACTCAAGAGGCAGTTCAAGAACATCACATTCTTCTACTTGCCTAGGGAAGAGAACCAGCTAGTAGATTCATTGGCTACCTTAGCCTCCATGATCAAAATTCCTGTGGGAGTCAGGGTGATGCCTTTAGTAATTGAGCAAAGGTACGAGCCTTCGTTCAATATAGTCGCCACAATCGAAGAAGAAGAGAACGAAACACCGTGGACATACCCCCAAGAGTCTACCGAGAAAGACAAAAGGGCAATTCGAAGATTCGCAGCACAATTCATCATTTGCGGTGGAAAATTGTTGAAGAAAGGGTACAACGGTCACAACCTGACTTGCTTGTTTGGAAAAAGCTCTAGAAGAATGATGGAGGAAATACACGAGGGGGTATGCGGTCCACACATGAACGGTCACATGCTGGCCAAGAAAATTGTAAGACAAGGGTACTACTGGACAACATTGGAGAAAGATTGTTGCGAATACGTAAGAAGGTGTCACAATTGCCAGATCCATGCAAACATGATGCATGTACCACCATCCCTTCTATACAGCATGACCTCACCTTGGCCATTCTCAACCTGGGGAATCGATATCATTGGTGAAATCATTCCGAAAGCCTCAAATGAAAATCGATACATTTTGGTAGCCATTGACTACTTCACAAAATGGGTAAAAGCCGCATCCTACAGCAAGTTGGGGGCCAAGGAAGTGGCCAAGTTCATCAAGAAGAACCTCATCTGTCGCTATGGAGTCCCCCATGAGATCATCTCAGATAATGGTAGTCATTTCAAAGCTGAAGTCAGGGATCTGTTTGAGGAATACAAAATCACTTATCACAAGTCATCACCGTACAAGCCACAAACTAATGGGGCAGTCGAAGCTGCAAACAAGAATGTCAAGGCCATACTGCAGAAATCGGCCGATACCTACAAAGACTGGCATGAAAAGCTACTGTTCACACTTTGGAGATACAGAACATCGATAAGGACGTCCACATGAGCAACTCCTTACTCACTAGTATATGGAATGGAAGCAGTACTTCCAGTCGAGATAGAACTACCATCCCCGCGCGTGATGGCAGAATGTGAAATTTCATAATCAGATTGGTTGAGGGAAAGGTACGAAGAATTGGCTCTCATAGATGAAAAGCGCCTAGCGGCAGTCGACCATGTCCGAATCTATCAAAAGAGGATAGCCTGCGCTTTCAACAAAAGGGTTCGTCCTAGGAAAATTGTCAAGGGTGACCTTGTCCTTAAGGAATTGCGAGCCCTAATCTTTGATCCACGCGGAAAGTTCAAACCCAGATGGGCCGACCTTTATATCGTCAAAACTATCCTTTCCGGAGGAGCAAACTACCTCATGGACCTCGATGGTGTTGAATTCAAAGAACCAATCAACATGGATCGCCTCAAAAAGTACTATGCTTGACCATTCCCCAAAATCATTTTCTTTCAAGACTTGGCCTGAACTACGCCCAACCTGATTCCCACCGTACTCGCCGTGTCAATATCTATCTGACTTGTTGCATACCTAGGCAACGAAAAAAGGGCCCGATACTTCAACTACAACTGATGGCTGTTGGTCACGAATACTACCAAAAAGCTCCATTACATCCATCATATTTTTTGATCGTTTCCCTCAATCGAAATCCTAATCAAAGACAAGTTCGGGGATACGTAGGCAACCGCATCGGTTCGGTCACGAATACTACCAAAAAAAAGGATGGCTCGCTAGGTTGAAAATCTGAAAGGACGCCTAGGCAAAAGTTAGAGTTAAATCCAAAGTGAGCAATAACAAAAGAGAGAAAAGAGCTCGCTAGGTCACCTAACTGGTGCCTAGGCAAAATTATGAGTGTGTGAGAAAAATAAGGTCGCGGTCCTTACCATAACCCAGAAATCACCCTCCACACTAGGGGCAAACTTCGGCCACTTGCCTCGTTTGCCTAAACCTCTTCTAAACTAGGGGCAAACGTCGGTCATCTACCTTGTTTGCCTTACAACCATACATATCCCAAACTAGGGGCAAACTTCGGCCACCCGCCTCGTTTGCCTCTCATCGTCCTAGCGTGCCCAAATAAGTACCAAAGCAAACATCTGATCAAAATCATACTACAAATGTTTTTAGAAAACCAAATGCATAAAACAAGGTTCTCCAAGTAACCAAGGTTCACCGATAAACAAACTTCGAATATTACATAAGCAGGGATAAATGAAAACACAAAAAAGTTCTTTCGGAAAGCAATCACGAATATCAAAGACACTTGGAGGAAAGAAGCAGAATCAGTCAAGCCTAGTTTTATTTTTATTTTTTTATTTCTTCAAAGGTCTCTAGAAATAAGCTCTTGCTCGACCAGCCCAGCCCTTGATGAAAGCAGCAATAGTGGTGGCTCTGACTCTGGAAGCAAAGACCCTCTCAGTAAACCCCTGGAGAACCTCTTGAACTTGCCCGTACTGTCTGGCCAATCGGCGAGGATGATAGAAGGAGGTTTCTCTCAGACCCATCAGCCGCACTCTCTGGAAATCCCCGAGACTAGTGGTCACAGCATAAAGGCCCCAACGCCTCACGATCCAGCAAATGTCAGCCTTAGATAAAGCACCCATCATGCCCACCCAATCGGCAGAAGTATAATGAGGATGAAGCATAGCTCAGCAAAAATAAACTGGCAGCACATTACCTGTCCATAACTGGAGGCGCTCGTAGAGACAAGCCTGTAACACCAAAGGCGCCCTAGAAAGTAGAAGCGTTCCTTGATTGGAAGCGCGATCCAAACCATTCAGGGTTTCAGCCAGAACCATGGCCATGGGGTTCCGGCTAAGTTTCAGCTCAAGGCACACGTGCACCAAGTCAATAGAATCACTCAAGAATAGAAAGTGCGAAGTCATACACAATATCAGAGCGGCCCCGCGGGTAGCATCATATACGCTAGGATTCCTAGGACTAGCATAACGGGCAAGGATGGAAGCAATGTCAAGAACCTCACCTTGAATTAGCCGGTGGGAAATAGTAGTGGAACAGTTCAGGTATTCAGCCAAGCCTCGCGTGGGACTGGGGGTATCAGCAGAATGGAGAATCAGGTCAGAATCAGAATCGTAGCCAAGGATAGCACAGAACTCCTCAAACAGGGGGCATATCTCCAGGCCGTTGAAATTGAAGACATGGTTTACCGGGTCCCAGTGGAAAATAGTAGCACGCATGAACTCAGCGTTCAAAGCCATCTGGCGAAGAGAGAACAGCTTGGTCAAGCCGTAGCTAAAAAGGTTGATCCGTTCCACACCATCTATGATGTTCAGCCAAGCTGTGAGTTGAGCGGGATCATACAAAGCCAAATTTTCTGTCGCAACTCTAGCAAAATTCTAAATTTCGACAGCACCGCCCCGTTTCACGGACTATCCCACCTGCAAGGCAAACACACTCATTATCACAAGGCTGCTCATCGCAGTAACATCAACAATCATAGAATCACAATGCACATATATCATCACACAACTACCAACCAAAGCAAGCACACAACTGCGCCTTCGAATCGGAAGCTATCCGGCTCGAAAGGCAAAACATCATAATACTCTGTCGAGGGTGACACATCATCCTATGCATCATCCTACACATTGTCTTAAACATTGTCCATCAATCACAACATTCACTAGTATAACCTAATTGAAAATATAAATTGGAGATAAAACAAAATCCCCGCTTAGGAGACCTCAATCCTGCTCTTCTTCATCCTCTGTCGGACCACCCGGAGTGTATGTCGGCGATGGCCTTCTCCTGCCACCTCTGCACCTTGGTCCTATCCTCGATGAGCCAGCGCCACCCCCACGATACTGCACACACAAAGAAAATGAAAGTAATCAGTAGAGAAACAACAAAAAGTACAAAAACAAAGTTGAGTCAGAAACCTACCAAGGACGCCATCTGACTGGTGGCAAACTGTCGCATACCATCCATCTGTCAAGGGCAAAATCAGGATTAGAACCTCATAACCTTAAGGAGGGCAAAATTAGAGACATACCCGTTGGTCTCGCGTGAAGACCAAAGACCATAAGCTAGCTGCCAAGGCGTGACCCTCCTCAGCATAACTCCAAGGGATGTTGAGGATGCCTGCTGGCTGGGAAGGATACCCACATGTGACCCATGGCACCTCCATAACCTAGGGAGAGTCATCTATACCCAAAATGTTATCGGTCCAATCCCAAGGAGGGATAGGATCAGAAACTGGGGGAACCTGTCTCCTTTACGACTTGCGAAGCTGTAGGCACAAAACAAGTTAGAAAAAAAATGAGTCAAAAACATAGGCAACGGATAGAGACAAAAACGTAAAAGAAACTCACCTCCAGGAGTGGGAAGTTGGGCATCAGAAAGTGGCCACGGTAAGTCTCATAGCCGATCTCAGAGAGAAAGTGATCCCAAACATCGATACCAACTAAGGCCGCCAGCAAAGCATCACCAGAAAGGTCATCAGCATGTATTACAGGAGGATTATGAGGGACGCGATACCTTGGACCGCCAACCACCTGCCGGGACACTCGCTCGCCGAGGAACCATTGCCTGCTCTCGGTACTTTCCATCAGAAGTCGGCAAGAGAAAAGGGGTTTGATCGCCTGTATCTCCTCTAGGGCAGCATAGGCAACGCGCTCCCAAGGCGTCCAATCAATGCTAGTAACCGTAAGCCCAGATAAGAAGTTTCTAAGAAGAATGATCCAGTGAGCCCGGCTCTTTATCCCGATAACATCCCTCCGCCATCTCAAGCCTCAGGGAAACAAAGGCACAGGAGCCATGCCGTCCTCATCTTCACCTGATTCATCAGCAGGGGAAGGAGCTAACATCTTCAGGTACTCAAAGCTCCAAAGCTGCACAGATAAAAGAGAAAATTAGAAAAAGTACAGAAATCAAAAGCCAGAAGATAAAAGAAGATGCAGTACATACCTCCCAAGCTTGCCAAAATCCCCCTGTCGATTTGACATCGCCTCGGGAAACTTCACCCATATGCTTGTAAAGGTGGGCCAGAGCAACACTACCCTAGTCATAAGAAGGGATCTCATCAATGGTCACCAGGCAAGAAAGAAGCCTCAACCTCACCCGGTCATTCCGTGTCGCAAAGATCAAGTAACCAAGGACATACAGAAGAAATACCCTCAAAAGCTGAGAATTATTCAGGTTGTGATTCCCTCTGCTGTAAGCCCGGTAAAGCCAGCCACAAGGAAAGCAGTGCCTCTCCAAATTAGGGGGAACAACCCCAATCAACATCTCGACAGCCTCAGGATCAATCTCATAGAAGTAGTCCAGAATCAGGCGCTTCCCGCCAACCCTCGAGCCGGTAATCATAGAAAAATCAAAAGGCGTCATGGTCATCTCACCAAATGGCAGATGGAAAGTATTGGTGGTATCCCACCATCTCTTAGCAAGAGCGTAAAAATGCACAAGATCGTTGCTACTCTTTGAAACCAGGCGGACAAAGCCGCCAAACCCGGCATCGTCTACCATTCTCTTGACGGCAGGTGAGAGTTGAGTGTACCACAGAAAAGCATGAGCAAGGCTACCGTGGCCCTTCAATGTCACTTCCGGCACCTGCACATATCAAAAACAACAAAAACAAGCACAAAATCACCATTCATGACCCAAGGTCCAATTTCACAAAATCAACATTTGAGCACAAATCGAACTTCTAACAATCTCTAGGTGCACACTACAGCTCACAAAACTAGAACAATACATGGAAATAGTCCTAAACTGTCGAAAGTTTCACATACCAGGCTCGCTAGAGCTGCAGCCGAAAGATGAAGTTGGGGGTCTCGTAAAATCAAGTCCGGGGTTTGGCTCTCGGCTTTTATTTGTTCCTTGGCCTTCTTAGACGGTCTCCTCGAGCTCGAAGCCATGGATCTGCAAGAAAATGAAAGACTAAAATCAAACTTTCTTCTTGAAAAATGGAACAAACCAAAACACCAATCAAAATTCCAACCACAGGGTAAGATTACTCACTTGAGCGTGTACAAGCTGCGTTTTGACAGATTTTGGCTTCAAAAACACCCTAAATTGGCCAAGAATGAGCTTAAAAAAGTTCAAAAACCCGAGATATACACAAATGGAGTGAGGCCACCCAGTGCCACCGCAGCACTGGCCAACTACCGCCGCGATAGTGGCCCAGTGCCACCGCGGCACTGCTCCTTGTGGGACCCCGCTTCGCTCCATTTTGCTCCGTTTTACTCTGATTTGACCTGTTTTGGCCTTTTCAGCCCATTTCTGGCCCCGATCAGCCCTAGTGGCCCATTTCGATCAAGATTTATGAGGTTGTACCCCCCAGCAGTCCAAAAGTTGTTAGGGCTACCTCCAGTAGGCAGAAATTCAGAAATATTGATTCCCGAAGATCCGAATCGGTTATTTCAGGACGACCATCACAAATTTTGATCAAGCACGAGAGTTTCAGTAACGAATCCTGGTTTTTGGCCAGTACAACAAAGAAATAGTAAGAGAGATTCTCCGAGAGTCCTACATCATCCCCGGAGGATAGAAATAGGAAGATATTGGATCCCGAAGGCCTGAATCAGCTTTTTGGACCAACCATTACAAAGATTTGATTAACCGTGAGAGATTCAGAGAAAGGTCCTGGTTCTCGATTAGGAAACAGTTAAGAGAGATTCTCCGAGAGTCCTACATTATCCCCTGAGGATAGAAACAGAAACATACCAACTCCCGGAGGCCCCGACCGGCCCTCTTGGATTGAGCGTCGAAAGATTTGATCAACCGTGAGAGATTCAGAGATGGGTCCTGGTTCCCAATCAAGAAAAGAGAGATTCTTTGAGAACCCTACGTCATCCCCCAAGGACAAATATGGAAAGATACTATTTCCCACTATCCCCAGCAGAAAAGAGCAAAAGAGGAACCAACTCCCAAAAACCGGCCATCAGGAACAACCAGAACATCGCCCGTATCCAAATTTTGAAGACGAAGCACCATCGTTCCATGGCTCCGTGTCCCTAATTATCATGAGCTTTCTCATCTGTCCATTTTCATAGCTCCCTTACCTATTATTTATTGCAAGATCCCTCGGTCACCTTTAGCTGTCGTCTTCTAAAAAATGCGCATCGAATCCATTTCACTTGTTTGCGAAACACACTTCCTGTAATTTAAGAAGTTTGCCCGAGACCCAGAATCTCCAACACCTTGGTATCCATATCAGGATCAACCACTGCATTAGATTCAACACTAGCACAACATAAGTCCACTCGGGGTGCCACACACCCCACAGCACCAGCTCATGCTAGGATCAGAACACTAAACATGATAGGACTCAGGACACAATTCATATCACATCCATGCATTGCATATCACTCTTATAGCATAGCATCCGCTTGATTGTTGTGAATGTGCATGTGTGATTTATTCCTTTGTGCCCCGAACTACATCCTGGTCTGATTCCCCTTGGGATACATAGGCAACTCACGCAGAGCGCGACCAGCGCTAGCCTCACCATCATTGTATCTTTTGTAATGCTTTTTATCCTAAATCTATAGCCTCCAAAAGACCTGTCTCTTCCAAGCTTTGGCACTCGCTTGCGACATGCGTTGCCTCGCAAGTTCATGCCAAAGAGGGGCAAACTGTAGACACCCCATTTTGTTGGCTATCAGATTTAGGAGACCCATAGCTTGGTGGTTGACAATGATCAAAAAAGACTCAAAAGGACTCCTGGAAGTTGGTTCTATTTCTCAAAATGCTCAGAATGACCAAATTGCCCCTGGAACCCAGATTTGGACCAAAAATTCTGGAAACATGCTATGTCGTAAGAAAAGTAAGAAAATGAGTTTTTAAGTAAAATTAGATGAAATCGTCAGCTCCCAGAGACCCCCGTAAGTCCCGAAAGTTCCTGGAAAATCCCCGTTGACCGGTTTGACCAAGGTTTGACCCAATTTGACCAAGGTTTGACCAAGTTTACCAAGTTTGGCCAAAATCGTCCAAATTTTCTGGAATCATTCTAGATCATGTGGAAAGTATTAAAATTAGTTTTAAAAGAAAATGGAATGAAAACGTCAGCTCTTGGGAGCTCTGAGAGATTTCGAGAACTTCCCGGGAATCCCAAGTTTGACCAGTTTGACCAAAATTTGACTTTGGAATCGGAGCATCGTGACAATTTTCAAACATTTTTCATGGATACTAGAGTTCAATAGCTTTTCAATGGTATATCGCACATAATTTTTGGATTTAAAACGAGTTTATTGTGATTTTCTGAAGCGAAAAAGGCGATCAAATCGGCTTTTATCGCAAATACCGCAAAACTTTTCAACATGACCTATCCTTGAATTATTTTTTATGTAAAATATACTCCATTACCTTTCCAACGGTATATCACAACCTCAATTTGGAGTTCGTATGCATTTTCTGTGAATTTCGGACGAAAAAGGCCCTTTTCACGAATACCGGAACCTCTGGGGGCCTAAAAAGGATTATCTGGAGGAATGAGGAGCATTGCCGCTACGGCATAGGCCCAGTGCCACCGCGACACTCTCCTTTAGAATGGTATGTTTTTGTAATTTCTTTTGGGGGTTCATTTTGATTAATTGAAAACCAAAACGACGTAGTTCTATGTTCACAGATGTTTGGGACCAATGGGAGTACTTCTAAAACCCCAAAACCACCCCAAATTGGCCTATATAAAACCCCCTTGACTTCACATTTTGGGGGTGTCAAATGTAAGCTTTGAAAAGTTTTGGAAGAGAAAGTTGTAGAGATAAGGTTAGAATAGAGAGAAAAGAAGCTTTATTCTTTGATTTCAAAACAAAAGTGAGTTCTAAACTTTGTTTTTACTTCATTACTCCTATTTACTTCATATTCAATACACCCAACCACCATTTTAGTGTGAATTTAAGAGAGAGGAAGCTACTTCCATGTCCAATGTCACCACATATGAGTGAAACACCAAACTACAAGTCCAATATCACATTGATTATCATCTATTGATTGTTATTTACTTGCTTGTTCATATTATGTTCATCTCTTCCTAACCTCAGTTCTTTTTTTGACATTTTTATTTACTTACTAGTTCATCATCCTCTAAATGATGACATGAAGTTTGAGGTGAATGAATCCTTATGGATAGTAGCTCTTGACCTCAAAAACATGTTTGATAGATGATGATTATAACTTCAATACCTCCAAGGTATCCTTGAAGTTATGTTCAAATGAAAATGAATCTCTCCAACAATCTTGGAGGTTCTTGATGATGAGTTTGATGTTGATATTTTAAGTGGCTATAACCTTCATTGAGTATTGAAAATATGCTTTCAAAACTTCTATTTCAAAACCCCCTTCAAGAGATAAACCTTGTTTTCCCAAAATCTTCAAAACAGTGAGTCAAAACAGTGAGTGATCTGAGTTCAAAGATTTCTCTAGAACTCCATACTTAATGTATGGATGCAAGAACACTTGGAAAGTCTTCCTAACTCATTACAGAACACCCATGATTTTTGGTTTGACTCGGAAATACTTGAAAATGGTCCATTTGGACCCAAACATTCCTTCCAAACATTCTGCCTCTGCTGTCACAGCAGCTTGGTTGACTTTCAACTTGTTTTTCAGAAACCTTTTCCAAAAGGGGTGGTCCTAAATTTATTTTCTCTTAAACTTCAATGTCATAGGGAACGTTCTGTATAAAATGGGCGTCAAGATCATTTGTTTTCATTTTCCAAGCTTTTTTGACGTTTCAGTCGATAGTACGAACTCTGTGTCTGATTAACCTCCATTGTTCATATGATTTCTCTCAATCTGTAATAGTTATTAAATATTGGCTTTTTGGGTTGTGTTCTAGACACAATAAGGATAATCTTCCTAAAAAATCATGCATTGAAAACACTCCTAACCCCTCTTTTCCATTTTCACAAGATCATGTTACTGTTCTGTCTACTATTCACAGCAAGCATACTTTTACTTCCCCCCTTTGATTTGATGCTTACATGCACGCCAAATTAGCTAATGTCTTAGGAAGTAGTTCATACTACATTTGTACATATCCCATGATGATTTCATTCATCCTTTCTCATCCATCCTGGAGATTGAGAGATCTTTTTTTCTCAAAGATTAACATGCATCATTCTAGTTTGCTAAGCATATTTTCATTTCTTTGATTATTTATTTCAAGAACAATTCATGTCCCCTTTAGATTAGGGAAACCTAATTACTTGATACATGATTAGACGATTTTTCCTAGGTTTATTTGTGTGATCTTTCACTTTACATTGTATGATATTTAACTTAGATCTTATGAATAATATCTTATCTTTTGATCTTCCATTTCAAGATTCTTATGTGATGTAATATACCTATCATAGTATTAATTGTCGAACCATACATAGTATAAGATGATTATTTGGATGCTAATTGAGGCCCGTCGAAAGATGGGGCAAGTTGAGGGTGTTTTAGTCGCGACAAAGGCTCCTTCCTCTCTCGTACCAAAACCCCGAGTCAAGTTCTTTGGTTATGAAGGGTCGGTGCCCTTTATCCATTTGGGTGAGTCAAAATTAGGTTTATTGGTTCCTTAAAAACCAAGTGGCGACTCTGTATCTGTTTTCAACAAACCTTCCTTTTCTTTCTTTGATCAAATCAAATTTCAAACAAAAACAAACAAGTTGTGGAATCCCGCGTGTCCACAGAGACTGAGACTAAGACTGCCATAAGAAGAGGTAAGCATCCCTCCTTTGTGTAGACACCCCATTGTTTTGGCTATTAGATTTAGGAGACTCATAGCTTGGTGGTTCACAATGATCGAAAAAGACTCAAAAGGACTCCTGGAAGTTGGTTCTATTTCTCAAAATGCTAAGAATGACCAAAATGTCCCTGAAAGCCCGAAAACTCCCAAATTTGGACCAAAAGTTCTGGAAACATGATATGTCGTATGAAAAAGTAAGAAAATGAGTTTTCAAGTAAAATCATATAAAATCGTCAGCTCCCAAAGACCCCGGAAGACCCGGAAGTTCCCGGAAAGTCCCCGTTGACCAGTGTGACCAAGGTTTGACCAAGTTTGACCGAAATCGTCCAAATTCACCGGGATCATTCTAGATTATGTGGAAAGTATTAAAATGAGTTTTAAAAGAAAATTTAGCAAAAACGTCAACTCTTGGGAGCTCCCAGAGATTTCCAGAACTTCCAGGGAAATCCAGGTTTGACCAGTTTGACCAAAATTTGACTTTAGAACTGGAGCACTGTAACAATTTTCAAACATTTTTCATGGATAATAGAGTTCAATAGCTTTTCAATGGTATATCACACATAATTTTTGGATTTAAAACGAGTTTATTGTGATTTTCTGAAGCAAAAAAGGCGATCAAATCGGTTTTTATCGCAAATACCGCAAAACTTTTCAACATGACCTATCCTTGAATTATTTGTTATGTAAAATATACTACATTACCTTTCCAACGGTATATCATAACCTCAATTTCGAGTTCGTATGCATTTTCTGTGAATTTTGGACGAAATAGGGCCTTTTCGCGAATATCGGAACCTCTGGGGGCCTAAAAAGGATTATCTGGACGAATGAGGAGCAGTGCCGCTGCGGCATAGGCCCAGTGCCACCGCGACACTCTCCTTTAGAATGGTATGTTTTTGTAATTTCTTTTGGGGGTTCATTTTGATTAATTGAAAACCAAAACGACGTAGTTCTATGTTCACAGATGTTTGGGACCAATGGGAGTACTTCTAAAACCCCAAAACCACCCCAAATTGGCCTATATAAAACCCCCTTGACTTCACATTTTATAGGTGTCAAATGTAAGCTTTGAAAAGTTTTGGGAGAGAAAGTTGTAGAGATAAGGTTAGAATAGAGAGAAAAGAAGCTTTATTCTTTGATTTCAAAACAAAAGTGAGTTCTAAACTTTGTTTTTACTTCATTACTCCTATTTACTTCATATTCAATACACCCAACCACCATTTTAGTGTGCATTTAAGAGAGAGGAAGCTACTTCCATGTCCAATGTCACCACATATGAGTGAAACACCAAACTACAAGTCCAATATCACATTGATTATCATCTATTGATTGTTATTTACTTGCTTGTTCATATTATGTTCATCTCTTCCTAACCTCAGTTCTTTTTTTGAAATTTTTATTTACTTACAAGTTCATCATCCTCTAAATGATGACATGAAGTTTGAGGTGAATGAATCCTTATGGATAGTAGCTCTTGACCTCAAAAACATGTTTGATAGATGATGATTATAACTTCAATACCTCCAAGGTATCCTTGAAGTTATGTTCAAATGAAAATGAATCTCTCCAACAATCTTGGAGGTTCTTGATGATGAGTTTGATGTTGATATTTTAAGTGGCTATAACCTTCATTGAGTATTGAAAATATGCTTTCAAAACTTCTATTTCAAAACCCCCTTCAAGAGATAAACCTTGTTTTCCCAAAATCTTCAAAACAGTGAGTCAAAACAGTGAATGATCTGAGTTCAAAGATTTCTCTAGAACTCCATACTTAATGTATGGATGCAAGAACACTTGGAAAGTCTTCCTAACTCATTACAGAACACCCATGATTTTTGGTTTGACTCGGAAATACTTGAAAATGGTCCATTTGGACCCAAACATTCCTTCCAAACATTCTGCCTCTGCTGTCACAGCAGCTTGGTTGACTTTCAACTTGTTTTTCAGAAACCTTTTCCGAAAGGGGTGGTCCTAAATTTATTTTCTCTTAAACTTCAATGTCATAGGGAACGTTCTGTATAAAATGGGCGTCAAGATCATTTGTTTTCATTTTCCAAGCTTTTTTGACGTTTCAGTCGATAGTACGAACTCTGTGTCTGATTAACCTCCATTGTTCATATGATTTCTCTCAATCTGTAATAGTTATTAAATATTGGCTTTTTGGGTTGTGTTCTAGACACAATAAGGAAGATCTCCATAAACAATCATGCATTGAAAACACTCCTAACCCCTCTTTTCCATTTTCACTAGATCATGTTACTGTTCTGTCTACTATTCACAGCAAGCATACTTTTACTTCCCCCCTTTGATTTGATGCTTACATGCACGCCAAATTAGCTCATGTCTTAGGAAGTAGTTCATACTACATTTGTACATATCCCATGATGATTTCATTCATCCTTTCTCATCCATCCTGGAGATTGAGAGATCTTCTCTTCTCAAAGATTAACATGCATCATTCTAGTTTGCTAAGCATATTTTGATTTCTTTGATTATTTATTTCAAGAACAATTCATGTCCCCTTTAGATTAGGGAAACCTAATTACTTGATACATGATTAGACGATTTTTCCTAGGTTTATTTGTGTGATCTTTCACTTTACATTGTATGATATTTAACTTAGATCTTATGAATAATATCTTATCTTTTGATCTTCCATTTCAAGATTCTTTTGTGATGTAATATACCTATCATAGTATTAATTGTCGAACCATACATAGTATAAGATGATTATTTGGATGCTAATTGAGGCTCGTCGAAAGATGGGGCAAGTTGAGGGTGTTTTAGTCGCGACAAAGGCTCCTTCCTCTCTCGTACCAAAACCCCGAGTCAAGTTCTTTGGTTATGAAGGGTCGGTGCCCTTTATCAATTTGGGTGAGTCAAAATTAGGTTTATTGGTTCCTTAAAGACCAAGTGGCGACTCTGTATCTATTTTCAACAAACCTTCCTTTTCTTTCTTTGATCAAATCAAATTTCAAACAAAAACAAACAAGTGGTGGAATCCCGCGTGTCCACAGAGACTGAGACTTAGACTGCCATAAGAAGAGGTAAGCATCCCTCCTTTGTGTAGACACCCCATTTTTTCGGCTATCAGATTTAGGAGACCCATAGCTTGGTAGTTCACAATGATCGAAAAAGACTCAAAAGGACTCCTGGAAGTTGGTTCTATTTCTCAAAATGCTAAGAATGACCAAAATGTCCCTAAAAGCCCGAAAACTCCCAAATTTGGACCAAAAGTTCTGGAAACATGATATGTCGTATGAAAAATTAAGAAAATGAGTTTTCAAGTAAAATCATATAAAATCGTCAGCTCCCAAAGACCCCGGAAGACCCGGAAGTTCCCGGAAAGTCCCCGTTGACCAGTGTGACCAAGGTTTGACCAAGTTTGACCGAAATCGTCCAAATTCACCGGGATCATTCTAGATTATGTGTAAAGTATTAAAATGAGTTTTAAAAGAAAATTTAGCAAAAATGTCAACTCTTGGGAGCTCCTAGAGATTTCCAGAACTTCCCGGGAAATCCAGGTTTGACCAGTTTGACCAAAATTTGACTTTAGAACTGGAGCACTGTAACAATTTTCAAACATTTTTCATGGATACTAGAGTTCAATAGCTTTTCAATGGTATATCGCACATAATTTTTGGATTTAAAACGAGTTTATTGTGATTTTCTGAAGCGAAAAAGGCGATCAAATCGGCTTTTATCGCAAATACCGCAAAACTTTTCAACATGACCTATCCTTGAATTATTTATTATGTAAAATATACTCCATTACCTTTCCAACGGTATATCACAACCTCAATTTCGAGTTTGTATGCATTTTCTGTGAATTTCAGACGAAATAGGGCCTTTTCGCGAATATCGAAACCTCTGGGGGCCTAAAAAGGATTATCTGGACGAATGAGGAGCAGTGCCACCGCGGCATAGGCCCAGTGCCACCGCGACACTCTCCTTTAGAATGGTATGTTTTTGTAATTTCTTTTGGGGGTTCATTTTGATTAATTGAAAACCAAAACGATGTAGTTCTATGTTCACAGATGTTTGGGACCAATGGGAGTACTTCTAAAACCCCAAACCACCCCAAATTGGCCTATATAAAACCCCCTTGACTTCACATTTTGGGGGTGTCAAACGTAAGCTTTGAAAAGTTTTGGGAGAGAAAGTTGTAGAGATAAGGTTAGAATAGAGAGAAAAGATGCTTTATTCTTTGATTTCAAAACAAAAGTGAGTTCTAAACTTTGTTTTTACTTCATTACTCCTATTTACTTCATATTCAATACACCCAACCACCATTTTAGTGTGCATTTAAGAGAGAGGATGCTACTTCCATGTCCAATGTCACCATATATGAGTGAAACACCAAACTACAAGTCCAATATCACATTGATTATCATCTATTGATTGTTATTTACTTGCTTGTTCATATTATGTTCATCTCTTCCTAACCTCAGTTCTTTTTTTGATATTTTTATTTACTTACAAGTTCATCATCCTCTAAATGATGACATGAAGTTTGAGGTGAATGAATCCTTATGGATAGTAGCTCTTGACCTCAAAAACATGTTTGATAGATGATGATTATAACTTCAATACCTCCAAGGTGTCCTTGAAGTTATGTTCAAATCAAAATGAATCTCTCCAACAATCTTGGAGGTTCTTGATGATGAGTTTGATGTTGATATTTCAAGTGGCTATAACCTTCATTGAGTATTGAAAATGTGCCTTCAAAACTTCTATTTCAAAACCCCCTTCAAGAGATAAACCTTGTTTTCCCAAAATCTTCAAAACAGTGAGTCAAAACAGTGAGTGATAGATCTGAGTTCAAAGATTTCTCTAGAACTCCATACTTAATGTATGGATGCAAGACCACTTGGAAAGTCTTCCTAACTCATTACAGAACACCCATGATTTTTGGTTTGACTTGGAAATACTTGAAAATGGTCCATTTGGACCCAAACATTCCTTCCAAACATTCTGCCTCTACTGTCACAGCAGCTTGGTTAACTTTAAACTTGTTTTTCAGAAAACTTTTCCAAAAGGGGTGGTCCTAAATTTATTTTCTCTTAAACTTCAATGTCATAGGGAACGTTCTGTATAAAATGGGCGTCAAGATCATTTGTTTTCATTTTCCAAGCTTTTTTGACGTTTCAGTCGACAGTACAAACTCTGTGTCTGATTAACCTCCATTGTTCATTTGATTTCTCTCAATCTGTAATAGTTATTAAATATTGGCTTTTTGGGTTGTGTTCTAGACACAATAAGGAAGATCTCCATAAAAAATCATGCATTGAAAACACTCCTAACCCCTCTTTTCCATTTTCACTAGATCATGTTACTGTTCTGTCTACTATTCACAGCAAGCATACTTTTACTTCCCCCCTTTGATTTGATGCTTACATGCACGCCAAATTAGCTCATGTCTTAGGAAGTAGTTCATACTACATTTGTACATATCCCATGATGATTTCATTCATCCTTTCTCATCCATCCTGGAGATTGAGAGATCTTCTCTTCTCAAAGATTAACATGCATCATTCTAGTTTGCTAAGCATATTTTGATTTCTTTGATTATTTATTTCAAGAACAATTCATGTCCCCTTTAGATTAGGGAAACCTAATTACTTGATACATGATTAGACGATTTTTCCTAGGTTTATTTGTGTGATCTTTCACTTTACATTGTATGATATTTAACTTAGATCTTATGAATAATATCTTATCTTTTGATCTTCCATTTCAAGATTCTTATGTGATGTAATATACCTATCATAGTATTAATTGTCGAACCATACATAGTATAAGATGATTATTTGGATGCTAATTGAGGCCCGTCGAAAGATGGGGCAAGTTGAGGGTGTTTTAGTGGCGACAAAGGCTCCTTCCTCTCTCGTACCAAAACCCCGAGTCAAGTTCTTTGGTTATGAAGGGTCGGTGCCCTTTATCAATTTGGGTGAGTCAAAATTAGGTTTATTGGTTCCTTAAAGACCAAGTGGCGACTCTGTATCTGTTTTCAACAAACCTTCCTTTTCTTTCTTTGATCAAATCAAATTTCAAACAAAAACAAACAAGTGGTGGAATCCCGCGTGTCCACAGAGACTGAGACTAAGACTACCATAAGAAGAGGTAAGCATCCCTCCTTTGTGTAGACACCCCATTTTTTCGGCTATCAGATTTAGGAGACTCATAGCTTGGTGGTTCACAATGATCGAAAAAGACTCAAAAGGACTCCTGGAAATTGGTTCTATTTCTCAAAATGCTAAGAATGACCAAAATGTCCCTAAAAGCCCGAAAACTCCCAAATTTGGACCAAAAGTTCTGGAAACATGATATGTCGTATGAAAAAAATAAGAAAATGAGTTTTCAAGTAAAATCATATGAAATCGTCAGCTCCCAAACACCCCGGAAGACCCGGAAGTTCCCGGAAAGTCCCCGTTGACAAGTGTGACCAAGGTTTGACCAAGTTTGACCAAAATTGTCCAAATTCACCGGGATCATTCTAGATTATGTGGAAAGTATTAAAATGAGTTTTAAAAGAAAATTTAGCAAAAACGTCAACTCTTGGGAGCTCCCAGAGATTTCCAGAACTTCCCGGGAAATCCAGGTTTGACCAGTTTGACCAAAATTTGACTTTAGAACTGGAGCACTATAACAATTTTCAAACATTTTTCATGGATACTACAGTTCAATAGCTTTTCAATGGTATATCGCACATAATTTTTGGATTTAAAACGAGTTTATTGTGATTTTCTGAAGCGAAAAAGGCGATCAAATCGGCTTTTATCGCAAATACCGCAAAACTTTTCAACATGACCTATCCTTGAATTATTTTTTATGTAAAATATACTCCATTACCTTTCCAACGGTATATCACAACCTCAATTTCGAGTTTGTATGCATTTTTTGTGAAGTTCGGACGAAATAGGGCCTTTTCGCGAATATCGGAACCTCTGGGGGCACAAGTCAGGTCTTGTTGTGCCAGGGCACAAGTCACCATTGATACTGTACCTTCCAAGGTATATTAAAAAGAGTAAAAACTTCCTTACTGTCTCCCTGATAGTATACTGGAACTCTCATCAACGGACCCTCTTTGACTAAATCCAGCCTTTGCATATAGATTCATGTAGAACCTTTCATAGGACTGTTGATTTATCTTTTCAGATAGGACAATGTGATATAACTGTTGTATGACCTGATGGGATTACCTGAGTGGTGTAGACGCTTATGTGGCATAGAACAGAACCTCTTTCTTATGATTCCCAAGGCAACCACTCACATGTTATTACATTGAGTTGACCTGCCTAGGCACCATGATAAGGAAGTCTGCTCCATGTTCACAAAGATATACATTGCAAACCTTGTTTGTCGGTCCTAAGACATAGGAGTATGAAAACCTGCTAGACAGTATGATCACTATCACCATATATTAACCAGTTTCTCCCAGAAACCCTGCCCAGATATCCCAGTTTCTCCCATAAACTCTGTCCAGATATCCCAGATATAACCATATTAACCAGTTTCTCCCAGAAACTCTGCCCAGATATCCCAGATATAACCATATTAACCAGTACCAGATATAAACATATCAACCAGTACCAGATATAAACATATCAACCAGTTTCTCCCAGAAAATCTGCCAAGATATCCCAGATATAACCTTATCAACCAGTTTCTCCTAGAAACTCTGTCCGATTTTCCCAGAAATACCCAAAGTACCTGTTTTCTCAGAAGCTCTGCTCATACCTGTTTCTCCCAGAAACTCTCTCCAAATCAACCGAAAATGCCCGGTCTCTCCTAGAAGCCTCCATAGAACCCTGGAAACCCCTGTTATCCCTTGGTGATCGTACTATAAAGTAAGGTTGGCACACTCTATATGGTTAGGTCCTTAATTGTTTAACTGCTATATGTTAGAAATAGGAGCATCATATAGATTAGGGCTTACATCCGCGTGCTTGTCTCATTTGCATACACCATTCCCATCAATCTGCACGCACTGTCTCGATCATTCTTACACAAGTCAGTCCACATTTGTTAACATTGCTGTCTTTGTCTGTCTAAAGTCATCACTGTAAAAATCTGATCTAGTCCTCTTAAAATCTGTCAGGTCAGTATAGATTCCCGAAGTCAGTAGCTGGGATCCTTGTTGTGGGTCAGGAGTTCAGATAATCGTTTGGTCAGAATAAGTTCAATAGCTTACTTCAGCATGAATCGAGAAGAGCTAAAAAACAAGGTTATCGAGTTGGGAGCAACCATAAGCTAGCAGTTTGACAGCCTAGCCCAAGTTCTGAAGTTCATGGAAGAATTGAAGCAGCAGCGGCCGCAACCTCTGCCTGGGTTTCCACCACCAGGGTTTGAACCGCCCCCACATAAGAATAACGGGGAGAAAGGCTGGCTTTAAGGGGTCCCACCGTTTGCATATGAGAAGAAGCTCCAAGAGAAAATGGATAAGGTTGACAAGCTGGAAAGTGTACTGAGGAAAAGCAAAGGGGAATGATTACATGCTAGACTTGGAAGGCCTTTTGAGCCTGTTAAGCTGAAGCTACCGGAAAACTTGAAGATGCCTGCCATTGACCTTTTCGATGGAACCGAAAATTTGAAGAGCCATGTAAAGCTGTGTATGAGCATCTTCCAATGCATGGGCTGTACCCACGAGCACCTCGCAGTGCTATTCCCACAAACTCTCGCGAAGTCTGCACTATCATGGTTCCTTACCTTGGAAGCTTCCAAAACTCGGGCATGGAAAGATACAGTTCGGGTATTCGTTGATCACTACTCCTACAACCAAGAGCTTGACGTCACTATCAGGGATTCGGAAACTACTTGGCAGAACAACAATGAATCCTTCGCTACGTTTCTGAGCAGATGGAGGAATAAAGTGGCCCAAATGACCCACCAGCCGATTGAAAAGGAATAGGTGGGGATGCTTATCCGGAATCTGCAACTGCTCTACCATGAAAAATTGTTTTATTAGTCAATCTCCACTTTCGAAGAGCTCTTTGAAGTTAGGACTCGAATTGAAGACGCCATAAGGGAAGGAAAGATAAAAAAAAGAAGAGCCTCCGAGTCAGTCAAAAAAGCCCAACTACTCCCGTAATCCTCCGGATGTCAATGCCTTTAGCAGTCAACCTATGGCTTACCCTCCTAGGCCATACAAACCTCCCAACCAAGCTAATTTCTCCAATCGCTCTTTCCCTAGGAAGCCTCCTCGCAACTTCGCCAAATTAGAAATCCCCCTCTCCTCAGCCTTAGATAGCCTCCTTAAAAAAGGCCACCTCCAATTACTCCAGCCTCAAAATACCCCGCTCCCACCAAACTGTGACATGTCCAAAAGATGAACCTACCACCAAGCCCGTAGCCACAACACCGATGATTGCATGCACCTCCACCATGATATCCAAGACCTCATTGACCAAAATATCATCGAGCCACCTCCAAAGTAGCCCCATGTCACCCAAAATCCTCTACCAAACCACCAAAACATCAGCCTTATTGAGTGCAACCATGTATCTTTCAACACTGCTACCTATATCACCCCCTTAGGTCAACCTTTACACCTCATTGATATCCCAAAATCTGTGGGGATTCATCTGATTGACGGAGGGGATGACGAGTGGCAGCAATAGTTGGCTGAAGAACAAGACCTATTCTTCTTGGAAGAACATGATCTAGGGGTAGTGGACCTCAAATGGTATGATCCCAACAATGAAAGCGATGCTTTTATCTGGAACGAGCTGGAGAAACCATTTATGGGAACAGATTGCAATTTGTTCAAAGAAGATGGGACTGTAGAAGGGCCTACCCCTGTCGAAATTGATCATCAGACTAGGTCAGGCCGTCATTACCAGCCTCCGCAGCCTACCACCGAGGTTATCAAAAAAAGTCTGGTCAAAGATAAAGGAAAGGAAAAAAGGGCGAGATCATCGAAGAAGACAATGAGTTGATAAAGCAATTGAAGAAAACCCAAGCACATCTCTCGATGTAGGACATCATGGTAACATCCTACAAGCATAGGCAAGTTGTGTTGAATGCCCTAGCTGGAATAGAGGTCCCCATTGACGCCGCACCGGAAGACATGGTGGCTTTCTTGGGCGCACTTACCCCTGATCCAATCATTACGTTTTCTGATGAAGACTTGCCACCAGAAGGATCTGCACAAAGCAAAGCATTGTACATCACTATTGGATGTAAGGGACAGCAGGTGCCATTTTGTCTGGTCGATACAGGCTCTGCCTTAAATGTTTGTTCCCTAAGGACTGCCACTACCTTGGGGGTCAATGTCCTTGACATCACACCATCTGTGCAATCTATGAGGGCCTACGATAACACCATGAGAAATGTGATGGGAATTGTTTTCCTCCAAATCCGAGTAGGATCTTTGGTGAGCACTAAAGTCTTTCAAGTCATGGACATACCCGCCTCATTCAATTTGTTGATCGAAAGGCCCTGGCTGGATGTCAACAAAGCCATATCATCCACTGTGCATCAAATGATCAAGTACATTCATGAGAAGGAGGTAAAAATCATCCTCGGCAATAGTTGGGGTAATGAAGCTTTTCCAAACTACGCTCCCATCTTCAAAATCCAAATACCTGAGCTAGAAGAAGGAGAAATAAGGGGATTCTTCATGGAAGAAGTCCACCTGATCAATGATGAAGACAGGTTCCCTGAGATCCACTCCGCAGTTGTCAACATAGTCCGCAAAATGAACTACTTCCCTGGAATGGGATTGGGCCGACGCCAGCAAGGGATTCGTGAGTTCCCTCAGATAAAAGGATAACGAGGCACTTTTGGGTTGGGGTACAAGCCCACTGAAGAAGACGTCGAGCTACAGAGGCCATGGAAGAAAAGGGTGAGGAGTCTCCCACCATACCGCTAAACCTTAAATGGGCAATTCATCAAAGAAGGAGATGATTTCCCCTATTTTGGGTCCCCAAAACCCTGGATCCATCAAGCCACTGGAAAAAGGCACCCCGAGCTTGAAATCTTTACTGACTGTGAAAGGCCCCCCTATCAAGATCTGTTCTATCCTGAAGAAGTTGTGAAAACCCTGGAAGAAGACTGGTTGAAGTACCTAGACACTGAAGCCATCGAGAAAATGTGGGAAAAATTCGCTGAAAAGAAGGAAGAAAAGAGGGCCAAGAGCCAAGATGATCAGATCAAGCCAACCAAGGAGGGTCTGAGCAACCAGGCTGTAGAGTCATCTGTATGTGTCTCCCTATCCCCTGTTCCCCCAGAGTCTGTACTTCCAATTATCGAGTCTGTACTAGAGTCGGCTGCTGTAGGCCCATCACTGTCTAATGTAATCACTCCACCTGTCATGAATGAAATGAAAGACGATTTTGCGTACTCCTCTGTGTCTAATACTTATGAATGCACAGATCCCTCCGAGGATCTCCCAATCGAACTTAAGCAACTAATTGAAAAACTACCTGCTTATGAAATAATCAAAGATACATTATCGGTTAACCTAGGTGAAATAGATAATCCACAAATTGTGCAAATTGGCTCAACTCTTAAAAAAAAAGAAAAAGAAAGATTGACTCTCTTGCTAAAAGAATTCAGAGATGTTTTTGCTTGGTCTTACGAGGACATGCCTGGGGTCGATCCTGACATTGTCCAACATCATATTCCTCTCCTCTCTAATTCTAAACCTATCAAGCAGAAACTGAGGCACATGAGGCCAGAATGGGCACTCAAGGTCAAAGAAGAAGTTGAGAAACAATTCAAGGCAGGGTTCATCATTGTCACCGAGTATCCGGAATGGGTTGCCAATATCGTGCCAGTCCCCAAAAAAGATGGAAAAGTTCGTGTGTGCGTCAACTTCCGTGATCTAAACAAAGCCAGTCCCAAGGATGACTTCCTGCTTCCCCACATTGATGTCTTGGTGGATAACACCGCAGGACATGAGCTACTGTCATTCATCGATGGCTTTTCGGGGTACAATCAGATTCTAATGGCGCCAGAAGATCGGGAAAAAACACCATTCACCACCCCTTGAGGAACCTACTGTTATAGAGTAATGCCTTTCGGACTCAAGAATGCTGAGGCAACCTACCAAAGAGCTGCCACCACTCTATTGCATGACATAATTCACAAGGAAGTAGAAGTGTACGTAGATGACATGATCGTGAAGTCCAAGGACAGAGAAGGACACCTGATGGCACTGGAAAGGTTTTTTGAGAGGTTGCGCAAATACAAGATGAGATTGAATCCTAAGAAATGCACTTTCGGTGTGACCTCCAGTAAGCTTCTGGGTTTTCTCATCACACAAAGGGGGATAGAGGTGGATCCCTCTAAGATCAAGGCAATCCTGGAAATGACACCACCACGGAATGAAAAGGAAGTGAGAGGGTTTCTCGGAAGAGTCCAATTTATCAGCCGATTCATTTCTAAACTCACAACTACATGCGATCCATTGTTCCGATTGCTGAGAAAAGGACAAAAGTTATAATGGGATGACCAATGCCAAGCCGCTTTCGACAAAATAAAAGCCTACCTTCAAAATCCGCATGTCCTTTCACCACCCACTCCTCATAAGCCCTTATTCATTTACCTATCTATCTCCGAAAATGCCATGGGTTACATGCTAGCCCAAGAAGGAGAAGAAAGCCACTCCAAAAAAGCCATATATTACCTCAGCAAGAGGATGACTGGGTATGAGCTCAACTACTCTACCCTCGAAAAAACATGTTGGGCCTTGGTTTGGTGAACTTGCCGACTGAGGCACTACATGCTAGCCTTCCCAGTTATGCTCATATCCTGGATGGATCCTCTAAAATACCTCCTCGAAAACCCGCCCTGACCGGTCGAATATCTCATTGGTTACTTCTACTATCCGAATTCGATATCAAGTACATTACAAGCAAATCAGTAAAAGGGAGAACCATAGCTGAGCATCTTGCGGAGCACACTGTTGACTCTGAAGAAAATGGGAACTTTTCATTTCCAGACAAAAATATCATGGAAATCAAGGAAGAACAGTAGAAGTTGTACTTTGATGGAGCAGCCAACATGAAAGGATACGGAGTAGGAATGATTCTAGTGTCACCAAGTGGAGACCACACTCCGCTGGCAATCAAGCTGAATTATAACTCCACCAACAACACTGCTGAATATGAAGCATGCATTCTGGGGATGGAAGCAGCCATAGAGCTGAAAGTTTAGAAGTTGGATGTCTTCGGGGATTCAAACCTCATTATACCACAAGCTAGAGGAGAATGGAAAGTAAAAGAAGAAAGGTTGAAGCCCTATCATAATCATCTCGATTAACTCAAGAGGCAGTTCAAGAACATCACATTCTTCTACTTACCTAGGGAAGAGAACCAGCTAACAGATTCATTGGCTACCTTAGCCTCCATGATCAAAATTCCTATGGGATTCATGATGATGCCTTTGATAATTGAGCAAAGGTACGAGCCTTCGTTCAACATAGTCGCCGCAATCGAAGAAGAAGAGAATGAAACACCGTGGTATCAGGATGTCTGGGACTTCATAGAAAAAGGGACGTACCCCCAAGAGTCTACCGAGAAAGACAAAAGGGCAATTCAAAGATTCGCAGCGCAAGTCATCATTTACTGTGTGAAATTGTTGAAGAAAGGGTACAATGGTCATAACCTGACTTGCTTGTTTGGAAGAAGCTCCAGAAGAATGATAGAGGAAATACACGAGGGGGTATGCGGCCCACACATGAACGGTCACATGCTGGCCAAGAAAATTGTAAGACAAGGGTACTACTGGACAACATTGGAGAAAGATTGTAGCGATTACATAAGAAGGTGTCATAAGTGCCAGATCCATGCGAATATGATGCATGTACCACCATCCCTTCTGTATAGCATGACCTCACCTTGGCCAGTCTCAACCTGGGGAATCGATATCATCGGTGAAATCATTCCGAAAGCCTCAAATGGAAATCGATACATTTTGGTGGCCATTGAATACTTCACAAAATGGGTAGAAGCCACTTCCTACAGCAAGTTGGGGGCCAAAGTAGTGGCCAAGTTCATTAAGAAGAACCTCATCTGTCGCTATAGAGTCCCCCATGAGATCATCTCAGATAATGGTAGTCATTTCAAAGTTGAAGTTAGAGATCTGTTTGAGGAATACAAAATCACTTGTCATAAGTCATCACCGTACACACCACAAACTAATGGGGCAGTAGAAGCTGCAAACAAGAATGTCAAGGCCATACTGCAAAAATCGGCCGATGCCTACAAAGACTGACATGGAAAGCTATCGTTCGCACTTTGGGGATACAGATAATCGATAAGGATGTCCACATGAGCAACTCCTTACTTACTAGTATATGGAATGGAAGCAGTACTTCCAATCGAGATAGAACTACCGTCCCTGCGCGTGATGGCAGAATGTGAAATTTCAGAATCAGATTGGTTGAGGGAAAGGTACGAAGAATTGGCTCTCATAGATGAGAAGCGCCTAGCGACAGTCGACCATGTCTGAATCTATCAAAAGAGGATAGCCCGCGCTTTCAACAAAAGGGTTCTTCCGAGGAAAATTGTCAAGGGTGACCTTGTCCTTAAGGAATTGCGAGCCCCGATCTTTGATCCACGCAGAAAGTTCAAACCCAGATGGGTCAGCCCTTATATTGTCAAAAATATCCTTTCCGGAGGAGCAACCTACCTCATGGACCTCGATGGCGTTGAATTCAAAGAACCAATCAACATGGATCGCCTTAAAAAGTACTATGCTTGACCATTCCCCAAAACCATTTTCTTTCAGAACTTTGGCCTGAACTACGCTCGACCTGATTCCCACTCCGGGATACGTAGGCAACCACATCGGTTCGGTCGCTCCACCCACATAAATAGCCCAATTTCTTTCAAGCTTCGCCTAAACTACGCTCGACCTGATTCCTACTCGGGGATACATAGGCAACCGTATTGGTTCGGTCAACACCATCATAATCAACCCCTTTTCTTTCAAAACTTTGGCCCGAACTACATTGGACCTGATCCCCGTTCGGGGGTACGTAGGCAAACTTTCAAAAAAAAAAAAAAAAGATGGCTTGCTAGGTTAAAAATCCGAAAGGATGCCTAGGCAAAAGTTAGAGTTAAATCCAAAGTGAGCAATAACAAAAGAGAGAAAAGAGCTCGCTAGGTCACCTAACAGGTGCCTAGGCAAAATTATGAGCATATGAGAAAAATAAAGTCGCGGTCCTTATCATAACCCATAAATCACCCTCCATACTAAGGGCAAACTTCGGCCACCCACCTCGTTTGCCTAAACCTCTTCTAAACTAGGGGCAAACGTCGTTCATCTACCTCGTTTGCCTCACAACCATACATATCCCAAACTAGGGGCAAACTTCGGCCACCCGCCTCGTTTGCCTCTAATCGTCCTAGCGTGCCCAAATAAGCACCAAAAGCAAACATCTGATCAAAATCATACTACAAATGTTTTCAGAAAACCAAATGCATAAAACAAGGTTCTCCAAGTAACCAAGGTTCACCGATAAACTAACTTCGAATATTACATAAGCAGGGATAAATGAAAACAAGAAAAGTTCTTTCAGAAAGCAATCACGAATATCAAAGACACTTGGAGGAAAGAAGCAGAATCAGTCAAGCCTATTTTTTTTTGTTTTTTTATTTATTTCTTCAAAGGTCTATAGTAATAAGCTCTTGCTCGACCGGCCCAGCCCCTGATGAAAGCAGCAATAGTGGTGGCTCTGACTCTGGAAGCAGAGACCCTCTCAGTAAACCCCCGAGGAACCTCTTGAACTTGCCCGTACTGTCTGGCCAATCGGCGAGGATGATAGAAGGAGGTTTCTCTTAGACCCATCACCCACACTCTCTGGAAATCCTTGAGACTAGTGGTCACAGCGTGAAGGCCCCAACGCCTCACGATCCAGCAAATGTCAGCCTCAAATAAAGCACCCATCATGCCCACCCAATTGGCAGAAGTATAATGAGGATGAAGCACAGCTCTGCAAAAATAAACTGGCGGCACATTACCTGTCCATAACTGGAGGCGCTCGTAGAGCCAAGCCTGTAACTCCAAAGGCGCCCCAGGAAGTAGAAGCGTTCCTTGATTGGAAGCGCGATCCAAAACATTTAGGGTTTCAGCCAGAACCATGGCCATGGGATTCCTGCTAAGTTTCAGCCTAAGGAACACGTGCACCAAGTCAATAGAAGCACTCGAGAATAGAAAGTGTGAAGTCATGCACAATAACAGAGCGACGCCGCGGGTGGAATCATATATTCTAGGACTCCCAGGACTAGCATACCGGGCGATGATGGAAGCAATGTCAAGAACCTCACCTTGAATTAGCCGGCAGGAAATAGTAGTGGAACAGTTCAGGTATTCAGCCAATCCTCGCGTAGGACTGTGGGTATCAGCAGAAGGGAGAATCAGGTCAGAATCATGATCGTAGCCAAGGATAGCACAGAACTCCTCAAACAGGGGCCATATCTCTAGGCCATTGAAATTGAAGACATAGTTCACTGGGTCCCAGTGGATAATAGCAGCACGCATGAACTCAGCGTTCAAATCCATCTGGCGAAGAGAGAATAGCTTGGTCAAGCCGTAGCGAAAAAGGTTGATCCGTTCCACACCATCTGTGATGTTCAGCCAAGCTGTGAGTTGAGCGAGATCATACAAAGCCATATTTTCTGTCGCAGCTCTAGAAAAATTCAAAATTTTGGCAGCACCACCCCGTTTCATGGACTATCCCACTTGCAAGGCAAACACACTCACTATCATAAGGCTACTCATCACGGTAACATCAACGATCACAGAATCACAGGTGCACAGATATGTATATCATCACACAATCACCAAATAAAAGCAAGCACACAACTGCACCTTCAAACCAGAAACTATCCAGCTTGAAAGGCAAAACGTCATAATACATTATCGAGGGTGACACATCATCCTACACATCATCCTCGGAGGACAGAAACAGGAAGATATCAGATCCCGAAGGCCCGAATCAGTTTTTCAGACCAAGCATTGCAAAGATTTGATTAATCGTGCTAGATTCAGATAAGGGTCCCGATTCTCGATCAGGAAACAGTTAAGAGAGATTCTCCGACAGTCCTACATCATCCCCGAAGGACAGAAACAGGAAGATATCGGATCCCAAAGGCCCGAATCAGTTTTTCGGACCAACCATTGCAAAGATTTGATTAACCGTGAGAGATTCAGAGAATGGTCCCAGTTCTCGATCAGGAAATAGTTAAGAGAGATTCTCCGAGAGTCCTACATCATCCCCTAAGGACAAAAACAGAAAGATACCAGCTCCCGGAGGCCCCGACTGTCCCTCTTGGATTGAGCGCCGAAAGATTTGATCAATCGTGAGAGATTCAGAGATGGGTCCTGGTTCCCGATCAAGAAAAGAGAGATTCTCCGAGAACCCTACGTCATCCCCCGAGGACATATATGGAAAGATACTAGTTCCCACTATCCCCAGCAGAAAATAGCAAAAGAGGAACTAACTCCTGAAAATCGACCATCAGGAACAAGCAGAACATCGCCCGTATCCAGATTTTGTAGATGAAGCACCGTCGTTCCACGGCTCTGCATCTCCTGATTATCATGAGCTTTCTCATCTGTCTATTTTCATAGCTTTCTTACCTATCATTTATTGCAAGATCTCTCGGTCACCTTTGGCTGTCGTCTTCTAAAAAAACGCGCATCGGATACATTTCACTTGTTTGTGAAGCACACTACCTGTAATTTATGAAGTTTGCCCGAGACCCAGAATCTCCAACACCTTGGTATCCTTATCAGGATCAACCACAGCATTAGATTCAACACTAGCACAACACAAGTCCACTCGGGGTGGCACACACCCTAAAGCACCTGCTCACACTAGGATCAAAACACTAAACATGATAGGACTCAGGACACAATTCATATCACATCCATGCATTGTATATCACTCTTATAGCATAGCATCCGCCTGATTTTTGTGAATGTACATGTGTGATTTGTTCCTTTGTGCCTTGATCTACGCCCTGGTCTGATTCCCTCAGGATACGTAGGCAGCTCACGCAAAGCGCGACCAGCACTAGCCTCACCATCATTGCAAATTTTTCAACGCTTTTTTATCCTAAATCTATAGCCTCCAAAAGACCTGTCTCTTTGAAGCTTTGGCACTCGCTTGCGACATGCGTTGCCTAGCAAGTTCATGCCAAAGAAGGGCAAACTGTGGACACCCCATTTTGTCGGCTATCAGATTTAGGAGACCCATAGCTTGGTGGTTCATAATGATCGAAAAAGACTCAAAGGACTCCTGGAAGTTGGTTCTATTTCTCAAAATGCTCAGAATGACCAAAATGCCCCTCAAAACCCGAAAACTCCCAGATTTAGACCAAAGGTTCTGGAAAGATGCTATGTCATAAGAAAAGTAAGAAAATGAGTTTTTAAGTAAAACAAGATGAAATCGTCAGCTCCCAGAGACCCCCGGATGTTCCCGGAAAGTCCCCGTTGACCAATTTGACCAAGTTTGACCAAGTTTGACCGAAATTGTCCAAATTCGTCGGGATCATTCTAGATCATGTGGAAAGTATTAAAACAAGTTTTAAAAGAAAATCGAGCGAAAACGTAAGCTCTTGGGAGCTCCCAGAGATTTCCAGAACTTCGCGGGAATCCCAAGTTTGACCAGTTTGACCAAAATTTGACTTTAGAACCGGAGCACCGTAACAATTTTTAAACATTTTTCATGGATACTAGAGGTCAATAGCTTTCTAATGGTATAACGCACATAATGTTTGGATTTAAAACGAGTTTATTGTGAATTTTCGAAGGCGAAAAAGGCGATCAAATCAGCTTTTATCGCAAATACCGCAAAACTTTTCAAAGTGACCTATCCCTGAATTACTATTTATGTAAAAAATACTCCATTACCTTTCCAACAGTATATCACAACCATAATTTGGAGTTCGTATGCATTTTCTGTGAATTTCGGACGAAATAGGGCCTTTTCACAAATACCAGAACGTCTGGGGGCCTAAAAAGGATTATCTGGATGAATAAGGAGTAGTGCCGCCGCGGCACTGGCCCACTACCACTGCGGCATAGGCCCAGTGCCACCGCGGCACTCTCCTCTAGAATGGTATGTTTTTGTAATTTCTTTTGGGGGTTCATTTTGATTAATTGAAAACCAAAACAACGTAGTTCTATGTTCACAGATGTTTGGGACCAATGGGAGTACTTCTAAAACCCCAAAACCATCCCAAATTGGCCTATATAAACCCCCCTTGACTTCTTATTTTGGGGGTGTCAAATGTAACCTTTGAAAAGTTTTGGGAGAGAAAGTTGTAGAGATAAGGTTAGAATAGAGAGAAAAGAAGTTTTCTTCTTTGATTTCAAAACAAAAAGTGAGTTCTAAACTTTGTTTTTACTTCATTACTCCTATCTACTTCATATTCAATACACCCAACCACCATTTTAGAGAGCATTTAAGAGAGAGGAAGCTACTTCCATGACCAATGTCACCACATATGAGTGAAACACCAAACTACAAGTACAATATCACTTTTGATTATCATCTATTGACTGTTATTTACTTGCTTGTTCATATTATGTTCATCTCTTCCTAACCTCATTTCTTTTTTTTGACATTTTTATTTACTTACTAGTTCATCATCCTCTAAATGATGACATGAAGTTTGAGGTGAGTGAATCCTTATGGATAGTAGCTCTTGACCTCAAAAACATGTTTGATAGATTATGATTATAACTTCAATACCTCCATGGTATCGTTGAAGTTATGTTCAAATGAAAATAAATCTCTCCAACAATCTTAGATGTTGATGCTGACATTTTAAGTGGCTATAACCTTCATTGAGTATTGAAAATATGCTTTCAAAACTTCTATTTCAAAACCCCCTTCTTAAAACCCTCACTTTGATTTCAAGAGATAAACCTTGTTTTCCCAAAATCTTCAAAATAGTGAGTGATCTGAGTTCAAAGATTTCTCTAGAACTCAATACTCAATGCATGGATGTAAAGCCACTTGTAAAGTCTTCCTAACTCATTAGAGAACACCCATGATTTTTGGTTTGACTTGGAAATACTTGAAAATGGTCAATTTGGACCCAAACATTCCTTCCAGACATTCTGCCTCTGCTGTCACAGCAGCTTGGTTGAATTTCAACTTATTTTTCAAAAAACTTTTCCAAAAGGGGTGGTCCTAACTTATTTTTCCCTTAAACTTCAGTGTCTTAGGGAACCTTTGGTATAAAATGGGTCTCTAGATCATTTGTTTTCAGTTTGAAAGATTTTTTGACATTTCAGTCAATAGTACGAACTCTGTTTCTGAGTAACCTCCATTGTTCATATGATTTCTCTTAATCTGTAATAGTTATTAAAGATTGGCTTTTTGGGTTGTGTTCTAGACACAATAAGAAAGATCTACATAATAAATCATGCACTGAAAACATTCCTAACCCCTCTTATCCATTTTCACAATATCATGTTACTATTCTGTCCACTATTCACAACAAGCACACTTTTACTTCCCCCCTTTGATTTGATGCTTATATGCACTCCAAATTAGCTCATGTCTTAGGAAGTAGTTCATACTACATTTTTACATATCCCATGATGATTTCCTTCATGCATTCATGCATATTTTAGATTTCTAAATCATTCTAGGAGTCCATGAACACAAAGCACACTACAACCTTAGCACATTCTAGATACATACATTGCATCCATGCAAAGATTTGGGGATTTTGTGACTCCTAATCTAAGAAGATTAACACGTCCATGCTCCCCCTCGATCTAATCATCCTTTCTCATCCATCCCGGGGATTGAGAGATCTTTTTTTCTCAAAAATTAACATGCATCGTTCTAGCTTGCTAAGCATCCTTGTTTTCTTTGATTTACTTGTTTCGAGAACAATTCATGTCCCACTTAGACTAGGAAAACTTGATTACTTGATACGTGATTAGGCGATTTTTCCTAGGTTTGTTTGTGTGATCTTTCACTTTGCATTGTGTGATATTTGGCTTAGATCTTATGAATGATATATTATCTTTAGATCTTCCATTTCAAATTTTCTTATGTGATGTAATATACTATCATAGTATTAATTTTCACACCATACATAGTATAAGATGATTATTTGGATACTAATTGAGGCCCGTCGAAAGACGGGGCGAGTTAAGGGTGTTTTAGTCGCGACAAAGGCTCCTTCCTCTCTCGTACCCAAACCCCGAGCCAAGTTCTTTGATTATGAAGGGTCGGTGCCCTTTATCTATTTGGGTGAGTCAAAATTAGGTTTCTTGGTTCCTTAAAGACCAAGTGGCGACTCTGTATCTGTTTTCAATGGACCTTTTCTTTCCTTTTCAAAATAAACAAAAACAAGCAAGAGGTGGAATCCTGCGTGTCCACACTTTGTACATTTCTACATCCTCTAGACACACACAGACCCACATGCAACCCCCAAATAGAGCCTTAAGCTTTAGAAGCCCAGAACCTCCATTATAGCTCCAGCAGAGCTTTGATTTTCAAACATCACAAAACGAGCCCTAAGTTGTACCAAACAGACCCCCTTGGACCCTATTAGACTCCCCTCGAATAGTTTAAAGGTTAGGCCTCGCTTGGATAGGCATGCAAGCTATTATCCTACATTTTGACTAAAAAGGATAATGGGACTCCTAAATGAATAAACCCAGTCCCATATTCTGGTATGTTGTAGAGGGAAGAAATCCGATCATTTTCGCATTGGTTAGAGAAATTTCCATAGAGAGACGAGAGTTATAAGGTTAAGAAGATTTTTTGGTGAGATGCAGGTCGCCGATAGTGTTCTGAAGTCGTTGGAGAAGACAAGACTCGTGTACGGGTCAGGTTTGTGTAGGGTTAGGATGAGTGTGTATATGGGTTAGATCATAGGTTAGGGTCGGGTTAAATGGCCCATGGATAGTTTAAGTGGGACGGCGTCGTCTAGGATACTGGGTTGTGTTCGAGTTTTTGGTCGGGCCAGGTTATGAGTGCAGATGGGTTCAGGTATGGTTTGGGTTTCAATTCGGGTTAGGTTAAAAGGTTAGGTTGTTTAGTTAGTGTATATGGGCAACCTGTATGAGTTCGGGTCAGGTTCGGTTTGACCCACGAGTTCTTGGGTTTGGTTTACTCTAAGTCTGTAATTGGTTAGTCCGTTTGAATTTAGACCGGGTCGGGTTAACCCGCAGGCCAGGATTATTATTATTATTATTATTTGATTTGTACAAAAATATCAGGTCAAAGTCAAGCCTCGCCACCTCAGCAAGAGAAGCTGAGTCACCTTGAATATAGGCTGACTACTCAACCATCCTAGGCTGTTACATAAAACTGCCTAGTTTGGTCCGAAGCCCTGGCGTTCGCTCCAAGTTGGCCCCATATGGGCCCACCTCCAGAGGGCATGGTTGCTTGCCTAGCAAGCCTCCAGATAGTTTCTTATCCCAGCTAGAAGGCTAAATGAAAGGAGCAAGTGGTTTGATAAACCACTTAGAAAACTCTCCTAAATTCATATAATTCGGTTATAATCAGATTAGGCTTCCTAATCTGCAGACTTACCTTGTACGGGTGGTCTCTTGCACCTATAAAAAAGGCCACTCACCCCCATTAAAAGGGATCGTATTCTGACTCTAAGGAATAGCATACAAACAACTCACTATTACGCATATACCCGATCGGTTTCTGGGAGGGCTGCCCCCTCTGTTGGCTCACAAATAGCCATCGCTGATTTGTTAGTGAAAGTGCATCGACGCACCCGTGGACGTAGGTCACCTCATTAACGGAGCCGAACCACATACAAAATCCCTTGTGTCCATCTCTCTCTAAATTATTCTTACCCAAATTTTGGCATCATCAGTTTGGCGCCGTCTTTGGGAAAGACAAATTTTCTCTGAAAACAAATTTTTAGCTGATTGCCATGGCGCCGAAGAAAGGTAAGAAGACTGTTGCTTCGGCGGGTCAGGCGAAATTGCTGTCCGGGCAGTCGGCTTCCTCCATGATCCCCGAGCAGATTATCGCAGCTCTCGCGTAACTCTTGAAAGTCCAACAGTGAATCCAGCAACAGATCGAAGCACTGCTGGCCCGACAGGAAATGCTCCCATTGATCGAGGATCAGCCTAGGAAAAGCGTCCCCAACAAGGAGCCCGTGCGAGTCCGGAAGCATACCCACTCTGTGCCGGTATCCCCATTGGATTGGGAACGCCTCCAGGATGGTGAGTGTAGCAGGGCACCCGGGCATACCAGATAGCGAGCTCGGACCAATCCGCGTTAGGCGGAAGATGCTAAAGATATCATCAACAAACAACGTGCCGCCAGAGGGGAAGGGCCAGGATAAAAGGCCCGGGATCGTCCAAAGGCCCTCTGGTCAGGAGTCGGGGAGATCTTAGGGACACGATTACCTGGAGTCAGAGCTAGGTCCTATCCCCGAGGATGACGCACTTTGAGGAAGAGGCCTCATCATCAGACCCGACGTACCGCTCGGATATGGAGAAGAAGACCAGGTGAGATGTAAAGGCCCAGATTGAGGACTTGTAGCGGCAAATTGAAAGGTTGAGTTGGAAGTCTGGCCAGGACCTCACCAACCCAGAGATCGAGTCGTCCTATACCGCCCAGGTAATGGGATTTCCCATCCCATGGAAATTCAAACTGCCACATCTCAGCTCGTATGACGGTTCAGGGAGCCCAGTGGATCATGTCCGCACTTACAAGGCTCAGATGGCGCTACTCACCATGGTCGATGTATTACTGTGCTTGGCCTTTCACAGCACCCTTAAAGGGCCAGCCGCGTAGTGGTTCCATGCTCTAAAACCCCGAACGGTTGATAACTTCAAGACATTGAGCAAGCTCTTCATCAGCCAGTTCGTGGGGATACTCGACCGGTCACAACCGGACACCCAGCTATTAACCATCAAGCAATGAAAGGGGGAATCCCTAAGGGAGTACATGGACCATTTTAGTTAATAGAGGCTCCAGATCCACAACCTGAACGAAATGGCCGCAATCATAGCCTTCTGCTCGGGAATTCAACACACCAAAGTCGCCACGTCATTTCACCGCGACCGACCGATAACCTTGGTGGAACTCTCAAAGAGGGTCAGGAAGTACATTAACACCAAGGAGTTTTTGAAAGCAAAGCGCACCAACTTAGCAGGAGATGAGTCCCTGAAAGCAAAACGGAAGGGTGGTAGCCTCGAGAAGGGACTGGGAAAGAAGCCAAAGCAAGACCAGCAGAGAGGTGGTCAGGATCAAGCCCTGATTACCTTTACACCACTTTTCTGGCCTATCCACGAGGTCATGGCTGCTGCTGAAACTTAAAGACTACTCTAGAAGCCAGCGAAGCTAAAAAGCCCGCCCAGCAAGAGGAACTAGGACAAGTTTTGCCGCTTCCACAAAGACTATGGACATGACATTGAGGACTACTTCATGCTTAAGATTGCCATTAAGAAGCTGATTGAGCAGGGCCACCTCGCTGAATTCATCACTATTGATAGACAACCTCGACCAGATACCCGAGCCTAGGATTAACTACAACCCCTCGGGCAAATCAATGTAATCTCAGGAGGAACCTCGGGTGGGGGGGATTCACAGTCGGCCAGGAAGAGGCATGCTCAGGCATCCCGAATGGTTGTCTAGCATGTCTAATCCACTAGCTTCTCCCCAAATGACATGTTAACTTTCTCATCCGATGACATATGGGATTTGCATTGCCCCCATGATGACCCGCTGGTGGTAACGCTCACCATGGCAAATTACATGGTAAAAAGGGTGTTGGTAGACACGGGAAGCTCCTCTGATATCATGTTTGTTTCAACATTCGATCAGCTCGAGATATCCAGGGATCGACTTCGACCAGTAGCTATTCTGCTGGTTGGATTCAACGGGTCCAGCACACAACCACTCGGTACCATCGAGCTCCCAGTTCTTATAGGGACTTATCCCCAGCAGACATCTGTACTGGTAAGCTTTATGGATGTAGAAGCTCCATCCGTATATAATGTCATCCTTGGGAGGTCGACTCTCAACAAGGCCAAGGCAGTTATGTCAACGTACAGCCTGGTAGTGAAATTCTCGATCCCTTAGGGACCCGGGAGCCTACGTGGAGACCAAACTGTCGCCCAGAGTTGCTATGTCAGTTCCTTGTGCTACGAAGCCATCATTGAGACATTAAATATTCAGGAGATGGACCCTAGAGACAAAAGTTACGGAGTGGGTCCAATTAAGGAGCTGGAATAAGTGATGCTAGATCCTCGATTTCCCGACCGGTCCGTCAGGATTGGCACTCTCTTAAAGCCAAGCCTCAAGGAGAAGTTGGTTCAATTCCTGAGGCAAAGCCAGGATGTCTTCGCCTGGAGCCATGAAGACATGCCTGGGATAGATCCTCGGGTTATGTCTCACCGTCTTAACATCAACCCCGACTGCCGGCCGATCAAGCAAAAGAGGCGGGGTATGCCACCCGAAAGGCAAATGGCGATATATAAAGAAGTCGAGAAGCTCCTGAAAGCAAATTCCATCTGAGAGGTCCACTATCTTGACTGGTTAGAAAATGTGGTACTGGTCAAGAAAAGCAATAGAAAGTGGAGAATGTGTGTAGATTTCACCTACCTGAACAAGGCCTGCCCCAAGGACTGCTACCCATTGCCCATGATAGATCTGTTTGTGGACTCCACAGCCAGTCATGCGCTCCTCTTGTTCATGGATGCCTACTCAGGGTACAATCAGATCAGCATGTACCCCGGGGATGACGAAAAGACTTCCTTCATCACAGATCAAGGAATGTACTACTATAAGGTGATGCCCTTCGGCCTCAAAAACGCCAGGGCAACCTATCAACGCCTAGTCAATCATATGTTCAAGGATTTGATCGGGAAGTCCATAGAGGTCTATGTTAGTGATCTTTTTGTTAAAAATTGAGACGAGTTCGACCATTTGGAGCATCTGGCCGGGGCCTTCAGCATTTTGAGAAAGTTCGGGATGAGGTTGAACCCGGCCAAATGCACATTTGGTGTCTCGTTCGGGAAGTTTTTGGGACACCTGGTTAGCAGACGAGGATTCGAAGCCAACCTCGAGAAAATCCAGGCTATCATAAACATGCGGTCAGCTAGGTCAACCAAAGACGTTCAGAGCCTGGCCGGGCGAGTCACCGCATTGAACGAATTTGTTTCTCGAGCTATCGACCGATGCCTACCATTTTTTAAAATCCTCTATAAGGTCTTTCAGTGGTCGGAAAAGTGTGAAAAGGAGTTTCAAGAACTCAAGAAGTATTTGGCATCGCTCCCTCTACTCTCAACACCTGCGCCAAATGAGGAGTTGCTTTTGTACTTGGCGGTATCACCCTCAGTGGTCAGCTCGACTCTCATCCGAGAAGAACACGGGATACAATTCCCGGTCTACTACACCAGCCGGGCACTTCAAGGCGCGAAAAGTAGATACTCCCGCATTAAAAAGATTGCCTTTTCCCTCATCACTTCTGCCTGGAGACTTCGCCCGTACTTCCAGGCCCATGTGATCGTGGTCCTCATAGACCAACCTCTCTGTCGAATCTTAAGCAAGCCTGAAACGTTTGGAAGACTTGTCAAGTAGGCCTTGGAGTTGGAAGAATTTGAGGTGGTCTATAGCCTCGGACAGCAATTAAAGGATAGGCCGTGGTAGACTTTCTTGTGGAGTTCACATACCCAGATGACCCAGTTGAAAAGCTCAGCCCGCCCGACCTACCGCCTGGCCTACAGCCAAATATCCCGACCTGGGTACTTTACGTGGATGGGTTTTCCAACAAATAAGGAAGTTGGGTAGGGATCATCCTGACTACTCCCGATGGAATCGAGCTTGAGTATGCACTGAGGTTCGGATTCAATGCCTCTAATAATGAGGTCGAGTATGAAGCCCTATTGGTAGGATTACAACTGGCTACTTCAAGGGGTGCACAGCAAGTTCAAGGGTGCAGTGACTCCTAAATCGTGGTCAATCAAGTTAATCAGGAGTACGTAGCTTACCTAGCCCTTGTCCGAATGGTCTCAAAAAAGCTTAAGGGTTTCTAGATCACACAAATCCCGAGAGAAGAGAACACTAGGGCCGATTGGTTAGCCTGTCTCGCCATATCCTTCGAGTCAGACTTGCATGGGATAAGGATAGAATACTTACCCGAGCCAAGTGTGATCATCTCGGAAGGCATGGAAGTCGAGTAGGTCGCCTTAGGCCCCAGCTGGATGGATCCGATCACGACAATCCTCAGAACTGGCACGCTATCGGATGAAAAGGAAGAAGCCCGCTGGGTCAAGTACCGAGCAGCCACATATCACGTTATCGATGGAATCCTCTACAAGAGGGGGTTCTCTGTCCCCTATCTCCGTTGCGTCCACCCTGCATAGGTCCAGGCGGTGTTGTATGAAATCAACGAGGGAGTTTGCGGGAACCACGTTGGTCGCCGGGCACTTTCGCGAAAAGCTTTACTGTAAGGTTATTACTGGCCAAAGATAGCCAGGGATTCCCAGGAGTATGTAAAGAGGTGTGACAAGTTCTAGAGATACTCCCTTATGATCAACCGACCAGGAGAATTCCAAACACCCATCCTCAGCCCGTGGTCGTTCACTCAATGGGATATCGACATAGTTGGTCCCCTCTCGATCGAAAAAGGGCAAATTAAGTGCACTATCATCGCCGTGGACTACTTCACCAAGTGGGCGGAAGCCGAGCCCTTAGCAACAGTCACCAAGAAAAAGATGGAAAGTTTCATTAAGAAAAATATCCTCTGCAGGTTCAGTATTCCCCTGGTTCTGGTCAGCGATAACAGCAAATAGTTTGACACCCCGGTATTCAGGCAGTTTTGCTTGGGCTACAGGATGTCAAATCACTACTCCTCTTCCGAGCACCCTCAAGCCAATGGCCAAGCCGAGGTGACAAACTGGACTATTCTGCAGTCAATGAAAATAAGGATAAAAAATGCCAAAGGTGTTTAGGCGCAGGAATTATCGACCCTCCTGTGGGCCTACCGCACTACCCCCCGATCGGCAACAGGCGAGACACCACTCTCACTAACCTATGGCTTTGAGGCAGTGGTCCCCACGGAGCTCAGGTTGCCTACATACTGGGTGGCAAATTTTGGTGAGCAGGGCAATAAGGAAGCCCTTAGATGAGAACTTGACCTAGTAGAAAAGAGAAGGGATCGGGCCTATCTGAAAAGTGGCAGCCTACAAATAGAGGATCTTGCAGTACTTCAACAGTAAAGTAAAGCATCGTAGTTTTCAGGTGGGAGATCTCGTTCTGAAGGCTGTAAACCAGTCTACCAGAGTCCCGAGCCATGGAAAGTTGGGACCAAACTGGGAAGGCCCATACCTAGTCACCCGGGAAAATAGGCCGGTGTAGACACCCCAATTTTGACCGACCAACGAATTTAGGAGAGTGTCACCTCCGTATCTGATGATGACAAGGACCGAAAGATTCGAAGTATTCCAAGCTCTTCAGAAAATCCTCTAAACGCGATAAAATTTTACAGAAAGAAGAAAAAACCAGGTATTTAGGAGAAATCAGGTATAAAACACAATTTTCGGAAAAGATCTTCAAAAATAAATTGCTTTGAGAAAATGGAAGACCTAAAAAGGGGAAGTTCTGCAAAAAACGGCACACGACAGATTTCTGCGGCATTCAGTGAATGCCGAGCGGCACTCACTAAGTGCCGAACGGCATTCAGTGAGTACCGGCCCGACACTTACTGAGTGCCGCCAACATTTTCTGACTGCCGTCTGCTTTTAAAGTCCGTATTTTGCAGTGCAATACGTATATGTATGCGGATAAAAACAAAAAACTGATAAAGTAAGACTGACAAAAACGCGGCAACCCATTAATTGTCGCGGCATTTGATGAGAGCCGTACGACAATCACGCAGTGCCGGAGCAGCAGTCATGGAGTGCCGCAGCGGCAGTCACGGACTGCCGCACAGCTTTTTGGACTGCCGCCCTGGGCAGCAGTCTGCCTAATTTCAGAAAGTACGCATTGTACCACCAAATGAGAGATTTACACCTATTTTTTGGTCCAAAATTCACTGAAAATACTTGGTAATTTTGCCTATAAAAGAGAAGGGGTCTTCCTTGGAAGAGGAGAGGTGAGAATACAAGAGAGAACTACCACTACATCAACATATTTTGGAGAGAAAAGAAAGAGAGTTTAGATAATTAAGAAGAAGAGCTTGGAAGATCTTCAAAGAAAAGAGAACTTTGAGGATAATTTGGAGGTGATCCTCTATGCCATAGATTGTTTGTTTACTCTTTTTTCTTTTGAACTTCTAATCCTAAAATCTCTTGTTATTTTTGTTTGTCAAGTAAGCTTAGGAGTCTCTATTTCTAATTCTTCCTTCTATTTTTTTGTATATGTTCTTCTCTTGAGAGTCTTGGAGATCTTCAATATCTCTCTTGATATCTCTTGAGTATGATCCTTTGAACCTCATGTAAAGCTTATACTCCACATGAGAGTCAAAATTTGATCATCACTTTGTTTCTTATAGGTGGATCCAAGTCCATGCTCATGACTTGGATCCTCTAAACTTGGTATCTCATGAAGCCATTTCCTTATTCTCTTTGAAACTTAGGAGCATTAGTCATGTCTTTATCTCCCATGACCATCAAATGGTAGGAGAAAATGTTCTTTTTTGAGTCTAAGCCCATCTCCATGGTTTAGAATCCTCATTTTGAGATTTCATGAAGCCTATTCATACTTCATTTGAAACAAAGGTCTTTAGCCTCCAATGACCATCAAAAGGTAGGAGGAAATGGTTTAGTTTAAGTCCAACTTCATGGTTTAATAGTTGGGGTTAACAAATAAAAATTGAACTTGACAAATGAAAACAGTGAGTTCATAAACTGTTTTTGATCAAAGATTTTTAGTTCAAAATCTAACCGTTGAAATCAAGTGAAACCAACGGGAAAGTGTCAATAACACAATGTTCTACCACTGTAATTTTTGTCTTAAGGTGGTTTCATGTTCAAAATGGTTTGGTCATGAGTTTTGTGAAGCAACAACAATCTGCCCAGGATTTCAGCACATCAACACTCTTTTGAAATAAATAAATCGGGATTTTAATAGATTGTTTGTGACCCAAAAAAATTTTTTCTAAGCAGATTAATGTGTTAGGAAGTCACCCTAAATAGATCAAGGCATTTCTGATCTTTTTGCTATTTTTAAAAAATCGTGCAAGAATTCTGGACAGAAGGTTATAGAATGCTGAGTGATGCCTAGTGTTTTCCACATTCCCGGAGATCTAACCGTTCAAACCTTGATTTTCTTTCTGGGTTAGAAAATCATTAAGATCCAACCGTTGGAAGTATTTTATTTCTATTTTTTAAGATCTGGTCTGCTCTCTGCAATTCATAAAAATTGCTACTGTTTTTATCTAATCTTATTCATTTCAACTCAAATGGACTCCTAATGTCTTAGGACCCAAATCATACTTTGAATAATGATAACTTAGCTTAAATCCAGAAGTTAAGTGACCCAAATTGGTGAATAAATCCATGTTTCATTCTTGTTTACATTCACTCCTTCATGTACATCTAATGCCCATGATTAGAACTAGGTATTGAATAAAGTTGGATTTCATGCTTGTTAGATCTAAGCTAGGGAATTAGGATTGATTATTTGACATCATATTATTATGTGAAGCACGTGGACTAATCTTTGTTTTGTAGCGCATTTAAGGTACAATTTCCATCCCCCTTCTAGTTCATTTCATTCCTTGATTTTATTTGATTTTTTCGACTTAATGCACGACACCTTAGAATTAGGATTTTGCCTTCTGTGTATATGTGGTTAGAGACTCTTTTTAGGATTTTCCTTTGATTGGATGCATTGCACGTTTAATATTGCTGCTGGATCCCGGATAAGTTCTCTTGTTCCCTATTGCATATCATATTGCATGCTATTTGACCTATGCGGCTTATGAATGATATCTTGTCATTAGCAATTTTACACCCTTTGGACATGCTTTTGTGATGTATACATATATATATATATTAGTTGAGGGCATGTTTAGATTAATAAATTCAATTAAAAGGATGTTGAGTAGAGGCCTATCGTGAGATAGGATGAGAAGGGGTGTTTTAGTCCGATGGGCTCCTTCCCTTCTCATTCCATAATCCCCGGACCTAGTTAATCTCTGGTTTCCAAAAGATCGGTTTGCTTTTAAATGGTTTCTTAATTTTCCTTTTAAAAATTAAGTGGCGACTCATTTGTTTCAAATTTGATTTTGAGAAAGTATTTTAAAATAAAAAAACTGTGGGTAGGAAAAATGCGATATCTACAATCTGGCGACTCTGCTGGGGATCGAACCCAGAATCTCTGGTTTCACAGACCAGAATTTTTTGATTTTGGGTTCACTTGAGGATTAGACTTGAAAAATGTCCTTTTAATCGAATTTATTAATCTTTGTGTGCCTGTTGCATTTCACTTGCACGTCCAGCCAGTCGATCGCACGGAACTATGACCTTGGAGGCTCGGGGCAACCCGGTCGGTCAAGTCATTATGGGACTGTGTGATCACCCTTGATCTCGTACCATGATTTGGTATATGAAGCATCCTATCGGGTGTGTGTCAAGGGTCCCTTATTTGACCAAAACCCAGCCTTTGCATGATAGTTTCTGTAGAACCTTTCAATCTTAGGAAATCAATTCTTGATTAGGTCTTATATGCTAGGGAGCTTTGTTTGCCCGGAGGGGATTATTTGAGATGATGACGATACTTGCTTGATAAAAGATGTATAACCTTTTAATCACCTTTAGCAAATTCCCCTCATGTTCTGTGACATTTGGAGAACAAGCCGAACCTTGATTATAAGATTATATTTCTTATATCATGTCTAGTTGAGCATCATTGACCTTGTATGTATCCAAATTCATGGAAAGTACGGTGATAATCCGGTCATGTGATCCCCCTACCCAAAGGTTTTTCTCAAGGTTTTCGATTACCTTTTCAAAAAATATTTTCCTCTTTTCAATTAAAAATTCCCAAATTACCCTTGTTAAGGCATATTTCACTTGATCATCTTCAAAATAAAAATTTAAAAATCCTTGAAAATTATTTTGGTAGAAGAATGTTCTCAAAAAGCACTCTCAAGGATTGTTTTCAAAAGCCTTTTTTCTAACTACCCAAACAAAAAATGCTTTTCAAATAGATTTTGAAAATTTCGAAATGACCAACCTCTGAGAAGTTAGTAGGGATCACAATGAAAGGAGAAATCAGCACACTTGACATGGGTGAAGATTTTATGTGCTTATGTGCTTATGTGTTAGGAATAGGACTTTTCTTTTCTTTTGGCATATAGAGTAGGCACACACGCACACATGCATTGCATCCGCATGACATGCGTCGACATAAAAAGAAAGGAGGGCTTTTACTTTACCAAAATCTTTTGAAGCGAAATACATAGGTTTTAATAAAAAAATAATAATAATAATAAAATATTAAAAATCTGTTGTAGGAGCAAAAATAGCATCCGGATCAAGTCAAGCCTGGTTTAGGGACCCCACAGCAAGGCTAGTAAGGGGAGAACGCGCTGACATGGCCGAAGAGAGAAACAACGAAGAAATGTCAGGTTTAAGGGTACTAGTAGAACAGCAAGCAGAACAGATGAGGCGACAAGCTGAAAACATGAACCGCATGATGGGGATGACAGAAGAACTGAACCGCCGACCACCGCATGTGATCCCACCTGTTATGGACCCACCTTTGGGAGGAGGGGAAGGAGATTGGTTTGATGATCAGGAGGCCCAATGGACCGATGCATTGCGGGCCAACAAAGACAGAGAGAAAGCTGAGAAGGAGAAGCAACTGACCAAGAAAATAGAAAAGTTGGAAAGGGTGATGCGCAAAGCTCAGGGGGTTGATACCTATCTGATGGAGTTAGAAGGCCTGTATGATGGGGTCCACGAAACGCTGCCCGCCGGGTTCAAAATGCCAGTTTTTGATAAGTTTGATGGCACCGGGAATCCTCGCAGTCATATCCGGATGTGCATAGGAGCTTTTCAGCCTAGCGGTCTAAGCACTACCATGATGGCCGTTCTATTTCAGCAAACCTTGACAAGAGCTGCTCTATCGTGGTACCTTACACTTGAGCCAAGCAAAACCAGGGTTTGGGAAGAAGTCGTAAAATCATTTGTGGCCCAGTATGAGTACAATCAAGACCTGGACGTCACTGTCCGAGATCTAGAAACAACCAGGCAAGGGAACAAAGAATCATTTGCTGAGTATCTGAGTCGATGGAGAGCGAAAGCCGCAAAGATGGTACAGAGGCCATCAGAAAAAAGACCAGATTCGAATGTTGATGAAAAACCTGCAGCCAGTTTATCAGGAGAAGATGAGGTTTCAGTCAATCAACACTTTTGCCGAGGTGTTTGATGTGGGAACAAGGATTGAAGATGCGATTCAGGAAGGAGTGATCAAGAAAGAAGAACAACCAAATCGGTATCGGAGGCCCAGTTATGGATCAAATGGAGGGCATTCTGGGGGTCACTTTGGCCCCACCGATGTCAATGCACTTAGCGAGCCAGAGAGAAAATTTGATATCATCAGAAACCATCCGAGAGGAGGAGGAGATAAGCCACCAAGAAAATTCTCAGATCTGGGAGTATCATTGACAACCGCTCTTGACAGGCTATTAGCGAAGGGGCATCTCCGTCAGTTGGAACCACGACCTCTGCCAAGTCCGCTTCCGCCAAATTTCCAAGGGGACCTCTTCTGCAAATTTCATCAGCAGAAAGGCCATTCAACGGACCAGTGCATGAGGCTAAGGCATGAAATCCAAGACCTCATCGACAATAAAGTGATATCCGAACCGCCTGTCAAAACCCCTAATGTCACCAAGAATCCTCTGCCAAACCATCGTGCTGTGCCGCCGCCGCGGGGCCTTTATTTCTTGGGGATAGAAGAAGCAACCTTTGATCCATCTAGGCTAATCACTAAGTCTGGGGCACCGAGAAGACCATACCTGCTGCCTAAGGACTCAACGATCTGTGCTTTGGAGGATCAGCTAGGGGAAAATGAAATGGGGAAGTCAGATTGGTGGATCCAAGAGAGCGACGATCAAGACGTGAGCCGGGTGGAGGATGACCTTTGGTACGAAAGCGACAAGGAAGCAGAGGTATTAGAGAGTACTTTGAAAGTTAATTCGGAAACTGATAATCTATGGATGAGAGAAGAAGTCAGTCACTTGACCCGGTCAGGAAGACACTTCAAGCCGCATGAACTGGACGAAGATCACCCCGGGAAAGATCTGGACAAGGGAAAGGGTAAAGTTGATGAAGAAGCAGGGGAAGACAGGGTCCTGAAACAGTTGAAAAAGACCCAGGCTAACATCACTGTTTGGGGGTTGCTGATTGCCTCCAAACGTCACAGGCAGGCGGTTCTAGATGCTCTAAACCAATCTGATATGTCCATAGACACCACTCCGGAGGACCTCATAGGGCTGATCGGCAAAATTCCAGCTTCAGCTATTACTTTCTCATCAAATGATCTGCCTTCGGGAGGACCCGTGCTCAACAAGCCTTTGTACATTACTGTCGAATGTCTGGGAAACACTGTGCCTGCTTGTCTCGTTGACAACGAATCTGCTCTAAATGTGTGTCCCTTCCGCACAGCCAAGCGAATGGGCTTAGATGAATCTTCCTTTGTGCCATCCCAGCAAAAGGTCAGGGCATATGACAACACCCAGAGAGCAGTCATGGGTATCATCTTTCTTAATCTTGCTATTGGACCAATGGATAAAGAAGCTGAATTCCAAATCATCGATATCCCTGCCTCCTTCAATCTACTGCTAGGGAGGCCGTGGTTGGATAGCTTGGGTGCCATACCATCCACCATACACCAAAAGGTCAAATGCGTTTGGAAAGGTCAGATCCGCGACATTTTCGGAGACAGCTGGGCTCGTCTGTCTGAAGCATCATCAAGCGCACCGGTTCTAGAATTACAAATCCAAGAAGAAGAAACAAAAATGGGAGGGTTCGAGTTTATCAGTATGTTGGAAGAAGGAAAACCGAGAGAGTTTCTACCGCTCCATTTTGATCAGCATGCCAGTCCAGTGGTCGCAGGGATCATGAAGAAGATGGGCTTCTTTCCGGGATTGGGATTGGGAAAGAACCTTCAAGGCCTTCCTGAGTTTCCAAAAATCCCTACTCAGACTCACACTCACGGCATGGGGTATCAGCCAACGAAGAAGGAACTAAGGGCAAAGAAGAAGGCTTTTGATGCGCCGCTAGACCCTTACCTCAAAACGCTCAACGGGTACTTCGTAAAGGAAGGAGAAGATTTCCCCTTCTGCGGCTTCCCGGAGCCTTGGATGGACCAGAAGGACAAAAGTCTAAAGCCGGGGTTCGAGATCTTTTTCTCTCATGAATTCTCCAAGTACAAAGATCCGTTTTTGCAAATGCCTGAAAAGTCTGCTGCCGTCAACGATTGGGTTGGTGTACTGGATGGACCGGTCATGCAGAACCTGTTGAGCGAAAAAGGAGCAAAAGCCAAAGAAAAGGGGAAAGAAGACAACGGCCTGGAAGTCAAGGTCGAAGAAGGAAGTGATGAGGATGCGCCGGAAGAGGAGCCGAAGCCAGGAAAGGAAGAAAAGACGGAATCCAAAGGACTACCAGGTTGTAGCACTATGGAACTCAAGCAGGGAATCAACAAAGAGTGGGTTTTTGAGTCTAGTGATAAGTATCCCCCTCACCCAGAGTCTGTAATGGCCCAAATGAGGCGTCTTACTATTGCTATGTCTGTTGTAATCACTCCTAACAAAATCAATGAAAGTATGACTGATTCCGCCTACTCGAATGCGCTTAATGAATGTGATGAATGTGATGATCATGGAATACCTAATGAATTGCAAAAGTTAATTGAAAAACAAAAAGAATCTACATGTAAAATCATTGAGGACACTCTAACGATTAATCTAGGAAATGAAAATAATCCTCAAAATGTCTTTATCGGCTCAACACTTAGCAATGAAGAAAGCAAAGAACTAATCAATCTATTAAATGAATTCAAAGATGTTTTTGCATGGTCTTATAATGATATGCCAGGTATTGATCCAAAGATAGTCCAGCACCACATCCATCTCTTTCCCAATTCAAAACTCATAAAACAGAGATTGAGGCGAATGAGGCCAGAATGGGCACTTAAAGTAAAAGAGGAGGTTGAAAAATAGCTAAAGGCTGGATTCTTGATGGTCAGCGAATATCCAGTGTGGATTGCCAACATTGTACCTGTCCCAAAGAAGAATGGTCGTGTTAGGGTTTGCGTTGACTTTCGAGATTTAAACAAGGTAAGCCCTAAAGACGATTTCCCATTACCCCACATCGATGTGTTGGTCGATAACACTGCGGGACATGAGCTTCTATCTTTCATGGATGGATTCTCTGGGTATAACCAAATCCTCATGGCACCCGAGGATAGGGAGAAAACCACGTTCATCACTCCGTGGGGGACATACTGCTATAGGGTCATGCCATTCGGACTTAAGAATGTAGGTGCGACATATCATAGGGCTGCCACCACTTTACTGCATGACATGATCCACAAAGAGGTGGAGGTGTATGTGGACGATATGATTGTGAAGTCCAAAGAGAGGAGAGGGCACCAAGAGGCTTTGAGAAAATTCTTTGGGAGATTGAGGGAGTTTAAGATGAGGCTAAACCCACAGAAATGTACCTTCAGAGTTACCACAGGGAAGTTGTTAGGGTTCCTTATTACCCAAAGGGGGATCGAAGTAGACCCAACCAAGATAAAAGCCATAACCGAAATGAACCCACCAAAAAATGAGAAGGAACTGAGAGGGTTCTTGGGGAGAATATAGTTCATCAGCCGCTTCATTTCCAAACTCACCTTGACCTGTGACCCATTGTTCAAACTGCTTAGAAAAGGATAAAAATTCAAATGGGACGCCCTTTGCCAACAAGCCTTCGACAAAATCAAAACCTACCTCCAGAACCCCCCTGTCCTATCACCACAATCACCCAGGAAACCTTTGTTGCTTTATCTCTCCGTATCCAAAGATTTGATGGGGTGTATGTTGGCCCAAGAAGGAGAAGAGGGGCATGTGGAGAAGGCCATTTATTACTTGAGCAAGAGAATGATCGGATATGAGTTGAAGTACTCACCCTTGGAAAAAGCCTGTTGGGCCTTAGTCTGGTGTACTCGTCGTCTTCGCCACTACATGCTAGCATTCCCTGTGATCCTGATATCCCGAATGGACCCACTAAAACATCTATTCAAAAAACCCGTCTTGACTAGTAGGATTTCCCGTTGGACCATGATGCTGGCTGAGTTCGATATCAAATCTGTCACTGCCAAGTCCGTGAAAGGGAGGGTTGTCGCTGAGTTTTTAGCCGATCTTGCTGTAGAATCCGAGGACGAAGGAGAATTCAGGTTCCCAGATGAGGGAATAATGGAGGTAAAGGAGGAGTTGTGGAAAATGTACTTCGATGGAGCAGCCAACCAATTAGGTTACGGAGTTGGAATCATAGCACCCGATGGGACCCCTACCCCATTAGCTGTCAAACTCAAATACAACTCAACCAACAATACCGCGGAGTACGAAGCCTGCATAATTGGGATAGAAGCGGCCTTGGCTTTGAAAGTCGGACGGATTGATGTCTTCGGAGATTCCAATTTGATCATATCCCAGGTCCGGGGAGATTGGAAGGTAAAGCATGAGAAACTGAGACCTTACCATGATTACCTGGAAAGTCTGAAAGCACAATTTCAAAAGATTTCTTTTTACTACCTCCCTCGTGAAGAAAACCAATTAGTCGACTCATTGGCTACCTTGGCCTCGATGATCCAAATCCCCTCCAAAACTACCATGATCTAGCTATCCATAGAAGTAAGGAAACAACCGTCGTTTGAAATGGTCGCGGCCGTGGAAGACGAAGAGGAAGTACCGTGGTATGAGGATGTGTGGAAGTTCATTAAAGAAGGACAATACCCCGAAGGAGCCTCAGAAAAGGATAGAAAGGCAATTCGGCGGTTCGCCGCTCAATTTGTGATCTATGCAGATAAGCTATGGAAGAAATCCTACACCGGGTACAATCTAGAGTGCCTATATGGAAGGGAAGCTAAAAGAATGATGGAAGAAATACATGAGGGAGTGTGTGGCCCCCACATGAATGGGTACATGCTAGCGAAGAAGGTCATCTGACAGGGATACTATTGGACAACCTTGGACAAAGACTATTGTGAATATGTTAGAAGGTGTCACAAATGCCAGATTCATGCAAATCTAATGCACACTCTGTCGTCACAGCTTTATAGCATGACCACCCCTTGGCCGTTTTCCGTATGGGGGATCGACATCATTTGTGAGATAGTTCCAAGGGCTTCCAATGGGCACCGGTACATAATCGTGGCAATTGATTATTTTACAAAGTGGGTAGAGGCAGCCTCGTATGCAACTTTGAAAGCCAAAGACGTGGTGAGTTTCATCGAGAAAAACATAATCTGCAGGTATGGGGTCCAGAATGAGTTTATCTCCGATCATGGCAGTCATTTCCAGGGGGAAGTTATCCCGCTCTTGGAAAGGTATAAGATCACTCGTCACCAATCATCCCCGTATAGGCCTTAGACGAATGGAGCAGTAGAAGCGGCAAACAAAAATGTTAAGGCAATCCTGGGGAAAACGACGGATACATATAAGGATTGGCATGAAAGCTGCCATATGCTTTGTGGGGATACCGAACCTCGGTCAGAGCTTCAACGGGTGCTACGCCGTACTCATTGGTCTACGAGATGGAAGCCGTTCTCCCAGACGAGGTAGGAATACCCTCTCTTAGGGTTTTGGCAGAGTGCGAAGTCACTGAATCGGAATGGGTACGAGGAAGGTATGAGGTGTTGATGTTGCTCGATGAAAAGAGGCTGGCCACAGTGAACCATACTCGGGGGTACCAGAAGAGGATCGCTCGTGCTTTCAACAAAAAGGTCCGCCCAAGGAAGCTTGCTGAGGGTGACCTGGTCCTCAAAGAACTGAAAGTGCCTGTTTATGACCCCAGAGGAAAATTCAAACCCAATTGGGTCGGGCCGTACATCATTAAGACTCTCCTTTCCGGAGGAGCGGCTTATCTCATGGACCTGGACGAGGTTGAATTTAAACAACCAATTAACCTTGATCGCCTCAAGAAGTATTTTGCTTGAAACCTTTCTTTTCAAAGTCTCCTACCTTGATGAACTACGCTTGACCTGATTCCCGCTAGGGGATACGTAGGCAACCTACTCGGTTCGGTCATCAAAAATAAAACCGCCCGAGCGGCGTCCTTCTTCAAGCCTTAAACCGAACTACTCGGGACCTGACGACCACTCGGGGATAAGTAAACGGGCTCTCCAAAGTCCTCAGTCCACTCAAAAAAAAAAAAAAACCTGTGCTAAACTAGGGGCAAACTAGCGTTTGCCCAGAACTACTTCAAAGCCCTGAAACCAGGGGCAAACTTCATTTGCCATCCGAAGAACCCAGATATCTGCCTGAAACCCGTCTTTGGATCTCCTGGCTATCAAGATACGTACTATAAAGAAACAAATGAGAGTTCATGGTATAGAAAGAATAAAGCTTTAAGCAAAATTCAAAGCAAGGTGAAGAGCCGAGAAAAGACATTTGAAAGGATAATTCTTCATAAAAAGATTAATTGAAGGGGTGAACACTTTGATTGAACATGACAAACACTTTTTGAAAAAAAAAAAAAAATATTTAATAAGGAAAATCACATTCAAAAGCGTAAACAAAGAGTAGGCAGGGTCTGTTAGAAAGTTTGAAAAAAAGGCAAGCTTTTCCCTGTTTTCGTCTACTTTATTATACATGTGTCCGTCAAGCCCGCCTCGCGACCAAGGCTTGGATCTCTAGGAGATACTCGGTAGTAGGCACAGTCAGAGCAGGAACCCTCGGGAACGGAGCAGCCATTCTGCTGTGCCAAGCCTCCATGAAAGACTTCACAATAGAAGGGCGCAAAGGGGACCCCCTGGTGAAATCAGCAGTCACGGGTTCAGTAGCATCTTGCAAAAGTCCAAACTGACGGACGACTCGGTCAGGGATGTAGAATGTAGTGGCATACAAACCCGGTAGCCAGAGGACAGGTCGCCCGGGAAGGCGTACAGCAACAGAGCGACAGATCCACGACGGATAAACCCAGCAGATGTCACTAGAAGAGAGGCCCTGAAGCCAACCAAGCCACGCGTTGGCGGACTAAAACAAGCTATGAATTTCCATGCGATCATAAGGAAGTGACCTACGGAAATGGGAAGCATGTATGAAGAGGTCCAGACGCTCCATGAGCCAAATTTGCAAAACAAAAGGTGCCCCGGCGGATAACATGACCCCAGTAGCATGGGCGTGGCCCAATCCAATCAGAGTTTCGCCAAGGACCAGCATAACAACACTTTTCATCTCCCGCAAGCCACAGGCAATGGGTATAAGAGCGTCAGAAGATGACTGAAATAGAAAGTAAGAGAGCATGGCAATTGACAGGGCACTACGACGGATGATCTGATACTCACCATCGTAAGGGTCCCCAATCGGGGCGTAAACGGAGGCAAGGCGCTCAAAATCAATATGCCTATCACAAATAAAGGAGCCCGCCGCATTTTGAGATGTGTGGAGAAGAGTGGCCAAGTCCCGGACATACCCGACTTGAACTAGAGGAACCATCAATTCAGCAAAAGGATTAGTGTGAAGAATGGCGCTAAATTCCTCAAATAAGGGACAAATCTCCTGAGAGCCGAAACGAAAGACATTGAGAGCGGGATCCCAACATTGGATGGCGGCACGAAGTAGACCCTCATTTAGATTCATCTGTTGGAAAGAGAAGAGATCGTTAGTCTGAAGCACTCAAAATTGAGCTTGTCAATACCAGAGAGAGTATCCATCCATGGGAAGAGGGTTTGAGCACTAATGGGGGCCATTTGGAGAGGAAATGGGAAGAAAAGAGAAGTATTTTGCGGAGCTTTGAGAAAGAAGGGGTATAAATAGAAGAATAAGGCTGTCTACCTACCCACGACACTCGATAAAGTGCAGCGGCACTAGATGAAGTGCCGCGCGGCAGTCCGTGAATGCCGTAGCGGCACTTACTGACTGCCGCGCGGCTCTCACTAAGTGCCGCGGAGACCTAACCGAGTGCCGTTCAAAGTTTTTCATTGGCCAGGGTTTGTTTGTAACACGATCAGCCCACCTGCAAACAGAAAACTAGATAGAAAAAATAATAAGACGTGCGCATCATGCAGTAAATACATTCATTCATTTCACTCATTTGTGCATTTCAAAAAGATAAAAGAAGCAAAAGCATTCAAAAATAAAAATAAAGACGGGACCAAGCCATGATCCCACATACGGCAAGAGATGGACCAAGCTATGGTCACACATACGGTAAATGTTAATAAAGAAGCTGTTAAGGATATATACTAAAAGCCATGCTTTATGTAGTTGATTTATTATTCATTTAATAAAATCAGTTAATCCATTTTTTATGAGAATCTGTGTGGGCAATGTTTGTATTATATTATTTATTTAATGTGTGTCTCTCATTCTATATAGTAGGTGGTTTGGTGTGTAGAGTTCGGCTTACACACGGAAGATCAGGCCATCAGATATTATAGAATGTAAGATTTTGGTTTACAGTCTTAGATGGGATTGGACACACCATCGGTAGGACTGCAGCATTGTGTTGTAGTAGGTTTGTCTTGACTGCGGGAAACGGTATAGTTTCAACTCACCATGCTGGTACATTTTGTGTATTAAACAGGACCGACTTGGGGTAATTATCTTTATACTGACTTATAAGATAATTAATACCTCATGGCTATTATGAGTGCTTATGCTCTAAATCCTAATTTAATTTATAGACACGTACATTTGATATTTATACTTTGATCCCTAAAAGGGTGAGATCCTTAAATGGGTCAATATCTCATTGGATTGGGTGGCAATATTAATTGTGTGGTGGATATTAATTAATGATGGAATCCATGTCTCAATTTTGGGATTGATGATATCCCCTTGAGAAAGCTTATAAGTTTTGATTATGTCAAACCCTGCAGGTGGATTTTGTATCCGACATATCAGATAAGTTAAGCAGAGGATCTCAAGGAATTTTAAGAAATTAATTAAATATGATTGTCAGTAATTATATTTAATTAATGGATATCTGTAATCTTAACATGGGGAGATAATAAGCATTTAATAACATGGAGCTCGAAATATATTTTTGAGATAAGGGTAGGAGTGCAATTATAATTCTTTAGTGGTATGAATTATAATTTATGGAAATAGGAATCTGATTCAGTTCGAATTAGGGTTTCCTAATTCCATAAGGAAGCCTATTCCTTATACTTCTTATGGTCCCTATCGTAGCCTATATATATGCTGCCTTGGCTCTTCTCTCAGGTTGCATGATTTCATATTCTAAGCTTCCCTTGACCTCCTAGCTTTCTTCTAGAAGGGTTCCACCAAACCCTAGTCTCTGTGAGCATTCAAGAGACATAGGAGTGTAGATCGCTAGCGTCGGACAACGCTCACTAAAAGAGCTTCGGACTGCTCGATACCGATCGAAAGTTGCTGAATTTTTTACACAACGTTCCTGACGTCGAGACGGAGCTGCTGTTAAAAATTCAAGTAAATCGGAGATCGTTTGATCCTCCTGACGAACACATCTTTGTCGGATCAATGTGATCAGGATTGAATCGTCACAGCAATCAAAGAGAGTGTTATAACTGGGAATAGAAAATAGAACGTAAAGAGGGAAGAGCAGAAAACTAAAAGGATTTCGAAAGAGCCCACACTCAGTTCGATATTCTGGCAGCAAAGGAATACGGTAGAAGATCGTGAGCTGTTATCGAGCCCGTGTTCTCGATTCGTCTACTACAGCAATCCAATTTTGCAGTTCAAGGTAACCCTAGTTCCGCCCTTGTAGGGTTATTATAGATTTCATGAAATTTTTTGCAGTACCAACTTATACGCACTGTCAACGGATTCTGGGAACGCAGTTTCCTAACAGTGGTATCAGAGCAACGTTGATTCTGCGTATGGGTTGGACGCAACCATGTTGTCCAATAAAACAGATCTTATGTGTGTTTTGATGGATGGATAGACTGTAGAGCTGTGCTAACCCTTGTTTTGCAGCGTTCTTATTCCACTATTATGGTCACTGATTTTGTGTGATTGGATCCCACGATGGTTTTATCCGTGGTTAATTTTGCTGTTTTAATATAGCATGTGAACTCCTTTATGGAGGCATAGGATTTGTGTGTATTGGATCCCACGCTTGATTGATGTGTGGTTAATTTACTGCAAAGAAATAGCATGTGAACTCCTTTATGGAGGCATAGGGTTTGTGTAATATATCTTAAGTAAATCCGTGAAGACAGTTCGTGAAGATAGTTTACAAGCAGTTTCAGAAAGCAATCTAGAGGCAATTTCTGGAGGCTATTTCAGAAAACAGTTCTAGAAGGCAGTTGCGTAGTTACGACATAGAGCTAATCGGGTTCCATGAAGATTTCTTCACAAGAGTTGCAGCTTGACCATAATAGTGGGATTCCTATTTTATTGTGGTTTCCTTATTTATGTGTGATTGAATGATTATTATTGTTTCGTGTTTAATGAATAGGACAACATGGATAATTGTTCCTAGACCTTTTTCAGATGTCTAGCTGCATGTTTAATTTATATTAATTTAAAATGATGGACAACTACATGTGTATTTAGAAATAAAACTAATTCCATAATTTGAAAACATAAGTACTTATTTTCTAAAATCATGAGAATAGAATAATTTTATTATCTACACATGTGGGTTTCACAAGTAAGGATGAATTAATCCTTGTCAAGTATTCCATTATTTTTTATTAATTAAATTAAAAGTTTTTCTAAAAAATTATAACCCTCAAATTTTTTAACAATTCTAAGTGGGAGAGGGAATTTATCAAGTATAAATCCCATGGTCTCCATCACTGGTTTGTAGATGATATGATTAATTTTATGTGATGGCTCTAGTGTCATCCTCCCCATCGGATGTAGTTGATCATGGAATCATCAGTACAAACTTCTTTAAAAGAATGTTTTGGGTGATTGTTGGTGTGGGTCACCTCTCCATCAGAGGTGTTCCTCACAGAACTCTTGACCTAGAATTAAGTGATGGTATACACTTAGCTATAAATAATAATATCCTCTCCATCTGAGTCACTGTTATTATTTATAGGACCAAAACAAGTCAGCAGTTTAATTTTATTAGGCAAAGTACATTGCCTGGATAGTAAAATTAAAAGGCAATTGTCTATCTGAACAAATGATGGATAGTATATGGCTTCCCATCGAGTCATACTATTCGCGGTGTGTCAGGTTGCTGGCAGATTCCTTTCAAATATGGTAGAGGGAACCAATATTTTCAACTCGAATCCATAGTAAATTTTGCCCAAACGTAATTATTTATGTTATGTGATTCTCAGGCTTTCAAATGGGTACTTTCAATCCACTTGCTGTTATACTTAAGGAAAACAAACTTACTGGACCAAACTATATAGACTGGAAAAGGAATTTGGATATTGTGTTAACTGCTGAAGAGTACAAGTTTGTGCTTACTCAAGAATGTCCTGAGCAACCTGGTGAGGGGGCAACCGCTGAGGAAACCCAGGCTCACAAGAAATGGGTCAAGGCTGATGAGATGGCGCGGTGTTACATTTTGGCATCCATGTCAAATGTTCTGCAACATCAGCATCAGTCAATGATCAGTGCCTATGACATGATGGAGAGCCTCCGAGAGATGTTCGGGGATCAAAGTCGTGCTGCTAGGCAGGTTGCTATGAAAGACTTGATGAACACAACCATGGCTGAGGGGACGCCTGTAAGGGATCATGTTTTTAAGATGATATCTCTTCTTAATGAACTAGAGATCCTTGGAGCTACAATCGACGGGGAAACCCAGGTCGATATCGTACTCCAGTCACTGCCAGAGTCTTTTAAGCAATTCTGCCTCAATTACAACATGAATAAATTTAAATATACTTTGGCGGAGCTACTTAAAGAACTCCAAGCAGCTGAGGGTCTCAACAGAAAGTCAGGGAGTGCTCTTATGTTTGAAAAATGTTCTTCTTCAAAGCCGAAAGGCAAGAAGAAAATGAAAAAGGCTCAAAAGAAGGCCGCGGGTCCTCCACCAATCCAAAGGCCACGAGGACAACCGGGAAAGCCTAAAGGCAAATGTTTTGTTTGCAAGCAGCCAGGACACTGGAAGAAGCAATGTCCAGTTTATGTCGCCAGACAGAACAATCAAGGTAAATCTCATTTACTAGTTGTTGAATCGTGTTTAGCGGTCCGATCTACCGGTACCTGGTGTGTAGATACGGAAGCCACTAATCATGTATGCAATTCTTTGCAGGGGTTCCAGGGAACCAGGCAGCTCAGTGATGGAGAGATTTATCTATATATGGGAAATGCTACGAGAGCAGCAGTAGTTGCAGTAGGAGATCTACATCTTAGTTTTGGTAGAGATAGAAATTTAATATTAAGAAATTGCTTTTATGTACCTTCTATTAGAAGGAATTTAGTTTCAGTTTCTAGTTTAGTAAAGAATGGATATTCAGTTCATTTTAATAAAGTAGTAGTTATTACAGAAAATAAATGTTTTATTTGTTCTGGTCAATTGGTGGATGATCTTTATATTATAAATCCTATCTCTCCTATACTGCAACTTAATGAATTGAATAACACAGATAGTTTGCCATTTAAGAGAAAAGAACCTTCGAGGATGAACCAAACGCATCTTTGGCACTTACGCCTTGGTCATATTAATTTGAAAAGGATTCAAAGACTGGTTCAAAATGGGCCATTAGGCTCATTGGAAGTGGAGGCACTTCCAGTTTGTGAATCCTGCTTGGAAGGTAAAATGACCAAGAGGCCATTCTCGGCCAAGGGCTATAGAGTAAAAGAGCCGTTGGAACTGGTTCACTCTGATTTGTGTGGTCCTATGACTGTCCAAGCAAGAGGGGGATTTGAGTACTTTGTCACTTTCATCGATGATTACTCAAGGTATGGGTACATTTATTTGATGCGGCGTAAGTCTGAATGCTTTGAGAAATTCAAAGACTTCAAGGCTGAAACGGAGAAGCGTCTAGGTAAATGTATCAAGACACTACGATCTGATTGTGGTGGAGAGTACCTCTTGGGAGAGTTTAGGGAATACTTATTGCAATAAGGGATTACATCCCAATTGTCTGCACCCCGTATGCCTCAGCAGAACGGTGTGGCAGAAAGAAGGAACAGGACTCTTATGGACATGGTAAGATCTATGATGAGTTATTCGGATTTACCAATTTCCTTTTGGGGACACGCGTTAGAGACAACCGCATATATTCTAAATTTGGTACCTTCTAAGTCAGTACCTACTACTCCCACGGAATTGTGGACTGGGCGAAAGCCTAGTCTGCGGCATGTTCGGATCTGGGGTAGTCCAACACATGTGCTGAAAGGGAACGCAGAAAAGTTGGAATCAAGAACAGAGGTATGTTTCTTTGTTGGGTATCCAAGAGGAACTAAAGGTGGTCTATTTTATAGTCCTAAGGATCAGAAGGTTATTGTTAGCACCAATGCCACATTCTTAGAAGAGGACTATGTTATGGACCACAAGCCCAGAAGCTGTATTATTTTAGAGGAAATGAGAGGAGAGACACCGAGACATACTTCTTCGATACCAACGGTACGAGAAGAAACACCACAAGAAAGAGTTATCGATATTCCATTACCATGTCGTAGTGGGAGGATTATCGAAACTCGTGTAGATCCCTAACTAACCATTAACACGTAGGTTCCTGAACCAGTACAACGTGTAGATAATGGTGTATTAAGTTCAGAATCTTCACAACGAAATATCAGTGATACACAGACACGGGTTGTGCCTCGTCGTAGTGGGAGGGTTATTATTCAACCTGACCAGTATATGTTCTTGGGAGAGTCTTATGACCGGGTCCCTGATGAACAAGGTACCGACCCCTGTAACTACAATGAAGCACTCCAAGATAAAGATGCAGATCTTTGGCAAAAGGCTATGAAGTCTGAAATAGAGTCCATGTACTCCAATCAAGTCTGGGATCTTGTAGAACCACCCAATGAAATAAAACCCATTGGATGTAAGTGGATCTATAAGAAGAAGAGAGGAGCAGATGGTAAGGTGGAAACCTTTAAAGCAAGGCTTGTTACGAAAGGGTTCACTCAAAAAGAAGGAATCGATTATGAGGAAACTTTTTCACCGGTGGCAATGCTGAAGTCTATCCGGATTCTCTTATCCATTGCTGCACATTTCGATTATGAAATTTGGTAAATGGATGTCAAGACAGCATTTCTTAATGGGAATCTTGACTAGTGCATCTATATGGTACAACCAGACGGGTTCATCGCAAAGGGTCAAGAACACATGTTGTGCAAGCTTAAGAAGTCCATTCATGGACTTAAGCAGGCATCTAGGTCTTGGAATATCCGCTTTGATCAAGCAATCAAGTCTTTTGGTTTTGATCAATGTGCGGATGAATCTTGTGTGTACAAGAAACATGATGGAAGAGTGGTGGTGTTCTTAGTACTATATGTGGATGATATCTTGCTAATCGGAAATGATGTGGGGGTATTATCTTCTGTAAGGTATGGTTATCCAGTCAATTCGATATGAAGGACTTGGGAGAAGCCGGTCACATCCTAGGGATCAAGCTTATGCGAGATCGCAAGAATAGGATGTTGGGCTTGTCACAAGGCACTTATATTGACAATATTCTTGCAAGGTTTAGCATGCAAGATTCCAAGAAGGGATTCCTTTCCTTCAGGCATGGAATTACTCTATCTAAGGATCAGTGTCCTAAGACACCTGATGAGATAGAGAAGATGAAGGCAGCTCCTTATGCCTCGGCAGTAGGAAGCCTAATGTATTCTATGCTATGTACTAGACCTGACATCTGCTTTGCTGTTGGCATGGTTAGTAGATATCAGTCTAATCCAGGACAAGAACATTGGACTGCGGTGAAAAATATTCTCAAGTAACTGAAAAGGACTCGAGACTATATGTTAGTTTACCAAGCAGACAGTCTTGTACCCATTGGGTACACAGATTCTGATTTCATGTCAGATAGGGATTCCAGAAAGTCTACCTCAGGATATGTGTTTACCCTAGGAGGTAGAGCCATTAGTTGGAGTGAGGTGTGTCACTTCATGGCTTTGAGTCTAAGTGGGAGATTGTTAAGGATATATACTAAAAGCCATGCTTTATGTAGTTGATTTATTATTCATTTAATAAAATCAGTTAATCCATTTTTTATGAGAATCTGTGTGGGCAATGTTTGTATTATATTATTTATTTAATGTGTGTCTCTCATTCTATATAGTAGGTGGTTTGGTGTGTAGAGTTCGGCTTACACACGGAAGATCAGGCCATCAGATATTATAGAATGTAAGATTTTGGTTTACAGTCTTAGATGGGATTGGACACACCATCGGTAGGACTGCAGCATGGTGTTGTAGTAGGTTTGTCTTGACTGCGGGAAACGGTATAGTTTCAACTCACCATGCTGGTACATTTTGTGTATTAAACAGGACCGACTTGGGGTAATTATCTTTATACTGACTTATAAGATAATTAATACCTCATGGCTATTATGAGTGCTTATGCTCTAAATCCTAATTTAATTTATAGACACGTACATTTGATATTTATACTTTGATCCCTAAAAGGGTGAGATCCTTAAATGGGTCAATATCTCATTGGATTGGGTGGCAATATTAATTGTGTGGTGGATATTAATTAATGATGGAATCCATGTCTTAATTTTGGGATTGATGATATCCCCTTGAGAAAGCTTATAAGTTTTGATTATGTCAAACCCTGCAGGTGGATTTTGTATCCGACATATCAGATAAGTTAAGCAGAGGATCTCAAGGAATTTTAAGAAATTAATTAAATATGATTGTCAGTAATTATATTTAATTAATGGATATCTGTAATCTTAACATGGGGAGATAATAAGCATTTAATAACATGGAGCTCGAAATATATTTTTGAGATAAGGGTAGGAGTGCAATTATAATTCTTTAGTGGTATGAATTATAATTTATGGAAATAGGAATTTGATTCAGTTCGAATTAGGGTTTCCTAATTCCATAAGGAAGCCTATTCCTTATTGACTTCTTATGGTCCCTATCGTAGCCTATATATATGCTGCCTTGGCTCTTCTCTCAGGTTGCATGATTTCATATTCTAAGCTTCCCTTGACCTCCTAGCTTTCTTCTAGAAGGGTTTCCACCAAACCCTAGTCTCTGTGAGCATTCAAGAGACATAGGAGTGTAGATCGCTAGCGTCGGACAACGCTCACTAAAAGAGCTTCGGACTGCTCGATACCGATCGAAAGTTGCTGAATTTTTTACACAACGTTCCTGACGTCGAGACGGAGCTGCTGTTAAAAATTCAAGTAAATCGGAGATCGTTTGATCCTCCTGACAAACACATCTTTGTCGGATCAATGTGATCAGGATTGAATCGTCACAGCAATCAAAGAGAGTGTTATAACTGGGAATAGAAAATAGAACGTAAAGAGGGAAGAGCAGAAAACTAAAAGGATTTCGAAAGAGCCCACACTCAGTTCGATATTCTGGCAGCAAAGGAATACGGTAGAAGATCGTGAGCTGTTATCGAGCACGTGTTCTCGATTCGTCTACTACAGCAATCCAATTTTGCAGTTCAAGGTAACCCTCGTCGCCGCCTCCACCACGCCCAGCACCGCTACCTCCAGGGGCATCGCTGAGAGGGATGCCGAACTGCTGGAGCCTCTGCTGGAGCTGCCCCACCTGCTGGGACAGGATCCTATTCTCCTCCGTCTGAAATAAAAAAGGGATAAGTCCAGGAAGTGTTGAAAAGGCAAATGAAATACTAAGAATAAAAGGGTGCAAAGATCATACCTGGGCTCTCAACTGGGTCGCAGCAGTCGCTCGAGCCCCCTCAGCCTGAAAAACAAGAATCAAGAATAAAGAAGAAGCAATCAAGTCAAAATGAAAGGCGGGGAGAAGTCCCTTACCATCCACTCTCGCCCGAGGACCCACTGTCGCACGCTATGGGCATACGCCAAGCCCTCCTCCGCGTAGGCACGCGGGACGACGTCGTAATGGATAGGAATGGTGGGGGCGCCCTGTGATAGTCGGGGGATCGTCGTCAAGTGAGGCTCGCCGAATGAAATGGTAGACATGGTCCAGTCCCACTCATGCAAGGCAGGAAGAGGAGTGGCGGTAGGGACATGCTGCAAACAAAAGGAATAAAGCATGAATAATAAAGAATGAAAGGTAATTCATAAAAAGGTTGAAAGAATCTTACTCACCCGAGTCACTTCCATCAGAGGGAAGTTCGGCATCAGCCTAGCAGCGCGGAACGCTGGGTATCTGTCGGGGGGGTCCACAAAGTCATGAATGCTCAAACCCAACAGAGCAACCGTAATCTCGCTGCCCTGAAGCGTGTCTGTGGCCCTCATAGAGACAGGAGGAGGGGATGGCACGAAGAATTCGGGGGCCGCCAGTGACTGCCTAGTCACCCTCTCTCCCAAGTACCACGCCTGGCCCTCGGGCCCGTCAAGAAGTCGCCTCGTCGGGTCATATCCAGCCGACCCTCGAATCTCCACATGAGCCTCGGCGAGCGCCCTAAGCCACGGCTGCCAGTGGACATGCTCCTCCCGTAGGTTCGTCAGAAAGTTCCTGAACGAAACAAAATCGTGGGCCTCGGTCTTTCGCCCGACCCTATCCTTCGCCCATTTCAGCCCCTGGGGCATGATAAGGGCGTCCGCCTCACGCGTCTCAGGAGACATCATGCGTAGATACTCGTGGGACCAAATCTACAATATAAGAAAGAATGAAAAAAGGGGGTTTAGTCTCACAGTTCAAATAAATTTCTGAAGGATGTAATAAGTAATGAAATATAGAAGAGGCATACCTCCCACGACCTCCAATAACCACTGGTGGAGGCCGGCCTGTCCCGGGAGATGTCACTCATATGCCTGTACAGGATAGATAACCCCGCACCAGCCCAATCATACTCCTCAACCCGGTCCAGGTGCTCCAGGGACGCCACCAGGGACACAGAAATCCGATCACCCTTGGTGCTCAACAAGGAGCACCCCAGCATGTACATAAGGAAACCTCTGGCCATCTGCTCGTCCGTAAAATCCGGTTTGCCCCGGAACGTGTCCATGAACCATCGAGCTGTGACCAAAGCCTCATCCTGGACCACCCCCAACAAAGGCTCCACCTGGTCCCACTCCCGGTCCGTCAGATGTCGCAATCGCTCTCCACCAAAAGCTATCCCGGTGATCATGGAGAAGTCCAACGGCGTCATCGTCATCTCGCCAAACGAGAAGTGGAATGTGCTCGTAGTATCCCACCACCGCTCAGCAAGGGCATGGATCTGTCTCAAATAGTTGGAGCTCTTCGTCAAAAGTTTGACGAAGTCTCCAAATCCCGCCGCGTCTACCAAGGCCCTCACCGGCCCACTCAACTGCGTGTACCACTCGTAACCGTGGGCAAGGCTGCCATGCCCCTTCAGCACTTTGGGCTACAACTGCAAGAAAGAACCACAAGTTCTGATGTCAGTAACCGAGTAAAAGAAAAAGCAAAAAAAAAAAAAAGGATAATGTTCTAGAGAGAGAAAAGTTTCAAAGTATACACATATAAATTTGTGAAAGTCTAAAGCAAATTCGGGTTCAAAGGAGGCATTAGTTTCAATACAGGTTCACAAGTACCTAAATTGAGTGGGAATGATAAAATTCACAAGGGAATGTTTGAAAAAGTATCGCGCTCGTGAAATCTAAAAAAAATAATAAATAAAGGACAGGAAAATTCAAACATAACATTCGTTTTACGAGAAGTTTTGAAGTTTATAAGAAAATAAAAATTTCTTAAAGAGGGGCATGGGATAAAGTGATCAAGGATGCTCGGGGGCGCCACGAGCACGACATTCGGAACAGGGTATCTAAGTTATGACAATTCTATGTTACATTCACATAGAGAAGGAAATGCGAGAAAGAAATACGAGAAATAAATGAGAGGGGAGCGTTTACCTCGAGCTTAAACGTGCGGACCGATAAATGCTCGTCCGGATCCCGGAGCAGGAGCGTAGCATCTGGATGATGGGTGGCCGTGTACTTGGCCTTCTTCTTCCTCCCTGAACCACTCTCCATAATCTGTCAAATAGAAAGAGAAATCTACACGTTAAATTCATAAAAGTTCAGAAAAACAATGAAATAATAGGGATTAATCAAGTCTTGATCGAGTAGGACTAACCTGAATAAGTCCTGGCTAGAGCAATACGAGCAGAAGAGAAGTAGAAAAATTTTCTCCAGAGAGATTTCGAGGTGAAGAGAGTTGAGAGAATGAGAGAAATGAAATGAAACCCGGCAGTTTAAGCCACTACCGCTCAATCGCGGCACTCGGTTTTCCGTGCGCGGCATTCAGTAAACTACCGGACGGCACTCGCTGACTGCCGCAACGGCACTCCGTGAGTGCTGCACGGTAGTCACGAACTGCCGCGCAAATCAGCGTGTGCCGCGGTTAAGGCGGTTCAAGGATACTCATTTTCCCCCAAAAATTCAAACTAAGTCTCGAAAATTGAATTTGAGGCCCCCAAAATTTTCCCTCGTTGCACTTTTCGCCCTCGGGGTCATTTTTAGGTACACATTGACTACAAATTTCAAAATTTAAGAGTATATATAATCCCGTGGGCCCCCAATTCTTGAAAACTGCAACCATTTGAGCCCGTGGGCTCCCGAATTTTGAAAAAAATTGAAGATACTTGAGCCCGTGGGCTCCCAAATTTTTTTGAAAAAAATTGAAAATATTGTAGGCCCCGAATTTTCGAGAAAAATTGAAAAGACATGAGAATATAACAGATTTATATTCCCGGTTCTCGCAACAGATTTGCGTTAACCCCCATTTTTGGAGTATAACAGATTTTTATTACCGATTCTCGCAACAGATTTGCGTTAACCCCCGTTTTTGAGAATATAATAGATTAATATTCCCGGTTCTCGCAACAGATTTGCGTTAACCCCCGTTTTTGGAGTAAAACAGATTTATATTCCCGGTTCTCGCAACAGATTTGCGTTAACCCCCGTTTTTGGAGTATAACAGATTTATATTCCCGGTTCTCGCAACAGATTTGCGTTAACCCCCGTTTTTGGAGTATAACAGATTAATATTCCCGGTTCTCGCAACAGATTTGCGTTAACCCCCGTTTTTGGAGTAAAACAGATTTATATTCCCGGTTCTCGCAACAGATTTGCGTTAACCCCCGTTTTTGGAGTATAACAGATTTATATTCCCGGTTCTCGCAACAGATTTGCGTTAACCCCCGTTTTTGGAGTATAACAGATTTATATTCCCGATTCTCGCAACAGATTTGCGTTAACCCCCATTTTTGGAATATAACAGATTTATATTCCCGGTTCTCGCAACAGATTTGCGTTAACCCCCGTTTTTGGAGTATAACAGATTTATATTCCCGGTTCTCGCAACAGATTTGCGTTTACCCCCCATTTTTGGAATATAACGGATTTATATTCCCGGTTCTCGCAACAGATTTGCGTTTACCCCCCATTTTTGGAATATAACGGATTTATATTCTCCCCGAGATCAATTCAAAAGATCATGGCCCCTGTAAGAGATCTTTGCATCAGTCACTAAATTAGGCGATCTTCCCTAACTAACACGTCACACAAAATGCGTAAGGGAGACATGATGAGCATGGTGCTTGCATAACCAGGTCAATTCGGAAAATACCATTGCATGGCACTTGCATCACGATAAGATAGGTGCATTCATCCGTATGGTCACTTACGTTTGTGTATGTTTAGCTCCTGCCTGAACTACGTCTTGGTCTGATTCCTGATGGGATACGTAGGCAGCTCACCGATGAGCACGACCAACATGAACCGTTTGTGAAGCCTTTTTTTGTTGTGACGCGTAGTTTTTGTTTTGCCTAAATTCGACAGCTTGGTCAAAGGCTTGTCTTCACACAGGCTTTGACATTCACTTATGGGACGCGTCGCCCCACAAGCTCTGTCAAAGAGGGGCAAACTGTAGACACCCCAATTTTGACCGACCGCTGAATTTAGGAGAGTGTCACCTCCGTATCCGATGATGACAAGGACCGGAAGATTCAAAGTATTCCAAGCTCTTCAGAAAATCCTCTAAACGCGATAAAATTTCACAGAAAGAAGAAAAAACCAGGTATTTAGGAGAAATCAGGTATAAAACACAATTTTCGGAAAAGATCTTCAAAAATAAATTGCTTTGAGAAAAAGGAAGACCTAAAAAGGGGAAGTTCTGCAAAAAAATGGCACACGGCAGATTTCCGCGGCATTCAGTGAATGCCGAGCGGCACTCACTAAGTGCCGAACGGCATTCAGTGAGTACCGGCCCAGCACTTACTGAGTGCCGCCAACATTTTCTGACTGTCGTTTGCTTTTAAAGTCCGTATTTTGTAGTGCAATACGTATGTGTATGCGGATAAAAACAAAAAACTGATAAAGTAAGACTGACAAAAATGCGGCAACCCATTAATTATCGTGGCATTTGATGAGAGCTGTGCGGCAATCACACAGTGCCGGAGCGGCAGTCATGGAGTGCCGCAGCGGCAGTCACGGACTGCCGCACAGCTTTTTGGACTGCCGCCCTGGGCAGCAGTCTGCCTAATTTCAGAAAGTACGCATTGTACCAACAAATGAGAGATTTATACCTGTTTTTTGCTCCGAAATTCACTGAAAATACTTGGTAATTTTGCCTATAAAAGAGAAGGGATCTTCCTTGGAAGAGGAGAGGTGAGAATACAAGAGAGAACTACCACTACATCAACATATTTTGGAGAGAAAAGAGAAGAGAGTTTAGAGAATTAAGAAGAAAAGCTTGGAAGATCTTCAAAGAAAAGAGAACTTTGAGGATAATTTGGAGGTGATCCTCTATGCCATAGATTGTTTGTTTACTCTTTTTTCTTTTGAACTTCTAATCCTAAAATCTCTTGTTATTTTTGTTCGTCAAGTAAGCTTAGGAGTCTCTATTTCTAATTCTTCCTTCTATTTTTTTGTATATGTTCTTCTCTTGAGAGTCTTGGAGATCTTCAATATCTCTCTTGATCTCTTGAGTGTGATCCTTTGAACCTCATGTAAAGCTTATACTCTACATGAGAGTCAAAATTTGATCATCACTTTGTTTCTTATAGGTGGATCCAAGTCCATGCTCATGACTTGGATCCTCTAAACTTGGTATCTCATGAAGCCATTTCCTTATTCTCTTTGAAACTTAGGAGCATTAGTCATGTCTTTATCTCCCATGACCATCAAATGGTAGGAGAAAATGTTCTCTTTTAAGTCTAAGCCCATCTCCATGGTTTAGAATCCTCATTTTGAGATTTCATGAAGCCTATTCATACTTCATTTGAAACAAAGGTCTTTAGCCTCCAATGACCATCAAAAGGTAGGAGAAAATGGTTTAGTTTAAGTCCAACTTCATGGTTTAATAGTTGGGGTTAACAAATAAAAATTGAACTTGACAAATGAAAACAGTGAGTTCATAAACTGTTTTTGATCAAAGATTTTTAGTTCAAAATCTAACCGTTGAAATCAAGTGAAACCAACGGGAAAGTGTCAATAACACAATGTTCTACCACTGTAATTTTTGTCTTAAGGTGGTTTCATGTTCAAAATGGTTTGGTCATGAGTTTTGTGAAGCAACAACAATCTGCCCAGGATTTCAGCACATCAACACTCTTTTGAAATAAATAAATCGGGATTTTAATAGATTGTTTGTGACCCAAAAAATTTTTTTCTAAGCAGATTAATGTGTTAGGAAGTCACCCTAAATAGATCAAGGCATTTCTGATCTTTTTGCTATTTTTAAAAAATCGTGCAAGAATTCTGGACAGAAGGTTATAGAATGCTGAGTGATGCCTAGTGTTTTCCACATTCCCGGAGATCTAACCGTTCAAACCTTGATTTTCTTTCTGGGTTAGAAACTAGACTCACAGAGGCATAACATATCCAAAAATCATTAAGATCCAACCGTTAGAAGTAGTTTATTTCTATTTTTTAAGATCTGGTCTGCTCTCTGCAATTCATAAAAATTGCTACTGTTTTTATCTAATCTTATTCATTTCAACTCAAATGGACTCCTAATATCTTAGGACCCAAATCATACTTTGAATAATGATAACTTAGCTTAAATCCAGAAGTTAAGTGACCCAAATTGGTGAATAAATCCATGTTCCATTCTTGTTTACATTCACTCATTCATGTACATCTAATGCCCATGATTAGAACTAGGTACTGAATAAAGTTGGATTTCATGCTTGTTAGATCTAAGCTAGGGAATTAGGATTGATTATTTGACATCATATTATTATGTGAAGCACGTGGACTAATCTTTGTTTTGTAGCGCATTTAAGGTACAATTTCCATCCCCCTTCTAGTTCATTTCATTCCTTGATTTTATTTGATTTTTTTGACTTAATGCACGACACCTTAGAATTAGGATTTTGCCTTCTGTGTATATGTGGTTAGAGACTCTTTTTAGGATTTTCCTTTGATTGCATGCATTGCAAGTTTAATATCGCTGCTGGATCCCGGATAAGTTCTCTTGTTCCCTATTGCATATCATATTGCATGCTATTTGACCTATGTGGCTTATAAATGATATCTTGTCATTAGCAATTTTACACCCTTTGGACATGCTTTTGTGATGTATACGTATATATGTATTAGTTGAGGGCATGTTTAGATCAATAAATTCAATTAAAAGGATGTTGAGTAGAGGCCTATCGCGAGATAGGATGAGAAGGGGTGTTTTAGTCCGATGGGCTCCTTCCCTTCTCATTCCATAATCCCCGGACCTAGTTAATCTCTGGTTTCCAAAAGATCGGTTTGCTTTTAAATGGTTTCTTAATTTTCCTTTTAAAAATTAAGTGGTGACTCATTTGTTTCGAATTTGATTTTGAGAAAGTATTTTAAAATAAAAAAAGTTGTGGGTAGGAAAAATGCGATATCCACAGCCGGGCACCTACTGGTTACAAACTCTGGACGGGCACGATCTATCTCACCCATAGAACGTGCAACACCTATGCAAGTATTTTCAATAACACTTGGATAAGGGCGATCTAGCATTAGTTAGGAAATTTATAGCTCAACTTGGGCATTTACTATGGTTTTCAAAAAAAAAATTAAAGATTTTTTGTTCTTGCTACAAGATGCGACCCCTACAAGTGTTCTGTGCAAAGACCTTCGCCTAACACCCGAGGTAAAAGAGCTCGGGATCAACACCTGAGGCATTGGCTTCGCTTAGGTCCAACCGACGATGGGGGTAAATCCTCCTAGGTGGCTGATGATGGCAAGTCTCAAAAGACCCTGGCTAAAACCCAAGGCATAAAAGACCTCGAGATCAACCCCCGAGGCACCGGCTTTGCTTAGGTCCAACCGACGATGGGGGCAAATCCCCCTAGGTGGCTGATGATGGCAAGTCTCAAAAGACCCTACAACCACCCACGTCCCAGGTCAGTTTCCTACTGTCACTCCCCTATACGCCTTCCTTAGCAAAAGCTCGGGGGGCAGGGGAATACGAAACAAAAATAGGAAATCACACTGGGCATTCAACAGGACACGGAGCTAGGCATATGATGCCACCGGTAAATAGCCCCAGGTACCTATAGTGTCCAGAGAAACCAGACATTCAACAGGACACAGGGATGGTCACATGATGCCATCATTAGACAGCTCTGGGTACCTATAGTGTCCGGGGAAACCACTCGAACAATAACAGGATCCAACGTCCTACATTATACCGAGCAAGACCTACCATACAGGCCCTCAAACAAACATTATGATCTCTACCGGTTACTGCCCTAAAACTTTTGCTAAGGCAGAGTTAGGTAAAGACTAAAACTTGCTGGTCTAAGGCGTCAATAGGGGTGGGAATTTCAGTACATTCCTAAGTACCTAAAGTGTCCAAGAGAGACTACTCGGATAATAACAGGACCAACGCCCTACATTATACTGAGCACAACCTTCAAAAGAGGTTCTTAAAAGACCGAGTGCTTTCTACCGGTACATTCCTAACCTTTTGCTAAGTAGGGTTTCTACGTGATGTCCAACTAGTCGGGCATAGGCAATCACAAGCAGACATACAAGTATGAACAGTTGACGAAAAAGTTGGCCTCAAAGGACCTTTTCATTAATTAGCAAAAATTTGTACAAAGCCTGGGGCGCAGTTGTAGTAGCCTCCCAAAAAAATGCGGTGGAGGGAGCTACAGGTTGTCCACTATGACCACGGTCCCAGTCTCCTCGTCCTCTTCCCCTGCAGCAGTGGTGTCCCAAGCAGGACCAGCTCCCAGGACAGAGCCCCTGCTCGAGGAAGTACCTCCATCAGGCCCATCTCTAGCGGTAGTGCCATCACCAGCAGTAGGGTCATCTCTGGCAGCGGGAGCCACATCCCAGTAGTCTGAATCAATCCCCTCGTAGGACGAGATGTCCCACTCAGGGTGATCCCGGGCCAGCCTCTGCTTAAGGTCTTTGTTTCCTTGGAAGAAGCCGTCATCGAAGGCCTCCTCTATTGACCCCGTACTGACACTGCCCGGGAAGCCTCCAGGTCCACCAGTACAGATGCCAGCTCCAACTGTGCGGCCCCAAGGCTCAGGGTCATCCCCCTGACTTTGTCCTTCTTTACTGCAAGAGCAGCCTCCTTGGCCTCCAAAGCGGTCCCTTGATGAGGTAACCTCAACAGTGGTAGCCCTCCCAATCAAGGAGGGCAAAAAAGACTCAACACTAGCGGCCATGCAATAAACCTATAAGAAATAACAACGATCAGTTACCGGGGGGTCAAAAATCAGACAAAATGAAGGCACAACGGTAGAAATGCTTACATGGTGGGCTAGGTTATACAGCTACCCCTGGAAGGCCTCGGGAGAGATGTTCGTGCATGTCTCCACCTGGCTAGGCAGGAGGATTGGCCTGATCCTCTCCCTGCTCTCGACGGACTCGCCGATGGGCATCCTGGATGGTATTTCGCCCGGGGGTGATCTCCTCTACCACTACAACAAGGGGTGTTGATGTCTCCCCAGGTGTCAAGTGAGCCCGTGGACCGTGCCTCAGTCTCTGGAGTAGGTGGTCGCTGCCCGAGCCCTCTACAGTGGGCCTCTTTCCTCTGTCCGTAACCCGGGCGGTAGTAGTAGTGGCGGCGACAGTAGCGGCTTGTCTAGCCCTTAGCTACTCAAGGTCTCTCCAGGGACCCATTTCTATAAAGGGACAAAAAACCATACGGTCAGTACCTAGCAAGGCCGGTAAAGAAAACAACTAAAAAAGGAGAAAAGACCAGGCGTTCCTGAGCCCTTACCGGGGATGATTGGAAGAAATATCAGAGCTTCAATGGGCTCGTTCGGGGTGTATGTGGCAATGAAACACCCGTCCAGGAAATAATGTTCCAAATATTCGTTGGCAGGCTAGCCAGGTGCCGAATCCAGTTCTGGCACACCTTGGGAATGTCTGGAGGGTTCAATGACCCCGCTGTAAAGCAAAAACAAGTAAATGGCTAGTTACATGGTTGTTCTCAATAATGAAGATAGGCGGAAGGAATACGCCGGGCGGGCTTACCTCTAAGCTTTCCCACCCAGGAGGATCTCAACTGAATTCTAGGGGCCCTATCGCATAGCTCGAGGGTGGAAACATAGAAGAATTTGTTCTTCCACCCTTTGTTGTTGCTCGAGCAGTTAACAACAATCTTCCTTCCCTGTCGAGCCGACAAAGAGAAGAACCCGACCTCCCCGTGAAAGGGGAACAGTCGGTGGCCCCATAAAAACTCCTAAAGGGTAATTTCATACCCAAAGACCTGAGGCCATAGAGAGATTGACCCCATCAGAAACCTTCACCCGTTCAAGGCTAACTGCCCGGGGGCAATACTGAGGTAAATCAAAAGATCCCAGGCAATGGGGTGGAGTGGAATGCGAAAACCTGCCATAAGGGCATCCTCGTAGAGGGTAACGAAGCCCAGCTAGTAGGGGTGGGCTCTGCCAGGATTAACGGCCAAGGAGCAGTCGCCGGGAATAGCGTATAGATCCCTGATTCCGTAGAGGTCCTGGGCGCGCAAGGTGGATGGAGTAGACTCACAGGCAAAAACAACCCCAGGGTCAGGCTTCCCCGAAGTCTCGTCGTTCGGGCCGTGCAAAATAGAGGCTATGGGGGCCTCCTGATCTAGCTCATCTTCTGATACTCTAATCGGGATCCTACCCTCACTGTGGTTGTCTGACGGTGTAACAGACTAGGGTTCCAGGCTCGTGTCTGGTGTCCCGGACCGCGACTGTTCGTCCTCCGACTGGGAAAACGAATCGAAACTAGAGTGACACATCTCTGGTTCACCTATAGTGGGACGGTCAATTAAACGACGACCTTGATATGGGTTGGGAAATCCTAGCCTAAGATACAGAGGGGGCAAGGTGACCAACCTAAATGGCAGAGAGTAAAGGGTCCTCAGGGTAAGGTGATACTCGGTCAAGACGATTCCAGGACAACCAGCTCGGTTCAGGCAACCTAATGTACCCCCTGATCTAAAGAAGAAACAGAACCTAAGAAAGATGAAGTCCCACTCCCGCTCTAGCCCTAATAAATTCACTTTCTTCAGCCTCACTCTGAAAAGGAAAAGAGAATAGGAGATGGAAGGAAATAGCGAAATGAACTTGGAAACAGGGACTTACAGGAAATAAGGCAGGGAAAAGGGCTCGAGAGGCTCGGCTGGAAACTTTTGCTCTCTAAACCGCTCGGTTGTATTTATCACTTTGCAGCAAGAATGAACAAAATGGACAGGTGTTCCTTATATACACGACGTCAACGGCCCAGGCCAAACCTGATCCAACGGCTGTACGTGAAGCTTTCCCGCTTAAACTGCCTGACAATTGTTACCTCGGGCACGTGGAGGCTCGCCTCAAAAGGCACGAGCATTGAATACGCGATGTGACATTTCGGTTACCATACAACTAGCCGGTTATGTCAACACTGACTTCGTTGGATCCTGACCAGGCTAACCACTAATTGACACGTGGCAGAAGTCGGTACCGGGCCCATATAGTCACCGCTCGGTCCCGGCCCGGTTGACCAGCGCGACTAGTCACGCCCCGGGTAAGATCCCGGCCTCTTTCCTGGGCTATTTTTCGGAAGCAATCTTAATTTTCAAACCTCATCTGATAGAGCATCACATCAGTTTCAAAAATGGGCGGCAGATGATATGTACAAAAATATCAGGTCATAGTCAAGCCTCGCCACATCAGCAAAGAGAAGCCGAGTCACATTGAATCTAGGCTGGCTACTCAACCATCCCGGGCCATTACACAAAACTGCCCGCTTCGCTCTGAAGCCCTGGTGTTCACTCCAGGCTGGCCCCATATGGGCCCACCTCCAGAAGGTGTGGTTGCTTGCTCAGCAAGCCTCTAGACAGTTTCCTATCCTAGCTAGAAGGCTAAATGGAAGGAGCAAGTGGTTTCCTAAACCACTTAGGAAACTCTCCTAAATTCATATAAATCGGTTGTAATCAGATTAAGCTTCCTAATCTGCAGACTTACCTTGTACGGGTGGACTCTTACACCTATAAAAGAGGCCACTCACCTCTATTGAAAGGGATCGTATTCTGACTCTAAAGAATAGCATACAAACAACTCACTATTACGCATATACCCGGTCGGTTCTGGGAGGGCCGCCCCCTCTGTTGGCTCACCAATAGCCACTGGTGATCTGTTAGTGAAAGTGCACCAACGCACCCATGGACGTAGGTCACCTCATTAATGGGGCCAAACCACATACAAAATCCATCGTGTCCATCTCTCTCTAAATTATTCTTACCCAGATTTTGGCATCATCATCATTATTATTATTATTGTTATGCTTTTATTAGTTATTTAATTAATGCTATAAGTTTTAATTAAGCCTATGATGCATTTCTAGTGTGTTTTAATTATGGAAATATTGTTGAGTAACATATCCTAATTTTTGGAAATTATAGCTTTTTTTTAAGAATTTAATAAATATATTTAGTATGTCTATAAATACTAAATAGTATTTCCCTGTTTTAAAAATAGACAAGAATTATCTATTGAGTATTTTAAAATTCTGGAAAATTTATGTTATTATATATATGGTTTATAATTATGGTTGTTAAATATATTTAATTATAAACTATATGTAGGTATTTTAATAATCAATTGGGAGCCGTTTATATATTGTTTTAATTATTTTAAATACTAAACAAGCTCCGAAAATTATGAAATAAATACTGAGAATGCATTTTAATTTATAATATTTAAAAAAAATATTTCCAATTACTGAGTATAATTATGTAAATAAATCATTTTTAGACTATTTTTGTAATAATGAATTATCTTTGATAATTTATAATAAATAATCAGTGACTTCGAAAATTCCGCGATCAGTTCCCAGAGTCATAGAACAATGTCTCGAATGCTCCATTTAAGTTTGGATAATTTTCGATGTGGTTGAAAATACAGCTTGTCTTTAGGACCCATGTTTGTATAGAAAAATCGGCCTTTTTGTACCTCGAAAACTGCGACAGACTCTGATTTGAGTCTAGTCAATGGCGTTGAACTTAGAATGACTTGAGGATCACTACCTTGAGGTTTAGGTTCACATTTAGAGAATTTACCAGTATGCCCCTGTGGTTAGCACTCAAGCACTATCACCATTCTTCTGTTATATGTTGTAGGGCTTGAGGGTTTTCTACTTCCTGAGGATGCCTGATTTGTTATTCGCATGAGATGAGTTTCTTAACCTCATTCTAATTTGGCTATGACCATTGCAAAGTTGATACACTAGCTATATGTATGTTGTACGATATGATTATTGTGTGATAGTAATTGTATAAGTTTCTATATTAAGTATTGTTGGCTAATCATGTTTTGATTGTACTGCCAAGGATAGGAACATGTAAAGGGTTCATTTGTGTGTAGAGCTTATGGAGTTGTGCTACGAATATTGTATCTTAACCCCAGATTAGGACTAGAATGCTTATATGTGTAACTATGAAAGTTCTATATTAATGACTAAAATGTATATGCTTAGTACTTAGTGTTTAAGGTGTTGTTTCCCTAAAAAGTCTCCTAAAATGAATGTTTGTAATAGTGATCTAGTTGATAATGTTTATTCTGGCGTCCTAAGTATTAGATGATGCAAAATTGAATGGTGGGCGTATAATTGTATCTATGATGTTCGTATTCAAAAGTTGTGTAATGAGCCTAATCTTGCAATAAGTGACGCGACTATTGTTGATTTACATCAGGAAGCTGTCGGATAATGTCAGGATTGGGTTTAGTTGGTATCAAATGTCGAGTTGGGTTAACCAGGCTACGGAGGTCGGTTCAACCATATGGTTTGATGATGCAATATGGGTGACCACAGAGGTCGAAGAAACTTTATATTCATGTGGTTGATAGCTTGGCAATTGAGAGGCCTAGTATGCCCATGTCATGTAAGAGTGGGGACTTCGTGTCAAACCCTTCACTGGTTATGTTAGGACTTCGTGTCAGACTTGTGTTGTAAGCTAGGACTCCGTGTTAGGCTTATTGTTTGAAAAGCTTGGACCCCATATTAGGCTTACTATTTGGAAAGCTGGGAATCCGTGTCAAGCTTGCTGTTTAGAAAGCTAGGACTCCATGATAGGCTTACTATTTGGAAAGCTAGGACTCCATGTTAGGCTTATTTTTTTTTAGAGTTAGGACTCCGTTTTAGACTCTAGTGTTGTTGTTTAGAGTTGGGACTCTGTGTCAAACTCTCGCATATTGTTGTCTAGAGTTAGGACTCTGTGTTAGACTCCGATAGTGGACTATAGTAGCATTCCTGGATTTTGAGATGAGTCATATCGGTTGTCTGTATTCACTTCGATTACTTAGTCGGTTGAGCTAGTAGTTATTGTTCGGTAAGAGTGCGTGGATTGCTTTAATGTCACAATATAAGATTGATTCCTTTGATAAGTGATTGAAAACGTTGCTATTGCTTACATGTCAATGTTGAGAACTTTGGTATGCCCGTGGAAGGCGCATCATTTGATAAGAGACTAACCATATCTTAAGATACTAAACTAAGATGTGAGTCGAGAAATGTTTGTATTATAGATTATTGGGTGGTTGTATTACTCACTCAGCTTTGTTTCAAAGCTGACAACATATTATGCCCTGGACATTCCCATGTTCAGATTTCTTACAGGATTGTTGTATAGGAAGGCATGACCAGGAAGAAGATGTGCTAAGGAGCTAAGTAAGGATAAAGACGAGCTGGAGTTTGAAGATAGTTGTCGAGTGTTTCAACATTTATGTAATAGTTTGGACTGGCCTTTTATATTTGGATATGTAATGCATTAAGTTGAAGTTTTATAACTTGTTAAACTTTTGTTGCTTGTATTCATGTTAAGTTATGATCTAGTTAATTATTTATGAGCATTGTGTGAAGTTAGAAGGACAAAACAGTCATTCAACCAGTCACGTATCTACGGGTCCAAAAGATGAGATTTATTTTCCTTATTTTGCTACGCCAGGGCATGACAATCGAAGGCTAGGAATAGACTTTCCACTTTATGTTTTGAATAATGTTATGTTTTGTAATCGGCGGATATGCCTCAAGACTTGGGCTATGTTTTCAATATCATAGTGCTGTTTGTAACAAGATTACTTAAATTTATGTTTTTAGATATTTAGTTTAGAAATCGTAGTACTGTTCATATATTCCTATTATTTAGATTCGTGTGTTGTAGACAATCATGTGACGTTCACCAGTCACAGCTTACAAACAAAAAAAGGAATTTTATTTTCCCTATTTTTGCTAGTCCAGGGAGTGACACTCTGAGTTTGAGCCGTGTAGGACTAGTTGTTGAGCTGACTGAGTTGGACCAGGACTGTCTTGCTGGAGAAGGGGTCTACCTGGGTGCCTTATCCTAATGTGTGGGTCAGGGTCTTTGCTTGGCTTGGCCTGGCTCATGATGGCCAGTCTCTGGTTGACTGCATGGCTTGAGTCTTCTGGCCCCAGATCTCGTGTAGGTTGGGAAAAAGTGGTCGGTCAGGAGTTTCGGATACTCTAACCATTTTGGGCGTAGCAACATATTTTTTGCGAACACCCCATATACAAGCGATGTTCTATCAATTTTAACATATTTATTAACAATTGTACATTATGTTGGGATTGTGCCCTTAAACCCGAAGTTTATGTGTTTGACATTTGATATTTTATATATGGATATCATTTATACATTTAATTGTGTATGTTTCATGAGATGAATGTTTGTAATCCTTAAATATCATAGTAAGTAATTTGTGTATGTATGAGATACATGCCCATGAGATATGAATTACTAGTCTTTGATATTTTGAATTGTTATAGTGGATGATGAGACTGGATATCTCATCAGGTATACATTGTAGCATGATTAACTACCGTTAGATGGAGTGATGAATCTCTATCACTAGAGTATGACTCTTAGTTAATATGCTAGTGCTTATACTGCATTGACGAACCATATATATTATTTTCAATAGTTGATAGGAACTCATAACTTGTACGAGGTATGTGTTCTTAATCTTGAGATGATTATGGACATAGACTATGGACGTGACTGCTTTGACTTACCAATTAGTGAGGTCTTCAAGATCAACACCTATGTATCTTGGGTAAGTCATGGTCATAGGGTTGTGAACATAAATTGTCAAGATAGAATCTACCCTCTATTGAAGAGTAAGAAATCCCTTGAAAATGTCACCAAGTTGATTACTAAGAATTGCAGTCTTGTTGATAAGTAGTTATGAACATGTTTGGTAAGCATGAGAGGTGAATGAGACTCAAGGAATGGAAGATGTAATCATCATTCAGGTTGACTGTATCAGTAATCCGACTACGTGAATATGATTATGATTGCTGACGGTAGAGGGACATTAGTACACTATACAAGTCTAGTTATCTCTTCGGATATATTCTTTTGCTTTGGAGTGCAGTTATCATTTTATAGTGGAGTTAGCGTTAATTGATCAATTATTTAATTCGCTAATCAAAGAGTATTGTCATCAGGATTAACAACTGGTCTGAGTCAATAATAAAGAACCTAGGAGGTCCCACTCTTAGCTCCTCAAGAATACTTGGAAAGGCACGAAGAGGAGTTCGATCGATCGAACTAATTTCGATCGATTGAATTTTGGGTCCTTCGATCGAAGGGTTTCGATGGATTAAAATACTTTCAATCGATCGAACGTTCGATTAATTGAAAGTGTTTCAATTGATCGAAACCCTTAGGTCGGTTTGAAAACTTATAAATAGGAGAGTTGCGTCCAGAATAAGTTTGAACATTGTTTTACTACTCCAGCTCTCCAGAAATCAGTTTAGGATTTTCCAAGCCTCCTATATCCTCTCTATTGGGTTCCTACAAGCCCTAGCTTCTTCAGCAAGTATTCGAGGAGTCATAAGGGTGAAGATCACTTACAGGTAGCTATTGCATGCAAAATGAAGAAGACAAAATCAAAATTGGGTTCAAGACCAAAAGGTAATGTTCTTGTCCCATCTTCCTTACGCATCTATAGAATTGATAAGTAGTAGATCCAAGGCAACCAATAAAGTTTTTGAAGCAATTTTTTCACTATGCATGTTTTAAGTTTTTCATAAACTAAATCCTACAATTGGCATTAGAGCCAGGTTTGTTTGGATCTATAGATGCGTTTTTAGAACCCTAGTTTTGATTTGCATGATATTTTAGGACTATTTTTTCAACTGTATCATCACAGATCTGTTTCTGCAGCACTTTTGCAGTAGAAAATAAATCTGTGATTGCATTGGATGCATAGTAGTTTTGATCGATCGAAATTGTCTGTGTTCGATCGATTGAAAGTGTTTTGATTGATTGAAAGTTGAGTTCAATCTATCGAACAAGTTTCGATCGATTGAAATAGGCTCAGTTTGATCGATTGAACTTGGTTTGATCAATCGAAAGTGTATCTCTGTCTAGATATTTTCCATAGTTTTAAAAGTTTTAAAAAATGTTTTCTTTTATTTTCATACTATTTTGAAAAAAAAATTTAAATTTTTTTTTGGAACGATTGAAGGTTCGATCGATTGAAATTGCTTCACTTGATCGAAGTGTGATAGATAACTTAAGATGCTATTTCAATTTTCTAATTACTTCCATGAAGAGTTCATAGAATATGCAAGTCATTTAGAGGTTTCAATAGTTACAGATGTTATATATGCTTGGATATGTGTATGTCTAATCCTTGTTGTAGCAAGGATTAGTCTGCTATCTCTCATGGCACCGATGATGTTCAAATTTTATTGTAATTTTTGATTGGTGTATTGAACTTTGGTTTGGTTTTTAATAGGCATGTGTAAAGGGCACTGCGATTTCATTCCTGTGAAAAGGAAAGTCGCATCGATTTCCCTAGCCTAAATTAATTAATTGCTATTTTATTTCTAGATAAATTGTAAACTTCAAAACAAGCATAGGACCAATGCGTCACGCCCCGAAGTACCAAAAATAGGGAAAAATAAATTTCCTTTATGGGTTCGTAGACACGTGGCTGGCTGTGAATGTCACCTGATTATCCAAACATGCTTAAAATAATGAGAAAATATGAAAAAGTGACTAAGTTCAGCGGAAGCAAGAATCCAAAACATTCATGTCTTACATGATTAACATATTATAGACCCAAGGATATTCAAAAGATACATATTACATGTTCAACTAAGCTATTACATCATTAATCATATTAACAACAGAACTATATCAAAAGAAAAGCTCCAAGATCTTCAGCTGACGAAACTGTAGCCTTCCTCGTAGTAATCTTCACCAGCATAGTCTTCAGTAGTAAAATCTGCATCTTGACAATAGCTGGCTCCGTCAAGACCTACAAAGGCTGGACGTTGATGGTCCAGTGGCATGAAACGCTGTTAGTGGTTAAGCTAAGTGAGGTTACCCTTAAGGTTACCACCACTAAGGTAAGTTATTCATCATCTCTTATTCTCAGAACCATTTCTCTTTCAAACCTAACCATACCCTTCAAAGCTTAGCCCTGAACTGAACTGACCAACGACATTGACTGAAAGAAGACTCAACTCCAAACACATTTACGGGTCAAGAAAGAACAACACTTGACAATGAATCGCTTGATCGAACGCATCACTGACGATCCTCAGGTCACCCGTAAGACCGAACACATCATGACGATCCTCAAATTAAGAATGCAGGATATTAACAGTCACTTGATCGAATACGTCATCATGATCCTCAAGTCACCCGCACTTAACCGAACACGTTATGCTGATCCTCACACCAAGTGCGCGGAATATAGTCAATTACTTGATCGAACACGTAATGGCGATCCTCAAGTCATCCATACTTGACCGAACACGTCATGCCGATCCTCAGACCAAGGTACAAAACATTTCACAACTCCCCAATCGACTCCATGGAATTACCGAAGGACTAACTCTGCAAGAAATATCTGAACATGACACGAAAGTTTATGAATCAACTTTGACCGGAAGTCACACAACGAGAAATGAAGCTCAACGTCCCTTATTCACATAAAATCTTTTATTGAAGGTTTTATCGTTATTTTATGCGTTCGTCCGTTTCATAGTTTAGTTTAATAATAACATCCATTTATACTTTCGAAGTTACTTTTATAAATCCGTCATTCTGTTTTATATCATAATATACTTACGATGAAAACTTAACCAATCACTATCAGCGCAATAATCGTGCTGTACAACATAATTAAATCTTGGGTATGAACTTTCAACGGTCATTAGACTATATTCATAACAATGGAAAACATAGCACGTAGCTCATGGATTTATAACATAGATTTAATACCAATAAACATATAGATGAAACCCTTAACATACTCATCTACACAATAGCACTATCATAGCACAAGATTATCATAACACAGGTACCAGAAAACTAGCATCTATAATCAATACTATGCATAAACAAAACATCATACAAAAAGCTACACAATCTGCCAGGATACATTTTCACTGTGTTGACTGAAACAACATGATTTATTTGGGCATGATAAATTGCTTTGTAGATCAAACTCAAAACTAGAACATTATAGGTATTTGGATCGTCTTCATGTACAGAAAAATTTAGCTTCCATTATATTTTTGAGCTGCTCAAAATATTTATTTTACTTAGACATTTCTATATTTTTGGACTGTTCTATCTCAGATTTATAGTACTGCATTGTACGCGACTTTCACCTATGAAGGATTCATTTTTAGACTAGACTATAGAAGCGTTATTTGTAGATAAAAGAGTTATCTTTCTCCACAAAAAAACCTAGCCTAATCAGATTTTTGAGCTACTCCAAACGTTCATTTTACTAAACTATGCTCTGTTGTAAGTTTCTATTTCCCAGATTTATAACACTGTGTTGTACATGCATTTCACCTATGAAGGATTAATTTCTAGACTAACCTATAGAAGAATTCTTTGTAGATAAATGAGCTAGCTTTCTCCACAAAAATACCTAGCCTAAATCAGATTTTTGAGCTACTCCAAACGTTCATTTTACTAAACTATGTTCTGCTGAAAGTTTCTATTTCCCAGATTTATAGCACTGTGTTGTACATGCATTTCACCTATGAAGGTGTGATTTCTAGACTGAGATATAGAAGTGTTATTTGTAGATAAATGAGTTACCTATCTCAACAAAAAAACCTAGCCTAATTCATATTTTTGAGCTACTCCAAACGTTCATTTTACTAAACTATGTTCTGCTGAAAGTTTCAGTTTCTCAGATTTAAGGATTTGTTTTGCATGGCATGGAATCCTCAAAATAGCAACATCAAGCTCTTACTAAACATCACTACATACTATATATGTTCTAAAGTAAGTTAGTAAACTCACCAATACTTGAAATTTGGTTTGAATGTAAGATTTAAGCTTAAGGAGCTTGAGCTTAAGCTTCTATGGTGGACGCTTCTTCTTCTTCTTCTTATATTTCTTCTCTCTCTCTATGAAATTTATCTCCTACCACTCTCTAACTCTATATGTGCTAATTATGGAGACCAAGAGAGTAAAATGCTTGCATGTGGGTGTGTTTATATAGAAATGGTGGATAGACATGTGTCTCCATGCATGCTAGGACAAATGTCCAACATGTGGACAAGTGTCACAAGAGGTGACATGGACTGGCATGTGGCCAGCCATGTGGGGCCTACCTCGGATTGATTTGCGTGCATAAGTTCCTCAATATACGTGTCAGTCTCGATTTTTGTGCAAACTATTATTATTTCTAATGTCCGGGTTTGGGTACGTGACTAAGCTGAGTCTTATTACGGTCGAGTCAATATGGTTATTACAGTCTAATTAATAATACTACAACACGTCAAAATCGTCACGCAATTAAAATAATATAATAATAATATAGTCGGTCCAATGCAAAAATTCAAAAAAAGTGATATTATTTAATAAAAAGAAAATCATAGGTATTACATATTCCCCCAACTATTAAAGGATTTCGTCGTCGAAATCGAAACTTATCTAGGCACAAAAACAGAAAAGGATATTTCTCTCGCATCTCTGACTCCATTTCCCACGAAGCTTCTCTTTTGTAATAATGATTCCACTGAACCTTAACCAATGGAATCTCCTTGTTTCTTAGCTTCTTGGTCTCTCGACCCAAAATCTTGATGGGTCTCTCTGTGTAGGATACGCTATTATTCACCTCGATGTCCTTGAAGTCGATTACATGTGGCGTCGTGCCCTAATGATACTCCTTCAACATACTGATGTGAAAAACATTGTGAATACCTGACAACCTTGGTGGCAACGTGAGTCTATAAGAAACTCTTCCTATGCATTCCAAGATTTCGAATGGTCCGATATAGCGTGGCGACAACTTTCCTCTTTTCTGTCCAAACCTTACTACTCCTCGGACTGGTGATACCTTGAGTAAAACATGTTCTCCTACCTTGAACTCTTTATCCTTGCGATGTTTGTCTGCATAGCTCGTATATCGATCTTGTGCTGCCTTCATCTTCTCTCTGACAATAATTATCTTCTTATTAGTCTCTCGAACCATCTCGGGTCCTAGAAGTTTGCCATCTCCAACTTCAGCCCAACATAGTGGCGAACGACATGGCCTTCTATATAATGCCTCGAATGGTGCCATGCCTATGCTTGAGTGGTAACTATTGTTGTAGGCAAACTCAATTGATGGAAGATGTGTCTCCCATGAACTCTCAAAGTCAATCACGAAAGCTATGAGCATGTCTTCCATTACTTGATTGGTCCTCTCAGTTTACCCATCGGTTTGAGGATGAAATGCAGAACTCAATCTCAGTGAAGTTCCCAAGGCTATCTGGAAACTTTTCCACAATTCTGCAGTAAATCGAGAATCGCGATCAGACACTATGCTATCGGGTACTACATGCAATCGTACAACCTGTTATATGTATAATTGACTCAACTTCTCCACAGAGTATGTCATATTATATGCTATGAAGTGAGCTGATTTGGTCAGTCGGTCCACAATCACCCAAATAGAGTCATGGTTCTGCTGAGATCTGGGCAGACCTACCACAAAATCCATGGTAATGTGTTCCCACTTCCACTGCAAATTGGTAATGGCTGTAATAATCCTGATGGCTTCTGATGTTCTATTTTGACTTGTTGACAAGTAAGACACTTAGAAACATACTCTGCCACTTCTCATTTCATGCTTTTCCACCAGAAATTTTGCTTCAAGTCTCTACACATCTTTGTGCCTCCTAGATGAACGGTTAAACGGGACTTGTGTGCTTCATCCAAAATTTCCTTCCTTAGGTTCTCCATATCGGGACACATAGCTAATTCCTACACCGAAATCCTCCATTTGAGCCTACTCTCCATTCCTCAGGATCCTTCACCAAAACTTTAGCAAACCACTTCTTCCACTCTTCGTCTTTCTGCTGGGCTTCCAAAATACGACTGAGAAGCGTCGGTTGTGCTACCAAGCATCCAAAACAATGTCCTCCTTCTGTCTCTATGGGTTGGAGATCAAATTCTACTATGGTTTCCAATGCTTTCCATTCTCGAATCATGAGAATAGCAACTACTCCGCGAGGTTTACAACTCAAAGCATCTGCAACAATGTTTGCTTTACCAGGATGGTACAATAGAGTGAAATCATAATCCTTGAGTAATTTCATCCATCGTCATTGCCTCATATTTAGCTCCTTCTGAGAGAACAAGTACTTCAAGCTCTTATGGTCTAAAAATAAATCAAACTGCTCCCCATATAGGTAATGTCTCCATGTTTTCAGTGAAAACACAATTGCGGCTAACTCTAGATCATGCGTTGGATAATTCATCTCATGTGATTTCAATTGTCTCAATCTATACGCTATCACATTCCCATCTTGCATAAGCACACACCCTAATCCTTGGTGTGAAGCATCACTGTTGATGGTATACCTTTCACCATTTTTGGGTATTGTTAACACGAGTGCTGAAGTTAATATCTCCTTCAGTTCTTGAAATGCACGTTCATGTTGATCCTTCCATTCAAACTTTGACTCCTTCTTCGTAAGACCAGTTAAAGGGCCTGCGATTCTAGAGAATCCATCTACAAATCTACTTTAGTAGCCAGCTAAACCAAGAAAACTTCTAATCTCTGAAGCATTGCTCGATCTTTTCCAATCTAGCACTATGTCTATCTTTGAAGAATCCACTGATATCCCATTCTGATAGACAACATGTCCCAAGAACTTGACTTCCTTGAGCCAAAACTCGCACTTGTTGAACTTTGCATCCAGTTGATTGTCCTTGAGAGCCTGTAAAGTAATCTATAAATGTCTTTCGTGTTCCTCCTTGATCTTGGAATAAATCAGTATATCATCTATAAAGACGATAATAAACTAATCCAAGTAGGGCCTAAATACCCTATTCATCACGTCCATGAACACTACTGGGGCATTGGTTAGCCCGAATGGCATCACAAGAAACTCGTAATGTCTATATCTGGTTCGGAATGCTATTTTGATATATCTTCTGGTCGAATTAATAGTTGGTGGTATCTTGATCTCAAATCAAACTTTGAAAATACTGTAGCTCCTTGTAATTGATCAAACAAGTCATCAATACGTGGTAGCGGGTAATTATTCTTGATGGTTACCTTTTTCAACTCTCTGTAGTCTATGCAGAGTTGAAACGCTCAGTCTTTTTTCTTTACGAACAGTACCGATGCTCCCCACGGTTATGTGCTTGGCCGTAAAAATCCTAAATTTTCTAACTCTTGTACTTTCTTCTTTAATTCTTGCATTTCTATCAATGCCATTTTGTACGGAGTCTTGGAGACAAGCATGGTTCTGGGTTCCAGTTCTATGTAGAAGTCGATCTCTCGCCTTGGAGACAATCCTGATAGATCCTTAAATACGTCCTCAAATTCTTGCACTATCGATATTTCTGCGATTGTGATCTCTGAGCTTGTGCTCTCAATGGCATCCAAGTGACTAGTGAGAAAACAGTCACTCAATGGGTTACACTGAAAGCAAAAGGGTTGACTTCCAGGTATTGTGGAGGTAATCGACTTGCTGGTACAATCCAAAATAGCATGGTACTTGGTAAGCCAGTCAATTCCTAAGATGACGTCAAACTCCTTCATCGACAAAATCACCAAATCTACGAATAGGTCTCTATCTTCTATGTTGATGGGATAGTTTCTGCATACTCTATTCAACTTAATAAGCGTACCCATCAGAGACACGGCATTCAATGCTATAGTAAGGTTTTGAGGTACAAAACCCAAATCTTGTACGAATCTACTAGCAATAAATGAATTTGATGCTCCAGTATCAAATAACGTTTTAACCGTGTTATTGAAAAGAGTGAGCGTACCTTCCAAATTCTGATGTGCTTCGGTGTCAAAGCCTACTGCTTCCAAAATAACGGCATTCAGATGAGTCTTTGCAACTTGTCTTTGAGCATTGGGCCCATTGTTTCCTCGGCGAGGTGCCTTGCAGTCTCGGCTCCAGTGGCCTTTATCTCCACAATTAAAGCATATGACTCCACCACAATTGTGGTTCTTGGAGGCTCTGCAATCCTTGGCATGGTGGACGAGTATGCCATAGTTGAAGCAACTCCCTGGGCCTTTTCCTTGGGCGGTATAACCTCCTTGATATCCAACAAGGACTGGTGCTTGTGGTGCTGCAGTTCTAGCTTGCTATGGTTGTCTCCGTGTCTGCTGCTGCTTCCTTTCTCCATTCTAAGTGCGCTTGTTATCCTGATAATGCACGAGCGGCCTCGATCCTTGGACATTTCGTGGTGGGAACCTACTGGTAAACCTCTTCTACTTCTGTTTTTGTATGTTTTACATCTGTGTAGCCAACCCTACCACAGATTCAAAGGGTTGACTCACGTATACTGCAGTCATCTTTTGGAGTGACAGAGATAAACCCTGGTGATATTGTTTATTCTTCTTAATAGGTGTGTCCACCATATGATACGCAAAATGGGATAAGCGCTCGAATTGTGTTGTATATTCCTGAACAGACTTGTTCCCTTGAACCAACTCCATGAATTCCTTCTTTTTTAGATTTTGTTCCAATAACGAGAAATACTTGGTTAGGAACCGTTCCTTGAACACGGTCTAGGTCATTAACCAACTCCATGAATTCCTTCTTTTTCAAATTTCATTCCACTAACGGGAAATACTTGCTTAAGAACCGTTCCTTGAATACAGTCCAAGTCATTTCTCTTATGGCTCTTTCTCCCAAAGTAGCCTATTCTGCTTCCCACCAGTCTGCGGCAGCATATGTTAATTGAAATACGGCCAAATGGCGCTTTTCAGCTTCACTACAATCCATGGCTTTGAAGATGAGATCCATCTCGCGTAGCCATTGCTTAGCTCTCCATGGTTCCATTATCCCATCAAACTATTCCGATCTTAATGCGTGGAAACGTTCAAGTAGCTTATCCCTTATATGCTTTGGGGGTGGTATTGGGCGGTTATTGTTGTTGTTATTCCCTACATTATTTGAACCTCTCTCAATCCTTCTAAACAAAGCTGTGAGCAGTCCTATAAGGTCTATCTCATTAGGTATCTCCGGTTCTTCTTTGTTATAACCATTGCGATTCCCCCTACGTCCTCCTGCCATCTGAAATCAATGCACAAGTTTTATTGCTACTATCCTTTGACTCCATACCAAGTCTCTATAGGTGGTCTTGATGTGTACCAAAGTTAAAATATAATAATCATACATATAATACTGGATATCAATGAAATAAAGCGATATACACACTTTGCATAAATAGCTGAAAGCATTATATTAGACCAAAAAGATTTACATCCAAGTACTGCATCCAAGGCCAGTGCATACTATACATGTAAGGGTTTAAACATTTACTAGGTGTGCTTACAAAATACATATACAATGTAACTTACATCGAAAAGATCTATAATACGAGTTACGCCAAACAAAACTAAGATGTATATCATTTATATAGAAGTAACAGTAGCTCCCAGTAGATCATATCAACGTGTTGGGGATTAAAAGTCTGCCTCATCATCGGTAACCGTAGGTGGTATCTCATCTCTTGGAACAGTAACTACATCTGCTGGCATAAAGTTCAGCCACGGGTCAAAGTCATCTAGTCCCCCATATAGTAACATCCACCCTGGTGCTACATCATCTTTGCCAACTCCATCCAAGTCGATGTCGTCCTCATCGTCTAGCTTTACAACTTCAGGTGGTGCATCGTCCAACTCGATCGCTAACTCGTCAGGCTCATCAACATCATTCGGATCCACGTCGTCGTGTAGGTCAGGCTGCGCATCGAAATTGTCCTGGATCTACTCCATAACTAGATCATCTGCTGGGTTCTCTAAGAACTCCTCCTCTGGGTCCTCCTCGATATTGGCTGGATCTGCTCTGTGGTCCTGTTCGGGTATCAGTACCATCACGTCCCCATCGACTGACAGTACTATATGATCGTGTACATCATCCCTACGTCCCTGAACATCATCTACTGGGTCAACCTCCTCGATCAGCTCATCATCGCTACTCATCGAATCGTCATCTATCATCAGGTCATCATCGTCATCTATGTCATCAGCATCAGATGGGTCGCCAGCTAAGTGGTCACTGCCTGCAAAATTCTCTCCACACGCTATGTCGTCGTCACTATCTATGTCCATGGGATCTGAATGCTCTGGTATGGGCTCAGGAAAGAATGGCGGTGCCGGTGCTGCCATGATAATCGAGAAAAGTATGTCGTCGAATAACGCCTCATCCTGAGCCATGCTGATAAGCTCCTGGTGAATAAGTATGGTAGTCTCTGAAGCATGGATCAACTCGAGTTGAACCCGATCCGGATACTGCAATGCATCGGTAAGTATAGCTCTCTGCATGTCCTTCTCCAATATGTGCCTCGCCCTCTGGCGGATTCGCTGTCGATATAGTACAGGGTCAGCAGGCTAGATACGGCCGTCGACAATATAGTGCCCTCCAAAATCGTCGTGAATGAAGATTGGGTTCATAGTCCTACAAGAGGAGCTAACTAAGTGTCAGTACTAATACAAGGTAAATCTTATGCTCATAACTTAAGGTGTAGGGCAATCAGTGAGCACGTCTAAACCTAAAGCACTGATACCAAAAATCCCTGTCATGCCCCGAAGTACCAAAAATAGGGAAAAATAAATTTCCTTTATGGGTTCGTAGACACATGATTGGTTGTGAATGTCACCTGATTGTCCAAACATGCTTAAAACAATGATATAATATGGAAAAGTGACTATACTAAGTTTAACGGAAGCAAGAATCCAAAACATTCAAGTCTTACATGATTAATATATTATAGACCCAAGGATATCAAAAAGATACATATTACATGTTCAACTAAGCTATTACATCCTTAATCATATTAACAACAGAACTACATCAAAAGAAAAGCTCCAAGGTCTTCAGCTGACGAAACTGTAGCCTTCCTCGTAGTAATCTTCACAAGCATAGTCTTTAGTAGTAAAATCTGCATCTTGACAGTAGCCGGCTCTGTCAGGATGGTCCAGCAGATGAAACGCCGTTAGCGGTTAATCTAAGTGAGGGTACCCTTTAGGTTACCACTACTAAGGTAAGTTATTCATCATCTCTTATTCTCAGAACCATGTCTCGTTCAAACCCAACCATACCCTTCGAAGCTTAGGCCAGAACTAAACTGACCAACGACATTGACTAAAAGAAGACTCAACTCTAAATGCATTTACGGATCAAGAAAGAACAACACTTGACAATGAATCGCTTGATCAAATACATCACTGACGATCCTCAGGTCACTCGTAAGACCGAACACGTCATGACGATCCTCAGATCAAGAATGTGGGATGCTAACAGTCACTTGATCGAACACGTCATGATGATCCTGAGGTCACCTACACTTAACCGAACACGTTATGCCGATCCTCAGACCAAGGGTGCAAAATATAGTCAATCATTTGATCGAACACGTCTTGAAAATCCTCAGGTCATCCACACTTGACCGAACACGCCATGTCGATCCTCAAACCAAGGTACAAAACATTTCATAACTCCTTAATCGACTCCATGGAATTACCGAAAGACTAACTCTGCAAGAAATATTCGAACATGACACGAAAGTTTATGAATCAACTTTGACCGGAAGTCATAAGACGAGAAATGAAGCTCAACATCCCTTATTTGCATAAAATCTGTTATTGAAGGTTTTATTGTTATTTTATGCGTTCATACGTTTCATAGTTTAGTTCAATAATAACATCCATTTATACTTTCGAAGTTACGTTTATAAATCTGTCATTCTGTTTTATATCATAATATACTTACGATGAGAAGTTACCCAATCACTATCAACGCAATTATCGTGTTGTACAACATACTTAAAGCTTGGGTATAAACTTTCAACAGTCATTAAACTATATTCATTAACAATGGAAAACATAGCACGTAGCTCATGGATTTATAACATGGATTAAATACCAATAAACATTTATATGAAACCTTTAACATACTCATCAAAGCAATAGCACTACCATAGCACAAGATTTTCATAACAACACAGGTATAGAAAAACTAGCATCAACAATCAACACCATGCATAAACAAAACATCATACAAAAAGCTACACAATCTGCCAGGATACATTTTCACTGTGTTGACTGAAATAACATGATTTATTTGGGCATGATAGATTGCTTTGTAGATGAAACTCAAAACTAGAACATTATAGGTATTTGGATCCTCTTCATGTACAAAAAACATCTAGCTTCAATTATATTTTTGAGCTGCTCAAAATATTTATTTTCCTTAGACATTTCTATATTTTCGGACTACTCTGTCCCAGATTTATAGTACTGCATTGTATGTAACTTTCACCTATGAAGGAGTCATTTTTAGATCAGACTAGGTATTTGTAGATAAATTTGTTAGCATCTCCACAAAAAAACCTAGCCTAATTCAGATTTTTGAGCTACTACAAATGTTCATTTTACTAAACTATGTTCTGCTGAAAGTTTCTGTTTCTCATATTTATAACACTGCGTTGTACATGCATTTCACCTATGAAAAAGTGATTTCTAGACTAAGCTATAGAAGAGTTATTTGTAGATAAATGTTTTAGATTTCTCTAAAAAAACCTAGCCTAATTCAGATTTTTGAACTACTCCAAACGTTCATTTTACTAAACTATGTTCTGCTGAAAGTTTCTGTTTCCCAAATTTATAGCACTGCATTTTACATGCATTTCACCTATGAAGGAGTGATTTATAGACTGAGCTATACAAGAGTTATTTGTAGATAAATGAGTTACCTTTATCCACAAAAAAACCTAACCTCAGTCAGATTTTTGAGCTACTCCAAACGTTCATTTTACTAAACTATGTTCTGTTGAAAGTTTCAGTTTCTCAAATTTAAGGAATTGTCTTGCATGGCATGCAATCCTCAAAATAGAAACATCAAGCTCTTACTAAACATCACTACATACTATATATGTTATAAAGTAAGTTAGTAAACTCAACAATACTTGAAATTTGGTTTGAATGTAGGATTTGAGCTTAAGGAGCTTGAGCTTAAGCTTCTATGGTGGAAGCTTCTTCTTCTTCTTCTTATATTTCTTCTCTCTCTCTATGAAATTTATCTCCTAACTCTCTCTAACTCTATATGTGCTAATTATGGAGACCAAGAGAGTAAAATGCTTGCATGTGGGTGTGTTTATATAGAAATGGTGGATAGACATGTGTCTCCATGCATGCTAGGACAAATGTCCAACATGTGGACAAGTGTCACAAGAGGTGACATGGACTGCCATGTGGCCGACCATGTGGGCCCCACCTCGGATTTTGTGCTACTTTCTCAATTTACAAGCATAAGTTCCTCGATATACGTGTTGGTCTCGATTTACGTGCAAACTATTATTATTTCTAATGTCCGAGTCCGGATTCATGACTAAGCTGAGTCTTATTACGGTCGAGCCGATACAATTATGATAGTCTAATTAATAATACTACAGCACGTCAAAACCGTCACGCAATTAAAATAATATAATAATAATATAGTCGGTCCAATACAAAAATTCAAAAAAAAATTGATGTAATTTAATGAAAAGAGAATTACAGGTATTACACAATGTAATAGAATTAGTAATGCCATGAAGATGGAGCGAGAAACCGTGGTCTATGAAGGTGGAGCTGGAGGTGACTAAACCAAGAGATGGATCTATGAAGATAGAGCCTTGGGAGATACAGGCATTGTTGAATGCTTTTATATCAAATTTTAGTTTTTCATTTTTATATGCTTGTTTGTGATTGGCATTTTAAATATTGTTACTACATACATGCAAAAATGAGTTTTCTAAAATAAAAATCAAAAACCGTTTTAACTCATTAGTGGACATTAGACGTCTATGGGAAATGAGTAGAAACAATATTTTCAAAAGGCAAAATCCTTAATTATCAAATCTAGTGGGAGAGGGACTTATTAATAACTCCTATGACCTTCCATTAACGGTTCACTGTAAGATGAATAGAGAACTCTGTGTCACCCAGCCATGGGTGATCATTCCATACGGACAGTACAACACTCATTGGTTACTGGATGTGAACTTCCTATAGATAGGATCAATGAGACGTGTTAGAGGGTGACCACCACACGGGGGCACTACTTAAGGTGGTTGTCATTGGATCTTAGTTAATGATACACACTAGCTAAGCTATGAATTAGGGATCCCACACGAGGCATTATTCAGAAACTTAGAGATCAAATTGGTTTGGGAGTCATGACTTGTTTTGCAAGAGTTGCATAGCGGACAAGTCATGATTAATCGAAAGATCGAATAATGACCACCACACGAAGACTTTAATCTTTTATTTCGATATTTCGACGACTTTGTTTCAAAATAAGAGTTTTTTTTAAGGATTCTTTCATTTTATATTGTCTTATCTTGATATCTATACTAAATGTTTGTTATTCTTTTTCAGAATTTATAACGTATGGATCTACATTTAGTCCTCTTGCCACCATACTCGTACAGAACAAACTAACTTAAAATAACTAGATTGAATGGAAACATAATCTTGATATCTTTTTAACTACAGAAGATCACATATATGTCCTCACTATCCCATGTCCTGATGAACCCATGAAAAAAATGCTTCGGCAGCTGCCAGACGTGAGTTCGACAAATGGAAGAAGTCGAATGGGATGGGTCATTGTTACATTCTGGATTCTATGGCTGGTGTGTTGCAATACCAATTCCAATTGAATAATTTTGCTAGTGCCATCATGACCTCCGTGAAAGGAATGGTTGGGGAGCATGGCCAACTTGCCAGGCAGATTGCCATGCAAAAGATCATGAGTTCAAAAATGTTGGAAGGAACTCCAGTAAGAGAGCACGTTTTAAAACTAATTGGTTATTTAAATGAACTGGAGACTTTGGGTGCCAACATTGACGTACAGACCGATATAATCCTCAACTCCCTGCCTCAATCATTTGATCAATTTAAACTTAACTACAATATGAATCAAATGAAATTTTCAATGAGCGAATTGATGAGCTCTCTTTAGTCAGCAAAAGGGGTGATCAAACCTGGGGGCAATGTTTTGAACATTAAGAAAGGCGCTTCTTCCCGATCTACACCGAAAGGCAAGAAAGGGGAGAAGAAGGCTAGCACTAGTGGTTCAAGTGTTGGACCAGTCCCAAAGATTACAAAATATAAGGAAAAAGGCAAAGGCAAGAAAGGAAAGAAAGACAAGGGGAAGGCAAGTGGTCAAGGCAAAGGAAAATGTTTCCAATACTGGGATAAAGGCCACTGGAAGAGGAACAGTCCAAAATTCTTAGCCACGAGAGTTTAAGTTATGATCGAATCATATATGATTGAAGTAAGTTTTATAACGGATACTTCGAACATGGTGCATTGAATCTGGTATGACTAACCATATCTGTAATTCATTGCAGCCTTGCAGGGTTTCAGATCAACCAGAAGGTGCAGTGATGGGGAGATCGTGCTGAATCTAGGTTCTAGCATAACCATGTCTACAATTGCTATAGGAGTAGTAGTTTGAGAATTTCCAGACAATAAGACTTTAGTATTATCAGATGTACTTTATGTCCCTTTAATAAGACGTAATTTAATTTTAGTTTTAGAACTTTCAAATAAAAATTATTCTTTCTCTTTTGAAACTGAAGTTGTGATCAAAAGAAATGGTTCCTTTGTGTGTTCTAGTATTATGTCGAATTGTTAGTATGTGATTACTCTAATTATTTCTAAAGATTCTAATATGGAACTTAATAATTCAATGGTAATTATACCATATAAAAGAAAGGAACCTTCCACTAATCTAACAAGGCTTTGGCATATGAGGCTAGGTCATATCAATCTAAATAGGATTGGCAGACTAGTCAAAGAAGGGGTCTTAGACGATTTGGTCCTCAAACCAATGGAAATCTGTGAATCTTGTTTAGAGGGTAAAATGACCAAAAGGCCCTTTTCCACAAAGGGCAACAGAACTAATGCATTGCTGGAATTAGTTCACACTAATGTGTGTGGTCTAATAAATATCAGAGCTTGAGGTGGTTATGAGTATTTCATTACACTCACTGATGATCACTCTAGGTATGGATATATGTACCCAATGTAGCATAAGTCTGAAGCCTTTGAAATTTCAAAGAGTTTAGGGCTGGAGAAGCAATTGGGCACACATATCAAAGCCATTCAATCTGATTGAGATAGAAAATACCTCTCAAATGATTTTATTGATCACCTTATACAAAATGAGATTTTGTCACAGTTGACTACACCTGCTACGCCTCAGCAGAACGGTAGAGCAGAGAGAAGAAACTGGACACTTTTAGACATAACTAGGTCGATGATGAGTTATTCGGAGTTGCCATTATTTCTTTGGGGTTATGCTTTGGAAACCGCTATATACATACTAAATCTAGTTCCAAGCAAATCTATTCCTATGAAACCATGGGAGATAGATGCAAGCCCTCTTTACAACATCTCCGGATATGGGGGTGTCTGGAACATGTGTTGAAAGCAAGATGAGCAAATTAGAATAACGATCAGAAGTATGTTACATCATAGGGTATCCAAAGGATACTTATGGATGGTATTTTTATGATCCAAGAGAATAGAAAGTGCTTGTTAGTACAAATGCTATTTTCTTGGAGGATGATTATATCATGAACCATAAACCTAAAGGAATGATAGATCTAAGAGAGATAGATGGAGAGCTCTCTAATCCTCCAATAATTTAAAATGATGTAAGATAATAAATTACTAGATCTTTACCCATTTCTGCCCCGGTACATTATCATAGTGGGAGGATTATCAACCAGTTTGATACATACATGTTCTTGGGATAAGTTTTTGAAGCTGTCTCCATAGAATCTAAATATGATCTTGCCACGTACGAAGAGGCAATGGCTAATGTTGATTCAGTACATTGGGTCAAAACCATGAAGGCTGAATTGGAATCTTTGGATTCCAATCAGGTCTGGGATCTTGTAGAACTTCCTGCCAATATTAAACTTATTAGCTATAAGTGGGTCTACAAGAGGATTAGAGGATCTGATAGAAAGGTTGAGACCTTTAAGGCAAGGCTTATAGTGAAAGGTTATACTTAAATAGAGGGCATTGACTATGAGAAACATTCTCGTCGATAGTCATGCTCAAGTCCATCAGAATACTCTTATCCATTGCCGCATGCCCAGATTTTAAGATCTGGCACATGGCGTCAAGACTGCATTCTTGAATGGCAATCTTAAGGAGGACATCTATATGCAGTAACTAGAAGGGTTCATAGATGGCGGAAAAGGTAACTTAGCATGTAAGCTACAAAAGTCCATTTATGGGCTCAAGCAGGCATCCAAGAGTTGGAACATTCATTTGACCAAGCGGTCAAGTCATTTGGTTTCATACAGAATTTGGATGAACCTTGTGTATACAAGAAATGTGAAGGTAATGTGGTATCTTTTCACGTACTTTATATTGATGACATTCTACTCATCGGCAATGATGTTAGGGCATTGTCATCAATCAAGATTTGACTAGCAAGTAATTTTTATATGAAGGATCTAGGAGAGGCGAGTTATATCCTTGGGATAAAGCTCTTTCGAGATCATAAGTGAAAGATAATGGGATTAACTCAAGCTGGCTATATCGAGAAGGTACTAATTAGGTTTTCCATGGATAATTTAAAGAAAGGTTTGTTACCTTTCAGGCATGGTTTAGCGTTCTCCAAGGACCAGTGTCCTAAGACACAAGAGGAGAGGAATCACATGCTAGGAATTCCCTATGCCTCGGTAGTGGGAAGTCTCATGTATACGATGTTATACACTAGACCAGATATTTGTTTTACCGTTGGCATGGTCAGCAGGTATTAGTCGAATCCAGGTTTAGAGCACTGGACAACCGTTAAGCACATTTTTAAGTACATGAAAAGGACTAAAGATTGTATGCTTATGTATGACGGTGATGAGTTGATTCTAGTGGGATACACTGACTCAGACTTTATGTCAGATAAAGATTCATGGAAGTCGACGTTCGGGCATCTTTTTACCCTCGGAGGTGGTGTTGTTATTAGGAGGAGCATCAAGCATAAATGCATTGTAGACTTAACTACAGAAGTTGAGTATGTGGCTGCTTATGAAGCCGCAAAGGAAGCTGTTTGGCTCAAGAAGTTCCTCATAGAACTCGGGGTGGTACCAGCATCGCTGTCAGCTATTACGCTATATAGCGATAATAGTGGGGCAGTGGCTCAGTCCAAGGAGCCAAGGAACCATAGAAAAGGGAAAGCACGCAGAGAGGAAGTATCATCTCAATTGAGATATAGTCTAGTGTGGAGATGTGACTGTCACCAAGATTGCTACAGCTGACAATCTTATGGATTCGTTTACAAAGGCTTTGCCACAGAAAGTCTTTGATTATCATCTAGATAGTTTAGGTCTCAAATGTAGTGGGTTGTGAGCGCAAATGGGAGCTTGTTGGGATTGTTCCCTCAAACCCGATCTTTATGTGTGTGACATTTGGCATTTTATGTATGGATATCATTTATACATTTAATTGTGTATGCTTCATGAGATGATTGTTTGTAATCCTTAAATATCACAGTAAGCAATACGTGTATATATGAGATACATGCGCATGAGATACGAATTACTACTCTTTGATATTTAGAATTGTCATAGTGGATGATGACATTGGATATCTCATCAGGTATACACTGTAGCATGATTAACTACCATAGATGGAGTGATGAATCTCAATCACTAGATTATGACTCTTGGTTATTATGCTAGTGCTTATAGTTCATTGACGGACCATGAGATTCCTATTGATATATAATACTGTCAACAGCCGATAGGAACTCATAACTTGTATAAGGTACGTGCCTTAATCTTGAGACGATTATGGACACAGACTATGGACGTGCTGCTTTAACTTATCAATCAGTGAGGTCTTCAAGATCAACACCTAGGTATCTTGGGTAAGTCATGTCCATAGGGTTGTGAACATTGATCGGGAAGGAACAAGTCGTAATTACACGCCTTAATTCACCTTTGTTATTACTTTTTATCCCGTTTTGTGTATTTTTACTTTGTTTTCTGTTTTGTAGCAGGTATTAGAAGAAAACAACATGTCTAGGCTAAATTGGGTGCAAAAATAGACTAAAAGAAGTAGAAAAAGCCAACTCGCGCGAGCGGGCCACTCGCGCGACATTCCAGCCCATCGCTCGCGCGACCTCCCAAAATTGCGCTTTCGCGGCCCGATCGCGCGATCCGTACAAAAAACCAAAAAAGCGTATTTCTGTGTACTGAAGACCCCTACGCGAATTAAACTGCCTAATTACGTCCAGAATGTAAAATACAGCAGTTTTAGTGCGAATAGGTTTAGGAAAGCTTCCAAACTTGCTCCAAATCTATATATACTCTATTGTAAATCAATTTTGGGGTGGACATTAATATACACATCATTATACATCAATATACAACTCAAATTTCAGCCATTGAAGAGAGGAAAGTAAGGAGTAGAAGAAGAAGACCAAGGATTCCCATGGCCTCCTCCATCAACCTCTTGTCATTCATCGCTTCCATGGCCAACTAAACCTAGGTCTAGGATTTCAATGAAACCCTAGCCAAGTAATAGGGAGTTATTTATGTTTTTCTTTTAGTTTTATTATGTATGGAGGATGATTACATGTTCAGAGGATTTTAAATAATAAAATCGTACTTCTATTGATTAAATCATTGCTTTCAAAGTTTATTCTTGTCTTGGATCTATTTTGAATGTGGTGTGCTCAATGATTTATATTTGCTGTGCTTGTATGGATTATTTACATGTAATGGTGCTTAACTGAATTATGATATCAAGTAGCCGAATAGTTCATGCCTAGGAAATAAGATGGATTGTGCCGCAACCCTAGTTTACTGTGAGACAATTTGTGCCAACCGAAGATGAATTATGTTGGTGCTTGAGTCGTAGTTATCTTCTTGATGGAGGAATTGGGATTGTAACTACAATTCCCGATTATCATCCAATGTAATAAGCTAATTGAATTCATAAATACACTTAATATGAAGCTAGTGGTGGATCTGCAATCGTAGGTTCACTTTAAATATCGTTTAATATAATTTTTAATTGCTTTCATAATTTAGATTTATTTTTTCGTTCTTAGTTTAAATCAAAATTAAAATCAAATTACCGCTTTTTAATTAACTAGATTTAGGTTTTAAAATTAAAGTGCTTTAGTAATTCAATCTCTATGAGTTCGACCTTTACTTCCATACTACAAATCTTTTAAAGTAAAACATCTTTTTATATCTTGATTCTGACAAGATCAAATTTTTGGCACCATTGCCGGGGATTGCAATATTACTACCTTTAGTTTTAGAATCTTAGTTTAATTAATTCGTAAATATTATATTAGGTATTATTTTTCTTGTTTTCCGTTTTTGATTTGAGTCACCAACTTTTCTTTTTGTTTTGTAGTTTCTCGAGTCATCAAATTCTAGCGTTTCGAAGTAGAAGAGCTTAGCACGTCAAAGGAGCTTACGCAAAGCAAGTAAAATAATTTTAATTAAAGAAAAAATTCAAGCTTCCTTTAAAATTCGATTCAAACCACTGTAAGTTAGGGCGCTGAGACACACTATTTGCATCAGTTTAGGGTTAATTTGTACGTGCATTAGCTAGGAAACCCGGGTCGCTGGGGTTTTGATGCAAATCACTGCATTTGAGGATTACTCTCATGCATCATAGTAGTTGTGCGGTTGTTGTCTTATTTGCGTGGTTGTCTTTGTATTTGTTTGAGTCAGTCTTTATATTAGTGTCTTTTTTTTTAGCTTAAGTAATCCCGAATTACATTCTTTATATCCTGAACTTGAACCTACGCTAAGAGTTAGTAGGTCCACAACCCAAGCTTTTAGAGCTCAGTTATTAGACGACGAATCAACTCCGAAACCGCCGTCGTTATTTCTGGTCGAAATTCAAAGTACACTTACATGTTTAAGAAAAACTCGAATTATTATCATCAAACCTATTCCAATGGCAAACATTGGAAACAACGGGAACAACGGAATTAATGAAAATAATCCTAATATGTCTCCGCCTCCTCCACTTAAAGATTATTTCATTCCTACGGCCTACACACCACAATCAGGTATCGAATTACCGGAGGTGACGGCATCTCACTTTGAGATAAAGTCATCTACCATCACACTACTCCCTTCATTCCATGACCGTATTAAAGAAGATCCTTATCATCACTGAGGAGATTTCCAAGACATATGCTCTACATTGAAAATCCAAAACCTAACTGATGATGAATTAAAATTGCGTCTCTTCCCATTCTCCTTAAAAGAAAAAGTTAAGTATTGGCTCCAATCTCTGGAGCCAAACACTATTAAAACATGGGAAGCATTACATACCGCATTTTTATAAAAGTTTTTCCCTATCACAAGAACTAATCAGATAAGAAAATCTATAATGAACTTTGTAATGCAAGATGGGGAAATACTCTATGACACTTGGGAACCATTTAAGGAATTATTGCGCTCTTGCCCACATCATCAAGTTCCCAAGTGGCAATTGGAACAGATCTTCTATAAGGGACTTGTTCCTCCACTTCGTAATACCGTCGATGCCGTTTATGCAAGTACCTTCCTACACAAAAGCACCGACGAGGCATGGAAAATTTTTGAAATGTTAAGTGAGAATTCGATGCATCAAACCGTGTTAGTACGTCCTAAGGGGTGTCTTCCACCTAAACCCAAGCGAGAGGAGCATTTTGAGTCAAGTCATTTAATCGAAATACAAGAGCTATCTAGAAAACTTGACCAACTCATGAGGATGGACCATATGTCCAGTCTACCTCCTTTCAAAGTATGTGCATTGTGTTCTGAACCTTCTCATAATATCTTCACATGTCCTTCTGCTTCTCAATCGATGGAGTTTATCGAGCAACACATTAACTCTATTCAATAATTCCCACGAATTACGCATAACCCTTCGGGAAATAATTACGATGTGCCATGGAGAAGTCACACAAATGTTGGGTGGTGATCCCAAAATAATTAGGGTCCATATTCCTCCCAAAGACCTCAAATTGAAACTAACTTTCCCAATACATGGCAACATCGGTCTCAACAATATCAGTTTACACAACCCAACCCTCTGCCTCCTCCACCTCTATGTAATAATGCATTTGAGGAGAAAATGTTGGCCTCACTTGAAAGTTTTGGTTCGCTGATCCAGTTAGTACACTCTCACACACAGTCCATTGCAAATATGGAGTCCTTAGTGGGACAAATAGCTAATACACTAAACCATTTGATCGAGAGTAAGTTGCTAAGTCAACCTATTCAGAAACCTAAGGGACAATACGAGGTGGGTGGTACGGGTGAGCAAGTGAATGCTGTTTCAACTACGACGACTAATCGAGAGGAAAAAGTTGTTGAGATTCCAAGGGAGAGTAAGAGATATGCAAACATTAATTCGAATCAAGAGAAAGGAAAGGACACGAGTCAAATTAAGAAAAAAGATGAACTAGTCCCGACAAATTATGTACCAAAAATGCCCTTTACACCAAATATTAAGAAACTGTCACAGTTTTCAAAGAAAGGATCAAAAGTCAAAGATATACTCGAGGTGTTTAAACAAGTTAAAATAAATATTCCATTCCTCGATGCTATAAATCAAATTACCACTTACGCTAAATGTCTTAAAGACCTATGCACTCAAAAGCGTAAGTTGAGCACTCATACTTTGAAAAAGGTCTTCTTCACCAAAAAAGTAAGTTCGATCTTCCAACACGCTCCTCCGAAGTATAAGGATCTTGGTACACCAACGATTTTATGTATCATAGCTGACACTGTCATTCATCGGGCTCTCCTTGACTTAGGGGCGAGTCTTAATCTCTTACCTTACACCACCTATAAACAATTAGGTCTAGGTGAACTTAAACCCACGGCCGCTACTATACAATTAGCGGATCGTTCTTTTAAAATCCCTAGAGGAATTGTTGAAGACGTTCTGGTTAAAGTCGATAAATGCTATTATCCCATCAATTTCATGGTCCTTGACACTGAACCCATACTAGATGCTAGGAGACACACTCTTGTCATTCTAGGTCATCTGTTCTTGGCTACCGCTAACGCACATGTAAACTGTCAAATGGGGGTAATGAAAGTGTTGTTTGGGAATATGAACCTTAAACTACACATTTTTAACTCTATCGATCAACCTCCTAATGAGGATGATTACCTATGTGAGGCAGAGAGTGAGGGTAGTCGAACTATTGAACCTACTAAAGAAATAAATACGAGTAAAGAAAATAGTATAGTGTGTAATGAGCGGACAAATTCAAATCTGGACCCTAATGAAGAATTTACTCAGAAGGTGAAAAATCGATTTGAACATAACCAGGGAGAACCGCCGATCGAGTTAAAAAATAATGACATTATTTCTACTTTCCATCGCGGTCTCCCTAGTGTCTTCAAGGGTGGAAAGTCCAAATTACGGCCTCCATAAGTCTTGAGGTAGAACGGTCTAGCTGAAGACGTAAAAGACAGCGCTTCTTGGGAGACAACCCAAGCTTTATTTTGTTCATTTTTCTTATTTTTAACGCTTTTTGGGTCATTTTAGTCAGTTTTTGAGTTCTCTGGACAGGTTTGGGGGTCGGAGTAAATTTATTTTGAACTTACATACATTGAAAGAGAGAGAAAAGAGGAAACGACCAAGTCGCGTGAGTGACCCACCCGCGCGACAGGTCGCTCGAGCGAGATTTTACCTTAGAGGAAATATTTTCAAAATTTTTATAAAACCCTCAGTTTCTATTCGCGACTCAAGTCGCGCGCACGAGTGGTTCGCTCGCGCGGCCCGCTCTTGCGATCCTATGCCATAGAAAATTTTCTTTATAAAACTTAAAAGAAGCCTCAGCATTGCTTCGCGAAGGGACCCGCACGCGCGAAGGTCGCTCGTGTGGCCCGCTCGCGCGAGGGAGTGTTTTGTGCATTTTTTTCTCTCTGTTCTCTTACCTTATTTCTTCCAACCTGGTCAGTTGTTTGTTCCTTTCTGTTTATTCTTTACAGCCCTTTAAGATCGAGTCATTCTTTGTTTTGATAATTCCGTTTATGCTTGTTCTTTTCGATTATAGTTTAGTTTATGCCACAGTCTGCATTTGATATTTATGTTTCCATTCGCTATCATTGGTATTTTGTTCTTTATTTTTCTTTTGTCAAGTATTGACAGGTGAATTAGTGTCTCCATATGGAGCAATTATATTTTATCATCATATTCATACACGTTTACCTGGTTTGTGATTGCCAAGATCGAGGTAATGTCGTTCCTTCCTTACGTACTCTTCTTTCTTTCGTTTTATTGTTTCATTGGGGACAATGAAAGGTTTAGGTTTGGGGGGATGCACTCACATGCACATTATTATGCAGCAACACCAATTTTTCAAAAACATTCGATACTTGTGCTTAAATAACTGATGTTACCAACATTTTTGCAATCTTAATTCAATAATTCTTATTAGGTAACTTGGATTGTTATAGAAAAGTAAACAAGGAAAGATGTGGTTAAATATTTGCTGAAGTCATGATGCGACGTTTAGGATATATATCGTTCGAATCGTAGTTTTATAGCATAGATTTGCACACAAACCTATGCACTGCACGTAGTCACTTGAATACATGTTGGATGTGAACTATAATATGATTCAAATTTCTAGACAACACATATTGTGGAGACTAAACCCGGTGAGCTTTTGACCCTATGTAGACACTCCGATTTTGACCAAACGTCGAGTTAAGGGGAGTACTACCTCTAAGATCCGATGATGACAAGCGTCCAACTAAATCTAGGACTTCCAAAGATGATTCAAACTCTTCAAAAGACTCTCTAACCTAAACAAAAAGCAAAAAAGAAAGAAAGAGGAGAATTGAGGCAAAATGACACTTAGGCGGATTTGCGGCAATCGCGGGTTACCGTTGCGGCATTCCCTAACTGTCGGATCCGCATTCAGGGAAAGCCGCACCGGCATCCATTAACTATCGATAAAATATTTCAAGTGCTGCTAAAATTTGAAATTTCTAAAAAGACGGCAGTCCATGGAGTTGTACGCGGCATTCCGTGAATGCCATTGCGGCATTCAAAAAATGCCATGTTGGCATTCACTGAGTGCCATTCCGGCATTCAGTGAGTTCCGCTTCTATTTCTAAGGAGTGCCGCATTTTTGTGACAGTCCGTACAAAAGTAGGTCGATTTATACCATCAAATGGCGGTGAAAATTAGGGTTTTGGCTGCGAATTTCCCAAAATAACCCCCTAATGATTGCCTTATATAGAAGGTGTATATCCTATTATTAAGGGGGGAATATTAGAATGTTAGCATCCCAATATCGATTCTCCTTCAAATTTTTCTAAATAGAGAAAGAGTAGTAGAGTTGGAAGAAGAGTTTGATCATCACTTGGAAGGTCTTAAAGAAGCCAAGAAGTTGAGGATACTTATAGGTAAAACTCTAAACTAATTAGTTTATTATTAGCTCAATCACAATATTTAGATACCTAGGACCTTTTACACATTTTCAAAACCTCTCTTCCCACCTCATTTCATCACACACCACACATATATTTTGATTGAGCTTTCATCTCATTAGTTTGGATCAAAATGGTTTAGTGTTTAAAGCTTGAATAAATCTTGAAATAAAACCTTGATCCCTTTTCTTTGATTATGTTTATTTCTTAGGTTCATAAGACTTTCAATGCCTTACTTGAACTTTGTGTTTAGAATCCCTCAAATTTCCTATGAACTTATGATTCATAAAGGGATTAAGGTTGATCTTAGTATGTTGAGTCAATGAGTCCAAACTTCATCCATAGTTTGAGCTTATTATTTCAAGGTTTTTTGAAGTTCCTTATACTTAAACCTATAAGTTCAAGTGTCATTAATCTCCAATGACCATCAAATGGTAGGAGAAGTAGCTTAGTTTAAGTCCATCTCTATGGCTTAGGCTAATCCTTTTCCTAGGTTTTGTGAAGCTCTTCATACTTCATTAAAATCTACATGTGTGTATCTTTAGCCTCCAATGACCATCAAGTGGTAGGAGTAACAATATGAATCCAAGCTTTTGTCCATAAGTTTGAGTTCATTATTTTGGGGATTTTGTGAAAGTCATTTCATATTTCATCAAAATCCACAAACATGTATGTCTTTAGTCTCCAATGACCATCAAATGGTAGTAGAAGTAATTTGGATTAAGCCCAACTTCATGGTTTAGTAGTTGGAATTAACCAACTAAGTTGAACTTGAACAAATGGTGCAGTGAATTCAATGACCACCTTTGATCAAGGATTTTTAGTTCAATATCATACCGTTGGAATTGAATGAAACCAATGGGAAAGTGTTTATAACTCAAAGTTCCACCACTTCAAAATTTTTGTTTTAAGGAAGTTTCATGTTTAGTGTAGTTTGGTCAATGGTTGTGAGGAACAACTATAATCTGTCCAGAGTTTCAGAATAGAAATACTCTTTTGAAATAAGCATATCAGAACCTTAATCAAGTGTTCTTGGCTCAAAATAAATTTTTCTAGATAGTTAATTGTGTTAGGAAGCTACCCTAAAAAGACCAAAGCATTTCTGATTTTTTTTACTATTTTTAGAAAATCAAACAAAAACTCTGGACAGAGAGTTGTAAGATCCTGAGTGATGTCTAGTATTCGTCTAATTCCCGGAGATCTAATCATCGAAACTTTGATTTTCTTTTTGGGATGGAAACTAGACACACAGAGGCATCTTGTGTCCAAAAATCATCAAGATCAAACCACATGAAGCATCCTTTTTATTTCTTTAAAGTTCTGATCTGCTCTCAGCAATTTTCAGAATTCTGCCATGATTTTGACATATCTTGCAAACAATGGTTCGAATGATCTTTCCATCACCTAAGGCTTAAACTATGTGTTAATAGTGATTAGTTAAGCTTAAAACCAGAGGGTAAATGATCCAAATCAATGAAATGCTCATAGCTTTATTTCATTCATACTCATGTGTTCATGTGCATTCATTTATGTAGATTGATACTTGTAAATAGAATTCACCTTGTGTTAGAGTTAGTTACTTAGGAGTTCAATGATGTGTTTTGTTTGAAGTATGTCGACTAACCCTTTGTTTTGTAGCGCATTTGAGGTACAATTTCTCAACTCCTTCTCTAGTTTATTTCATTCCTTGATTTTAATTGATTTTTGACTTCATGTGCGACACCTTAGACTAGGTTTTGCCTTATGTGTATATGTGGTATAGAAACCATTTATTAGGATTTCTTTGTATGCATTGCACGTTTCCCATTTTGTGGCTGGATCCTGGGTAAGTTCTCTAGTTCCCTACTTGCACATCATTTTGCTTGCTACTTGAATTATGTGGTTTATGAATGATACTTTACCATTAGCAATTTTGCACCCTTTTGACATGCTTGTGATATGTATACTTAGATCTATATATTAGTTGAGGGCATGCTTAGATTATTAATTCGATTAAAAAGGATGTTGAGTAGAGGCCTATCACGAGATAGGATGAGAGGGGTGTTTTAGTCCGTCCGGCTCCTTCCCCTCTTATTTCATAATCCCCGGACCCAGATTATCTTTGGTTTCGCAAAAGATCGGTTTGCTTTTAAAAAATGGTTTCTTAATTTTCCTAAAATAAAAATTAAGTGGCGACTCTTTGAATTTGAATTTAAAAATTATTTTAGAATTAAAAGTGGGCCCAAAAGCCGGTATCCATAATCTGACGACTCTGCTGGGGATCGAACCCAGAATATCTGATTTCGCAGACCAGAATTTCTAATTTTGGGTTCACTCGAGGATTAGACTTGAAAGCATCCTTTTAATCGAATCAATTAATTTTTGTGTGCCCGTTGCATTGCACTTGCATGTCTTGCCAGTCGATTGCATGGAACTATGACCTTGGAGGCTCGAGGCAACCCGGTCGGTCAAGCCATCATGGGACTATGTGATAACCCTTGATCTCGTACCATGTGTTGGTATATAAAGCATCATATCGGGTGTGTGTCAAGGGTCCCTTATTTGACCAAAACCTAGCCTTTGTATGATAGCTTGTATAGAACCTTTCAATCTTAGGAAATTAATTCTTGATTAGGATTATGTGCTAGGGAGTTTTCTATGCCCGAAAGGGATTACTTGAGATGATGACGATGCTTGCTTGATGAAAGATGTGTAACCTCTTAATCACTTTTGAGCAGTTCTCTTCATGTCCTATGACATTTGAGAACATGCCGAATCTTGATTATAAGAATAACATCTCTTATATCATATTTAGCTAAGCATCATTGACCTTGTATGTATCCGAATTCATGAAAAGTACAGTGATAATCCGATCATGTGATCCTTCTACCTAAAGAATTTTAAATATATCTTTGAAAGCAAACAGATTTTGCCATCTTTATTCCAAGGTATTCAATCGCTCTTTCAAAAATCTTTGGAGTTCACTTTTTGATTAAAATTTCAAGTCAACCATCTTTGAAGGAAGAACCCGAAATTCTTGGAACCCAAAATTCTTGAAAGATTTTGAAAAGTTTCACAAACTAAAGAAACGCTTTTCAAAGCAAAATTTCAACCAAATCACCTTTTGGTTGAGGAATATAATCCAAAATTCTTGAGAATTGTATTTGAGATATCTCCCCAATTAAAGAAATACTTTTTAAATGAATTTCAAAGCAAAGTTTCAAACCAATCATCTTTTGTTAAGAAATGTTGTTGCCTTCAAAGAAAAGCTTCTTAAGAATTTGAAATATCCCATCATCTAGGGAAATGCTTGTCAAATGAATTTCAAAATTTCTAAAATTTTCAAACTTTGAAGGGGTAAAGAGGATCACGATGAAAGGAGAAATTAGCGCACTTGACATGGGTGAGGATTTTATGTGCTTATATGTTTGTGTTAGGATTAGAATTTTCCTTTCTTTTGTATATAGAGTTGGCACACACACACACTTGCATTTCATCTGTGTGCCATGTATGCGGTGCATGCATTTAGCCATATCAAATCATCAAAGCATTGCATGCATGTAGAATACATGTTTACACCATCCTTCTTCCAGTCAAGATCAAATTAATCTAATAGTTCCTCAAAATTCCTTGCCTCCTGAAAATCAATTTTGCATGCGGGCCTTTTCATGTCATGGACCTGTAGAAAGAGTGGAACAACCAGATCCCCTAGTGAGGACACTTCTAATCTTCTTGGGTTCGTCTTCTTGATTTTAGGAGAACATGGACCATCATCTTGAGATTGATCCGCCAATGGCCTTAAGAACTTTGGAAGAGAGAATGTGAACAAGCTACAAGCCACTATTGAGCAACAGAACTTAAGGGTGAATCAATTGGAGAGGGTAACACTTGAGCTCTATCAGTTACTCAAAAAGCAAGTGGGTTTGAATAAGGTAGTGATGAAAAAATTGGAGAAGATTATAATGGATCACCCGGCCGAGCACAAAAATCCACATCCAAGCCCAACCAATCACCAAAGCCCATGTCCAAATCCAACCTATCCCCAAAGTCCATACCCAAGCTCAACCATTCACCAAAGCCCATATCCATGCCCAATCCCAACGAACCAAAGAGTTATTCTAAGCCCACATCTCAACCCAAAATCCAACTCAAGTTCAAAGTCGAATCCGAAATTAAGCCAAGCCGGCAAGTCAAGAATATTCACCAACCTTGGCATGACATTATCCATGGCCCTTGGTCACCTCATCAAGAGTGGTCACCTCAATCCCCTGAACCCAAGGCCACCATCAAATCCCTTACCTCACAAATATAACCTATCTTTGTACTGCGCCTATCACCAGACTCAAGGCCACAATACCGATTCTTGCTCGAGACTCTGCCATGAGATCCAGGTTCTCATTGATCGGAAAATCATCACTCCTCTGCCAAATCCACTGAGTGGCCTTTGCCATAATGATCATGAATTGCAAGCTCTTTACTCTCCGACCTCTCAATCCCAGCCATCACTGAGCACCCTCAAGGGATTTGCTGTATCCATGAGTGCGCAATAACCAACTGACCCGGCCCAATCAACAAATGTGGAAAAGGCATTGATAGCACTTGGTATGAGTCAGATGAATACTGTCCCACTAAAAATTGGGCCATGGATGTGGATGATATTTCTGCACATATGCTGTTGGGGGAAGAAGGACTCGGAGGTTCAAATGATGATAGTGAAGTGCTTGTGTTTGGAACTATTGCTGCTAAAGCAAATGTGGATGCTCTTGGAAATCTAAAAAAAATTGAAAATAATCTATGACACTCTAGTTGAGACCAAGTCAAGCCTAGTCCGATAATCGAGTCATGTCAAGTAGGAGTCAAGTGTCAAGTCCATTCGAGTCTTTGAGTCAGTCGGTTTTCGAGTTTTTTTTTTCAAGTCTTTTATCGAGTCGAGTGATGTAATCCTCCTTCTAGCCTAGTTGAATAAAGTCTCATTTTGCTTGATTTAGTGTGCTAAGTCGTGAATGAATGGATCATTAAGCCAAAAAAAATCACTTTTTTAAACGATCATGGAAAATACTTTGTTAATAAATCTTTGCATTGAAAAGGATCCCCAAGTGATCAAATCAAATTTTGTGCCAAATCCAAAGAGGAGTAGAGAATTGATTAGCTTTACTTTAAGAATTTAAAGATATTCTTGCTCAATCTTGAAAAGATGAACTTGGAACTTCTTGAAGCTTGCTCACCATCTCTTTTTTCTCAAATGCCAAGCCTAAAAAATGAGCCTAACCAGTCCAAAACTATAAATTTGGTCCTTGATGGTAGCTGAATAAATGAACTTCTTCCTCCAAAAAAAAAAGAAAAAAAAAGGATAGAAAAATAGAAAAAAGAAGAGGATGAAGGAGCTCGCTAGGCTGAAAACCTGTAAGGGCGTCTAGGCAAAAGTTAGAGCAAAAATAAGATGCGTGTTGATTTCAAAATCCGAATTCTAGATAGTCAAAATCATGAAGAGAATAAGAGATAGTGAGGTAGAGAAAAGAAAGGAAAGAGAAGAAAAAAGCAGAGAATAAATAAGATTGAGAATTCTTGAAAGAACATCATTGGTACATGAATTATCCCAAAGCTTTGTGTTGTTCTTAACAAAGAAAATAAATTGGAAACGAAAAGAGAGATTTGAAAGTATCAATTAGTGTCAAAATTTTATAAGAGGCTCAATAGCTAAGTGGGCCCAAAACAATGCAAAAATATCTTTGATAAAAATAAAGAGTGATTTGGAGGGCTGGTATTGCTTTATGAGTATTTTAGAGTATGATTAAAACACGATGTGTTATGAGAGTTATAAAAATTGACTGGCTAGTGAAAAGGTAAAAAGAATCAACTGCCACAAAAAAAAAAGAAAAAAGAAAAAAGAAAAAGGACAAAAAATAAGAAAATAAAAAATAAATAAAAGGGAGAAGTAGTTCATGTTCTCATCATCTTGTTCAAAAGCTACCACAAGGAATCTGTTTCAGAAAATCTGCCCAGAAAAAAAAAGCACTCATTGGACTCAAATCAAAACACGGCTCGAAAAAGCCCATAATTCTTGAAGCCTTATTCTTTCAAGACCTCCCGAGTCGATGAACTACATTTTGACCTGATTCCCACTTGGGGATACGTAGGCAGCCAGTGCGGTTCGGTCACAAACATCGTTGCACCACGTGATATTTTTCTTTAAAGCCTCAAGCGAACTACTTTGGACCTGATTCCCACTTGGGAATAAGTAGGCGAACCTTCCAAGGTTCTTGGTCTATAACCATTCCTAAACCAAAAGCATCACCCTTTGCACCTTTGGTTTCCTTCCTTCAAACTAGGGGCAAACTTGTGTTTGCTTGGAGCCATATATGTACTGCCAAACCAGGGGCAAACAAAGTTTGTCCATCAGCATTGGGTTTCCCGCTTCAGCCCACCACATTCATGATGATTACCTCTAGGTTGGGAGTAAATGCAGTGCAGGCATCCTGTACCATCATGTTTTCAAAACCCTTGGATGAGCCTATTTGCCCTTAAGACTAGAGGCAAACTTTGTTTGCCAAAATCCCTCTATGCCAGAGGCAAGTTCTCAAGTAATTGAGTTTGTTTTGAAAGGATTGAAATAGAGTGCCTTTCATTCTATAAGCTAAAGCACTAATTTGAAGCATACTCTAAATAGGCAAAGAATTCGCTAAATCTAAAAGGGGAAGTTTTCAAAGCTTAGATTTATCAGCAAAGCACTACCATTGTTAGATGATGAATAAATGAAAGGTGAGATGATACATTATTCACGATGAAAGCACATTCATTCATAATGAATGTAGAGTTTGAATTAGTCATCTTGAGTAACTAGCTTTGTCAAGGTCTTTCCTCCTTTCATGAGTCAATAAATGGTCTCAAATGTGTGGATTTAAGATGATGAATAAAGATTTGAAAAGTCTTCATAAGCATCCCAAGAGTAGTACGAGTAGAGGTTTCGAACACTATCACAACATAAAGTGGCAATAAAAGAAGAGTCCAAGACTAGGGGCCAAGGTGACTTCCCTCTTTTGACAGAATCAATGTGTTTCTTCGAAAGGTCCGCAAATGTAGAAAATGATTATTTCTATCAGCTCCGTTCAAATTCTTTGAGTCTCGTTTAGAAAATAGGTTGATTTGAGTTTGATTGACTCCCGATTTAAGAAATTGAACTGAATTGAATTGATTTGAGTCTATTTGACTCTCGTTTTTTTGAATTGAATTGACATAAGTCTTTACGAGGCTGTTGATCTTCGTTTTTGCAACATAAGTCCCCTACAGGGCTGTTGATTGTCGCTTTCGCAGCATAAGTCCCCAAAAGGTATGTTGATTGTCACTTCTGCAACATAAGTCTTTGCGGGGCTGTTGATCTCTACTTTTACAACATAAGTACCCAAAAGGGCTATTTGATCTCTGCTTTTGAAACACAAGTCTTTACGAGGCTGTTGATCTCTACTTTCACAACATAAGTCCTTGCAAGGCTGTTGGTCTCCATTTTTGCAACATAAGTCCCCCAAAGGGCTGCTAATTTTTGCTTTCACAATATAAGTCCTTGAAAGGCTGTTGACTATCGTTCTTGGTTATAAGCCCCTGAGTGGCTATTGACCAATATCTTACCATGTTGATTAGTCCTCAATGGCATCTTCTCTTCATAAGCGTTAGTCCTCAATGGCAACCTTGCATTAGTCCTCAATGGCAGCATCATCGGTGTAAGTACTCAAAGGTAACCTTGCATTAGTCCTCAATGGCAGTATTATCAGTGTTAGTCCTCAATGGAAACCTTGCATTAGTCCTCAATGGCAGCATTATCGGTGTTAGTCCTCAATGGAAACCTTGCGTTAGTCCTCAATGGCAGCATTATCGGTGTTAGTCCTCAATGACAACCTTGCGTTAGTCCTCAATGGCAGCATTATCGATGTTAGTCCTCAATGGCAACCTTGCACTAGTCCTCAATGGTAGTATTATCGGTGTTAGTCCTTAATGGGAACCTTGCATTAGTCCTCAATGGCAGTATTATCGGTGTTAGTCCTCAATGGAAACCTTGCGTTAGTCCTCAATGGCAGCATTATCGGTACTAGTCCTAAATGGCAGCATTATCAGTGTTAATCCTCAATATCAACTTTGCATTAGTCCTCAATGGCAGCATTATTGGTATTAGTCCTCAATGGCAGCATTATTGGTGTTAGTCCTCAATGGCAACCTTGCGTTAGTCCTCAATAGTAGCATTATCGATGTTAGTCCTCAATGGCAACCTTGTATTAGTCCTCAATGGCAGCATTATCGGTGTTAGTCCTCAATGGCAACCTTGCGCTAGTCCTCAATGGCAGCATCATCGGTGTTAGTCCTCAATGGTAACCTTGCGTTAGTCCTCAATGGCAGCATTATCCGTGTTAGTCCTCAATGGCAACCTTGCATTAGTCCTCAATGGCAGCATCATTTGTGTTAGTCCTCAATGGCATCTGCATTAGTCCTCAATAGCAGCATCATTTGTGTTAGTCCTCAATGGCATCTGCATTAGTCCTCAATGACAACATCATCTGCATTAGTCCTCAATGGCAGCATCATCTATGTTAGTCCTCTAAGGCAATTCCTGTTAGTCCCCAATGGCAATCTCTGTTAGGCCTCAATGGCAACCCTTATTAGTCCTCAATGGCAATTTCTGTTAGTCCTCAACGGTAATTTTCGTTAGTCCTCAATGGAGATCTTTGTTAGGCCTCAATGGCAATCCTCGTTAGTCCTCAATGACAATCCCTCATTAGTCCTCAATGGCAACTTCTCTACAAAGGCATTAATCCTCAATGGCAGCTTCTTTACATAAGCATTAGTCCTCAATGGAAGCATCATTCGTGTTAGTCCTCTATGGCATCTAATACTAGTACTCAATGGCAATCTTTTGGAACTTGCATTAGTCCTCGATGGCAGCATCTTTTTGGTCGATTTTAGTCCTCGATGGCAATCTTTGCTGAAGTCCTCTAGATTGAGGCCAATCGGTTGAAGTCCTCTAGATTGAGGCAAATCTCTGTTGAAGTCCTCTAGATTGAGGCAAATCCGTTGAAGTCCTCTAGATTGAGGCAAATCTCCGTTGAAGTCTTGTAGATTGAGGTAAATCTCTGTTGAAGTCCTCTAGATTGAGGCAATTCCTTGTTAAGTTATCTAGGTTAAGGCAATTCATATCGATGTAAGGCATAGAATGCATTCATATCACCAGAAACAGCATGATATAAAAGTAAGCATGACATTTGCTCCGTCGAGTTTATTTTATCGTTGCATGAGCATGTGCATCACAACAGGATAGGTGCATTCATCTGTGTGATTACTTGTGCCTGCATGTGTTTTGACCCTTATCCGAACTACGTCTTGGTCTGATTCCTGAAGGGATACAGAGGCAGCTCATCCTTGAGTACGACCAGCATGAACCATTGTCGTACGCCTGTTCTCTTTTCACGACGCAATTTGTTTTTACCTAAATTCGACGGTTTGGTCAAAGGCTTGTCTTCACACAGGCTTCGACATTCACTTGTGACACGCATTGCTCCACAAGTTCTGTCGAAGAGGGGCAAACCGTAGACATCCCGATTTTGACCAAACGTCGAGTTAAGGGGAGTACTACCTCTAAGATCCGATGATGACAAGCGTCCTATTAAATCTAGGACTTCCAAAGATGATTCAAACTTCGAAAGACTCTCCAACCTAAACAAAAAGCGAAAAAGAAAGAAAGAGGAGAATTGAGACAAAATGGCACTTAGGCGGATTTGCGGTAGTCACGGGTTGCCGTTGCGGCACTCCCTAACTGCTGGAACAGCATTCAGGGAAAGTCGCACCGGCATCCATTAACTGCCGATAAAATATTTCCAGGGCCGCTAAAATTTGAAAATTCTAAAAAGACGGCAGTCCATGGAGTTATACGCAGCATTCTGTGAATGCCGTTGCGGCATTCAGAAAATGCCACGCCGGCATTCACTGAGTGCCGTTCCGGTATTCAGCAAGTGCCGCTTCCATCTCCAGGGAGTGCCGCATTTTTGTGACAGTCTGTCCAAAAATAGGTCGGTTTATACCATCAAATGGCGGCGGGAATTAGGATTTTGGCTGCGAATTTCCCAAAATAACCCCTTAATGATTGCCTATATATAGAAGGTGTATATCCTATTATTAAGGGGGGAATATTAGAATGTTAGTATCCCAATATTGATTCTCCTTCAAAATTTTCTAAATAGAGAAAGAGTAGTAGAGTTGGAAGAAGAGTTTGATCATCACTTGGAAGGTCTTAAAGAAGCCAAGAAGTTGAGGATACTTAGAGGTAAAACTCTAAACTAATTAGTTTATTAGTAGCTCAATCACAATATTTAGATACACCTTTTACACATTTTCAAAACCTCTCTTCCCACCTCATTTCATCACACACCACATATATATATTGTGATTGAGCTCAGTGGCGGATCTAGGAATCTCGACTAGGGGGGGCTGTGTGTAAGAGCTTAGAGTCACATGGGGGTTTGGGGGCAGCGCCCCGAAGGCAAATTTTTTTGGGTCTATTTGTAGTTAGGCCAATATATTACATATAATAAGATTTTTTTTTTCAATTTTTGGGAGAATGAAGTATAATTGGGCCAACATATTACATATAAAATACTTTATTTTAGCCTAACTAATATTTTTTGGGGGGCTATATAATAAGTTTACTTATTTGGGGGGGGGGGGGGGGGGGGGCAAAGCTTAATAAATTTGAAAATTTACCTAAAACACATGTATAAAAGTGTAATTTCCCAAATGCTAGGGGTGGCCACTGCCCTTGCCCCCCCTTGCATCCGCCGCTGATTGAGCTTTCATCTCATTAGTTTGGATCAAAATGGTTTAGTGTTTAAAGCTTGAATAAATCTTGAAATAAAACCTTGGTCCCTTTATTTTGATTATGTTTATTTCTAAGGTTCATGAGACTTTCAATGCCTTACTTGAACCTTTGTGTTTAGAATCTCTCAATATTCCTATGAACTTATGATTCATAAAGGGATTAAGGTTGATCTTAGTATGTTGAGTCAATGAGTCTAAACTTCATCCATAGTTTGAGCTTATTATTTCAAGGTTTTGTGAAGTTCCTTATACTTAAACCTATAAGTTCAAGTGTCATTAATCTCCAATGACCTTCAAATGGTAGGAGAAGTAGCTTAGTTTAAGTCCATCTCTATGGCTTGGGCTAATCCTTTTCTTAGGTTTCGTGAAGCTCTTCATACTTCATTAAAATCTACATGTGTGTATCTTTAGCCTCCAATGACCATCAAGTGGTAGGAGTAACAATATGAATCCAAGTTTTTGTCCATAAGTTTGAGTTCATTGTTTTGGGGATTTTGTGAAAGTCATTTCATATTTCATCAAAATCTACAAACATGTATGTCTTTAGTCTCCAATGACCATCAAATGGTAGGATAAGTAATTTGGATTAAGCCCAACTTCATGGTTTAGTAGTTGGAATTAACCAACTAAGTTGAACTTGAACAAATGGTGCAGTGAATTCAATGACCACCTTTGATCAAGGATTTTTAGTTCAATATCATACCGTTGGAATTGAATGAAACCAACGGGAAAGTGTTTATAACTCAAAGTTCCACCACTGTAATTTTTGTTTTCAGGAAGTTTCATGTTTAGGGTAGTTTGGTCAATGGTTGTGAGGAACAACTATAATCTGTCCAGAGTTTCCGAATAGAAATACTCTTTTGAAATAAGCATATCAGAACCTTAATCAAGTGTTTTTGGCCCAAAATAAATTTTTCTAGATAGTTAAATGTGTTAGGAAGCTACCCTAAAAAGACCAAAGCATTTCTGCTTTTTTACTATTTTTAGCAAATCAAACAAAAACTCTGGACAGAGAGTTGTAAGTTTCTGAGTGATGTCTAGTGCTCGTCTAATTCCCGGAGATCTAATCGTCGAAACTTTGATTTTCTTTTTGGGATGGAAACTAGACACACAGAGTCATCTTGTGTCCAAAAATCATCAAGATCAAACCACATGAAGCATGCTTTTTATTTCTTTAAAGTTCTGATCTGCTCTCAGCAATTTTCAGAATTCTGCCATGATTTTGACATATCTTGCAAACAATGGTCTGAATGATCTTTCCATCACCTAAGGCTTAAACTATGTGTTAATAGTGATTAGTTAAGCTTAAAACCAGAGGGTAAATGATCCAAATCAATGAAATGTTCATAGCTTTATTTCATTCATACTCATGTGTTCATGTGCATTCATTTATGTAGATTGATACTTGTAAATAGAATTCACCTTGTGTTAGAGTTAGTTACTTAGGAGTTCAATGATGTGTTTTGTTTGAAGTATGTCGACTAACCCTTTGTTTTGTATCGCATTTGAGGTACAATTTCTCAACTCCTTCTCTGGTTAATTTCATTCCTTGATTTTAATTGATTTTCGACTTCATGTGCGACACCTTAGACTAGGTTTTGCCTTATGTGTATATGTGGTATAGAGACCATTTCTTAGGATTTCTTTGTATGCATTGCACGTTTCCCATTTCGCGGCTGGATCCCGGGTAAGTTCTCTAGTTCCCTACTTGCACATCATTTTGCTTGCTACTTGAATTATGTGGTTTATGAATGATATTTTACCGTTAGCAATTTTGCACCCTTTTGACATACTTGTGATATGTATACTTATATCTATGTATTAGTTGAGGGCATGCTTAGATTATTAATTCGATTGAAAAGGATGTTGAGTAGAGGCCTATCACGAGATAGGATGAGAGGGGGTGTTTTAGTCCGTCGGGCTCCTTCCCCTCTCATTTCATAATCCCCGGACCTAAATAATCTTTGGTTTCGCAAAAGATCGGTTTGCTTTTAAAAAATGGTTTCTTAATTTTCTTTAAAGAAAAATTAAGTGGCGACTCTTTGAATTTGAATTTGAATTTGAAAATTGTTTTAAAATTAAAAGTGGGCCCTAATGCCAGTATCCACACCCTATCTTTTCTTTTTAGAGGGTTATAAATACACAATGTATTTGTCGAATTTCATTTGAATAGCGTATTAACTTGTTATAGTCTCATTATTCTTGTTTTGGTTGATAGTCAAGTTAAAATATTTGTTACCATGTTAAATAATCTTCCGTTGTAAAAGTTGAAGAACCATATCACCCTAGGACATGATTTTAGGCTCTCTTTGTTTGCCACTGACTGAAAAATGATCAAATTTCCTTAGTTCGCCCCTTTGAGCTGTTAAAATGCTATTTTTCTTTAATCACCATTATCCTTTTTTTGTTCCAACTTGGCCAACTTGGAGTTTACCACTGAAAGATTGATCAAGTTTTAGTGGTGATAAGGCGGTGTGTCGATTGAGAAGAAGAATAAAACAATATCATGTTTGGGGTGGTTGCGTTGATATTCAGTGAATATTCTTTTCAAAAGCAACGAGAAGGAAAAGGAAAAAGGTAGAAAAAAAAAAAAGAAGAGAAGAAAGAAAAGAAGAGGAAAGAAATTAAAGAAAAATATGAAAAGAAGAGAATGAAAAGATGAAAGCTGGTAGAAGAGATGATGAAAGAAATCGAATATGCCTTACAGCGCTATTCTAAAACTACCTGATAAATCCGTTCTATCCTTTTTCATTGTCCTAGCCACATTACAACCTTTGAAAAGTCATAATTGATCCTAGAAAACATGGTTTGAATATGTAAATGATGGAAGGGGGATTAAAACATGGTAACGAGTAATTTTTCTAGACTATGGGCGTCATATCCATGAGACTACTGTTCTTTCATGTCATGCGTCTTTTTCAAGTCATATGTGAGCGTTTCTCATTTTGAAAACATATTTTGCTTTGCTCACATATACCTGAGAAATTACACCTGTTTCTGAGTGTTTCATTTGAGAGTGTAATTAACATTGTAAGATTCGTAGTCCAAGCATAGTTGGATGGTTTTTCGAGTTATATTCCAAGTTCATGACATGCGTGTGCTCATTTGACTACCACATTACACATGTGCAATTTTATGAGAAATTCTATTGATTTATATGATGCAAGTGCTTGGGATTGTTTTTTATGATGTAGTTGGACGTTTGATTCCGTTTCCTCTTGTTCGTTATTCTATTTCAAATCACTATTTTATAATAAGGAGTATTGAATGTTTTTGTTTTGTTAATAAAACATTTTAAATAGATAATGAAAAAAAGATGGTTGTGGATGACTTATTGATGAGAACCCTCACGAGACTTCACTCGTCTGACTAGGGACACCTAAAGGTTTAAAAAGCTTGTTGCATAAGCTAAGTGCAATCGCGATCCATGCGAAAATGGAGTAGATTTTTATTCGTAGTTTTATTTTTCTGTTATTTTTGCTTGAGGACTAGCAAAATGTAGGTTTGGGGGTGTGATCGACAGGTCCTAATTACACGCCTTAATTCATATTTGTTAGTACTTTTTATCCCGTTTTGTGTATTTTTACTTTGTTTTCTGTTTTCTATCAGGTTTTGGAAGAAAACAGTAGCTCTAGGCTAAATGGGGTACAAAAATAGACTAAAAGAAGCAGAAAAAGCCAACTCGAGCTAGCCCATTGCTCGTGCGGCCCGCTCGCTTGACCTCCCAAAATCCGCTCGTGTGGCCAGCTGCGCAATCCGTAAAAAACCAAAAATGCATATTTCTGTGTACTGAAGACCCTTACGTGAACGAAACTGCCTAATTACGTCCAGAAAGTAAAATACAATAGTTTTAGTGCGATTAGGTTTAGGAAAGCTTCCAAGCTTGCTCTAAATCTATATATACTCTATTGTAAATCAATTTTGGGGTTGGACATTAATATACACAGCATTATACATCAATATACAACTGAAACTTCAGCCACTGAAGAGAGGAAAACAAGGAGTAGAAGAAGAAGACCAAGGATTCCCATGACCTCCTCCATCAACCTCTTGCCGTTCATCGCTTCCATGGCCAACCAAACCTAGATCTAGGGTTTCAATGAAATCCTAGCCAAGTAATAGGGACTTATTTATGTTTTTCTTATAGTTTTATTATGTATGGATCATGATTACATGTTCAGAGGATTTTTAAATAATAAAATCGTAATTCTATTGATTAAATCATTGCTTTCAAAGTTTATTCTTGTCTTGGATCTATTTTGAATGTGGTGTGCTCAATGATCTAAATTTGTTGTGCTTTTATGGATTATTTACATGTAATAGTGCTTAACTGAATTGTGATATCAAGTAGCCGAATAGTTCATGCCTAGGAAAGACGGATTGTACCGCAACCCAAGACCCAAGAAATCAACTGAGGATGCTCCAATCACCATCTTTTTTTTGGATAACATGATGCCATATTTGCGAACCAATGAATGGAATTTATGCAGGAGTTGGGAATGAGAATCTGGGTTTGGGGAAAAGAGAAGTATGTCATCAATATAGATTAGGGAAGAGGGCAGTCTGTAATAATGTAAAATAGTCAAGCTTATCTGTACTTTTACATTCACGTGTTGTAACAGTGTGTAATAGTATTGTAGCAGTGTGAAATAGTTTAGTGTGAGACAATCCATGCCAACCGAAGATGAATTATGTTGGTGCTTGAATCATAGTTATCTTCTTGATGGAGGAGTTGGGCTTGTAGCTACAATTCCTCATTATAATCCAATGTAATAAGCTAATTGAATGCATAAATGCCCTTATTATGAAGCTAGTGGTGGATTTGCAATCTTAGGTTCACTTTAAATATCGTTTAAAATAATTTTTAATTGCTATCATAATTTAGATTTATTTTTTTATCATTCTTAGTTTAAATCAAAATTAAAATCAAATTACCATTTTCTTAATTAACTAGATTTAGGTTTTAAAATTGAAGTGCTTTAGTAATTCAATCTCTGTGGGTTCCACCTTTACTTCCATAAGACAAATCTTTTAAAGTAAAGCATATTTTTTATATCTTGATTCTGACAAGATCAAACATAAATTATTAAGATAGAATCTACAATCTGATAAAGAGTAAACATTCCCTTGAGAATGTCAACAAGTTGATTACTGATAACTGTAGTCTTATGGATAAGTAGTTATGAACATGTGTTGGAAATCATGAGAGGTGAATGAGACTCAAGGAATGGAAGATGTAATCATTATTCAGGTTGACAGTGTCAATAATCTGACTACCTGAATATCTTTATGAATGCTAACGGTCGAGGAACATTAGTACACCATACAAGTGTAGTTGTCGCTTCGGATATGTTCTTTTGCATTGGAGTGCAATTATCGTTATATAGTGAAGTTAACATTAACTGATCAGTTGGTTAACGTTGATCAAAGAGTTTGTCCATAGGGATTAACAACTAGTTTAAGCCAACAATAAAGAACCTAGGAGGTCCCACTCTTAGCTCCGCAAGAATACTTGAAAGGTAGGAAGAGGAATTCGATTGATCGAAATAATTTCAATCGATTGAAGTTTGGATCTTTCGATCGATTGATCAAATATTCGATTGATTGAAAATGTTTCGACCCTTAGGTCAGTTGAAAACCTATAAATAGGAGAGCTGCGTCCAGAATAAGTTTGAACGTCATTTTACTGCCCCAGTTGTCTAGAAATCAGTTTAGGGTTTTTCAAGCCTCCTATAAGAAGAAGACAAAATCAGAATTGGGTTTAAGACCAAAAGGTGATGCTCTTGTCCCCTCTTCCCTACGTATCTATAGAATTGATAAGTAATATATCCAAGGCAACCAATAAAGTTTTTGAAGCTATTTTTCCACTGTGCATGTTTTTAAGTTTTTTGTAAACTAAATCCTATTCATTAGTCCAAATCACAGGGTATTAGTGACACATTTGAGAGTAAAGGGTATCATGATGAACGTAGCCTTAAATACAACCGTGTAAGTGTAGTTTTTCCAAAAAGAAAACATAAATTATCAAGTGTTCCACTACATAAATTTGGGTGTTCGGTTTTGTACCTAATTAATAATTATGAGTAATGCTATGCTTTCCAAATTTTGTATCTCAAAAAACTCTATTGAAATTCAAGTGAGCCAATTACCACATGTGATTATTATTTTTTTTTTGGATAAAAATAGCACATCGATTGGAAGCCACATTTGGAATATAAAATTTTGAGGAATATAGCATTACTCAGTTATTATCTCTAGAATGCAAAGTAAGTACAATAATGTTAGACCCACACAAAAGTCCACACTCAACACATCCTAGCCCTTGATTCTGACACAGGAGCACAAAAATCAAGGTCTAGCATTGTTGGGTGTGGAGTTTTTGTGCAAGTCTAGCATTACTCAAGTAAGTATACTCATTTGGCACCCAAAAAATCATGTATGTAACAATTATTATTATTTTGGGTAAATATCACATACCTTCCATGAGGTTTGGCCTTAACACACATACATCCCCTCACGTTTCAGGAATCTCACTTACCTCCCTTATCTATGAATTTTAGTGTTAGATTCTTTTAAATTTTCTAACGATTTGTTAAAAGAAAAGGGGAAACTGATATTAAAATTTAAAAATAAGGGAAAGTGAGATTCCTGAACCTGAGGGGAGATAAGTGTATTAAGGGCAAACCTCAGGAAAGACAGGTGATATTTACCCTATCATTATTTTTAATAAGATTTAGAAAAAAAAAACCCAAACACGACAAATATTTTACCCGAAGCGTCAAAATGGGGCGAATATCTCCCTAACCCATCACTGTTTTAACTTATTTCCCAAACCCATCACTTTCTTAGAAGTCGCTACTTCAACTAGCGACTTCAGACCAAAACATTCCAACTTGAAATCGCTACTTCAAGTAACGACTTTAACCATTGGAGAAATCGCTACTTCGCTACTTCAAGTAGCGATTTCATTAAAGTTGAAATCACTACTTTAAGTAGTGATTTCAGTAAAGTAGAAATCACTACTTAGTGATTTCGGTTACATTAAACCCTTGCATCATCTTCTTCTTCCTTCACTCTATACTAGATTTGCTCTCTCTCTCTCTCTCACACAAAGCTCAGACATCCTCTTTCTCTCTCTCTCTCTCTCTCTCTCTCTCTGCGATCTCAGGTTGGTGCCTTCTTCTTCTTCTTCTTCTTCTTCTCTCTCTCTCTCTCTCTATATATATATATATATATATTACACTGTACACACGCACACACCTGTACACAGAACAATGTATATACTTATGCACACATAATGTATATATATACACAGACACATACACACACAGATACACACAATGTACATACACACAGACACATACACACACAATACACACAGACACAATGTATATACACACACAGATACATAATACACACACACACGATACACACACATACACACATACAGAGAAATTAGGGAGAAATTAGAAGAAAAGTAAGCCTAAAAATGATAAGTTTCATATAAATTAGGAATAAATTAGGCTTAAAAATGATAAATTTCATAAAAATTAGGAATAAACTAGAAGAAAATAGGCCTAAAAATGATAATTTTGAGGCCTAAAAATTTGAGGCCTAAAGCAGCCGCTTGGCTCGATTGTGCCAAGGGCCGGCCTTGGACACATACACACATACACACACATACACACTCACACACTGTAATACTCCCCCAATTTTGAAATGCCATGCTCCCCTAATTTTGAAATACTATGCTCCCCTAAATTTTGAAATGTTATGAAATTAATGAATCAAACAAAATATGACGACCACTAATTTTAAAACTTTATATGAACAAAAACTTGAAAGGGTACCCAATCATGGGACACATCAATGACACAATGGACCATTGATTACTTACACTTGAATTTGCAAATGTGAAGGTATTAAAATGGCGAGTGTTGTGACTATAATGCTGTATTGGGGGAGGAAGGGGTGGGGGGAGACATGTGCATTGGAGCGGATGGTCTATACCACGATAGTAACTGTTGAAGTTTCATTTACCTGAGAACGGACGCTCAATACACTGAACCTGTTAGAAATGTCCGCAAGAAAATGGGGGTTCATCAGAAAAGCGTTCGTTTGAAGTTCACTTTTAGGTTTCCGTCGATTCTTGGATATCAAGTTTCCAAGTTTATACCATCTGAAGTAAATGATGACGAAAGTCTGCAAGTAGTACTAGAAACAGCATCTACCAATACAGCTATAAACTCTATGGATCTATATGTCGAGACAGAGAATCTTCCCGAGGCCCATCAAACATTAGGTGACTGGATTGGGTCGTACACTTCTCTGTTGACACAAGTAGGTGAAAGCTCAAACCCGTTTGTACAAGGGTTATTGCTTTCCACGTCTACACAACATGTGGATTGCTCAAATCCATTACAAAACAGTCAGCCTAAATACAGGAGTCTGATGCAAGACATTGTTTCAGAACGGGCAATTCATGTGCAGTTGGATTCAGATGATTACGGATATGATGATGATTGGGCACACAGAGGGATGGACACCAACTTGACTCCAAAAAATTCGAATAAAGAATATATGCATGCAGAAGAGTATACTGGGGAGGATGAGGAAGACAATGTTATCAAAGATATCGAGCCGACTGCCCAAATAAATCCTGAAAATGCTTTGTATGAGCCTCGTTCATCAACTTTTAGCACACCATTCATACCAAGTCTAGTCAGGAACTTCTAGCAAGCTTTCATCTGTAAAACGAACACCTCTCATCGTTAACAACTCTTGAAGTAGTTCATGTTCCTTCTGCCATTTCCAAACCTGAGTCGCAATGGCATTAGTTGGAAGATCACATCCAGGGATTGTCTAGCAAGCTTTGCATTATTGTTGAAATTGCTAATCTTTCATATATTGTGTTCATAGATGATTTTGTAACCGTACAATGCTGAGCTAGTCGCTTCGTTACCTCAGTACAGTCAGGTTGGGCAGGCACATGGATGGCCAGATGTCCGTTGATCATGTACGTCGTGGTTGAATGTCATCATCCCAACAGAGTGATGAGACAGTTTGACATGAGGCAGGTAATCCTAGAGCCGTGTAACACTATGATGACATTACATCGCATTAATCAATGTGGTCATGTGAATACCGACTGGAGTCACTTTCATAGGGAGAATGTTGAGCTATGGGAGCATCGACTGCATCATGTTGTTGTAGGTATTCCAGATGCAGCTCAAATGCTTGCTCAAACCCATATATGAGATGGTATAGCCGCATTACCCGTAGACTTATTGGACCAGCTAGAGATCCATCGACAGTTGGCTTCCAGCCAGTCCGTACGATTTGTAGCGTTCTGGTGAGATGTTTTCCTTATCGTACAATAAATAAAATTTCCATTCTGTACATGCCATAAAATAACTTCACTTAATTCAACTTTCCAGTTTTTTTCAGGAGGATGGTGTGACTCGTGTGTATGAGGTTGCATGATCGGTGTTGGCTAGATTAGCAGCAGGCAGCCCTCATTCCGTCTCTCCAAAGGTGCTGGAGGCATTAGTGGAGATACGTACTATTAGTGAGCATTCATTACAGGCTGTTCATGAGAACCGACATTTAGACGGGGTTATTTCATCTTTCACAGTATTCGTGCCCCGCGTCTCAGAGCCTCAGCCTCAGCCTCAGACGTGTCCTCATTCTCAGCCTTAGTGTCTGGAGCAGACATACCCATCTACACACTCTGAGTCTGAGCCATATACACCACATGATCAGCGTCCTACTGTGTATACATATGATGATATGACAAACTTTTATAGGCCTTTCACTCCAGGGGGCTCTGAGTTCCGTATATCTCCGACCAGTGACTTTTCTATCCCACAGTACACATATACGGGTGTACCGTCGTCATCGTCGATCCCACCACTACATGATTCTATATCACCACCTCCAACTTCACAGTTCGTGGCGATGGTGGAGAGTTTGACGCAGGTAGAGGCGGAGGAGATGCAGGTCGAGGCGAGAGAGACGACTGGACATGATACCCCTATGGCAGAGACACATGATGAGGGTTTGACACAGGCCGAGTCTCAGCGACGACCTCCGGTACGTATAGTTTATGCTAGGGGTAGAGGACGTCATTGTCGAAGAGGGGTATTGCAGGTCATCCAGCCGCATGAGGAGGTTCCACTAGTGGAGGATCCAATACAGGAAAATGGTAGGCCTAAGAGAACGAAGAATGTTACGTGGTGTGGGACACATTTTAGACAAAGATAGTCCATAGGTTCCACAACAATATTTTGTTTTTGATATATTATAAACAAATAATTGCACATTTGTATATATATATAATTTTTTTATTGTGTACATCTATATCTCTCCCACTATCTCTCTCTATTTCTCTCCCCTCACTCTCCCACTATCTCTGTTCCCATCACTCTCTCTCTATCTCTCTCCCCCTCACTCTTTCTCTATCTCTCCCACTATCTCTCTCCTGCTATCTCTCTCCTGCTATCTCTCTTCCCTTCACCCTCTTTCTATCTCTCCCACCTATCTCTCTATCTCTCTCCCACCTATCTCTCTATCTCTCTCGCTTTTTACAAATACACATCTTAGTAGATTGATTATGTTGATATTGTTAGATTATTATGCTTGGTGGTTGAATTCTAAAAATAAAAATATGTTGGTTGGTTATGTGTATTGCAGGGGGCTGCTGCTAAAATGGACTGCTGGGAATTTTAGATGCTGATAAAGTTGTTATTTCAAGTAACGATTTTTAGTTTGACTAAAGTCCCTATTTGAAGTACAGACTTCTAGTATTTACTAAAGTCGTTACTTGAAGTAACGATTTTCGAGTTGGAATGTTTTGGTCTGAAGTCGCTAGTTGAAGTAACAAACTTTTGAAAAAGTGATGTGTTTAAAAAATAAGTTAAAATAGGGATAGGTTAAGGAGATATTCGCCCCCATATCGAGACTTCGGGTAAAAAATTCCAAACACGACACTATTGAGAACATTCATCCGAAGCGAGGTATTTGGTTGTGTCGGTTTCCTCCTCTGCAAGAAAGTGTCGTAGATGTACTTATATTTAGAGATAGCTAGGGAGAGGAGGAACAAAGGGCAATCCCTGGCAGAAAAAGAAGAAGAAGAAAGAAGAAAGAGGAAAAGTGTAATTTCATAAGCAATTGGATCATAACAAAGAACAGAAGGGAAATTGAAAAGAAATGGCAAGTGAGGATGATTTGAGGCAGAGATTGCAAGGATTACAGAAAGAGCTTGGAAAGAAACAAATGTTCGAGGAGGCATTATCTTCCATCAGATCTCTGCTCCGAGAAACCTATCCCTCTGCTTCCCCCTCACTCCGGAAATTGGTCAGTTTTGTCAATTCGCCTTTTTATTTATTTATTTTTTTTTTTGGCTTCAAATTGGGCATGTATGAATTAATTCCCCCTGATTTTATTTATGGTTCCCTTTCTTCCCTAGTAACTTGCTTTGTTTTTCTGCTTATAGTTAGTTATTTCTTTAACTTGCGTGTGCTTTATATATATATATATATATATTTTTGTGGCATTTTCAGTAGTACCACCGTTTCCTTCTCGCTTGCTGGATCGTACGCTTAATAAGTTAATTTCATGTTTTTTGATCGCCGGCTGCCCCATTAAACCTGCCCTTAAATCATAGTCAGTGACGGATGCAACCCTAGGGACAAAAGACAAAAAAACTGCATAAACTAAGGAGGTGAGCTTATTAATTTTTAAAGAATCGCCGTGGACGAGTGCATATATATCAACAACCATTTATATATATGAATAATAGTGGGGGGAGGTGTACACAAGCAGATTTTTCCAAACTAGAAAAGGTAGCTAGATGCTACTGACTAGGTAATCTGAACAACCGCCACCTATACTTACCTCACATATATATTCTAGTAATTGCCCGTGCCTGTGGGCACGGCGTAAAAAAAGAAAAGAAAAGAAAGGGTAAATGTAACTACATCACAAATCGAATAAAGAACAATACGGAAACAGTGCATTGCCTTGTAAGCCTTTATACATGATCAACTTCCTTGTACACCCCTCTACTTCAATTGAGATTCTTCATCCACAATAAAACAAAATTTCTCCTCAAGTACCAAACTGAACTTTAGGACAACTAATATAATCTAACCTTTTCACTCAATCTCTTGATACAATTCAATTTCAAAGCCTGATAGCTACCTGTCAAACTGTGCAAGATAAAACTTGGGCGAAGGAAAACTCCAATCCTTCACGATGCACCTCTAACTTCTGAGGTTAAACAGTCTGGAGCTTCTCATCCTTTAAGTGAAAAACAATATTTTATTTACATTCATAGCAGGAAAGCAGTCATTACAGTCACCAATTAGAAAAAAATAAAATAACACAGACTGAAAATCAGGGTTAATATTTGCTTCGTCCTTTTAATAGCAAGCCTCGCCTTATGTCCAATTTCTTTTAAGGAAACTCCTACAATTCGTTTCCTTCCTCCTCGTCCCTCTGCTGTCTTTCCTACCCTTCTTCTTCCGTTACCAAACACACTGTAAATCTCACTTATTATTTGCCTAAACATGGGACTTAAAGGGCAGGAACAGGTGATCACATACAATCCAAATAATTCCCAAGTAATAAAATTCTTGTGTAAACAGTAAAATACAGTTGCTATGATAATTGGCCAAGTTCAGGAGCTAATGTTCCAGATAGGTTCTTATTTAGCAATCGGTTGCATTTTTTAGACAAAAATGAAAAACATAAGTCATAAGTAGCTACCACACAAGGCTAAAGCACAAATGAATAATAGCTGGTGTATGATTTTATTCTTTCCACTAAACATGAGAGGAGACCAAAAATGTGAATAGTGAGACGTAAAATAACAGAGTAAACTGATTAAAAAAAATATAATAACAGAACAAATGCAAACCAAATTGTCAAAATTTACCTCCATCATATTGATAGAGTACTTCAAACTTCAAAGTGCAAAAGACCATGTATGAAATTAATTTATTAGGATTTTACTTTGCTGAATGTACGTATCTATGCCAAAGATTTGTGGTCAGCAATCAAAGCCAAGCCAAGCCAAAACAACTAATATACGAAAGGGCTGTTTTTTTGTTTCATTTTTTTTCCTTAAAAATAACAGAAATCAACACCATCATAGCTTCAATGATTTCAACTAAAATAATCCAATGAATGAATTCACTGTATATACAGAAAATCATTATCACTGTTACCCAATCAAAAAATTTACTTTCTTTTAATTGAGATATTCCAAAAATGAGAGTGAACCAATTACCACACAGCGTTGACTTAACACTGTGCAACTGCTTGCTTAGCTCTTTTAATTATTCACTAAAAAAGGCAATGGTCTATTTTCATGGAAAATTTATACCAAAGGAAGTGATACCTGTAGACGATTTGAGAATGAATTCACTATAAATGAATAATCTTCTTACAAAAGCAATGAATCCACTGTAAATAAATACTCCAGCAAAAGCATTTGGATAATTTTGATGACTTTTTAAAGGACCCAAGTTTTTGAAAACATATTCAACTCTTTAAAATAATTTCAAATACTTTCTGTCTCTTTACCTTTCTTTTTTTGGCTTCTCTGTTTTGATCTCTCTTCGAATGACAACTCCTTTTCAATCACTTTCTATTATCTTCGAATTAGTACGAAACCTGCGAAAACAAAAGAAATGAAATTCACTAACTATTCTATGAGAGAATGGATTTCAAACCAACTAATTGAATAGAAGTCTTTTTATACGCCCGCCAACCTACCAACTGACTCTCTGATCTTGATCATTCGCCTATATGTTTGTTGTGTGGCCTTATCCAACGGCAAGTAATGTACCTTTTTTTTTGGTTAACTTTGATCATCATTTTTGCATATCGTTTGAATTGAAACCTATTTCTGAAGCATCAACACATTTGAGAACATAATAAATTCATCAATTAATTAAAAAAATAAATAAGAGGCAGATTTAGTGTTAAATTGGTTGCTCAATATGCTCTTACAATTTCACAAAAACAAAAAGCAACATATTATACCCAAATCAGAAAACAATTAAGATGTATCAATTCAAAATCAGAAGTTCAAAGACACATGTTCTGGTAAAATGATGTATGAATTCAAAATCAGTTGGTTGGGTAATAATGAGTCCATATCTAAACTTTCTCTTTCAAGAATTCCACGATTTACAAATAAGATAGTAACAATAATTATATAAAGTAAAATAAAATAAAATAAAAAGAAGGAACACTTAATCAATCGGAGGCGGGTACTCAAAAACTTTCTGGAATTGCAAATGCAGAGATTGTGTTTGGATTTCTTTTTCATACTTTTTTCAGCAACCAAACATTGTCCTCTAGGGTTTTGAGCAAAACATACCAAAGGGTTATTACCGAGAAAGAGAGATTACTACCGAGGCGGTGTCGATCTTAGTCATCATGTGGCTCACCTCCTCCGTCGATGTGTCCGATCTAATAAAGCATAACCAAATCAGAAAGTCAGGGGAAGAGAAGTTAGGGTTCCTTCCAAACCAAATGCAAAATTGAGGCAGTTAGGCTTGGAGAGAGAGAGAGAGAGAGAGAGAGAAAGAGAGTACCTAAAAACGAAATGCAACATAACTATGGCACAAAATCTAAAAAAGGAAGAAGAGAAGAAGAAGTTAGGGTTCCTTGCAAACCAAATGCAAAATTGGGGTATTTAGGGTTGTAGAGAGAGAGAGAGAGAGAGAGTGTATCTAAAAAGGACTGCAACAAGACTATGGCACAAAATCTAAAAAGGAAGAAGAAGAACCATTGGAGAGAGAGAGAGCGAGAGAGAGAGAGAGAGAGAGAGAGAGAGATTACCTAAGTTAGGGGCTCTGTAAATGGCAATTAGTCTCCAACCACGGGACTGAGAGTGGGACAGACGGAGAGGCGAGAGAGTGAGTACCGAGAGAGAGAGAGAGAGAGAGAGAGAGAGAGAGAGAGAGAGAGAGAGGGCGTGTCAGTGCACCCACCCACCCAAAGACACATATGAACTGTTTGAAAATGTATCAGCTTTAGAGAAGTTGCTATTTATTTAAACATGAACTTTTAGTTGCAAATTTTTATTTGCATCAAGAACGTGCTTCTTTCTTCTACTACGATAACTTCCTCTAGTTTCCTGTAATTTGTTTCTCCGATCTGGTTTATATTGCTAAATGTTGATTAATCAATTCATCAGCTTCCCTTTCTTTCAGGAATAATGTTGTGGTTCCAAAATATTCATCCCAAAGTTGGTTCCCAACACATAGTGCAGACCACATTCAATGGTGGTGGGATCACTTGATTTTCATTGGAAGTTTTTGGTGGTTTCACTATCATAATATAACTTGTGTTGGGAACCAAATTTGGGGGCCATAGAGTTACTCTTCTTTCTAATGGTTCACTATGATTAAAGTAGATCAGCAGTTATAGGTTTTCGATTCTTACATAACATTTACCTCTTTTGTTGCAGTAAAAGTACATTTAATTGTGCTAAGTTTTGCTACACTGCACCCAAATTCTTTTGCAGTCGGTAGTCACCCGATGTCCAGCGCCATTAATTTTCAACGAAGCTTGATTTCCTTGTCCAAAGATTTAATCCTAGATATTTCTACATTTAATCATAAAGAAACAAAAGAAAATACAATTCTCTCATAAATTTGACAACCCAAATATCAGAAGTCTCAGATTTTTTAAATTTTTAATTTTTTGTATTATTTGCTACTTTTTTTTTTTGATAAAGAACTTATTAAGGCTTAGTTTGGTTCATGGATTTCGTGAGGGAAAATAGAGGGGAAAGGAATACAAGAGGGAAAACTTGTTACTTTTACCTTACGGATGAGACTACTTTTCCATCTTGTTTTTCTTTCCCCTCTCTTTTCCCTCACGAAATCCATGAACTAAACAAAACCTTACTGATGTAATTGGAATCGAGAAGCACTTTGGGTGGAAACAATTGTCCATTCGGGTTTGGGATGTTAGTAGGAATTAAATCTTTCTTTCAAGTCACCTAGGGGATGGGAGTAGGAATTAAATCTTCTTGCAAGTCTACCTAGACAAAAGACCTAGTGGATCAAGAAAGATTTAATTCCTACTCCCATCCCCACTCACTGAGAGTCTTAAAGAGCTTTTCTCTGATTACAAAGATGATAAATTGAGATTTGAACCAAAATATTGTATGTTCAACAAAAGACCTAGTGGATCAAAACACCTTGCTGTGTCTTTCATTCCTCAGGCGATTTCATTGCTGTTACAATTATCCCTAAATTCAGTTTTTTGTCTGCTAATTTTCATTTGTTAAGCCAGCTGGTACCATTACCACATACACATGACTGCAAATAACCAAATGGTGTTCCATCTTGCTACAATCTTAATGCCCCGTGATTTTGTTTATGCCGCCTTTTATTGTTCTGCTTGCAGTTATTTCTTCAGTGTGCTTGTATATACATTTTTCTTCTGTATGCTTATTGACAATGTCGTAGCTGTGGCTACTGTGTAAACTCTTACTCATCAAACAAATCATTGGCATGTTTGCAGTTCTTTGCTGTTTTATGCCGGGTTGCAACTATACTGAAGACGAGATACACTGGGGTGGGATTCTGGACAGCAGGGCTTGGGCTTTTCATTGAGGCTGAACGCCTGGTGACTGAGTCTGCTGAAAGGGTACATTTGAAGAGCTGCATTGCTCAAGCTCAGGAGCATTTGCAAGAAATAGAGAATCAATCTGACGTTTCAGAATCTTCTCAAAATAGGACTAGCAGAGGTGAATAAACATTCCTTTGCACCTCTCTACTGTTTTTCACTACATTTGCCCTCACTCTACTATATTCGCTTCCAATCCTTTCCATGGTCAGAAACTAAAGAGTTTATTTTCCTTTCTTTTTTTCTGTTGATTTAGGATTCCTTTTTGAGGGACATCTCACTGTTGATCCTGAGCCTCCACAGCCTAATTGGCTGGTGCAGTCAAACCTCCTGACTACTGTTGCTACTCTATTCACGGCTGAATCTTCTCAAGGTCATAATACTGTAGATAGTACCACCTCTGAAAGTGCCACCAATCTAATTCAGGAGCTGATAGACAGCCTTGATAACACTGTGCCACTGGTATTCCTTACCTTACTCTCCTTGGTTTTTTTTTCATACGAAAAATTGGAATTTCCAGTTCTGTATCAGGTTAATCCTAGACAAGAAATAGATACCAGTATAGTGGTGGTTTTTGTTATTTATTTTTTATTTTTTATATCACCTCTTAAATAGATAATATAAAGTATGTGGCAAGTTGTTGAAGGAAAACGTATCGGGCCTCTGATTTTGTGACAGAAGAAAGAATATTTACACACTAATAGGGAAACCGCAAGAAGAGAAACCAATAAGATCTGTAAAGATTTTACGTCTTTTGCGCTTCTTGCTCATTGGCATTCTATTATCTTCGAAGAAGAGAAATGGATAGTCTATTGAGGTGGATGTAGGAATTAACACATACCTCTAATCAACCTATTTTTATTTTTGTTTCAGATTCTGGAAGATGATAACGCAGCACCAAGAGCACCACCTGCCAGTAAAGAAGTGGTGGCGAAGCTTCCAGTCATTACTATTACAGAAGATATCTTGGGCAAGCTAGGGCGAGATGGAGAGTGTGCCATTTGCAAAGAGAATTTGGTTGTCAGTGACAAAATGCAAGAGTTGCCTTGCAAGCATACATTCCACCCTCCCTGCCTTAAGCCATGGCTGGTAAGATATCTTGCGTAGTAACACTGAGTTGTAAAAATGAATACTGTGTTTCCTTTGCACTTCTTATAGATCTAACAAATTTTTGTGTGTTGCAGGATGAGCACAATTCTTGTCCAATTTGTCGGCATGAACTGCTAACTGATGACCATGCCTATGAAAGTTGGAAGGAGCGGGAGAAACAGGCAGAAGAAGACAGGAAGGGGGCTGCAAATGCTGTTCGTGGGGGTGAATACATGTATGTTTAGGTGAAGATATATCTCGTAATGTATTTGTAGTCAATACTGTGTGATTATTTTTGTTTCTCATATCTTTTTAACTTTGTTCTGGTATTCAATAATGGATTATTATTTTCCTGATCTCGTTTCCCTTATCAATTGTTGAAGTCTTAACTGTCTAAGCTCAAATTCTTGTATGACTTCCGTTCTATGGATACTTATGAATCTAAGAATGGGGTTTGACCTTAGTGGATCAAATTATGCGAGTTCTGTATTTTCTTTAAAATGATTGAAGCGGAGCATATATGCGTGGAATGTGCAAACCGGGTTAACCTGGGATATCCTTTTTATTTTTTAGTTATTGTAATACTTTTATTCGTAGTACCAGGTACTAGTTGGGGATTTTGTTATTTTACTATTTAGGTATTTTTATTAAGTAGTATTATCCTTGGAGATTTCCATAGGATTGAAGTAGTACAAGTTTGAAGCAAGTCAATTCTTGTACAATACCTGCTTGTTTCTCTATATATTTCCTCCTCCTTTGATTTCGCCCCTCCCCTCCCCTCCCCTAGTTAAGATTGCCAAAGCGAATACTTCAACCTTGAGATCTATGCAGCACTGAAACACTAGCACCAGGATGTGGCCCCCACAATTCAGCTCAAAGCTTCCCAACAATGTACTGTGTATGCCGTAGAATCACTCTTATGAAGTAATTATAACACCTAGAGTTATGGACAGAGATTACACCATACCATTAACAGCATAAGCCACACATCTATATATAGAGATATACTATTCTTGGGGCCAAAGGGTTTTTCCTCAGCCCCTCCACCTCTGCGCCTTAGTGGCATTCTAAAATCACATAAAATCCTATGTGGCCATGGCCGTTCCAAAGGAGGGCAATAGGGGCAACTGTTTCGGGTCACTAAAGTTCAGAAAAATTTGAGGGCTTTTATAAAATTTTCACAATTATATTTTTACCTTGAGATTTTTAGTATTATACATTTAGGCATTCTCAAGGCCCAATTTAGTGTCATCAACTATATATATATATATATATTGATATACATGTATATAAAACTCAAAAGCAAAGACCTTAGAATTTTGAAAATTGAACTTTTAGTGTGAATTTGCACCTTTATAATTTTGAAAGATACCATACAATGTTTGAGTTTTACAAATAGACTTATATTATAAGTAGATTCCAAAAAAATTGCCAATTATGTATAAGTAAATTCTAAAAAATTACCAATTATGTATAAATAGACTCCAATTTTTTTTTAATTATGTACAAGTAAATCCTAAAAAATTGTCAATTATGTATAAGTAGACTCCAAAAAAATTGCCTCAGGGGCATTGCCCTCGATCCCCCATATAAGGACTTCTCTGTTAGTAGTTCGTCTCAGACCTCTCCAAATACTCGGAACGGGCCATGTATGTAGCCGAGGCCGAGCCTCTTCCCCTCTCTCCCTCACTTTAGTCTTTGAGAGTTACAATGCATGACATTTAATACAATAGTGCAAAAACCAATCATAGCGCTTCTATTCTCCTTCATTTTTGTGTCAGATTTGTTGTGGTCGCTATAGGGGTGTCAAACGGGGCGAATTGGCCCACCCTGTTCCGCCCCAATTCGCCATTTTGCGAGTCGCAACTCGTCCTGCCTCGTGGACGAACCCAGCTCGTGACTCAATTCATTGGGTATGGGTCCGGGTCGATTTCTATTTTTGCAACCCACAATTCGTCTCGTGACCCAGCTCGTCTAACCCACCGACTCGCCACCAACTCGCCTCGCCTTGTAACCTGCCTCGCCTCGTTGACCCACCCCGCCTCGCCTCACCAACCCGAGAATAAAACATTTTTATTTAATTATTTTCATATAAACTATTTATTAATAAACAATTTTATTAACTTTTAAATAGAAAATAAATATATTTTTTTAAAAAAATAGTTTTCAAAATTTTTTTCAACAAGCTATTTTTAAATAAAGTATTTTATTAAACTATTTTTTAGAAAAGTTTTTTATTAAAAATAAAAATAAGTTTTGCAAGCAACCCGCGGACTAACTCGTGGGCTAATTCGCCAACCAACCCACGAGTTAGCCGCCCCACCTCGCCTCGCCCCGTTGACCCACGAATTAGTGGGTTGGGGCGAGTCACCCTATATCCCTTACCGAGTCAATTCGCCCCGTCCCGTCTATTTCGCCGACCCGCCTCGTAGTTCGCCAAAATTCGCCCAACTCGTCAAGGTGGCGGGGCGGGCTGCCCCGTTTGACACCCCTAGGTCGCTAGCTTTGCTGCTGATTCGTCTTTCTGCGCTGAAGTGCACAACCTTCTGATCTCTCTCTCTCTCTCTCTCTCTCTCTCTCTCTCTCGCTCGCTCTACATATCTACCTATCTACCTATATAAGAAAAGTGCCGAGATCCTTCAAAAAAACAATGTTCATATGTCACATCAACTTTTAGTAAATTACCATAATATCCCTCTATTATACCATAATTACTCATAATGTGTACACTTACATAGGCATATATTAATTTGTATGAAGGTTATTATGTCATTTTAGACTAATAATTATATCAGGTCAACTTTTGAATTTTATTTAATATAATAATAAGGATTTAGTCAATAATATTATGTTTAATTACATTTAGGTCAACAACTTTTTAAATTTTTATCACTCACTTCTAAAAAATGTCAACAATAGTGGTTATTTAGGAATTAGTCAGTAATATTTACATTTAGGTTAACTTTTTCCCTCAAATTTAGAATTTATATATTTTATTATGTCTAATTACATTTTTGGTCAACAATGTTTGGAATATTTATCATTCGCTTCTAAAAAATGTCAACAATAGTGGGCATTTATGTCACGACCCATCCTGCTATGCGCGGAAATAGGACAAGTGGTACGTCACCAAGGCTCATCCAATTCAATTAAAGGTTATAGCAGCGGAATAAACTTAAGTAGAATCTATAAAATCAGAGTTATGAAAAGTTTTCCCATTTAAAACCACTTAAAAGAAACAATTCATTTTGAACACAGCTACTTTGGAAATTATAGAGAGCATAACAGCTTGGCAATCTAATCCAGTCGACTACTCCTCGTGTCCGGTTGACTATGGTGTCAAATTCTCAATCGACTGGTACCCGTCCGGTCCAGCAGAATGTCTTGTTTTGAAACACTTTTCAGTCGACTGGGTTGCAAACTAGTCGACTGCTTTTCTCTAAGTGGGAAGGAATTTCGTCCAAATAGTGGGTCTAGTCGACTGGGTTTTCAGACCAGTCCACTATTTTTCCTGCAGAATTCCATCTTCTTATGGTTATTCAATCTTATTCAGGGATTTACTACACATGCCAACATAATTCAAAGGGATCTTAACCGTATTACAACATGCCCAACAACATATAAGAGATTAGTAGGAGTGAGTACAAAGTTATTACAAGTGTTTCCTATTACAAAACCTAGTTCTCCTTATAGTTTATTTACAACAAGGATGAACTACAAAACTATCTATAGTGATAAGCTTAGGTGTTCCCACGGCCTTATTCATCACGCTTCTTCTTTCCTTTCTTCCTTTCATCTGCAATGGAGTAAATCTCCATTGCACAGCTATATGCTGACTGCACAGTTTCTAACATATGCATAAATGGAAAATCATGCTTCAATACCATAAATCACATCAAATAGTGTCTAGGGAGAGAATACGCATCCATCCGGTAACGGCGAGTCCAAGCCTTAAACCGCGATGTCCATCCAAGCCTACAACCGTTACATCCCAAGTGCCCTGGCAAGTCCAAGCCTTAAACCATGCACCGTAGCCATCGCCACCAAATTCTCAAACATCAAGAAGCTTACCCCGGATGAAATTGCATAAATCTCCCCTTCGACCCACATAAATACCTAACATGCTCATGTGAACAAATAGACATGCTTTTCACAGTTATTCGCATGTATAATTAATGGGCCTAATATTAACACATGAATTTTGCTTGGATCACAATTTCACCTTTGATAATCAAAACATGGGAATTTCCTATATAATATAGGTTACAAATTCATACTTTAAGTTACAGTTCTATAACTTTAAAAGAAGTATGGAAGCCCGATTCTACACCAGATCTCTGATTATATGTGATTCCTACATGTATTCACACGTTTTCTCCAAATTTTTAGAATTAGGATTTTTATAAAAAGCCAAACAAGACCTAAAAGGTATCAAAATGTAGCTCTTACCTCGAGGAGTCTGAATATGAAATTTGGTTAAAAATAAACGAATGAAAGGTCGTCGATTGGCGTCGTGAAGTCCGGAGCCCCAAATCTCCCTTATTCACTCTCTTGCCTCACTTAGATATTTTTGAGATATTGAAAATTTCTCAAGGTTCTCTATATATAGACAAAACCCTCAAAAATTGCGTTTACCTCCCCATGAGATTTCTAATCTTCCAATTATCTCCCAAAATGTCCTAAACGTCTAAGTTATCGATTCACGAGTGAAAATTTATAATCATAAAAGTTTTCATCTAAATTCCGTTTGGGTCCGTTATTATGTTCCAAAAACCATTTTCATGAAATTTCTGGATAACCTACCTTATATGCAATGTATCACTTACGTTATCACTATAAGGTTCAGAATGATCCCTATCAAGATTGAAATTATCAGGAAGCAAACTAAACAGGTATATTTCATTATTCATATATACAAAAAAATATTAAATAACATTTAAGTCATATAAATGTCTTTTACTCATGTCAATGATTTATGATTCTCCGATCACCGTGTCCTCAATTGACACCTCGCCGTTGACCCATGTCAACTTCATTAACAGTTATTAATCGATATTAATAATTCTCAAAATCTCAATTATGCATTTAAAATGAATGTACTTTTAGGGACGGGTGTGACAACTCTCCCCTCCAAAAAGGAAGTTTGTTCCCAAACTTATACCATCTCTTCAAGTAACACAGACTTCACATAAATACCTCCAATATTTGTCTCATCACAAACCACCACATCTCTACAGAGGTATCATAAGCTCACGAGGAAAATAAATCCTCAGAGCCCCCCCGTCTCAATCCGATTGAAGATTCAAACTGAATCCTAATAATACATTAAAGCATCTTGATAAGTGAGAACATCACTACTTCAATAGTCAAACCTGCCATTAAATCACATCACAATGTCAACCCATATATTCTTTCATCGTACTTATCACAAATACTTTCTGAAACTCAAAGTTTTATCTCAATCACCAAAACAATGGAAATAATTTATCTCCCATTCACGTATCTTTCTTTTCGACTAAAAGTCCTTGACAACATGTCTCAACTGATTAACAACCATACACGATTCTTCATCTCGAAGTGAACCAAAGCTGACTAATATCATACATACATGCCTCGTCGAAAAGCCAATGCTTCAACTAACTATTTCATATACTATAGATTCAATCCCTTATCTTGGTAATCGTGAAATACTTGTAGAACGATAACACGTTTCAAACATTTTTCATTCCTTATAAAATTCTAATCCTTCTTTCCTAAGAATTCCATATAAAACGGCAACATCAATTCAAATGACCATCACTCAAGTCGGTAGTGTGTCGCACTAACACTCTCTTTGCTTCTAATAATTCTTATCATTCCATTTCGGTTTAATCAACTTCGTATTATACTTCTGATCATACATGCCTCGTAAGACACTATTCAGGTTCTCAATTGAAAACTTCATATCATTTTACTTCTTTAAGACCACCCAATGCCCCAAATTAGGCCTGTAAACGGATCGGATTTGGATCCGATCCGATCCGAATCCGACACAAAATATCCGATTAAAATATCCGAATCCAAATCCGAATCCGATCATTTTGTTAGTAAATGGATTTGGTTCGGATTTGATATATCCGACCCGAAAACCCGATTAACTAATATAGCCTAATTACAGTAGATCTCATTTTCACTTAGCTATCACTTTGGAGTTTCGATTTTAGGGTTGGATCTCTTCTTCTTCTTCGCAAAACACTGAGTGAAGGCTCGATCTCTTCTTCTTCTTCTTCTTTACAAAACACAGAAGTTGATCTCTTCTTCTTCTTTGCAAAACCAATCTCACGATGGCGTTCGAAGGCTCGATCTCTTATTCGCATCTCTGATTCTCTGTCAAAGGTTGGATTTCTTCTTCGCAGCACTATTAAAAGGTTCGATCTCTTCTGCGCATCTCTGTTAAAGGTTGGATCTCACTTTTGTCTGTTCATGCTTTAATTTTACATATATCAACTTCATGTGCTTTCTGATTTTTCGCAAACCCTTTTCGTGTTTTTTTTTTCACAACCCCTTTCTGATTTTGCTTTAGGAATGCTGTTCTATGATGCAAATGCAAAATTTAAGAGAACTTTTTTTCGGAGTTTCAAAGCTTGGAACTGGAAATTTTGTGGGGGGTTTCAGAGAAAATAGAGGAAATTGAAGAAAGAATAGATGTTGCTTTGATTTAGTGAATGCGATGACCAGATTTCATATAGAGACAAAGCATAGAGTGAGTTGTGATGTGGACTAACTTCAAAGGTGTTGCATCACTTAATTGAATTTTAGCTTTTCAAGTTCTAATTTTAGCTGTTAAACATAATAGAAGTGAGCTCTAGTTTTGAAAGTTGACTTGGCTAAGCTTAAAGGAGTCTGGGTGGTCCCACAAATTTCTTTTGATTTTTATTCTTTGGTGGCTGTTCTAGGAAGCATAATGTAGTCGGACTTCTTTTGATTTGTCAAATTGAAATCAATATCTTTTTCTATGGTGGTCTTACTATCCCATGTAGAGAAGAAACTTACATTGAATTTTCTATGCCATTGCAATATATCATTAAAATACTTTTCACCCAATTTTCTTTTCCTTCCTATCTCTTTCGTGATTTCTTTCCCCTTCCCTCACAAGGTTTATGAACCGAACATAGGCTAAGTTTCTGACTCTCGGGTAAAATGAACAAGGATCCACTGAAATTGTTAGCAAGTACCACATAGAGTGAGTTGTGATGTGGACTATATGTAGTTGTTGAAAAAAGAATGTGGATTATAAGTTTCTGACTCTCTTGCTCAACTTCTTCTATTGATCTTTATTTCTTGTTTGCTAAGCTTATATGTAGTTGTTGAAATCCTTTCTCTAATCCTACTCTATCATTAATGATAGTACACTTTTCTTGCAGTACATCTTTATTTGGTGAGATGCCAATAGACCCTACCCAAGTTACCCAAAATATTGATGGTGATGATTATGAGGAGGTGGCAGAAGTGAACTCCGAGCAAACTAGAAGTTCTCCTAAGCGACGACGATTGACATCAAGGGCATGGAAGGAGTTTACAAAATACACGGGAATAGATGGGAAAGAAAAAGTCAAGTGCGGTCGTTGTGGGAAAGATTTTGTTGGAGAGAGTAGTAAAGGTACAAGTCATTTATTGAACCATTTAAAAATATGTGAAGGAAAACAACCTAATGCTACTTCTAAGGCTTCCCCCAAAACTGACTCGTTTAAGTTTGATCAAGAGAAAAGTAGAGCATATTTTGCTAGAATGATAATAAAACATAATTATCCCTTTAACATGGCTGAGCATGAATTCTTTGAGATATTTTGTAACAATCTTCAGCCAATGTTCAAGATTGTCTCTCGAAACACTATTAGGGCGGATGTCATGAATGTGTATCAAGAAGAAAAGGAGAAACTGTATTGTTTTTTGGATGGACTTTCTTCTAAGATCACATTGACAACAGATATTTGGACATCGGACCATCAAAACTTTGCGTATGCTTGTTTGACAGCTCATTACATTGATGACAATTGGGAATTAAAGAAGAAAATTCTTGCATATAAGGGTATTGATTATCCGCATGATGGGGAAAGTTTATTTAGATTCATCAGTGAATTAATCTTAGAGTGGAACATTGACAAGAAACTATTTTCAATGGTTGTTGATAATGCTACTAGTAATGATGTCATGGTAAGACTTTTGAAAAATTGGCTATGTGATAAGTCGTTGTTACCTTTGGGTGGGGATTTGTTTCATGTGCGTTGTAGTTCACATATACTTAACTTGATTGTCCATGATGGGTTGAAGAAGATTGGGGGTATTCTTGATAAAATACGAGATAGTGTGAGATATTTGAATAAATCTCCATATGGAAAACAAAAGTTTGACAATGCGGTAAATCAAGTTAAGTTGAGAAGTAAAAAGAAAGTTCCTATGGATGTCCCCAATAGGTGGAATTCTACCTTCTTAATGCTTGACTCGGCATTGTCATTGAAGGAAGCATTTTGTCGTTTGGAACAAATAGATAGGAATTATAAACACAACCCATCTGAAGAGGAGTGGAAAGTTGCAAAAGTGATAAAACATTGTTTGAAGCTATTCTATGATGCGACATGTCATTTTTGTGGTACCAATTTTCCAACATCTAATGTATTTTTCAAAGATATTTGTGACATTCAACTTGAGTTGTTACAATGGAAGACTAATGAGAATGAAATTCTTCGTTTGATAGCCGGTCCTATGATAGAGAAGTTTGAAAAATATTGGGAACATTGTAACTTGGTTCTAGCAATAGGTGTGGTCCTTGATCCAAGATTCAAGATGGATTTGGTGGAGTTTTATTATGAGCGGCTTTATGATAATGAGGCTAGTGTCTATGTCCAACGGGTCCGTAATGCGGTTGTTGATTTATTTAACGAGTACGGAGGTGAATCTCTCAATTCTAGCGAGTTCTATAACAATGTGGTGGATGAAGGGTGTTCTAGTAATAGTACTTTGCCCTCTAATTCTATTCAAGATGTTAGATTGAATGAGTTTGATAGTTGGCGTATGCGAGCTCGTAGTACTAGTCATACTTTTCAAAAACCAGAGATTGAGCAATACTTGGAGGAACCGGTCTTTCCAAGAAAAGATGATTTCAACATTTTACATTGGTGGAAAGTTAATAGTGCAAAACTTCCAATCCTATCAAGGATGGCTCGTGATATCTTAGCTGTTCCAGCGACTACCATTGCATCGGAGTCCGCTTTTAGTATAGGTGGTCGAGTGATTGATGAGAATCGTGCATCCTTACTTCCGGACATTGTAGAAGCTTTGGTAACAACTAATGATTGGATCGAATCAACAAGAAAGAAAAGTAAGCAAACTTACGATACTATGTAATTTATACTTTTTATGCTATCATGCTTGTTTGTATAATAAATTTGTTTTCTTATGATTTAGGTGTTGAAGAATCTGTTGGTAGTGGCCTTGCAAAATGAGAAGGTTGCTTTGTTGATAAAGTGTACCATTTCACATAATACTATTTTAATTTATACTTTTTATGCACTCGTGCTTGATTGTATAATAAATTTGTTTTCTTGTGATTTAGGTGTTGAAGAATTTATTGGTGGAGGCTTGCAAAATTAGAAGACTATGTATTTTGTAATGGAAGGATTTGCTCAAGGAATCCTAATGCTCATCTTTTTTTTTTTTTAAGATTTGGATCTTGTAGTTGTGATTGTATGTTTCCGTAACAATCAACATTACTTCTATTATGTTTGGTTTATGCCTTTTTTTTTTAAGATTTGGATCTTGTAGTTGTGAATCTTGTGATTGTGTGTTTGTTGGAATCCGTTAAAGTTGACATTTCTTCTATTATGTTTTTTTGCTAATACTCTTTTTATGAAGTTCTTTTTTTTTTTTAATTGTGTTTGGAATCCGTAATTGTGATTGTGTTTGGATTTCGCTTATTAATAATTAAAAAAAAAAATTATTATAAAATTTGGTGTTTGTTGATGCTTAATGGATATCCAATTAAAAAAAAAATCTTTAAAATTTGGTGTTTTGTTGATGCTTAATGGATATCCAATTAAAATATATATATATAAAAATTAAAAAAATAAAAAAAAAAAATCTTTTGGTGCTTAACGGATATCCGATTAAAAAAAATAAAAAAGATCTTTTGATGCTTAACGGATATCCAATTTAAAAAAAAATTATTAAGGGATTTTTTTTTTTTGTGCTTAACGGATATCCGTCGGATATCCAAATCCTAACAAATTCGGATTCGGATTCGGATTTTGGTTAACGGATTTTTTATCGGATCGGATTCGGATTTCCTTAACGGATTTTTTATCGGATCGGATTCGGATATCACAAATCCGATCCGAATCCGATCCGTTTACAGGCCTACCCCAAATCACTCTTGGTGAGGTCAACACATTTGTCATTTATCTCTTAGATTCTGTACTCGAACTACTGTCGATTAACATACAAGATTCCATTTTACAATTTCGAACTTTCAACAAAGTTAATACATTTCTCATTTATGTTTTAAAACAAACTACTTTGAAATCTCATACAACACTTTATCTCTTTCTCAACACAATCACCTCAATATCCATCGTAATGAATAACATGGTTAATCAAAATTGACTTAGTCAATCATTCACGTACTACAGAGTTCATCAAAATATATTCCCATGCTCAGAACATACCTCGTTCCTCTCTCAAACTTTTGATCATTCACAATCCATTTTATTCACATAGTGTATACACACCTTGAGTCAATTACTTTTTTGTCGAAGATCTCAACTGCAATGTAATCCATTCTCATCTCATACCCTACTCGTATACTATCCTTTAATCTATCAGTCCAGGTAGATCCACTACCATTTACGTAGTTATACGACTTCCTAAGTCTCTGGTGTTTCACTTGTACCTTTACACTAGCCCATACCAATCACACTCTTGTATCTTAACTCTTACTGAGTTCCTGACAACCGTTTACACTAAGCATATACTCTTCATTTAACATCTCAAAGCACTATACCCTATTCCAACATTTAATGTTTCATAACTGTGGTCGAATCTGACTCAACTCCAATTCAAACTCTCTAGTCCTTAATTTTGATATTCGAATCTCAATTCAACTGCTCCTGAATAACCTATTGCTCAAGCATTCATACTATTCCCCTAAACCATCTAAAGATAATCCGATAATTAGGTCTTCCCATAAAGTACTATAGTCTCGCTGTATTCGATAAATTCCTTATCAACTTCCAATTCACATACCTTTCGCGACAATATCCAAGGTTGCCCTATTCTCACCCCGCTTACTAATGTCAATCGATTCATAACTGTTGTCTTTCAAGTGCTTCACACTTTATGGATCTCATCAAGTTCCTGATTATTTAACACTTCAAATCATTCATAATCTCGAGTTATTCCAATACTTAAATCGAAATCGAGTTTCCCTTTCGAACAATACTCACGACAACTCCCTTAATGTTATAATATCCAACTTACTAATTTTAGGTGCACAAAACCTCACCAACTCTTTACTTTAGGAATTCAAAATTCACAATTTGCTCACGTAGAACTCATTCGTTCGACGAACATCGTTGCGTCCTAAGCGCTAAGCATACCATATCATTTCACGATACCCGACTTCCAAAGTCTACTTGATACCTAATCACAAGTATCTATTACCGCTTCTCTTATTCAAACAAAAGTTATATTTTAAAACATTTTTAAACACTTTAAAATTTTCTTAGGATGAAATCTGACATTCACCCTCCAACATCGTTGGAATCTAGGACAATTGAGATAACATTTCATTGTATCCACCATTGTACTCTAACTGCTTTATTTCTACTATCATATCTGATAATGTACTCAACGTACTACCAAGTGTCCATTCCACTCTTCCGTTCATGTTCACTTACTCATCAAAGCTTCATCTTCCCAATCTATATTTTCATCTCTCTAACTTGACTTACCCAAAATCTCTTTACTCCTCTATCCATTTCCACAACCGCTCTTGTTCAGTATCATAATACTTATCGAACTCCAACTTTCCGTTGACAACAACTCACTTCAACCACTAAACGATGTTTTAAAAGCATTAAAAGATTTTCATTCTATTTTGAAGTACGTTTAAATTCAGTTTCAAGGTTATCCGCACTACAACTCTCTGTATTAACAACTTTCTCTACGGGGTTCTCCATCAAGATCCTCTTATCTCTATGATGTCCAGGTATCAACTTGATTCCTCTGAGTTTCTTATCACGTTCAATCAATCACACTTATCTTTTACTTCTAGTCTTATATTCTTACTTCCTTTATTCTATTTTCTTTGATAAACCACCCCAAAACACTAAGTATATATTACTACTATTCATTTCCATCCATTTATCTTCCATCATGAAATTCTACAATTTCTTTTCCGACCTATGTCATCCTTCAATATCATTCATCATCCTTCAATCCTTATCATTACATTCACGAGTGTATGACCTATCCGTCTAAACAATACTCCAGGATTTCACAACTGTACCTTCAAACTATTCAAGCATACTCTATCATTTCCACTCTTCACCACTCGTCTTGGGTCAATCCTCTAATCCCAACCTTTCCACTAACACAATCGATCCGGTAGCATTCGTTGCTAATTCTCATACCACATCTAAATACACTATGGTACCACGCCTATTCGAAGCCAGGTTCAGTTGAGAGATTTCTCAATAACCACAATACTTTACAACTCGTTGAGATATTTCGCAATCCCCAATACATACCTGTAAGATAGGATGAGAGATTCCTCAACCATCCAAGCATCTCAATACCATACAATAAGTTGAAAGATTCTTCAACTACCCAACACACATTATAAGAGAAAACCATAAGATAACCCATACGATCACACCGTAGGTTAACACCGTAAGATAACACCGTACAGATAAGGTAAGAGATTCTTCACCTACCCCGTACACAAGCAATACATGCTTCTGGATTATCTTTCTATCAAAATACTCAACCGTACACCTCTATTCTCTTGCGTTGCATTGTTTAACCCATGTCTGAACCAGAACTCTTATCAATAAACCCCATTCCCAAAGCTCAGCTACAAATAATCACTTTCATTCTCTATGTGAACTATAAGGAAATCTCCTCTGACACTCACTACTCAAGCTACATTTTGCGTTAGATCCTCAAGTACACTTGTCACTATCGTTTAAAACATTCACTGGCTCGATCAAAAAATCATTTTGCATTCATTTAGAAATCCAACTATTCGTCACTACCAAGATATCATCTCTCCCTCGTGTCACCACACACGGTCTATGATTGCGCATGGTAACCTTCAACTCATCACATAGCTCTACATCCGTATGATTCCATCACTTCCTTACTACAATACATATGACAATGTATATCATGACATGCTATATAATATGCATGCAAATTATTATGCTATGCAATTCACGTGATTCATCATGTCTCGACATGCACTTATATGCCATGTCAAATATATATATATGCAACTTTGTAGGTGATCTCACACCATATCATCTCAGGACACCATCTCTAGTCCCCTAAGGTTCTATACTTAAACGTATATCGTATTACAACCTATTGCTCTGATACCAATAAATGTCACGATCTATCTCGCTACGCGTGTAAATAGGACATGTGGCACGCCACCAAGGCTCATCCAATTCAATTACAGGTTATAGCAGTGGAATTAACTTAAGTAGAATCCGTAAAATCATAGTTTTGAAAAGTTTTACCATTTAAAACCACTTAAAGAAACAATTCATTTTGAGCACAGTAAACCAGTCGATTGTATCGGAGACCCAGTCGACTACTTTGGAAATTACAGAGAGCATAACAACTCAGCAATCCAATCCAGTCGACTGCTCCTCGTGTCCGGTCGACTGTGGTGTCAAATTCCCAGTCGACTGGTACCCGTTTGGTCGAATGGACTAGATCCAGCATAATGTATTGTTTTGAAACACTTTTTAGTCGACTGGATTGCAAACCAGTCGACTGCTTTTCTAAAACTAGGAAGGAATTTTTGCCCAAATAGTTGGTCCAGTCGACTGGGTTCTCGGAACAGTCGACTGTTTATCCAATGACAACATATTCTGCAGAATTCCATCTTCCTATGGTTATTCAATCTCATTCAGGGATTAACTACACATGCCAACATAATTCAATGGGATCTAGACCGTATTACAACATTCCCAACAACATGTAAGAGATTAATAGGAGTGAGTACAAAGTTATTACAAGTGTTTCCGATTACAAAACCTAGTTCTCCTTATAGTTCATTTACAACAAGGATGAACTACAAAACTATCTACAGTGATACAAGCTCAGGTGTTCCCGCGGCCTCACTCCTCACGCTTCTTCTTTTCTTTCTTCCTTTTACTTGCAATAGAGTAAATATCCACTACTGAGCTATATGATGAGTGCACAATTTCTAACATATGTATATATGGCAATTTATGCTTTAATAACATAAATCACATTAAATAGTCTCTAGGGAGAGAATACGCATTCATCCGGTAACGATAAGTCCAATCCTCAAACTGTGATGCCTACAATTAGTCCAAGCCTACAACTGTTGCATCCCAAGTGTCCTGGCATGTCCAAGCCATAAACAATGCACCGTAGCCATCGCCACAAAATTCTCAAACATGGAGAAGCTTACCCCAGATGAAATTGTAAAAATCCCCCATTCGACCCACATAAACACCTAACATGCTCATGTAAACAAATAGACATGCTTTTCACAGTCATTCGTGTGCATAATTAACTTGCCTAATTTAACACATGAATTTTTCCAAGATCACAATTTTGCATTTGATAATCAAAACATGGGAATTTATTATATAACATAGGTTAGAAATTCATACCTTAAGCTACGATTCTATAACTTTAAGGGAAGTATAGAAGCCCGATTCTATGTCGGATCTCTGATTATATGTGATTCCTACATGTATTCACACGTTTTTTTTCCAAATTTCTAGAATTAGGATTTTTATAAAAGTTAATACAAACGAGACCTAAGAGGTATCAAAATGTAGCTCTTGGCTCGAGTAGTCCGAATATGAAATTTGGTTGAAAATAAACGAACAGAAGGTCGTCGATTGTCGCCGTGAAGTCCGAAGCCCCAAATCTCCCTTTTTCTCTCTCTTGCCTCACTTGAGATATTTTTGAGATAATGAAAATATCTCAAAATTCTCTATATATAGACAAAACCCTCGGAAATTGCGTTTATGTAATAATCCTAAAATATCTAAGTGTGTAAATAATTATTTTCAGTTAGCAATATTATATGAGTGTGCTATGTAAGACACGTGTTTGAAAATTTTAAGTGTTTGGAGGACATATAAATTAAATCATTAGTGAAACATTTTAGTTTGTGTGCTACATTTTATTAATTTATATTTGTTAAAAAGAAAGTGAAGGGTTGATAGATACCTTTTTTTTTATATAGTGTTTACAGGCCTGCGAATGTGTCAAATAATGTATCTGGTATTAAAATTAAGTACCCGAGGCATGAGTACCCTTTAGACTAGCCATTTTAGTAGTTTGGGTTACATTCTGGGCTCATATGGGTCTCTTTTGTATGTCCATAAGAAGAAAAAACATGATTATTATTATTTGTGTGAGTATTATAATATATGTATTGTGTGTGTATTATATGTATATACATAGATAATATATCATAGGGTTAGTTAAAAAAAAGAAGACAAAAAAATAGAGCAGCCACGAGAGAGAGAGAGACAGAGAGTAAACGTGAGAGAGAGAGAGAGAGAGAATAAAAGAGAAACAGAGAAGAGGTAACTCTAGCCATGGAAAAAGAGAAGAGAAGAGAATAGAATGGTTAGAATAGAAGAGGATTCATTTAGCTTTATTCCATGGAGTTCACCATCATCATCATCATCTTTCTTTTCCCAAGTCGGTGAGTAAACATTTAGATTTGTAGGGTTGATTCGTAGTTTTGATTGATTTTCGATTTGTGTTCATTCTTGTCTGAATAAATCGTATAGATGAGTGTTTATATAGATACGGATCTATAGTGATATATACATATATATATATATATATGTATCAAATGTTGGATATAAGTTATTTGGAAAATTGAAGAAAAAAATAAGACTAACAAAAATTTAGATTTGGGTGAAATTGAAGAAAACTCTCAAATCTGTTTTAGAAAATAATTTGTATTAATTCATACATTTTGTTTTTGGTAACACCGTCTGCTTAAGTCAATGTAAAATGCGATTCTGAATGTGTTTCGTCTAATGGTATTTTTCCTAATTCTGCACTGTTTGGGCAAAAATTTCATTTACAGTAGTAGTAAATGTCAACTTCGAATTTTGAATTTCGAATTATGTTTATGAAAATTGTTAGAGATGTTTCTTTGTGCTGAATTATTATGAGGAACAATTTCAACCTAGGTTAGTTTTGGGGCTGTTTAATATAAGGTTTGTTTGGAACAGTTTTAAATAGCATTTGAGTGCCGATTTTAAATGCTATAACTTATGCTATGTGAGGTATTAAATGATGATTATGAAAATACTACATTAGAGAGGTGAATAGAATTTTGGCACAAGGGCCTTATCGTGAATAATCAGATAATGATAATCCATGGAATAAATGATAAATTCCCGAAGTGGTTAATGACGTGATTAAACCCTCATGAATGGTACTTGTGTGAATAAACGTAGGTGGTAACAAAGTGAAAAAAAATGGTTTCAATTTCCTTCGTGTTTACCACTTCCCGTTGTGTTATTTTTTTGGTAGCTCGACTTGTTGAGTGTACCCATTTGCCAGTGGCTTCATGATTAAGTTGGCCTAAGCCTTATGCTCGGCTTAATTTATAGATGTCTAGGCATATTGACCGACCTTCCATTGTGTATACCTAGTTTGGTTGATACCACAACCAAACTGGCACCACAGTGGATGTTGGTAGTATGTTCGGGCATGCATGGGATATATCTGTGGGATGTACCATGGAGGGTGGCCAAGTGGTGAAGCTTGGAAATTGAATAATGAATCGTTCATAAAAAGTGAAACGACCACGAGTAGGGTGATCCTAGGGCAAGAAAAAAAATACAGTGATTGTAGAGCGTTAAATGCAAATGGATAAACTATTGTGAAATATGAAATTGAAAACTCGAAATCGTTACCGTGGTATAATGCGAAGAAAATTGATAAAATGATTTGGAAATGGAGAATTGCTTATTATGATACTAAGGATTTGTGCTAACTCTCGAGGTGTATGATGGTGGGCTCACTAACCATTGTATGCAAGTTTTGGCTCACCATGTAATTTAAGAGTTAAGTGTTTCTTTTTTACTTTGTGGGTGGAACAAATTGCCACTGTGACTTAAGAAAACTACTGCTTGTGCTCACTTACGTGTGGAACTATAGTTCTTCCTACAACTTTGTAAGTGTATTTGGTCAAGAAAGGGAGGGAGCCCAGTAGATTCCCAACCTCAGGGAAATTTATTGGGTATTATTATGTTAATTGATTATTGTTGGTTTGGAGTCGAGGGGACCACGAGTGATCTCTGAGACTGGGGCGTGTTGACTCATACTAGTGTTATACAATACTGACCCGAGTGATGTTTATCATGCGGGGGCGTTTCTCGGGAAACGTAGCTGTTTTGCAAATGATTAAGGAATAGATCGGTGTGACTGTTGGATTGCATGGATTTGTTTGAAGGCTTAAACATCTTTACTGTTCATTTGCTGTTTCATTTATTTGGCATTGTGGGCCATCATTGTTGTTGGTATTGAGACGTTTAGTAGCTTTGACCAGAGGTTGTAATAGAGGTTATTCTTTCAAAACTTTAATTGTAAATGAAAAGATTTTTATTATTAATGAGAATTTAGAAACGTTTATTCAGCTTCTGCTTTTCAATTTAAGTGATTTAGCTTTAATCAAATGGATTTGAGAATTTTCGGAACCATGTGAGTTATTTTTTTATTATTTTTTTAAAAATGGAATTGTGGTGGTTTTATTTTAAAAAGAAATGGAGATTTTATTACAAATCTTTTAATAAGGTTTTTAAGAACGGATCTATTTTCATTAAAAAGTTTTAATAGGATGGGATTCATGGTGTTCACTCTGATAGTTGGATAGTCGAAGAGTAGTCTAGATTTAGTTTTAGACAAATTATTTGGCTCTTCGAAAATTGGGGTGTGACAGTTTGGTATCAGAGCTTTTGGTTGCTTTAAATTGGAAGGAGTCTAGGGGATACTTGGCATTGTGTTAGTGGGTCAGAGCTATAGGTCGCGGATTTATTTGGGTTTCGGGTTACGTGTACTTATGTGTTATCCATGTGTTGCCTATGTGTTATTTAATTATTTTCAATCAATTAATTACCTAACTTTCCGATTCTATCATTACATGTTAATTTGTTGAAATTATTTGTTATATTATGAGTTGCATAATAGTGCATGCATACATATTGTTGGTATGACGGGTAGTAGAGGAGAGTTGGAGGATGATCAACAGTGGAGGTCCTGCCCAGTGGATTTATATTGTTATTAGCGGGTCTTCAGCATTATCTGATATCTACATACATATTATCCGAGAGATTTTTATTCTATTGGAGTATCGGAAATTTTATTATTATCAGAAAAATTTTATATATTATTTCCCTTATTATCGACTGGTATTCTCATATGTGTTCAATAATTCGGTTATGTCGGATTTCTTATATGGAGCTGTATTTATCAACAAGTATTTTGGCATGGAGCACAATTCTTATATCTTTATTCGGGCTTTCTGTTATATTCTAGAGCATCTATCAGATCAACGAGATTCTATTTTCTACAACTATGACGGATTTGAATATGAGTTGGTTTATTTTCGACCGCATTGTTATCTTCACAGTCTTATTTCCAGTACAGAGTTATGTACATTCTTGAAGCGGCATGTTTGAATAGTAAGTATGGGTATCCTGAGGACGTGTAATAAGGGATATTGTAAGAGGTAAACATGGGCATATAGTTAGAATCCTTGATTAACTGCGAGCATGTTGCATGCATAGTTTGTATTCACATGTTTTGCATCAATATCTGTGTTTTGGATTATCTGTTAACGTTTGAGGATTGACTATACAAGAACAATGTATATAGATGAGGGTTTCCTTGTTTGGATTAGTCGCTAAACGTACTTGGTCTCATATAGTTGAGAGTTAAATGTAATCTAAGTTTTTGTACGAAATTACGTGTTTAACTTTATTGATGGCTGCCGTGTGTATTTATCGTCGCTTCAAATTTCGGAACAAAATTTCTTTAAGAATGGTAGAATGTAACAACACTAAAATTTTTAAGTGTGTAGATAATTATTTTAATAATTATTTTCAGTTAGCAATATTATATGAGTGTGCCTAAAAATGGGATTATTAATATTTGTGTGTGTTATAATGCATGGATTGTGTGTGTACTATATGTATATACATAGATATTATATCCTAGGGTTAGTTAAACAAAAGAAGAAAAAAAAAAGAGAACTGCCGAGAGAGAGAGAGAGAGAGAGAGAGAGAGAGAGAGAGAGAGAGAGAAAGAGTAAACGTGAGAGAGAGAGACAACAAGAGAGAAATAGAAAAGAGGCAACTCTAGCCACCTAGAAGGAGAAGAAAAAGAGAAGAGAAGAGAAGATAAGAGAAGGGGTAGAAGAGAGCAGGATTCATTAGCTTTATTCCTTGGACTTCACCATCATCATCATAATCATCATCATCTTTCTTTTCCCAAGTCGGTGAGTAAACATTTAGATTTGTAGGGTTGATTCGTAATTTGATTGATTTTCGATTTGTGTTCATTCTAGTATGAAAAAATCGTATGAATGGGTGTTGATATAGATATGGATCTTTAGTGATATATACATATAGGGGCTGCTAACTTACAACATGATGGTTGTAAGTTAGCAGCATACAACAACCCTTTTAGCGACGAAATTTTTGTCGTTAAAGGTTCCAACTTTTAGCGACGAACAATTTCGTTACTAAAACCTTGTTTTTCGTCGCTAAAAGTCTCCTATGCTGTAAGTTAGCAAATCCCATACATATATATATATATATCAAAGGTTGGATAGGAGTTATTTGGAAAATTGAAAAAAAAAAAGACTAGCATAAATTCAGATTTAGGTGAATTTGAAGAAAACTCTCAGATCTATTTTAGAAACTAATTCGTATTGATTCATACATTTTGTGTTTGGTAAAACTGTCATTGTTGGTCAATATAAAACGCGATTCCGCACATGTTTCGTCTAATGGTATTTTTTCCAATTCTGCACCGGTTGGGCAGAAAATCTATATTACAATAACAGTAAATGTCAACTCCGAATTTCAAATTATGTTAATGAAAATTGTTAGAGACGTTTTTTGTGCGAAATTATTATGAGGAACAATTTCAACCCAAGTTTGTTTGGGACAGTTTTAAATAGTACTGTTGAGTGCCGATTTTAAATGCTATATCTTATGCTATGTGCGGTATTAAATGATGATTATGGAAATACTACGTTAGAGACGTGAATAGAATTTTGGCGCAAGGGCCTTATCGTGAATAATCGGATAATAATAATCTATGGAATAAATGATAAATTTTTGAAGTGGTTAATGACGTGATTAAACCCTCATGAATGGTACTTGTGTGAATTAACGTAGATGGTAAGAAACAGGAAAAAAAATGGTTTCAACTTCCTTAGTGTTTACCGCTCCTCGTTGTGTTATTTTGTTTGGTAGCTCGACTTGCTGAGTGTACCCATTTTCCAGTGGTTTCATGATCAAGCTAGCTTAAGCCTAATGCTCGGCTTAATTTATGGACATCTAGGCATATTGACCAACCTTCCGTTGTGTATACATGGTTTGGTTGATACTCCAACCAAACTAGCACCGGAGTGGATGTTGGTTGTATGTCCGGACACACATGGGATTTATGTATGGGCTGTACCATGGAGGGTGGCCAAGTGGTGAAGTTAGGATATTGAATAATGAAACGTTCATAAAAAGTAAATCAACCATGAGTAGGGTGACCTTAGTTGTGAACATAGGGAAAGAAAAAAATGATAGTGATTATAGAGCGTTAAATGCAAATGGATAAACTGTTGCGGGACATGAAATTGAAAACTCGAAATGGTTACCGTGGTATAATGTGAAGGAAATTGATAAAATGATTTGGAAATGGAGAATTGCTTATTATGATACTAAGGATTTATGCTAACTCTCGAGGTGCAGGATGGTGGGCCCACTAACCATTGTATGCAGGCTTTAGCTCACCATGTTATTTAAGAGTAAGTGTTTCTTTTTACTTTGTGGGTGGAACAAACTGCCGCTGTGACTCGAGGAAACTACCGCTTGTCCTCACTCATGTGTGGAACTACAGTTCTGCCTACAACTCTATATATGTATGTGGTCAATAAAGGTAGGGAGCCCAGCGGATTCCCAACTTCAAGGAAATTTATTGGGTATTATTATTCTAATTGATTATTGTTGGGTTGGAGTCGAGGGAACCATGAGTGATCCCTGAGACTGAGGCGTGTTGACTCATACCAGTTTTGTTATACAATACTGACCCTTGTGATGTTTATCATGCGGGAGCGTTTCTCGGGAAACGTGGCCGTTTTGCATATTAAGTTATACAATACTGACTCTTTATTGTTCATTTGCTATTTCATTTATTTGGCATTGTGGGCCATTATTGTAGTTGGTATTGGGACATTTAGGGTGCGTTTGATAAAACTGAAAATCAAGTACTGAAAATTAAGTGCTGAATTTTAAGTACTGAAAATTTTAAGTGATTGAATTTGTAATACTAAAAATAGTGCTTCAACTACTGAAATAGAATGCATTCAGTAATTTTTTCAGTAGAAATTATTCACTTAAAGTTTTCAGTGATTTTTTGGCTGCTTTTTCAATTATGTGGAATGTTATCAAATGCACTAAAAAAGAATAAGTGCTGAATCTTTTCATTTTCATCACTTAATTGGGTAATCAAACATACCCTAGTATAGCTCTGACAAAAGGTTGTAGAATATTGCTGGTGGCATCGAATGCTACTGACAAAATTGCACCGAAAATTGGTGGTCCCCACTATTTTTACACTTTGGTTGTTTAAACCAAAGATGGGTCAGATCAGTTTTTTGCCCATTTCGAATCTCTCAGGTTCAAACCTCTCTCTCTCTTTCTCTCTCTCTCTCTCTCTCTCTCTCTCTCTCTCTCCTAAGAGCTACTAAAAAAAAACCCATCATCAATCTGTCTTTGCAAAGAAAAAACATATTTTTTTTCCTTCTTATAATCTCCATAACAACAATTCACATATCACTTCATGTTCTGATACCACTCTATCCCTCCATTGATTTCTTGGCTTTAGCACAAGATCCAAACCAGTTCATCCACCATGACTTCAATGGAGCCAATCTCAAACTCGATGGAACCACGAAAATCCATGCCAATGGTCTCTTGCAGCTAACGGTGCTAACCAACACTTCAAAAGATCAAACCTGTCATGCTTTCTACACATTTCCACTCAAGTTCACATCTAGGGTCAGTCACTTTCATTTTCCACCCATTTTGTCTTTGCAATTGTTCCTGCATATCCAAGCAACAGCAATAAAGACTCTTAAAATTTGAAACTTTGAACCAAGAAATTTGGATCTAACAAAGAAGAAAACCCATCTTCTCAAAATTCAGATATCCAAAAAAAACCAAAAAAATCCCAATCTTTTTTCCTACTTCCCAAGATGATTAAATTCCTCAGATCCCTTCAATTTCTGATTTTTCTCCCTCTCTCAGTTAAAATCTTGGTTCAAGCTCAAGATCCAAACGGGTTCATCTACAATGGCTTCCATGGATCCAATCTGAATCTCCATTTAGGGCAGCGATTTAGGCGATCAATCTTGAGAGAGAGAGAGAGAGAGAGAGAGAGAGAGAGAGAGAAAGAGAGAGAGAGAGAGAGAGAGAGAGAGGTTCCTGCGTTATGTTGTTTTGAGGAGAGAGAAGAGTATACTTTCATTTGGGTTTGAATTTTAAAATAAAAATGGGCAAAAAATCTGATCCGACCCATCTTTGGTTCAAACAACCAAAGTCTCAAAATAGTAGGGACCACCAGTTTTCGGTGCAATTTTGTCGATAACATTTGGTGCCTCCAGCAATATTCAAGGTTATAATAGAGGTTATTCTTTCAATGCTTTAATTGTAAATGAAAAGATTTTTATTATTAATGAGAATTTAGAAATGTTTATTTAGCTTCTGCTTTTCAATTTAAGTGATTTAGTTGATTTGACTTTAATCAAATGGATTTTAGAATTTTCGGAACCGTGTGAGTTATTTTTTTAAAAATAAAAATGTGGTGGTTTTATTTTAAAAAGAAATGGAGATTTTATTACAAATATTTTAATCAGGTTTTTAAGAACGGATCTATTTTCATTAAAAAATTTTAATAGGATGGGCTTCAGTGTTCACTCTGATAGTTGGGCAGTCGAAGAGTAGTCTAGATTTAGTTCTAGGCAGATTTTTTGGCTTTCAAAATATTGGGGTGTGATAGTTTACCTCTCCATGAGTTTTCTAATCTTCCGATTATCTCCCAAAATGTCCTAAACATCTAAGTTATCGATATATGAGTAAAATTTTATAATCATAAAAGTTTTCTTCTAAGTTCCGTTTGAGTACGTAATTACGTTCCGAAAATTATTTTTGTGAAATTTCTAGATAACCTACATTTTATGCAACGTATCACTTGCGTTATTAGTATAAGGTTCAGAATGATCCCTAACAAGATCGAAATTATTAGAAAGCGTACTTAACAAGTATATTTCACTATTCACATATACCAGAAAGTATCAAATAACATTTAAGTCATATAAATGTCATTTACTCATGTCAATGCTTCATGATTCTCCGATTACCGTGTCCTCAATTGACACATCACTGTTGACCCACGTCAACTCCAGTCACAATTATTAATCGACATTAATAATTCCCAAAATCTCAATTATGCATTTAAAATGAATGAACTTTCCGGGATGAGTGTGACAGTTTAGGAATTAGTCATTCATATTTACATTTAGGTCCACTTATCGCCTCAAATTTAGGATTTAATTATTGTATTATGTCTAATTATGTTTCGGTTAACATTATTTGGAATATTTATCATTCGCTTAAAAAAAGGCCAACAATAATGGCTATTTACCAATTGGTCACTAATATTTACATTTAGGTCAACTTCTTCTCTCAAATCTAGGATTTTTACATTGTATTATGTCTAATTACATTTAGGTCAACAAATTTAGGACTATTAATCATTCGCCTAAAAAAAATGTCAACAATAATGGCTATTTACGAATTGGTCACTAATATTTATATTTAGGTCAACTTTTTTCCTTAAATTTAGGATTAATATTGTATTATGTCTAATTACATTTACGTCAAAAAAATCATCCCCTTTTCCTTTTTCTTTTTATTTTGAAACTAATTCTTATAATACACAGACACATGCCAATGAATTTAATTTACACACATGCTTATAAATTTGGTTTTATTATACACACATTCCTAATATGTGTAATTTATTACTGTTTTCTTGAAAGGAAACAAAAATTAAAAAAGCAAAGATAGACACATCAAATGGGACCACAATAAGTCTTTTGGAAGTATGGCTTACACAAATGTCATTTCTTACCATGTACTATTAGGGTGTGTTTGATAACCCAATTAAGTGGTGAAAATAAAAATTTTCAGCACTTAATTTTTTTCCGTTCATTTGATAATATACCACTTAATTGAAAAAGCTACCAAAAATACACTGAAAACATTAAGTGAAAATTTTCTACTGAAAATAATCACTGAATGCAGTCTATTTCAGTTCTTGAAACAGTGTTTTTAGTATTGTAAATACAAATCACTTAAAATTTTCAATACTTAAATTCAGCACTTAATTTTCAGTACTTAATTTTCAATTTTATCAAACGCACCCTTAGTTACAATACTTGAATGCCATAACACAACCAAAGGGGGAAAAATACAAATAATATACTAGTAGTGATATTCTTGTCTTTCATTAATTTATCATATTATTAAACAATTGATAATGAGATTTTAAATTGCTGAAATATAGAAGTAGTCATATTGTGAAATCCAACGAAACTAATATGAGGGGATTTCATTTGGTACACTGTACTCGTAGTTCCAACACTTGAATGCATAACACAATCAAAAGGGAAAAAAAAAATACAAAGAATATAAAGGTAGTGACGTTGGTGTCTTGTGACATTATTGTCTTTCATTAATTTATTAAATTTAGATTTTAAACTTTTAATTAATATTAGAATGACAAATGAATCAACTATATTACATAATAATTACAAGATATTCAAATGTGTTTACTCTTTTTCTCTTGGTCTCTAGAGGCATTTGCCTTCACAGATACTGCCAATAATAGTTCTTAAATGATACTCCTTACAAATTAGGTCAATGATACACAATTCAAAATAATTATAAAAAAAAAAACCCAATCTTATACCCAAATGGAGACAAATCATTAACAAAATGGAAAAAAAAACCCAATACTGTAAAATCAAGTCAAAACCGTCAATTAATTAGATAACTATTTCTTAAATTGTCAAAAGATTTAATAGTTATTTAGCACACATTTATGACAAACTTTTCGTCAATTTTACACAAACCACGCATGTATCATAAATTTAATCCACGTTTACTGACAAGAGCTATAAAAGTATTGCCATTCTTCATATGTTTTGAGCAAAAAAAATAAAGAATTTTACATACTTTGTTCATGAAGAACTTGAATTCCCACTTAATGAGCCTTAGTTTCCTATGGAAGCGTGTCCATTTCCAAATAATTTGGTGAATTTTGGTATTTGGAAGTTTCACAACTATTACATTTTGGTTTTAAACTTTTGTATTAAAATCACTAGCAAAATTATCTATTCCTATTTCAAAATACAACAAATGCTTTTTTAGTCTAAAAAACATGTTCACTGGGTATGTTCACTCAACCCTGTTGCCTCACCGTATATATATATATATATATATATGCATACACATATACGGTCTCTCTATGTTTCCATGTAGAGGTATATGCTCACCAAATCTGACAACTCCCCAATATATGTTCCGTTGGGTTTGCCCGACTTCTTGCTTGTTGGTAATGTATAGCTTATTCAATTTGTTTCCAATATTTTTCACCCTTTATTATTAGAAAAATTTAGTGGGAAATCCCATTCTACCAATGTTTATTATAATAGACCCACCAATTGGTACTTCCCAATGAGAGACCCTATAATTGTGAATGTTGTTAGAGATTAGTCCACAATCCTCAATTATAGATAGTTTAAGTGACTTTTTTACCCCTATATATATACACATGCATACATATATAGAAATATATATATATGGTAATAACTCTATTAGTGTGACATTATATATATATGGTAATAACTCTATATAGAAATATATATATATATATATATATGGATACCCATAACTTTAGCCTTGTACATTATGGGTCTTTTGAATATTTCTAACGTCATTTTTATGTAGGTATCCCATTTTTGTATGTTCTACCAATAATCATTGATCACATAACATATTAATCTGTTACTATGCACCATTAGTATTGAATTTTACACTGCAACTAGTTCGTTTTACACTGCAATTGGTTCATTAGTGTAAAATTTTACACGGCAACTGGTTTGTTTTTACATTGCAACTAGTTCATTAGTGTGAAATTTTATACTGTAATTGGTCAAACACAATCTCATAATCTTGCATATATTTTGGGAAGTTACCAAACTTATTTTATACTGCAATTGGTCAAACTCAATCCCATAATTTTGGGAAGTTACTAAATCTTGCATATATTTTAGGAATTAAGTTACTAAATGCCATAATTGTAGGGCTTTATACGTTAGAATCTGTTTAATATTACACATATCTTTTTTAATTTCGTATTTCACCATTCTTGGGTGATCTAACAGTCATTCATCACCATCACCAAAAAAAATTGTGTTAAATTTCACACTAGAATGAATATAAGTGTTAAATTTCACACTCATATTCGAGTTATTCAACAAAAGGAACACTGTCTTATAACAAATTCATTTGCACATTCATTTTACACTGACTGATTTTATACTACAACCTTTTGAACCATATCATTTGAACTACAACATAGTGTACAGTTACACATCACAACTTTTGAAGCAAGAACAAGAGTGTTAAATTTTACACTATAACAATTGCGATAAAAACTCCTCCGAAACCCGAATTCTTAAACACCCAGATGGGGCTTTTTGTATATCAAACGGTTGACAAGTCGCAGCTTTTTTCAGAAACAAATTCTTTGAATCTCTGGAGACCAAAGCTAACTGTGATTGCGAAGAAGTGGCGGCTATAGCGGCGGCGAAGGAGGCTACAGTGACGAAAGAGAGGACCGATTGGAAGAAATGGTTGGGGAGGAGGAAATAGTTGTGTCCGATCTGTAGCTGATCAGTCTAGGACAGAGCAGGGACTTTCTGGCCGATGTAGAAGGAATCGGATCGGCAGACCATGTGTTTTGGGAGCTGTAACATGAGCTCAGAGACGTGGACCGGGCGATGGTAGATCTTGATGTTGCCGTCCGATTTCATGAGCTTGATTGTTCCGACGGCCGGCGGCTCCGGCCGATGGAATGGGAGGCATAAGACTCTGTTACCCATTAAGTGAAAACATGAGAATGTGATCATTTGGAGATTCAAGATCTTGATGCCCATTTTCTCATCAAGAGAGAGAGAGAGAGAGAGAGATAGAGAGAGACCTTGTTGATGCATATATAATGTGATTGATTCTCATTTAGGTATTTGGGATTTGAATTTTGAAAACCCCTAAAATAGTTGGGGTTATTAATAGCAGTTTTGAATGAGAAATGGAAAGGGTAGTTTGGTCCAAAATTTTTGGTGTGGACTTCAGACGAAATTGTTTCATACGTTGGGCCTATTGCAAGAAACCTAGAGTAAAATGGACATTATACTAATTAACTCTTATTATTATTATTTTTTTCCCTTTTTCTTTTTTGAGTATTGATGAGTGTTAATTCTTGAGTTAATCAAATTATGTATTTCTTACTTTTTAATTACTTGGGTTCTTTGGAGGACATACATTTGCAAAGGTTGAACAAACAAATTTAAGTGAAATTGTATGTAAAGGTAAAGACAAATGACTTGCTGTGACAAAAATGCTCTTATCTGTCAAGCTATTCTATTTTCAACTCCAATTTTGAGATCCGTGTTGTGTCTCTTGGTGCTGGGCTTATTTGGTTGTTCAGAATGTTTTTTTTTTACATTGTTGTGTTTTGCTAATTTTCGATTTCTGCTGTCACGGTCATTAATTGTTGCTATGGATGCTTTGTGTATGGGTGTCTTTGGTTCTTCCTATGTCTTTTATTTTTTTTACTTACCTGGATCTTGACTAGACACACACACATCCTAGCCCCATCCCAATCCCAAAACTCCATACTGGCCCATAGCAAAACCTAACAAGGGTCACTCATTTTGTAATACCCTGTATTTTCAGGATATATATATTATAAATGAAATTTCATATATGTATGACTTGATCTCGTAACATTATCTTAGCTTTGATGAATTTTGGATCCCAATCGATTGACCTTTATACCAATCGATTGCTAATATTTGAATACCAATCGATTGCTTTGTTTCCCAATCGATAGAAACTCTGTCGGCCTGAATCTATGACGTGGATCCATCCCAATCGATTGACCTTCATCCAATCGATTGCCCTAATAAATATCTGATACCAATCGATTGCCACTGGTCTCAATTGATTGCCATGTGCAGAAACTTAATTTTCAAGTTGCTTCGTGTTTTGACATGTGACATCTCATTTATATATATATATATGTATTGGGTTGTTTGGACAATCTTAGAGAGAGAGAGAGAGAGAGAGAGTAACATAACTGTTAGGACAGTCTTAGAGAGAGTAATATATATACATATTCACACATATATATAGACACCTGTATATATATACACCAACACACACACACACACACACGCACACACACACACACACACACACACACTCTCTCTCTCTCTCTCTCTCTCTCTCTGGAAGAAGAAGAATAGAACTAGAAGAAAAGGAAGAAGGAGATAGAGGGAGAGAGACTGGCAGAGAAAGAGAAGGAAAAGAGAAAGAGGCGAGAGAGAGAGAGAGAGAGCTCACCAAGACCCGCAGCCAACCAGAGCGTCACTGAATCGTAATAGTGAGTGTCTATGCTCACTTGGTAGCTTTAATTATGTTGTTTATATGTGTTTTGATAAGAAAGAACGAACCTAGGACGTATGTGTAAGTTTTAGTTCGTGTTTTACAGTTTCTGAGAAGAAGACGACTTCCAAATCGATTTGCTAAGTCTGGTAACCCAATTGATTACACTTTTTCCCAATCGATTACATGCCTTATTATCCCAATTGATTGCACTTTTTTTTTTCAATCGATTGCATATCTAATTATCCCACTCAATTGCTATCTTAGCCTAATCGATTGAACCCTTCTGGTTATTGAATATTTCAGTTATTCATAGATGTTGAACTATTTCATCAATATATGGTATATGTGGACTGTTAGTGCGGGATTGAATAATACACATGCTTGAATAATAAACCTCTAATGCATTGTATAAGAAGTATCTGTTGAATATCGATTAATTTGATGATGTTAATCAGATTTGAAAAGTTGCCATGCATAGTCACATGCTCATTGTAGAAGTATGTTTTTTTTCATGGTCATATGTGTGTTAGCAATCATGGGGATTGTGGGATGTTGTGTAGAGTCATTAGTAGGTGGTTGTATGGTGTTAAATTGGGACTGCGTGTCAGGTTTTGTTATATACCGATGTGGTTTTGTGAAATACCTATATCATTTTAGTCCGATGGAGACTAAAAAAAAATTACCTTAATCCATGACTGAGGCTAAGGGATATACTGGCAGTATTACCTTAGTCTAAGACCAAAACTGGATGTCCGATAGATGCTACGGGATACAAATTGTGGTAATTGTATTATGGCTAGTACCTTGGTTCGATAGAGGTTAACAAAATAACACCTTAGTCCAAGACCGAGACAGGAGATGCGATAGAGACTAAGGGATATGGTCACGTTAGCCCATGACCAAGACTGAGGGTTATGCTGGTGCGATCATCATAGTGTAATAGAGACCAAGGGGTGCATGGTACTGAGTTAGCCATGAGAGAGATAAAGGTATGCCAACGTAGTCACTTTGGTTCACGACCGAGACTAAGAGGGATACATTATGGAAAGAGAAGATGTGTTGAGAAGAGACGATTGATGGTATGTGTGGGTTTGGATGTTTGAGTCCGTATCATTGATGAGTTATCGAGGTTAAGTATCATTGTTAAATTGATGTCAGTTGTCACATATAGTGAGTTAGTGCATGCATGAACACGAGACGAGATGATCCTTAACAATGTTGTTTTATATGTACTGCTTATCTGTTAATACTCTGTAAGTATTTACATTCACTCAGCTTTAGTAGCTGAAAACATTTTTTATAGCTGGATTTTCTATGTCAAGCTGACCAAGGTTATGAGGACACAGGAGAGGAGTACATGGCAAGAGGCTACGAGGAGTAAGCCTACTATGATGGAGGCTATGTTGGAGATGACTACTATGTGAGCTGAAGACCTGAATCTTAGTCATAGTTTCTTATGTTTATGTTTTAGAGACCTTTTAATAAGACAAGTTTGTAATCAGCACCTGTGCCGTAATACTATGTTTCATTTCTGCTGCTACCTGTGGTTTGTAATAGTTTAGTTTTAAAATCTGTTTATATTTATGTTGAAATTAGATATTCCCAATCGCCGTTTGATCCATTACTATGATAATTAGACTTGTTTTTACAGATAATAGGGTGACTTTCAACTGTCATGGCCTATAGGTTCAAAAAGAAATTTATTTTCTCTATTTTGCTACTGCGGGGTGTGATATGATTTTTGGTATCAGAGCCTAGGTGTAATAGTCATGTTCACCAATTGTCCAATATTTTTGAGTACGAACCTTAAGATTCCTTGAGATAAGGGTCAACTCTAAGTAAATGTTCTGAAAATTTCCCGTATGAAGTTTTTCTTGCTATTAATGTGATAATTGTTGTAACTACTACATTAGTTGAAAACTACTTTCTGCGATTATTTTTGGATTGATGACTAACTGACAAATCTTTGTATAGGTACCCAACCTTACTACATCGATGATAGGGAGAGCTACCTGAAACCGTCCCACACAGATTGAGGATGTACCTTAGGCTGCTGATCCAATTGGATTGTTTGAAGCCTTCATGTGCAGGATGGAACAGATCAACAACCCCAATACTAATAACGAAAAAAACCATAGACCACCTCCGACCACACAAATTGAGGATGTACCTCAGGCTGCTGATCCAAATGGATTGTTTGAGGCCTTCATGTGAAGGATGGAACGGATCAACAACCCCAAAACTAATAACGAAAATAACCATAGACCACCTCCGAGGCCAGTCAAAGACAGAATAGTGGAACATTTCTGTCATTTTCGTCCAGAGAAGTTTGACGACAATACTGAGCCATGACAAGCAGAATAGTGTCGAGGGATGGAAGCAATCTTTGACACCCTAGGATGCAATGAGATCAAGAAGCGTCGACACCCTAGGCGATTGTTCCACGAGTTTGTCGACTCAAAGCATCAACGACCACATTATCTTTACCACCATTATATTCTAATGTGAAGTCATAATCTTTAATCAACTTCATCCATCTGCATTGCCTCATGTTCTACTCTTTCTGTGTGAGCAAGTATTTCAAACTCTTGTGATCGGAGAACAAATCAAACTTCTCACCGTAGAGATAATGTCTCCAAATCTTAAGTGCAAATACCACTATAGCCAACTCCAAATCATGAGTGGGGTAGTTTAACTCGTTCAGCTTCAACTGTCTAGATCCATAGGCGATAACTCTACCATCTTACATAAGTACACACCCCAATCCTTGATATAACGCATCACTAAAGCTAGTGAACTTCTCATCAGGCTTGGGTATAGCTACTACCGGCATGGTAGTGAGTCTCTCTTTCAACTCAAAAAGGCGTGCTCGTGCTTCTCTGTCCACTCAAATTTAAAGTTCTTCTTCATCAATCCAATCAATGGCACTGCTATCTTAGAGAATCCCTTAACAAATCTTCGATAATAGCCTGCGAGTCCAAGGAAACTCCTAACTTTCGTAGGGTTGCTCGGCCTAACCCAATTTGATACTGCATCCGTCTTGGATGAATCTATAAAAATTCCTTGCGATGATACTTGTGTCCCAAAAATTTCACTTCTTGCAACCAGAACTCACACTTACTGAACTTGGCATACAAGTGGTGGTACTTGAGCATCTACATTGCGATCCGTAGATGTTGCTTGTGTTCTTCTTCTGACTTAGAATAGATCAAAATATCATCTATGAAGACAATGACAAACTGATCCAAATAAGGCTTGAACACTTTGTTCATTAGATCCATAAACACTGCCGGGGCATTTGTCATTCCAAACGGCATCACCAAAAATTCATAGTGACCGTATCGAGTTCTGAAGGCAGTATTAGGTATGTCTTCCTTTTGTACCCTTAACTGATGATATCCCGACCGTATGTCTATCTTGGAGAATGTTGTAGCTCCCTATAGTTGATTAAATAAATCATTGATCCGAGTCAAGGGATACATGTTCTTGATAGTTATTCGATTCAATTCCCTGTAATTGATACACAACCGAAGCATTCCATCCTTCTTCTTTACGAATAACACTGGTGCTTCCCAAGGCGATGTACTTGGACGTACAAAATCCAGATTCTCGAGCTCTTGAACTTGTTCCTTCAATTCCTATAGTTAGGCGGGGGCCATTCTGTAGGGAACCTTAGTGATCGGTGTGGTACCTGGTATGAGCTCAATAAATAACTCTATCTTCTCTCAGGTGGTAGACCAGAAACATTTTGAAATACTTCTTTGAAGTCCTTTACTATATGTAGATGATGCTGTCATCTCTGTACTGACGACTTTTATGTTAGCTAAAAATCTCGGGAGGAACATATCTCCCAAAGGGTTACATTGAAAATCAAAGGATTGATTCCCATTGTCAGAGAATGTAATTCTCTTCCTTGCACAATCCAACTTTGCTTAATTTTGAGAGAGGCAATCCATCCCTAGGATTATGTCAAACTCCTTCATCGAAAGGACAATCAGCCTTGTAGGGATCTCACGGTCTCCTAGCCGTAGGGAATAATCCTTGTACACATGTCCTAACTTGACTGTGCCTCCTAATGGTGCGGTAGCTGACACGGCTAAAAAGTTGTGTGCTCTTTTACAACACCCAAGTGTAGGTTATCGTGCAAGTAATACTGGATAAGTCCAGGTCAATCCCACAGGGAAGGAATAGGAAGAATATCTACTAAGTTACAACCTAAAGAAAAAGCAAAGATAAATTATTGGAGTGAATGGTCTAACAAATCCTAATTAATTAAATTAAACTAAATAATAAACTAAAGCATAGTGAAACATAACTAATTAAATAAATAAACTAAAGGTGTTGGAAATACGAGAATCCACATTGATCCTAACCATCTACCATGCACATTCATTAACGTTCTATGGAGTTCATTCCTCTTCAGCATTCCGTATTTTTCTAAAGATGTAGAATCAATAGCCCTTTCATGACCGGGACTACATCATCACAGTTGATTTAAAATACTTGGAAGATGGTTTAAAACAATGGTTATTACTTGCACTCTAAATGGTGTTAGCATTCAAAGTGGTTTTCAAAAGTCATTGAAGAAAAGGCCTTAAGGCTTTAAGTTCTAAAAACTGTTATGACAAACTGAGCTTATTGGGAAAATTTGATGACAGATTTCTAAAACAGAAAGTCATGGATTACTTAAAAGAATCATCTCAGAATTTAACATGTTCGATCGATCGAAGCGCTCTCAATCGATCGGACAACATCATCCTTCAATCGATCGAAATGTCTTCGATCGCTTGACTATGGCTCTGTCTCGATCGATCGAAATACTTTCGATCGATTGAGACCAGGTTTCTAAAGATTGCATGGCAGAAGTTGGGAATCAATGTTTCAACACATATTCCCAACGTATAAACTACGAAAACATACTAAAACTAGTGCGGAAATAGTAACCTCGAGTAATCATAGCATATAAACTAATGGCAATCAAATAACAAGGATTGGAAAGAAAAACCTGGATATAATCTGAAATAAACTTGAAATAAATATGAAATCCACTTGAATCTTCAATAATCTTCAATATATTAATGAAAAAGAGGAAGAAAAAGATGAATCTAGCCTAATCTACTCCTAATCTAACCCTAAAACTACCCTAAACTGCTATTTTCTCCTTTCTGGAGCGTCCTCCCTTCGTCTGGCGTCAAAACGACTTATATATAGGGTTCCTGCAGAGTTTACGCAACTTTTGGATGAAAATAAAGTTCGATCGATCAAACTCTCAATCGATTGAACTCTACTCAAGGGCTTGAACTCTCTGATTTTGACAGCTCTGTGCACTGATGGGAGAATTGCCATAACTTTTCACTCGGACCTCAGATTGACCTCTCGTTTGCAGCCACGTGACCGTAACTCATTGATCTACATTTTGTATTTTAGGGAAAATCTTTCAAATCTGAAGTCTTCATTGTCAAAAATGGCATTTTCTCAACTGCTTCTGTTATTCTCTTCACCAGAATCACTTTTCTTTAACTTCACTTCATTGATTTACATTCTAATACCTATAAAACAACGCGTAAACATATGTTTTAGCATTAACACAATAAAAAGAACATTGTTATTCAAATGCACCTAAATGTAGGGACTTTGGGAATAAAAGTATGCATAAAGGACCATGTAATACGCTATGAACATGCACTTTTCACCTCGAATCAGTAGCCTTCAAAGCTTCTCTAAACGGTGGGGTAGGATACCCAATCTCCGAATAGTCTTAACAGATATTAATGAAAGTGTTGCACCCATATCAAATAAAACTTTAACATGGGAGTTAAACAAAGTTAATGTACCTTCCACTGCTTGCTGATCAGGATGAGCTTCTTTATAATTCCCTTCCTCATACACAGTCTCGTCATATCCAACGGAATCAGGAATAACAACATTCAAGTGAGTCTGACCTTGTTCACCATAAGTTACCTGCTTAGGAGTAGTCCAGAACTTGCTGATGTAACCTGGATCGCCTCAGTTATAGTAGACTATGCCTTGCTGAGATACACGCCTTGGTGCCTTACAGTCTCGAGCCAGATGACTGGGGTTGCCATAGTTAAAGCATTTCCCAACACTACTACCTTCTCCCACCCGTGACTGAGTTGGATAAGTATTTGTTTAGGGTTTCTTGGTTCCATCAAAATTCTTCTTCTGCCCTTGGGTATGATACATTGGCGACTTATTTCCAATGTTACACCTCTGAGGTGGCCAGAAATCAAATTACTTACGGTTCACCCGAGCGTCTTCCTCCAGATTAGTGGCCAAGCCAACTGGTCCCTCAAAAGACTTATCCGTGTAACTGAGAGCCAGGCGACGAATCTGTGGTGTTAGCCCTTGGTTATTTTTACTTATCTTCTTTTCTTCCGTATCAACTAAGTGAGGAGCAAAATGAGACAGTCTCTCAAACTGAGTGGTGTACTCTTGTACTGATTTAGTTCGTTGAGTCAAATCTATGAATTCCTTCTCCCTCATGTGCCTGTCTGTAGTCGGGAAATACTTTACCAAAAATCTTCCCTTGAACACAGTCTAAGTTATTCCCATTGCAGCATTTTTCCTGATAGTGGCTATCACCAAGTCCCACCAGTCTCCGGTGGCATCGGTCAACTGGAAGGTAGCTAACCTCCTCTTATCCATCTCGTTGCAATGGATAGCTTCAAATATGCGGTCCATTTATCTAAACCACTGTTTTACTTTCCAGGGTTCTATGGTACCCGCAAACTGTTCGAGCCTTAGCGCACGGAATCTCTTTAGCTGTTTGTCTCCAGTTTGGTGATCTCGCCAATTTTTATTCGCGTTTTCGATCCTTTCCAAATGCCTAACAAAAGCTTCAACCATCCTCGTGGGATCGGTAGCTAATGGTGCCTCCTTGATTAGATTCCTTCTCCTCCTTGGTCTCCCAGCCATTCTGTGCATGTCAATGATAAAAGAATAAGAAACATGAATGAAGCAATGATATGAAGCAGTTTAAATGACAGCAATATTCAAAAGAGTATTTCAATATATAACTTCTCGTCAAGAAGATACCAAAAGTGTATATGATCAGTTCAATGCCCACCCTATGGGTTAGACGTACATCGTCCGAAGAGTTAATGCCAAAATTGGGGTCATTGCCCTACATTCGGATGCATGTAATTACAGTTACAAAAAGAGATAGAGCTACTAATCAATATAGTTAATATGTACAAGGTCATATCTAAATCATCAATCGTCTCCATAGGCGGCTATAAGCAAATCCAACGAGTTGACTAGGCGAAATCGCTGAAAATAAAAGGGGCCCTGTAACAACCTGCATTTTCACATAAATTGTAATTGCATTGGTCATATTTAAAATTTAAAATTATATTATCTGCTTTTATTTAATTTCATTTCCCCTATGTTAAATCTTATTATTGGTGCCATCTCATAATCAAAATTCTTTTGGGGTCAAACTGTGATTTTATAAAATTTAGCAACGCCTGTGATAGATTTCAAAATGGTGGAAATGTTTTCTTTTAACTCAAACTGTATTTTTATAAAGCCAGGAAACCATTTCTGACATTAAAATGAATTTTCAGCATTTTTATGGGGATCACCGCGTCGCAAAAATACCAGTTTATATTCAAAACTGTTCGCGCTGCGATGATCTCCCACAATATGGGATACTCCGCCAATCATGAAGTGACACTTACTTTCTATATATGGCAACTCATGATTGCTTATGTCTTGTGTGGATATTGCATTTGTGCGTGTTTAATCCTAAGATCATAAGCTATTTTGCCAAACATGATAAGAGGTTCTTAGGCAACTTGATAGAGCACTATTTGGTTATGCTTCTTTGGTGTGTATTGGTTTATGCTCATAAGCTAAATTTCCCAAACAACATAATTGGCCCCTACATACCTAAACATGACCCTTGGTTAATCTATAGGGTTATACATCAGTATATATACGTATGTATATGAGGGTAACAACTTATATGTGCTGTGTGTCTCTTGCAGTATATAGAAATTAAAGAACTTGGAGCCCAAGTTCACCCCCATTCAGCTTTTATATATGCACCTACACACTACATATTCTGCACACACATATCTTAGGGAGAAAGAGAGAGTTTGAGAGTTTAATTGCTGAACGTTTTAGAGAGAGAAGCTTCAATCTTCATAGCCAAGGTTGCAATTGGAGTTCTAAATTGTGATTCTTTCTCAACTAATATTTCAATCTCTAATCTCAGTGAGTATTCTAAATTCACTTGGAATGTAATACACCTTTCAATTACTATTTTGTGTAGTTGATTTGTAATCACTATTCTTTTTGAATTTATGTTTGAAGTTTCATAGCTTGAAATCATAAATTTTCAAATTCAATCAAAATCTGTTTTATTAGATAAATACGAAAGATTTCAGTATGTATTGGTCATGTTTACAATATTAGAGTCTAATTTATTCAGTTGAGAATTATATTAAGATTGAAGTTTTGTCATCTTTTAGTTTTTCGTAAAATTCGTGAGCTACGTTTGGATTCATGTAAAATTAGTTGTGGATTCTTAATCCTTGTGAAAAACCGAAGAGATTCATATATAATAAGGTAGGATGACTTACAGAATTGAAAATGGGTCAAAACACCCCATGATTTTTGAAACAGAGCAGTTCTGACGAAGAAGATGAAGTCACTGCTGAAACTCGCGCGTGCGATCGCGCGAGCGGCCCGCGCGCGCGACCTGTGTATTTTCAGGCAGACAGAAAAGATCTTAATAAGAAAAATGAAAATTAGGTAGATCGCGTGAGCGGACCGCACGAGCGATCCGCGCGCGCGACCTCCCTGTATTCTGGCAGTTGGAAAAGTTTTATAAAAGAAAAGAAAAATTGGGCATATCGCGCAAGCGGCCCGCGCGAGTGACCCTTCGCGCGAGCAGCCCACGCGCGTGACTTCTGACAGTTTCTAAATTTTGAATATTTTATGTTAAGGAACTGTTTGGGTGATATTTCATGAACTTTTAAAGCTCTGTTTGGGAAATTTACTAAAACAGAAACCTATTTGGTTATGTTTGGATGATTGACATGATGTATTACGACTTAACAATCCCCGTACGTACGTTGTTCCTATAATTCAGCATTTTACTTTTGTTTATGTGTTATGACATACATGTGGAGTCAGTTGTACATGCATGGTGAGTGTAAATGTTTGTTAGTGTGGAAAAGAGTAATGGTTAGTGTGGAAAAGAGTGTGTGGTTGAGATTGTGTTGTGGACACTCCCTGGTATTTGTGTACCAAAGTGTGACATGTTGAGATTGCGGTGAGAGTATCTTTGTAATGCGACGGTGGCAAAACTGGACACTCCCTGATGCCCATGGAAGCGTTAAAGTGTGTGACGCCAAACTTGGACATTCCCTGGCACCCATGGTAGTGCTAAAGTGTGGCCTACGGACACTCCCTAGTACCCGAGTCTGGATACTGTGTGAGGTTACCTCCGGTATTTGCGAGGCAGATTAGGTAATAAAGTATGAGGCATTGGACACTCCCTGGTACCCCGGAACAAAGTGTGAGGCAAACTGGACATTCCCTGGCACCCCTGTGCTAAAGTGTGGCTATCGGAGTATTACAAGGATACTGGTGTGAGATAGTGGGTTGTTGAGTTTGTCAAGAGAAAAGAGTCGGTAAGATGAGATGGTGCATTGTTTTTCATACACGGTCACATATATGTGAATTAAAGCTTTCAAATGATATTGTGGTTGTTTTCTAAAAATGAACTTCTTACTTTAATGTAAACTTGTTGAATTAAATGGGAATTGGAAAATGGTGAATGAGTATGTGTTACATTCAAAGTTATGTTTTTAATACTCACCAGCTTCTTGAAGCTGACGGCGTCGATGCGCCCAGGACATTCATGTTCAGGCTTTTCAGGTTATGACTATGCTGGGCCCTATGATTCTGCAAACTGAGAACGGCTGCTTTGGAAGATAGAACTGTTATCAATATCCTATGTTTTTAAGTTATAAACTATTTCTTAATAAGGATGATTGTAATATATGATAGATATTGTTTTGTTTTAAGGCGGCTTGTGCTTTAGTTGACCCCGTATTGTAATATGTAATAAGTTAGAAAAATATTTGTAAGCCTTGATTGCTCTGCTCTGATTATTATGTTTTTGTTGTTGACGTTTGGGATGGAATCGATCCTTCAAACTATCACGAACTACGGGTCCATAAAGGAAATTAAACGCTTTCCTTATTTATGCTACGTCGGGGCATGACAGGATTTAGTGGTATTAGAGCCAGGTTATTATTTATCTTAAGATAGTTTAACTAGGTTAGGGTTTACCAGTTTAGACCCGATTCCATGATCTGTTAGCTTAAGCTTCACACACCTGATGATACGACAGGAAGGATAGACTCAGAACCCAAACGCCTAAGATTATCTCTTTCCTAATTTAAGTTAGTACCTTTTTATCAGGTATGGACCCAGCTCAGCTGCTCTACGTACCAGATGGGTTTGGAGGACGTTTGGTGACTCCCGGGGCACTAGTCCAAGCTTTTCTCGATTTATATCATATAGCCATTGAGCAGCTGGCCACGACAACTATAGTATCAGATCTGTGGCCCTAGGTTCACGTGGTGGGGATAGTTGATTTGACACGTATTCGCCTTGAGATACGCTATTTCACGGAGGCTTAGCGCTTAGTGCTAGTTGAGATACTGAGACTAGTTGATAGTGATGCACTCTATTTTCCCTTTGAGATCCAGGTTGTGCACGCTCATCTAGCATAGCTAGAGATGCCCTCGCTTGTAGTTTCCATGGTTGAGGATGACGGTGACAACGACGTCATGGTTATCCCTAATGCTGCTGGATATGATGGGACTGTGTATGAAAAAGGAGGTTATGAAGAAGCTCAACCTGATCAGCAAGCGGTAGAAGGTACCTTGACTCTGTTTAACTCCCATGTTAAAGTGTTATTTGATATGGGTGCTGCTCTTTCATTCATATCTGTTAATACGATTTGGAGATTGGGTATCTTACCTCATCGTTTAGAGAAAGCTTTGAGGGCTACCTCGCCATTAGGAGCCGCAATCAAGTTAGGACATGTGTGCAAGGATTGTTCCTTATGATTAGGAGATCGTGAAATCCCTACAAGGTTGATTGTCCTATCGATGAAAGAGTTCGACATAATCCTAGGCATGGATTGGCTCTCTCAGAATCAAGCGAAGCTGGATTGTGCGAGGAAGCGAATTACATTCCCCGATAATGAGAATCAACCCTTTGATTTTTAATGTAACCCTTCGGGAGATATGTTCCTCACAAGGTGTTTGGCTAACATCGAAGTCATCAGTACAGAGATGACAGCATCGTCTATACCTGTAGTCAAGGATTTCGAAGAAGTTTTTTAAAACATTTATGGTTTACCGCCCGAGAGAAGTATAGAGTTCTGTGTTGAGCTTATACCAGGTACTATTCCGATCACCAAGGTCCCCTACAGAATGGCCCCCACCGAACTGTTGGAATTGAAGGAACAAGTTCAAGAGCTCGAGAACCTAGGTTTTGTACGTCCAAGTACATCGCCTTGGAGAGCACCGATGTTATTTGTGAAGAAGAAGGATGGGACACTCAGGCTATGTATCAACTACAGAGAACTGAACCGAGTGACTATCAAGAACAAGTATCCCTTGCCTCAAATCGACGATTTGTTTGATCAGCTACAAGGGGCTACGACATTTTCTAAGATAGACCTAAGGTCGGGATATCATCAGTTGAGGGTACAGAAGGAAGACATGCCTAAGACTGCTTTTAGAACCCGATATGGTCATTATAAATTTTTGGTAATGCCGTTTGGAATGACGAATGCCCCGGTAGTATTTATGGATCTGATGAACAGAGTGTTCAAGCCTTATTTGGATCAGTTTGTCATCATCTTCATTGATGATTTTGATCTATTCTAAGTCAGCAGAAGAACACGAGCAACACCTACGGATTACGATGCAGACACTCAAGGACCATCACTTGTATGCCAAGTTCAGTAAGTGTGAGTTCTGGTTAAAAGAATTGAAATTTTTGGGACATAAGGTGTCATCTCAAGGAATTTATGTGGATTCGTCCAAGACAGATGCTGTGTTAAACTGGGTTAGGCCGAGCAACCCTACAGAGGTTAGGAGTTTTCTGGGACTCGCAGGCTATTGCAGAAGATTTGTTGAAGGGTTTTCTAAAATAGCTGCACCATTGACTGGGTTGACAAAGAAGAATTTGAAGTTCAACTGGATAGAGAAGCATGAACGCACCTTTCTAGAGTTGAAAGAGAGACTCACTACCGCACTGGTACTAGTTATACCCAAGCCTGATGAGAAGTTAACTATCTTTAGTGACACGTCATATCAAGGACTAGGGTGTGTCCTTATGCAAGATGACAGAGTTATCGCCTATGGATCTAGACAGCTGAAACCGAATGAGTTAAACTACCCCATTCATGATTTGGAATTGGCGGCAGTGGTATTCGCACTCAAGATTTGGAGACATTATCTCTACGGTGAGAAGTTTGATTTGTTCTCCGATCACAAGAGTCTAAAATATTTGTTTACATAGAAAGAGTTGAACATGAGGCAACGCAGATGGATGGAGCTGATCAAAGATTACGACTTCACGTTACAATACCACCCTGGTAAAGCTAATGTGGTCGCTGATGCTTTGAGTCGGTAGATTCGTGAGACGATCGCCTCCTTAATGGTTAGAGAATGGCGAGCATTGGAAATGTTGGCAGAGTTTGATGTAGAGAGTGCTGAAGAAGGAGAAGGACAACTTTTCGGATGTCATCCTACAGCCAGTTCTTATCAACCGCATTATTGGAGCTTAGAAAGAAGATGAGAAATTTCAAGCATGGTTTGCGAAGATGTCAGAGAAAGATCCGACAGAATGTAAGGTGGGAATCGATGGAGGATATCGATGCAGAAACAGATTATGTGTACTAGACTGTGGGGATTTGAGAAATGATATTCTGGCATAAGCACATAAGTCAAGATATACAGTTCACCCAGGAGGAATGAAAATGTACAAGGACTTGAAGAGAAATTTCTAGTGGGAAGGTATTGACAAGTGGGGGTATTTGTAAAATACAACCGCGCTAAAAGAAGAAAATACACTAGAAAAGTCTACAATTCCCCTGTTTATCTGCAGTTTGAATTATAATACCAGTTTTGCACAAATTGATTAAACTATGATAAGTGGTATTGTTTTTAGTGACTATTTGTGCAGATTACTGCTGCTGTATATAAGATTGAAGAATGTTGATAAAAGGAAGTGCTTAGTACAGATGAAGACAACTCAAAGCTGAAATACAAGGTTCGAGCGATCGAACATGGTTCGAGCGATTGACATATCGATCGATCGAGTGGAGTTCAAGCGATCGACGGTTCTGGAGGTTCAATCGATCGATAGTTTCTCGATCGATCGAAGATGCCTTTTATCAGATTATGCGCGCATGCAGCAGAAACGAGTTTTTAACCCTAGCATTAGGTTTAGGCTATATATATTTGTTTTGTGTACGTCCAGAGGGGCGCCCAACTTTAGTTCATCAGTTTTCAAGAGGATAGAGAGTGTTCCTTGTGTTTGTTTTGTAGGTTTTATTAAGATTCACCATTGTTAGCTTGGATTGTTTGATAGTAATACAAGTTTCTTCGTTCCAGGTTACTTATTATTATTTCATTTTTATTCTGCATCTAGTTAATCACAGTTTATCTTTCAATCTCGTAGTATTGTTGCTAGATAAGTTAAAACCGTTAGTTTTCATAGTTTCAATGAAAATCTTGCAAACAAACATGTCTTTAATGAACCTTTTCGTAAAAAATAAATCTGAGACTCCCCAGACCATGTCTGAGTAGTCCCAAGGTTGGGAAATCGCGATGAAACCATGATTTCAGTCCTCTGCCATGCAGTATTTTTATTCCTGTGTTCGATCGATTGAATGTCGTTCGATCGATCGGAACAGAGACAGAATCGATCGATCGAAGATATTTTGATCGATCGAGAGATGAAGATGTTCGAACGATCAAAAGCGCGTCGATCGATCGAGACCTCTGATTCTTGAGGACATCTAATACAGTATTCCAAGACTTTCTGCTTTACTGATTCGTTATCAAACTGTCCCCAAATGCTCAGTTTGTCAAAACAGTCTTTAAACGTTAAGCCTTAAGGCATTTTCTTTCAATATATTTTGCAAACTACCCTCAATGCTAATACCATTGGAGGTGAGAGTCTTAACTATTGAATTAAACCACCTTTGTGTATTTCAAACTTAATTGTGATGATATAGTCCCGGTCATGAAAGAACTATTGATTCTATATCCTTAGAGAAGTACGGGATACTGTAGAGGTTGCCCTCCGTTGAGCTTAATTTCATTTGCATGGTAGATGGTTGAGTCATGGTGGATTCGCGTGATCCCAACACTTTCTTTTATTAAGAAAAAACCATTTTCAAATCTTGCTTTAGATAAATAGTTCATCATTAGTTTAGTTAATTTAGTTTAGTAGTTGTTAATTGTAGAACTTAGTGTTCTACGCTTCTCTTAAAATATTGAATTTTCTTTTCTTTTAGAGTCTAATCTAAGTAATTAACTTCTCATCCTTCCCTGTGGGATCGACCTGGTCTTACCAGTTTCTACTTGCACGTCCACCTACACTTGGGTGTTGCACAAGAGCGCACAAGATTATTCGCGTGTCAAGTTTTTGGCGCCGTTGCCGGGGAAGGCGACGATCAATTCCTTAGATTACCTCAGTCTCTCTTCATCTCTTTCTATTTTTATTTTATCTTCTTTTCAGTTCTTTTGGTAAACACTCACCTTGGGGACTCTCCTAGTTCATGTCCAATAATTCTATTGAAGGAATTTTTGGAAATCCTTTCTACCGTTCTGACTCTGATAGTTCCATTAAACCGATAGCCACTCCAACTGAATCAATGGGTGATAATCAGAGTGAAAATGGTGACAATGTTGTGGTACCAATTGATGAGGCGCTACGTCCTCTTTGCGATCTCATGCAACCAGAACACGCACCTACGCCCTCTTGTATTCAAATCCCACCGCATAATGGCAAATTTCAGTTTCGCAATGGGATGATCCAACTGCTTCCCACCGTTCATGGGATGGAAAGTGAGAAGGCGTACTTACATGTCACTGATTTCGAGGATGTTTGCAAAACATTCTCGTAAAATTGTCTTAGGGAGGTGACGCATCTAATGTTATTCCCCTTCTCTTTGAAAGATAAAGCAAAGGCGTGGCTCCACTCCCTCAAACCTAATTCAATTTTCACCTGGCATGCGATGAGCACCGCGTTTTTAAAGAAATTCTATCCTACTCGCATGACCACTGACCTTCAACGTCAAATCAATTCCTATAAACAAAAGAGCAATGAAACCTTCACACAAGCGTGGGAGCGGTTCAAAGATTTGCTTCTCTCGTGCCCACACCATGGGTTTGAGAAATGGCGAACTATCAGCTTCTTTTATCAAGGATTGAATGGTGAAACGAAGAAGTTGGTAGAAACTATGAGTTCCGGACCATTTCTGCCTAAAAACACCGAAGAGGCTGAAGCCCATTTTGAATGGTTAGCCGAATACGCCCATGAATGGTCAAATTCTGACAATGTCTCACGCTCATAGATATCCTGTGTAGAAGAGAAAAGCCTATACCAACTAACCAGTGAAGATCACCTCATGACTAAATATGCAGAACTGGCAAAGAAGGTAGAGGAGTTAAGCATGAAAGGAGAGAGCTCTAGGCAAGTTATGCCTGAAGAACCATGCGGCACATGCAACATTTTGGGACATACAACTCAATATTGTCCCAATGTGCCGTATTTTCAAGAACAGGCCCCTATGGAGATGAATGCCATGCAAGGTTTTCGAGGGGCGGGGAATTCCAACAATAACTTTCAAAGTAACAATAGATGGAATCACCCCGGTTTTGATTGGAGAAATAATGCTGGGACCCAAAATCAATATCAACAGCAGCCCTACAACAACAATCAATATCAAGGGCAAAACAATAGGCCATCCCATCAATACAATCAAAACAGAACCAACAACTACAACCAAGCTCAACCCTCCAATGCACCACAGACCAATATCTATGTGCCTCCGCCCAAGAAGGTACAAGAAGAAGAGCCACTTGCTAATGCCAATCTAACGCAGCAACTCATACAGATGATGAGTAGAATGTCTGCCACGTTAGAAAGGATAGATGCACGGCAAGAGGGTTCAGGAGGAACATTCCCTGCCCAACCACTTCCGAACCCCAAAGGACATAACAATAGTCCTAACAATCCGGAGCATGCTAAAGCCGTGACTACATTGAGAAGTGGAAAAATCATTGAGAAAAGCATGCCTCTGGCTACACCCGAAGTGTACAAAGAGGAGGAAATGGTGGATAATGAGCTTGAGCAACCATCTACTCAAGAGGAGGAGCCGTCTACTAATGACGGGGCAATAAAGGTAAACATTGAAGCTCCAAGAGTAGAGGAAGAAGTTGAGCGAAGGCCTAGAAAGGAGTCTGTGAAGGATGAACCACCAAAATGCCCTTTTCCTGCACCTTATCCTCAATGACTGAAGAAACCCAAGAATGAGACAAAGAATTAGGAGTTTCTGGAATTGTTTAAACAAGTCAAAATTAACCTTCCACTCCTAGATGCTATCAAGCAAGTGCCGGCCTATGCAAAGTATCTCAAAGATCTATGCACGGTCAAGAGGAAGCAAAGCGTGAAGAAACATGCTTATGTCGCGTGCCAAGCAAGTGCGATCATTCAAAATGAGTTGCCTCCAAAACTCAAAGACCCCGGTACACCTACTGTCTCATGTAGAATTGGGAATCAAAGGATAGATAACGCACTCCTCGATCTAGGAGCAAGCGTGAACCTGCTGCCATATTCAGTCTATAAACAGCTAGGGTTGGGTGAACTCAAACCCACCCGAGTTGCTTTGCAATTGGCAGACAGATCTGTGAAGTACCCTAGAGGGGTGTTAGAGGACGTCCTTGTCCAAATAGACTCTTTTGTCTTTCCGGTTGATTTCATGATATTGGACACAGAACCTATGTCTAATCCTGGTGCACATATCCCGGTTATCTTTGGACGTCCATTCCTCAACACTATTGATGCCACAATCAAGATTAGAAGTGGTATCATGACTATCATATTCGGGAACATGACATTGAATGTTAAAATCTTTTCTAATCCCCGACCTGAAGAATACGATGATGAGGAAGAAATTCATTACATAGACACGGTCATTGAAGATGAAGTTGACTTGGTCGACTACAAAGATCCTTTGGAAGTTGTGATGACTCAATTTGGCGATCTCTATCAGCCTGCAGAGTCAACTCCATTGGATGCTGACCTGAACCAAACGTGTCTTATGATGGATACGATAGAGGAGGATAGAGTAGAATGCATGTGGGTAATGCCATATGAACAATTGCCTCCTAAAACTAAGTTGGCAATGCCTTCTAGTTTGCAGTTTCCAGAGTTAGAGTTAAAGGAGCTACCCAAAGAGCTAAAATACGCATTCCTAGGGACTGGAAAAACTTATCCTGTGATCATTTCATCTGCTTTAACTCATGAACAAGAAGGTAAGTTAGTGCAAATGCTGACCAAGCATAAGGATGCTATGGGATGGACGATTGCTGACCTCAAAGGCATAAGCCCATCCATATGCACGCATAAGATATATCTGGAGGAAGACGCAAGACCTTCAAGGCAAATGCAAAGGCGTCTGAATCCTAACATACAAGAAGTAGTTAAAAAGGAAGTGCTTAAACTACTTGATGTTGGGATGATTTATCCGATATCTGATAGTCCTTGGGTTAGTCCAACCTAAGTGGTTCCAAAGAAAGCAGGCATAACGGTCATCCCGAACAAAGATGGTGAATTAGTACCAACACGTGTTCCCACTGGATGGAGGATGTGTATTGACTACAGAAAGTTGAATACTGTGACCCGAAAGGACCATTTTCCTTTGCCATTCATGGATTAAATGCTAGAACGTGTGGTAGGTCACAAGTATTACTGTTTTTTGGATGGATATAGTGGATACAACCAAATTGAAATTGCTCCTGAAGATCAGGAGAAAACCACATTCACTTGTCCATTTGGTACATTCGCCTACCGTCGAATGCCGTTTGGCTTATGTAATGCACCGACTACCTTTCAGCGGTGCATGCTAAGCATATTCAGTGACATGGTCGAAAACATCCTTGAAGTCTTCATGGATGATTTTTCAGTGTTTGGCCATAGCTTTGAAGATTGCCTTAGCAATCTCGAGCAGGTATTAATGCGATGTGAGGACAAACACCTAGTTTTGAATTGGGAAAAGTGTCACTTTATGGTGACCAAGGGAATAGTCCTCGGCCATATAATCTCCGATGAAGGAATCCAAGTGGATAAGGCAAAAATCGACATAATCTCAAATCTACCTGTCCCCCGTACAGTGAGAGACATCCGTTCATTTTTGGGACATGCGGGATTTTATCGTCGGTTTATCCAGAACTTCAGTGCAATCTCTCGACCTCTTTGTCAACTTCTTGTCAAAGATGCACCATTCGAGTGGTCAGAGAATTGCCAAAAGTCCTTCGAGGAGCTAAAAGAGCTTCTCACCTCCGCACCTATAATACAGGCACCTGATTGGAGTCTGCCTTTTGAATTGATGTGGGATGCTAGTGATTACGCCATTGGTGCGGTCCTAGGCCAGAGAAAGGACAAGAAGCCATATGTGATATACTATGCTAGCCGCACTTTGAATGAAGCTCAAATGAATTATACAACTACTGAAAAGGAGCTGCTGGCTGTAGTATTCGCCTTGGATAAGTTTAGGTCTTATCTGATAGGGTCACCAATTGTCTGTTTTACAGATCATTCGGCCCTTAAGTATTTGTTGTCCAAGAAAGACGCTAAACAATGGCTCATTCGCTGGATACTCTTACTCCAAGAGTTTGATCTAACAATCAAAGACAAGAAAGGAGTAGAGAATGTGGTTGCGGACCATTTGTCACAGTTGACTTTTGTCGACAATACTGAATCCTAATCCATTAAGGATGAGTTTCCGGACGAACAGCTACTAGCAGTAAGTAGTCTGCCTTGGTATGCTGATATTGTAAACTACCTTGTCACGGGAGAAACACCGAATCATTGGTCAAACCAAGACAAAAAACGGTTCCTCTCGTTCGCGCGTCATTTCTTCTTTGATGACCCATATCTTTTCAAATACTGTGCTGATCAGGTTATCAGGCGCTGCGTCCCCAATGAGGATATAACCGTAATTTTAGCATCATGCCATTCTGAGGCATGCGGTGGCCACTTCGCGTCACAGAAGACCGCACAAAAAGTTCTACAAAGCGGTTTTTACTGGCCCACAGTTTTCAAAGATGCATATTCCTTTTTCAAGACATGCCAACGCTGTCAAAAGCTTGGAACTATTTCTAAAAGGAATTCTATGCCTTTAACCCCTATCATAACAATTGAGATATTCGATTGTTGGGGCATAGATTTTATGGGCCCATTTCCCAAGTCTAATAACTGTGAATACATACTCCTTGCTGTAGAGTATGTGTCAAAATGGGTTGAAGCGATACCAACGAGATGCAATGACCACAGGACGGTCATGTCCTTTCTAAGAGAGCATATCTTGTCTCGTTTTGGAACTCTGAAAGCTTTACTAAGTGACCAAGGCAAGCATTTCTGCAATAGGCCTTTGGAGTCACTTCTCAAGAAATATGGAGTCCACCATAAAATCGCTCTTTCCTATCATCCACAGTCTAACGGGCAAGCGGAATTGGCTAACCGAGAAATCAAGCATATTCTCGAAAAGACGGTTAGCTCCAACCGAAAAGACTGGGCATACAAGCTGACTGACGCTTTATGGGCATATCGTACTGCTTACAAGACGAACCTAGGTATGTCCCCGTATAGATTGGTTTACGGGAAAGCTTGCCACCTTCCTGTTGAAATTGAACATAAAGCTTACTGGGCGACACGCTCATTGAACTTTGATATCAAAGAGGGAGGTCAGTTACGCAAGCTCCAACTTGCAGAACTAGAGGAGATACGACGAGATGCGTATGACTCTGCAAGGTTGCATAAGGAAAGGTTGAAGGCTCGCCACGATCGTACAATTTTTCGTAAATCATTTGAGCCGGGGCAGAAAGTTTTGCTGTATGACTCTCGCCTCCACCTTTTCCCAGGAAAGCTCCGTTCTCGATGGACAGGGCCGTTCATTGTAAAAACTATTTTTCCACACGGGGCGGTTGAGCTCGTCAATCCAAAGAACGATGATTGTTTCAAGGTCAATGGCCAAAGATTGAAACCGTTCTTGGAGAACTTCCAAACTGAAGTTGAGCACATCCAGCTGGATGAGCCCAACTATTCTCCTACTTAAATTCCAAAGTAGAGTTCCATATTGTTGTTGTATTCCTTATCTTTCCCTGCATTTTAGTTTTTTCTTTTGTTTTTAAGTCTTTGTTTGTTCTTTTGTGTTTGTGATCTTGTTCTAATCCGTTATACCTTAAACCACTCTATTGCAGGTGCATAGATGCGAGGTGATGATGTTCATTCTATCGGTTCATGGGCTGATTCAGAATGTCGCTGTGGCACCTGGACTGAGGGTGAACTCACACCCTGCCCCTTGCTTCATCAAGATCCTGAAGCTCACTCTCTCATTGATGCTGACCAAGGGTACATTCCTTACCCACCGGCCCTCCTTGACATCAATCCATATGAAAATATGGGATTTCAGGATGACGATCATGTGGAGGAGGAAGAAGACCTGTACATGGGAAGAATGGTGGATGATGCACTCATGGCCCAATGGGAAAATGATGATATGTGGGAGCCATGGGAAGATCATAACCTCCAGGATGTTGTCCCAGAATGACATAATGCCGTTTTTGTTTTTGTCGATGACTTCCTTGTTCCCGAGTTGGTCCCATACCACTATGTGCACCTGAGTTTTCTGCTATTCAGGCACCAATGCCCTTTACCAGCTAGTGCATTTTGGGAATCTATGCCAATAGTGAGGTTAGAACATAGTCACATTTCTTTGTATTTTGTTTCTGTTCCTTGTTTTCTATTTGTGTTTAATTAGTGTTTCCTGCGTTCCGTTATCATAATATCAGTTTGATTGTTTTTGTTATCCAGGATTGTCACTATGTTTTTCAATGGTATTCTGGTATTCCTTCCACATCAACTGGTTCATGGTTTTGGGCCCTACATCAGGCCCCCACAAACTCCGCCGCAAGAGGACAGTCCGTTGCACAACTACACTCCCTTATCCGTATCTCCATCCGGATCACCTCTTGCATGGGCTTTCAATTCTTTAGAGACGCCAGACTTGCTCGATGATATCCTTGCTGCTTTCCGATTGTTCTGGGAAAGGGAATCATCTTGTTTGGACTCCACATGCGAAGATTTGGCGGGGAATGAAGCAATGGTGGAAGAAGGAATCTTCTTGTTAGATGATTAGTGCCCCACTTCAATTGTGCTTTGTCTTTTCATTAGTATTTTAGCAATTGAAGTGTAATCCTAGACAACAATATTTTCAGTTCTAGTTTTATTTTCGTTTTCTTTAGTGAAATAAGGTCTTAAACACCATTGGGGGTCATAATTGTGCAATATGGATGCTATTATAAAGTTTTATTTAAATAAAAAAATTGCACTTATCTATTATGAGGTGGCGTTTTTGGCTTACATGTCCTGTACTGCACTGTTTTATCACTTTTACTGTATGTTCAGACTAATGTTGGCTAGTTGGGGGTGCATAGTTTATTCATTCTGTGATATCTTTTTAATTTTTGGTTTCGATCGATCAACCTTTCCTCGATCGATCGACGATGTCATATCCTCGAGCGCTTGAACATTTCTCAATCGATCGAACGTTCGATCGTTCGAACGACCTCGATCGATCGAGCATTGTATTTAAATGATGCGTCCAGCGTACACTTCATCAGTTCTCTTCATCTCCCTCTCTCTCTCGAGCGATCGGCGATAGCGGGTTTGGGGCGATTCTCATCAACCCCCTCCTATCCAACCCATTTTTGAAGGCTGCGGATCCCACCCTTTTCCCCCCTGCATCATCCTCTTCATCACCCTCACCCCCTCTGCACACATCTTCCGAGGTAAGGCCACGAGCTCCCCCTCTTTCCATTTCCGTTCGAATCTTAATGGAGATGCCCCCCATTGGTCGTTTGACCATTCTCTTGTTAGTTATGTTCTTGTTTCTTTGTTTTGTTTTATTGTCCGTTCGTGTTTCTCGTTGCTGCTCATCACTGTTCTCGATCGATCGAAAATATTCGAGCGATCAATAATTCTTGTGTTTTGCGATCGATCGAGAATCTTCGAGCGATCGACGTCTTGCATTATTCGATTGATCGATAAAAGTTCGATCGCTCGAACTAGAGTAGTGGCAGTTTTCTCTTTTCTTTTTAGTTTTCTATTTTTATTTACTGTTTCTTTTCTTTTTCCATTTCAGGATCTTTGCAATGAACCCTGTTATAGGGTATCACAGGGAGAAACCTTTCGATCTAGCCATTCCTGACCCGGTCCCACATCATGGCTTCCGGCATACTCCCGACCGCCAGTGGTTCACACGCTACTTCCAGTCCAGGAAGGTCATGGTAGAGCGACCACTTGAGACGGCATGGCTCGCTACTCCCTGGTATCTCGCCCGCCTCCGAGCCATGCCACACTGGTACGATTTGTTCTCTCAGGCAAAGAGAGTGAATCTCTCGTGGATACGCGCAGCTTGCGCGACGATGATTCGAGATCCCGATGCCGCATTCACACTGCGATCATTCTTCTGCGGCCGGGAGATTGTGTTCAGTCCGGCTACCGTCTCAGCTGCTTTAGGAGTCCCGGAGGTGCCCGATTGTGTATGCCCGCACCGTGCTGGCACGCCAGTGCTCTCATCCACTGCTGTTATCCGAGAGCTTACCGGGGGTGCATTACCGAGCTGGGATGGTATGGCCCTTATTGCTGACGTTTAATTGACGGATAATTATCATATGCTCCACCTTGCTTTGAGCAACTGCCTGTTGGTGACCTCCTACTGGGAGAAGATTGCTGCCTGGTATGCTCATGTTTTATATGCCATCGGGACGGGGTTACCAGTCTGTTTGCCTCGCCTATATATTGACTTCATGAGGCACCCCACTCGTTACATTGCTGCCAAGAAGCACCTGAAAGGTGCTTGGGCCATTCACAGGGTGATTGAGCAGGCTGGCCTACTTCCCTTACCTGATGATGCGACTTCTCAGGCTCGTAGTCTCTTTGACGAGACAGCTTCTCGCCGTTCAGATGCTCAGAGGAGAAAAAGGAAGGGTAAGGGGAAAGCGAAAGTTGGAGAGAAAAGGAGGAGAGCTGATGGCACTGATACTGAGGGTGCAGCTTCAGGGACGCCGACAGAGGCTGAGGAGCTTGATTCTGACGATGAGGTTGATCCTCTAGTGGAGGTTGCACTGTTTGAGCTGAGACAGCGATCTCAGGCTCAAACTCAAGCCCAGGGAGAGTCTTCGTCATCCGTGCCTCTCCCGATGGTTCATGAGCTATTATTGGAGGAGAGGGAGGCTCGGATCAGACTCGAGGGCGGGGTGGCCCACATGACGACATTACTAGAGGCTATCTTGATTCAGCTGGGGGTTGATCAGTCCTTACATACACCTCCACCTCACGCTACTCCTGCTACCGCACCGGTTACCACTGACCCACCTACCACTATTCCCCTTACCGCACATCCTACGGCTGATCCATCCACTTCTGAGACCCTACCACCACATACTGATCCTGTTCCACCATCGTCCTCGGCGGCACCACCTTCTGCGGAGCCCCCACTTCCACCACCTCCAGTCATCACTGAGAGTGACCCGGCGACGGCTAGTACTGTTGCTGAGGGTGGAGTTGCGGATACCTCCGATGCGCCGATCGAGATATTATCAGATGTTGCGGAGGATGTGTAGGTCGTGACTGTGTGAGTGTTTGGAGAGTTTTGATGTTTTCTTTTTCTATCTTTTTTCGATCTTTCTGCTCTCATTATATAGATGTTGGTTTTTGGATTATGTGTGACTGTCGGTGGTTATGTTTCGACTGTTGGATGTTTTTGAAGATTGTCCGACCTTTATTATCACTGCTATGTCATTTCCATTACTTTACTTTTACAGTGATTGTTTTTGTTTTCATTTATAGATCATACGCTTATTGTACCTTTGCATATCTTTCGTTTGATCTTGGTTGCTTGGAGATTGTATATGTCTTTACAGATTGTTCCGCTTGCAGTCATTGCGTTGCTCTAGCAGGTGATATCTTTTTATTTATTGATTGAAAATCCACTTCTGAGGTCATCGCAATTTTCAGTTGGGGGTGGGATGTAAATAGATTATCACCTGAGCATGTTTACGTTATCAGCAATCTGATTTATTTCATTGCACATTTTGTTATTATGAGCTTTATCAGTGGAATAGTTTTAAATATTCTCTCTTACTTAACCGCTATCAAGCGATGATACACTCATGTTAATCTCATCCTTTTATGAATTACATTCACGCGTTTTTCTAGTGTCACTAAGAGGAATGCATGTGTTGACTATTCTTGTATCCAAATCCATTTGCACGCGTTAATAGCTATGCTGAAAACTTAAATAAGAGTTAATACGACTTTTATGCTTCAAAGAATAAATAGTGGAGACTAATGACCCTTAGTAAGCTTTTGAACCCAATCTTTAATTCTGAGGGAATTGTCACATTAATTCGAATTGTTTTTCTTGAATATATTTTAAATTCGTTGAATAGTCTCAAATTCTTCATCTAGGCTGTTTATTAGAGGAGAACGTCCAGGATTTACCAATTAAAACTCAATGAACACTGAAGTGCTAAAACTAAGAAGTTAAGAAAAGGATTTAAGCCATCGTTATTCATTCCTTACCTTTTTCATATACCTGTATCAACATCCAAGAATCTCTTAACCCCATACCGATTAAATATTGCCAATATGGAATCTCAAAACCCTTCGTCTGATACCTTACCCTCTATAAACTCAATTGCACATCTAATGTGATCAAAATTATTGAAGTATGTGACAAGAAGGGAGTAGTGTGGGAAGAATGTTATAAAAAGATTGTTGCGAGGAGATGTTGAATATATATCAATCTAAAAAAAAAAAAAGGAAGGAGGAGTAAAAAGAAATAAAAGTATACGAGAATAGAGGATGGTTGGAATAAAGAAGAAATAAACTAGTCTCCATCACAGGTTAAGGATGTGCAATTTCTCGCCTCTCTTATCTTCACTCCATTGAATAAAAGCCGAAAAGTCAAAGTCTTAATGATTTTTAACAAATTAGTTTGAACATGAATGTGTACTTTGAGTATCCACGGTATTTCGCTCCTCTAGTAAGTAGTATTCTTTTCATGAGACTATATTACTCTAAATGTTCGTCCTTTATCGAGTTCGGTGTGAAACACTAGTAGCCAGAACATCACTCTTATTAAAGTTTCACACCAGGAGTGACCATTTCTAAACAAGTTTCTGTGAGATGTTCATTTTTGAGTGCAAACCCATGTGAGAATTGAGTTGAAACTACGAGTTCCAAGAGTATAATGGTCTAAACAATTCTTAATAAAGTTGGATGCATAGCTGTTGATTTCACACATACACGGATACATGAATGTAATGCATATGTATATTTATTTTGGTGACATGAGGAACATGTGGATTTCGTCATGGTTTGTATGAGGTTGATATGTTATGTGGAGCTAAATTGATAGTTGAATGGGAAAGAATGCTTATGAGTTTTTCTATATCTTTTTGAGCTTAAAATTTAGAATTTTGTGGGTAGATTCACTGCAAACCCTCACGAGACAACACTCGTCCACTAGGGAAACCTAGGGGTTTAACGGCTTGTTGCATTTGCTAAATGCAACCGCGATTCCTGCGATAGTGAGTTAGGAAGTTTCTTTCATTTTACTAGATTAGTTGCTTTAGTCTTATTTTTTTTTGTTACTTTAGTCGTTGTAGTTTTAGTAAGCTTGTTTCATTTTTGCTTTATTGCTAGGGACTAGCAAATCGCTAGTTGGGGGTTGTGACAAGTGGGGGTATTTGTAAAATACAACCGCGCTAAAAGAAGAAAATACACTAGAAAAGTCTACAATTCCCCTGTTTATCTGCAGTTTGAATTATAATACCAGTTTTTGCACAAATTGATTAAACTATGATAAGTGGTATTGTTTTTAGTGACTATTTGTGCAGATTACTGCTGCTGTATATAAGATTGAAGAATGTTGATAAAAGGAAGTGCTTAGTACAGATGAAGACAACTCAAAGCTGAAATACAAGGTTCGAGCGATCGAACATGGTTCGAGCGATCGACATATCGATCGATCGAGTGGAGTTCAAGCGATCGACGGTTCTGGAGGTTCAATCGATCGATAGTTTCTCGATAGATCGAAGATGCCTTTTTTCAGATTATGCGCGCATGCAGCAGAAATGGGTTTTTAACCCTAGCATTAGGTTTAGGCTATATATATTTGTTTTGTGTACGTCCAGAGGGGCGCCCAACTTTAGTTCATCAGTTTTCAAGAGGATAGAGAGTGTTCATTGTGTTTGTTTTGTAGGTTTTATTAAGATTCACCATTGTTAGCTTGGATTGTTTGATAGTAATACAAGTTTCTTCGTTCCAGGTTACTTATTATTATTTCGTTTTTATTCTGCATCTAGTTAATCACAGTTTATCTTTCAATCTCGTAGTATTGTTGCTAGATAAGTTAAAACCGTTAGTTTTCATAGTTTCAATGAAAATCTTACAAACAAACATGTCTTTAATGAACCTTTTCGTAAAAAATAAATCTGAGACTCCCCAAACCATGTCTGAGTAGTCCCAAGGTTGGGAAATCGCGATGAAACCATGATTTCAGTCCTCTGCCATGCAGTATTTTTATTCCTGTGTTCGATCGATCGAATGTCGTTCGATCGATCGGAACAGAGACAGAATCGATCGATCGAAGATATTTCGATCGGTCGAGAGATGAAGATGTTCGAGCGATCGAAAGCGCGTCGATCTATCGAGACCTCTGATTCTTGAGGACATCTAATATAGTATTTCGAGACTTTCTGCTTTACTGATTCGTTATCAAACTGTCCCCAAATGCTCAGTTTGTCAAAACAGTCTTTAAACGTTAAGCCTTAAGGCATTTTCTTTCAATATATTTTGCAAACCACCCTCAATGCTAATACCATTGGAGGTGAGAGTCTTAACTATTGAATTAAACCACCTTTGTGTATTTCAAACTTAATTGTGATGATATAGTCCTGGTCATGAAAGAACTATTGATTCTATATCCTTAGAGAAGTACGGGATACTATAGAGGTTGCCCTCCGTTGAGCTTAATTTCATTTGCATGGTAGATGGTTGAGTCATGGTGGATTCGCGTGATCCCAACACTTTCTTTTATTAAGAAAAACCATTTTCAAATCTTACTTTAGATAAATAGTTCATCATTAGTTTAGTTAATTTAGTTTAGTAGTTGTTAATTGTAGAACTTAGTGTTCTACGCTTCTCTTAAAATATTGAATTTTCTTTTCTTTTAGAGTCTAATCTAAGTAATTAACTTCTCATCCTTCCCTGTGGGATCGACCTGGTCTTACCAGTTTCTACTTGCACGTCCACCTACACTTGGGTGTTGCACAAGAGCGCACAAGATTATTCGCGTGTCAGGTATGAAAAAGGATGTGGCCGAATTTGTATCCAAGTGTTTGACGTGTCAACAAGTCAAGGCCATATTTGGTAATAGGAGCACATCACGTGGATTTTGTAGTGGGTTTGCCTCAATCGCAACAGAATTATGATGCCATTTGGGTAATCGTGGATCGACTGACTAAGTCGGCACATTTCATCGCTTATAGTATGAAATACCCGGTAGAAAAGATGAGCCGGATGTACATACAACAAGTTGTGCAACTTCATGGTCCACCTGTGTCGATTGTGTTAGACCGTGACGCGCGTTTTATTTCTGAATTTTGGGAAAGTTTGCAAGAAGCTATGGGAACCTCGCTCAAGTTGAGTACTGCTTTTCACCCTCAGACAGATGGGCAAACTGATGTGTTAATCAGATCATGGAGGATATGCTTAGGGCTTGTGTCATCGATTTTGAAGAATCTTGGGAGATGCACTTGCCTTTGGTTGAATTTACCTATAACAATAGTTATCACACGAGTATCGGGATGGCTCCGTTCGAAGCATTGTACGAACGGCCATGTCGTTCTCCGTTGTGTTGGGCAGAGATGGGAGATACGGAGTTGTTGGGACCATATTTGGTTAGAGAAACCAACGAGAAGATTTCTTTGGTCAAGGAAAGGATGAGAACCGCTCAAAGCCGGTATAAGAGTTATGCCAATCGACGCCGAAAAGATTTGGAGTTCAGTGTTGGAGATCACGTACTTCTTAAGGTTTCACCGACCCGAGGAGTAGTACGCTTCGGTCTCAAGAGAGGAAAATTGGCTCTGCGTTTCATCGGACCGTTCAAAATTCTGGAACGTGTCGGGAAAGTGGCATATCGACTGGCGCTACCACCAAAGATGTCTGGGGTCCACAATGTATTCCACGTGAGTATGCTAAGAAAGTACATACGGGACCCCTCACACGTTGTTAGTTTTGACGATATTGAGACGAGTCATAACATTTCTTACAAGGAGAGGCCCGTAAAGATTCTGGATAAGAGTATCAAGAAGCTGAGGAATAAAGACATTCCGTTGGTGAAGGTTCAGTGGAATCACCATGACGAGAATAAAGCCTCATAGGAAGTTGAAGCTGACATGAGGAAGAAGTACCTGGAGTTGTTTCTAGACTAGTTAGTCTTGATTTCGGGGACGAAATCCAGTTTAAGGGAGGAAGGGTGTAACAACCTGCATTTTCACATAAATTGTAATTGCATTGGTCATATTTAAAATTTAAAATTATATTATCTGCTTTTATTTAATTTCATTTCCCCTATGTTAAATCTTATTATTGGTGCCATCTCATAATCAAAATTCTTTTGGGGTCAAACTGTGATTTTATAAAATTTAGCAACGCCTGTGATAGATTTCAAACCTGTATTTCTAAATGGTGGAAATGTTTTCGTTTAACTCAAACTGTATTTTTATAAAGCCAGGAAACCATTTCTGACATTAAAATGAATTTTCAGCATTTTTATGGGGATCACCGCGTCGCAAAAATACCAGTTTATATTCAAAACTGTTCGCGCTGCGATGATCTCCCACAATATGGGATACTCCGCCAATCATGAAGTGACACTTACTTTCTATTTATGGCAACTTATGATTGCTTATGTCTTGTGTGGATATTGCATTTGTGCGTGTTTAATCCTAAGATCATAAGCTATTTTGCCAAACATGATAAGAGGTTCTTAGGCAACTTGATAGAGCACTATTTGGTTATGCTTCTTTGGTGTGTATTGGTTTATGCTCATAAGCTTAATTTCCCAAACAACATAATTGGCCCCTACATACCTAAACATGACCCTTGGTTAATCTATAGGGTTATACATCAGTATATATACGTATGTATATGAGGGTAACAACTTATATGTGCTGTGTGTCTCTTGCTGTATATAGAAATTAAAGAACTTGGAGCCCAAGTTCACCCCCATTCAGCTTTTATATATGCACCTACACACTACATATTCTGCACACACATATCTTAGGGAGAAAGAGAGAGTTTGAGAGTTTAATTGCTGAACGTTTTAGAGAGAGAAGCTTCAATCTTCATAGCCAAGGTTGCAATTGGAGTTCTAAATTGTGATTCTTTCTCAACTAATATTTCAATCTCTAATCTCAGTGAGTATTCTAAATTCACTTGAAATGTAATTCACCTTTAAATTACTATTTTGTGTAGTTGATTTGTAATCACTATTCTTTTTGAATTTACGTTTGAAGTTTCATAGCTTGAAATCATAAATTTTCAAATTCAATCAAAATCTGTTTTATTAGATAAATACGAAAGATTTCAGTATGTATTGGTCATGTTTACAATATTAGAGTCTAATTCATTCAATTGAGAAAGTATATTAAGATTGAAGTTTTGTCATCTTTTAGTTTTTCGTAAAATTCATGAACTACGTTTGGATTCATGTAAAATTAGTTGTGGATTCTTAATCCTTGTGAAAACCGAAGAGATTCATATATAATAAGGTAGGATAACTTACAGAATTGAAAATGGGTCAAAAGACCCCATGATTTCTGAAATAGAGCAGTTTTGACAAAGAAGATGAAGTCACTGCTGAAACTCGCGCGCGTGATCGTGCGAACGGACCGCGCGCGCGAGCTGTGTATTTTCAGGCCGACAAAAAAGATCTTAATAAGAAAAATGAAAATTAGGTAGATCGCGCGAGTGGACCGCGCGAGCGACCTCCCTTTACTCTGGCAGTTGGAAAAGTTTTATAAAAGAAAAGAAAAATTGGGCATATCGCGCAAGCGGCCCGCGCGAGTGACCCTTCGCGCGAGCAGCCCACGCGCGTGACTTCTGACAGTTTCTAAATTTTGAATATTTTATGTTAAGGAACTGTTTGGGTGATATTTCATGAACTTTTAAAGCTCTGTTTGGGAAATTTACTAAAACAGAAACCTATTTGGTTATGTTTGGATGATTGACATGCTGTATTACGACTTAATAATCCCCGTACGTACGTTGTTCCTATAATTCAGCATTTTACTTTTGTTTAAGTGTCATGATATACATGTGGAGTCAGTTGTACATGCATGGTGAGTGTAAATATTTGTCAGTGTGGAAAAGAGTAATGGTTAGTGTGGAAAAGAGTGTGTGGTTGAGATTATGTTGTGGACACTCCCTGATAATTGTGTACCAAAGTGTTACGTGTTGAGATTGCGGTGAGAGTATCTTTGTAATGTGATGGTGGCAAAACTGGACACTCCCTGATGCCCATGGAAGCGTTAAAGTGTGTGACGCCGAACTTGGACATTCCCTGGCACCCATGGTAGTGGTAAAGTGTGGCCTACGGACACTCCCTGGTACCCGAGTTTGGATACTACGTGAGGTTACCTCCGGTATTTGCGAGGCGGATTAGGTACTAAAGTGTGAGGTATTGGACACTCCCTGGTACCCCGTACCAAAGTGTGAGGTAAACTGGACATTCCCTAGCACCCCTGTGCTAAAGTGTGGCTATCGGAGTATTACAAGGATACTGATGTGAGAGAGTGGGTTGTTGTGTTTGTCGAGAGAAAAGAGTCGCTAAGATGAGATGGTGCATTATTTTTCATACATGGTCACATATATGTGAATTAAAGCTTTCAAATGATATTGTGGTTGTTTCCTAAAAATGAACTTCTTACTTTAATGTAAACTTATTGAATTAAATGGGAATTGGAAAATGGTGAATGAGTATGTGTTACATTCAAAGTTATATTTTTAATACTCACCAGCTTCTTGAAGCTGACGGCGTCGATGCGCCCTGGACATTCGTGTTCAGGCTTTTCAAGTTATGACTATGCTGGGCCCTATGATTATGCAAACTGAGAGTGGCTGCTTTGGAAGATAGAACTATTATCAATATCCTATGTTTTAAGTTATAAACTGTTTTGTAATAAGGATAACTGTAATAGACGATAGATATTGTTTTGTTTTAAGGCGGCTTGTGCCTTAGTTGACCCCGTATTGTAATATGTAATAAGTTAGAAAAATATTTGTAAGCCTTGATTGCTCTGCTTTGATTATTATGTTTTTGTTGTTGACGTTTGGGACATAATCGATCCTTCAAACTGTCACAACCTACGAGTCCATAAAGGAAATTAAACGCTTTCCTTATTTATGCTACGTCGGGGCGTGACAGGCCCACCCTATCAAAATCACAGCTCTGAAAGGTCGACGATGAAGTAGGCTGTGGGGCATTTGCCTCAACTGATATCTCCTAGGGTAAGACTAGCTTAAGCTCCAGCTTCTCCTCGAGGTCAGTAGCGAAGTCATTTAGACCCATACCATCCTTCTCCTCCTCATCATCATCATCGTCCCAACCTACAGGAACCAAATGAAAAACCTCATCATCGATGACAGGAACCATTGGCTCCTCTGTAGGGATAAATGGTGGAGGCATATCTAACTGTGCAAGATGGGCATGCATGATCAGAACCTCACGGGGAATGTATAAGGCATCGCTATTAACCAAGTGAACCATCTCTAATAGTACTAAATGCTGAGCCTCAATAAAATATAGAATCTCCAGGCGAATGCGAGGTAAATCAACCAGTCCTATCATATGAATTTGATGCCAAGGCTCTAGCTCTACTATCGCAGACGCTCGCTACTCGATAGCAACATGATGAAGTGTTACGGAGGCTGGTACTATAACACCCTGGGTGACCCAGTGTTTCCTGAATAAATCTGGTACAAAAAGTGGCTGAGGTGGATCCATACTTGACAAAAAGGTACTAACTTATGTCAGGACTAATCTTAACAAAAATAATCTTAGACATTTGGGTTCTGGGTTTGTCCTCCTGTCGTATCATCGGGTGTGCAAAGCTTAAGCTAGCAGAATGTGGAATCGGGTCTAAACTGGTAAACCTTAACCTGGCTAAACTTTTTTGAGATAACTTGGCTCTGATACCACTAAATCCTGTCATGCTCCGACGTAGCATAAATATGGAAAGCATTTAATTTCCTTTATGGACCCGTATGTCGCGACAGTTTGAAGGATTGATTTCATCCCAAACGTGGAACATCACAATAATTAAATCAGAGTAAGAGCAATCAAGGCTTATAAAAATTTACCAATCTATTAATTATTACAGCACGTGGTTAACTAAAGGCACACTCCGCCTTGAAATAAAAAAAATATCTAATATCTATTACAGTCATGCTTATTACAAATCTAGTTCATAACTTTAAAACATATAACAAATTCCTCTTCAAGTAGTTGTTCTAAGTTCGCATAGTCATAACCTGAAAAGCCTAGACACGAATGTCCAGGGCGCATCAACGCCGTCAGCTTATTGAAGCTGGTGAATAGTAAAAACATTTGCTCGAATGTAAAACATACTCATTTACTATTTTCCATTTCACAGTTCCATTATTTTACAGGTTAAAAGTATAGAAGTGAATTCACAACATAAAACAGTAAGGGGAATATAATGAACTTTAATCCATAGAAACATATGATCGGGCATGGGAACAATGCAACTATTCTCATCTTACCAACTCTTTTCTCTCGACACACTTCACCCAACTTTCTCACTCCAGTATCTTTGAAACACTAAGATGACCACAGTTTAGTATGGGGGTACCAGGGAGTTTCCAGTTTGCATCACACTTTAGTACAGGGTACCAGGTAGTGTCCAATGCCTCACACTTTGACCATACCACACATGTCAGGGAGTGTTCAGTAGGCCACACTTTAGTACTACCATGGGTGACAGGGAATGTCCAAGTCGGCGTCACACACTTTAGCACTACCATGGGTGCCAGGGAGTGTCCAATTTTGTCACCGTCGCATTTCAAAGATACTCTAGCTGTAATATCGTAACATCACACTTTGGTACACCAATACCAGGGAGTGCCCACACACAATCTCAACCACATGCTCTTTTCCACACTGACCACCACTCACCATGCATGTACAAGTGACTTCACATGAATGATATATGACTTAATACAGAAATGTAAATCACTGAAACTTAAGAACAACATGTGTACGAGGATAGATAAGTCATAATTTATCGCTTTTATAATCCAAACTTAACCAACAGGATTCTGATTTAGTAAAATTCCTAAACAAGACCTTAACAGCCCTTAAAAGTTAATCCAAACAGTCCCTTAACAGAAAACAGAAAAAAACCAGAAACTACAGGGTCACTCGCGAGGGCCGCTCGCACGACATGCCCATTTTTAGATTTTCTTTATAAAAATTTCTAACTGTCAGAAAATATAAGGATCGCGTGCACAAGCCGCTCGCACGAGGGGTCGCTCGCACGAGGTGAATCTGAGACTTCATCTTCTTCGCAAATTTCCCTTGTTTTCAAATTTTAAGGGTCTTTTTGACCCATTTTTAAAACTGAAACCATACATGACATGTAATATATGGATTTCTTCAATTTTCCGCAAGGATTATGAATCTATGATCAATTTAACATGAATCGATCCGTAGCTTTCAAATTTTACAAAAAATTGAGAGATGTCAAAACTTCGTTTTTAATGTACGTCGCGATACGAATGAATTAAGCTCTAATATTACAACCGTAGTCTCTACGTACTATAATATTTCATATTCATCTCTAAGAACCAATTTTGGTTAAGTTTAGAAATCTATGTTTTCAAGCTTCAAGCTCTAAAGTGGAGATTAACAATGGTGGATTACAATTACATAAATATAAGAAGTAAACAAGCATGAATTACAAACAAAGTGAGTTTTAAATACTCACTGTGATAAGAGATTGGAGTACTTGTTGAGAAAGAAAGCAAAATAAGTGAACAAATCAAGCTTCAAGCTATGGATGATTGAGCTCTCTCACTCTCTAGAAACTCTTTCTATATTCTCTGTGTTTACAAGTTTCAAATGAACTCAATGTGTGTGTTAGAGTGTAGTGTAAATATATAGAAAATCAAGACTTAGGGGCCAAGAACATTGATTCACACTCTACAAATTAATTGTTTTACATGAATCCTATATACACAATATACACATATACATCTCTCATACATATATACAGATAATATGTATAACAAATATACCCCTCCACAGATTGTAGGGGGCAAGTAAAGCTATAGGGCTCAATATGAAGATGTTTAGGTAATTGGCTTTTAGGCATAACTTAACACACATAAATAAAGCATTGCCAAACAAAGCCTAACACAAGTAACTAGGAATCTATATATATGTTTGGGTAAAGCAACTTATGACTTAAAGTTAACACATCTACAAAAATGCATACCCAAACATTCATATACAATCATTAGTTGCCATAAATGGAAAAGCACATGTCATATCTTGATTGGTAGAGAATCATATATTATGGGAGTTCATTGCGGTGCGAACAGTTTTGAGCAAAAACTGGTATTTTCGTGACGCGATGATTACCACAAAATACAAAAAATTGATTTTAACGTAAGAAATAATTTTTTGGTTTTATAAAAATACTGATTGAGTCAAAAGTAAATATTTCCACCATTTTGAAATACATATTTTGAAATCCAACACGGATATTACTATGTTTACCAAAACAATAGTTTATCCCCAGCAGAATTTTGATAATGAAGTAAAATCAGTAATAAGATTCAATACACGAGAATTGTATCTTAAAATAACACCAGGAATACTGATTAAATACGGAAATGAAATTAAAATTACATGAAAATTCAGGTTATTACAGATTGTCAGACTTGATAGTTCTGTCAATGTCAGAGTTTGACATTATTCTAGGAATAGATTGGCTTACCGAGTATGGTACCAACCTGGATTGCCCTACCAGGACTATCATTTTTACAACACCAGGATGTGCTACGATCAGATTTTAGTGCCTGCCGGCAAGCGACTTTTACAAGTTGTGCAGCTACGGTCGGAAGTTTGAGTATGGAACCTACTATGGACTAGATTTCTACTGTATGAGATTTTAAAGATGTTTTCTAGGATATTATCAGACATCCACCCAAGTGGGAAATAGATTTTTTTGTTGAATTAGTACCAGGAATGCTTCAAATTTCTAAGACTCTCTATCGAATAGCGCCAATTAAGATGTTGGAATAAAAGAAGCAAGTTCAAGAACTTGAAGACCTAGGATTTGCTTATCCACGTACGTCACCTTAGGGAGCATTGGTACTATTTATAAAGAAGGATGGAATACTTCAACTTTGTATCGATTACAGATAGTAGAACAAGGTCAAAATCAAGAATCGATATCCACTTCCTTGAATAGATGACCTATTTGACAAACTGTAGGGATCAAGGATCTCCTCAAAGATCGATTTATGTTCAGGATATCACCAGTTGTTAATTCGACCAGAGAATGTGTCAAAAACTGCTTTCTAGACCAGATATGGGCATTACGAGTTTCTAGTTGTCTTTCGAATTGACTAATGCCCCTAGCAATATTCATAGACTTAATGAATCGAGTATTTAGACTTTATCTTGATCAATTCATTATAGTATTCATCGACGATATCCTGATATACTCCAAGATGGAAAAAGAGCATACGAGACATCTACAGATTACTCTACAAACACTAAGGATAATAAGTTATATACGAGGTTCAGTAAATATGAATTTTGGCTACAAGAAGTCAAATTTTTGGGATATATGATATCTTAGGATGGTATCTCGATAGACTCATCTAAGATCGATGCAGTCTTGATTTGGAATAGACCAAGCAACGTAACTAAAGTTAGAAGTTTTCTCGGTCTATTTGGATACTATCGGAGGTATGTGGAGGGATTATCCAAGATTACAGGACCATTTACTAATTTGAGAAGAAAAGAGATGAAGTACGAATGGATAAATAAGCACAAGGGTACATTCCAGGAGTTAAAGGAAAGATTGACCTCTACACCGGTATTGGCAATATCCAAGAGTGGAGCAAAATTATAGTCTCAGTGATTCATCGCACCAAGGAATTGGATGTGTGCTGATGCATGATGGGAATGTTATTGCGTTTGGATCAAGATAATTGAAACCACATGAAAAAAATTATCCTACGCATAACTTAGAGTTAGTTATAATAGTGTTTGCATTAAAGATATAGAGACGCTATTTGTATGGCGAGAAATTTGATCTATTCTCAAATCATAAGAGTTTGAGGTATCTATTCTCTTAAAAGGAGTTGAACATGCAACAAAGGAGATGGATGGAATTACTCAAGGTGCATTGCAATACCATCCATATAAGGCAAATGTTGTGGTTGACGCTTTGAGTCACCGGCCTCATTTGGTCATCGCTACCATATTAGTTCGAGAATGGCAAGCATTAAAGATTTTAGCCGAGTTTGACCTTCGGCCAGTAGAATAAGAGAAGGACAACACCTTGGATGTCTGGTCATAACTGACTGTGATCGGTCGTATCATAGAAGCTTAATAAACCACTGAGGATTTGAGACTATGGTTCACTAAGATGTCAGCAAAGGAACTAGAGGTACGGAGCATAAGCGTGGACGGAGCTTTAAGGTGTAAAGATAGACTCTGTTTGCCTGACGAAGATAATCTCTAGAAAGACATATTGGACGAAGAACACAAGTCATGAATGACTATTCATCCTGGAGGTACGAAGATGTACAAGGACTTAAAGAAAAATTTTTGGTGGGAAGGAATGAAAAGAGAGGTAGTAGAGTATGTATCTCATTATCTTACTTGTAAGGAAGTAAAGGCGGAACACCAGAAACCACCCGGAATTCTACAGCAGCTACCGATTCCCCATTGGAAATAGGATCACATCACTATGGATTTTATGGTAGGATTGCCGAGGTCTTAACAAAACTACAACGCCATTTGGGTAATAGTGGATCAACTAAGAAGACGGTGCATTTTATCGCCTATATCATGAAATACTCGGTAGAACGGTTGAGTCGGATGGACATTTAGCAAGTCATGCAACTACACGGCGTACCTATTTTGATCATGATAGATCAAGATTCATGGTTCACTACAAAGTTTTGGAAGAGTCTCTAGGCAGCAATGGGGATGACACTGAACTTGAGTTCAGATTTCTATCCACAGACCGGTGGGCTGACTGAATGAATTAACCAAGTGATGGAGGGCATGTTACGAGCTTGCGTCATAGATTTTAAGAGTTCTTAGGAGACGCATCTGCTATTGATAGAGTCCTCTTATAATAATAGCTATCATACGAGCATAGGTATGGCATCATTTGAAGCTTTGTACAGACGACCTTGCCGATCGCCGTTATGTTGGACCAAAGTTGGAGATACTCAACTTCTTGGGCCAAAAATGGTGCACAAAACCAGTTAGAAGATTTAAGTGGTACGTGAAAAGATGAGAATGGCGCAAACCTAACACAAGAGTTATGCTAACAAATGCTATAAGGATTTAGAATTTGAAATTGAAGATCATGTACTGCTCCAGGTTTCATCAGTTCGAGGAATTGTTAGATTTGGACATAAGAGAGGCAAGCTATTGCCTTGATTTATCAGACCCTCTGAAATCTTAGAATGCATTGGAAAAGTTTCCTATAGATTGACATTACCGCCTAAGATGTCTAGCGTGCACAACGTCTTCCATATCAGTATGTTGTGAAAGTGTGCCCATAATCTAGCACACGAGATTAACTTTGAGGGCATAGAAGTTAATGACAATATCACATTCAATGAAGGACCAGTGAGAATCTTGGATCAAGGAATCACAAAGAGATTCCATTGGTAAAAGTGCAGTGGAAGCATCGTGATGAATGGAAGATTCGTGGGAATTAGAGTAAGAAATACGCGAGAACTTTCCATTTTTGTTTTAGCCCTACTACTTGAGATTTCGAGGATGTTTGTTAACAAGTGGTGGATGATATAATACCCTATATTTTTTATATGTATGTTTAATAAATGAGATTCTACATGAATAACTTTGCTATACCTATAATTTAGCTTTTGATCAATCGAACTATTGTCAATCGATTGAAGTTGTGACATTTCAATCGATCGAACCCTTTTCGATTGCTTGAAACCCTGCTGATATAATTTATGACGTGTTTTCCTTTCTCAATCGATTGAACCAGTTTCGATCGCTTGAACTTGACCGACCTATTCTCAATCGATCGAAGAAGCCTCGATCGATGATCGATCAAAGAAGCCTCGATCGATCGATCGAACATAAAAAAATATTATCCCCAGGTTTGCGTCCAAGCAACCATCTACACCTTCCCTTGCCTATATATATGGGTCTTATTTGTGTGTGGGGGTGTTTAGAAGTATAGAGAGTTTAGAGAGAGAGTATGGAGATATCTACACCCTCATATATATACATACACATGTACACTACATATATATACAATATTTGAGAGAGGGAGAGAAAAGAGAGAGAGAGAGAGAGAGAGAGAGAGAGAGAGAGAGAGAGAGAGAGAGAGAGAGAGAGAGAGAGAGAGAGAAACAAATAACAAGAAGAAGGAGAAGAGAAAGACAGAGAGAGGCAGAGAAGGGAGCGGAGCAGAGCAGAGAGAGGGATTGGCTATTGGAGCTCCAAAGCTCACTAAGCTCAAACCAAATAACCCCTTAACTTTGGTGAGTTCTAAACTCACTTAGTAGTTAAGTTTAGTGCTTTTACAAGTTTTGGATGTGAATCAACCAAACCAAACATAACCCATAAGTTTTGGATGTCACTGCCTAGAGAAGACAAGTTTTGATTGCTTGAACTAGTTTCAATCGATCAAACCTAACTATTCTCAAGCGATCAAAGATTTTTCGATCGATCGAACTCATCTTTTCTCAATCTATTGAAATGACTTCAATCGATTGGTATTTTAAGATTTGGAATATATCTGTTTATATATACTATGAATTTTATAGTTGTGTGATCATTGGTTCATGCTTCATAATGCATTGTTGTTTGAATAATGAATATTGCAATACGATAATGAGACATGCTTAAGAGTAATGTGAGAATGTTCTTAACATAGGATAACATAGTAGTCGGGATTAAATTTGGTATCATTTCATTTAAATCAGAGTAGTTAAACCACAATGGGAATGGCCATGTGTCATTGTTAGTACGGAACTTAGGTAGGTTTAGTAAGTTTTGGGAATTGATCATGGGCGAACACTTGGTCATAGGTCCTTAAAAGCAGTGGGTGGTGATGTCCTTACAAGTCCTAAGATAGCCAGATGATCCATGAGGTCCTTAAAAGCAATGGGTGATTATGTCATTAAAAGTAGTGGGCAGGGATCATGGTAGACGTCGCTAAGTTGTGGCAATAGATTGATATATCATGTTCAACGTTATATCCCTGACATGCAGTGTGGTAGTTACATCCTTAAAAGCAGGGGGATGGACAAACGTGGTGGTCCATAATATGCAATATGGTAGTCCTTAAAAGTAATGGATGTATTAACTGTCTATCTATAGAGTTGAACTATCAAGTTTGTTCTTAAATCAAAGGTATGGTTGTCAGTATTCTTATAACCAAATGGGAGTAACCAATTAACGGGTTAGATTAAACAGAAAGATATTATTAGTAGAACTATACATATCTTTTATAACTGGTAACTACATTATGCTTATAATGCTATTTTAGTTTCTACTCACTGAGCTTTAAACAACCTGACGATGTTTCATGCCTTGACATTCCATGTACAGACTATCATATTGCGTACAATGCAGGTGGGGTACCGTATGATGATAGCTACTATCCAAAGGAAGGATATATTGAGGCTGGACCGGCAGAATGTGGAGGCACCAGAGAGGATTACTATGCTGGCAATTATGTATATGTCAGTTGAAGATTAGAATAGATATTAGTTCTAAAGTCGGTTACCAACTTGATTATTATGTTTTGTAATAGGACATATGTTGCCTTAAAACTTTTATATATTATGTTGTAGACTCTGATGTAATAGTTACACGACTTCTTATCTTTGTTCAGCACTGCATGGTAAGGACAATTCAGTGAATTCACCAGTCATTCCCTATGGACCCAAAAAGGAAATTTGTTTTTTCTATTTTTGATATTTAGGGGCATGACAAATAGAGGATAAGGGATACAAGTCGTGGTAACTGTTATATGGCTAACACCCTGGTTATATGGCTAAAGCATAAAAAGAAAGACCCGAGGCATGCAATGACTCACTCCCCCCCCAACTAAAACTAAACATTGTCCTCAATGTTCTAAACTAAGCACATGGACATGTTAAGTAAAACGAGAAAAGGAAGGATGTTACCTCGAGACGTTAATATCCATTTTTTTTTTATTTTCTTTTATTTCTTTGTTAAGTTACCTGCAAAATCATTAGTAGCCACAAGGAAAAAAAGAGAATATAATACTACTCAGTAAATAAATGTGGTTAATCAAGATTTTTATCATAAATTAATAACCTAAATTTTTGAGGATCTTCCCAATAAAATAATTTAACAGTGAGAAGAACACAGGGATCCTCATAAAAATGCAACTCCCCCCAACTAATGTCAGGCTCAAGGTCAGAGGAGATAATGCAAAACCTATGGCCTCTAAATTTGTTGTGGACAAATTTAAGAGATATACCACACATTTTAGGAATTATGTTCAAAGAATGATCTTTGGTGTTGGTATTTCTTATAATAGCCTCTATTTTAATACAAGGAGGTGGCCACGGTACGATAAAAGGAGTAGGGTCTAAGTAATATTCTAATTTAGCTTCATTACCCTCCTCTTGTTCTAGAACATAATCTATGGATATATGATCATAGGAATTTAATTTATGTTCTATGTAACTAGTTTTGGACTGAACTTGGATAAAGCTATCCATTTGGGCCTCAATTTCAGTATTACTCAAGAAGGTCAAGCAGTCTAGCAGATTACTAGCTTCTTGTTGAAGTTTAAGATTATCTAATGTGGCTCCAATAGTTTCTAAGTCTTCTCTCAAAGAATTTTGAAAGATAAAATTTTGCGAAATACATGTGCTAATATCCTTACCATCCTCTTCCACAACACATTCTACTTGCTCAATAGTGGGGTACACATGACTTTCAAGCTCGGGATGAGAGCTTTGATTGATAGAGAGGATAGGTGATGGGCAACTTGGAGACACCACCTCTTCGGCCGAAAGAGATGAGGGTTCATGAATATCACATGAATCTAATTCGGATTTAGATTTTTCAATTATGTCCTCCCTAGGGCCACTATCACAGGTAGGAGTAGAGTCAACATGGGACTCATCCTTTCCTAATTGTGTGCAGTCACCTAAGCTCTCATTATCTGTAAAAACCTTATTCTCATTCGTGTAACTCTCCTCACTATATATGTCATCTATTGAGGTGCTCTGGAGAAAGGAATTCTGCAACTTTATCCAGGCAGTGAAGGAGTTGATATCTGGGGTTGTGTATTGAGGAGAAGATGATTTTACAACTTCATGCTCAATGGTTTGGTTTTGGAGTTCGTGTTGGGTTATCACTTTCTTGAATGAGTTGTTAACCTCCTTCGGTATAAACCCGACATAGTCCTCTATTTCCATTCCATTGTTAGTGTCTTGAAATTCAGGTTGTAGTGTTGAAGGACTGGTATAGTCATCTAAAGGTTGGCTAGCATATGCTTGTTGATATCTAGTTTCTAATTTATCAAGTGCACTATCTAGCCTTTTCATTTCACTAAGTAGCAATTTTAGCATACCATTATCCTTAACTTGGTTATTCTCCTCATTATTACTATATGAAGTTTCGTCCCATTGTTGTTGATAATAGTCCCCTTCCCATTGAGTTTGTGGACAAGACTCTCCAAAGGGAAAGTCTTGGTACTTTTGGTAATCGTGGGAACTACTACTATAACCTATATTATTATTTTGGTTATAGCCCCATTGCGGTTGATAGAACTCTTTATGTGGAGGTTCTTGATACGTTTGATAATATAGGGGACTACAACTATCATTTTCCCATTGTGGTGGTTGATAGCACTCAGGTTGATAATACGCGTCATAAGTGGGTGCTTACCAACTTGGGGTACAGCTTTCATTACCTAATGTGTACCTATTTGTGATGTTTCTGTTGTATGGAAGGTAATATGGATAAGACATGTTTATCCAAAAATTTTAAACAATAGAATTTTTATTTTTTATATTTATCTTGTGAGAGAAAAAGTCCAAAGTTTTTTTATTTTATTTTATTTTAATTTTTTTTTCGAAAAGTAAGAAAAAATTGGAAATAACTTAGTAAAATCCTAACCTAGTTGCCTTCCCCGGCAACGGCGTCAAAAACTTGACACGACTAAAAAGTTGTGCGCTCTTGTGCAGCACCCAAGTGTAGGTGATCGTGCAAGTAATATAGTACTGGAAGTCCAGGTCGATCCCACAGGGAAGGAATAGGAAGAAAATATACTAAATTACAACCTAAAGAAAAGAAAATAAAAATGAAGGATTGGAGGTTCCAACGAATCCTAATTAATTAAATTAAACTAAATAATAAACTAAAGCTTATAGAAACATAACTAATGAAACAGATAAACTAATGAAACAGATAAACTAAAGGTGTTGGAAATACGTGAATCCACATTAATCCTAACCATCTACCATGCATACTCATTAATGTTCTATGGAGTTCATTCCTCTTCAATATTCTATATTTTTCTAAAGATAAAGAATCAATAGTCCTTTCATGACCGGGACTATATCATCACAGTTGATTTAAAATACTTAGAAGACGGTTTAAAACAATGGTTATTACTTGCACTCTAAATGGTGTTAGCATTCAAAGTGGTTTTCAAAAGTCATTGAAGAAAATAGCCTTAAGGCTTTAAGTTCTACAAAACTGTTGTGACAAACTGAGCTTATTGGGATAATTTGATTGCAGATTTCTAAAACAGAAAGTCATGGAATACTTAAAAGAATCATCTCATGAATCAACATGTTCGATCGATCGAAGCGCTCTCGATCGATCGGGCATCTTCATCCTTCAATCGATCGAAATGCCTTCGATCGCTTGACTATGGCTCTGGTTCGATCGATGGAAATACCTTCGATCGATCGAGCCTAGGTTTCTAAAGATTACATGGCAGAGGTTGAGAATCAATATTTCATCACATATTCCCAACGTCTAAACTACGGAAACATAATTAAATTAATACAGCAACAGTAAACTAAGACAATCATAATAACTATATCAATAAACAATCAAATACGATAAAGGAATAGAAAAACCTGGAAATAATCTGAAATAAACTTATAATAATCATGAAACCAACTTGAATCTTCAATAATCTTCAATAAATCAATGGAAAAGAGGAAGAAAAATAAGAATCTAACCTAATCTACTCCTAATCTAACCCTAAAACTACCCTAAGCTGCTGTTTTTTTGCGTTCTGGAGCGTCCTCACTTCGTTTGGCGTCAAAACGACTTATGTATAGGGTTCCTGCTGAGTTTACGCAACTTTTGAGGGAAAATAAAGTTCCATCGATCGAGCTTAGTTCGATCGATCGAGCTTAGTTCGATCGATCGAACTCTCAATCGATTGAACTCTGCTCATGGGCTTGAACTCATCTGATTTTGACAACTCTGCGCACCGATGGGAGAATGGCCATAACTTTTCACTCGTACCTTGGATTGACCTCTTGTTTATGGCCACACGACTATAACTCAAAGATCTACATTTTGTATTTCTAGGAAAATATTCAAAATCTAAATTCTTCATTGTCAAAATTGGCATTTTCTCAGCTGCTTCTGTTGTTCTCTTCACCAGAATCACTTTTCTTTAGCTCCACTTCATTGAATTACATTCTAATACCTATAAAACAATGCATAAACATATGTTTTAGCATTAACACAATAAAAAGAACATTGTTATTAGAATGCACCTAAATGTAGGGACTTTAGGGATAAAAGTATGCATAAAGGACCATGTAATAAGCTATGAACATGCACTTTTCACCTCGAATCAGAGGTTTTATCTGAGTTTGACCTTCAACCAATAGAAATAACGAAAGGATAACATTTTGTTTGTCTCATCATACAATTAACCTCATCAGCCGTATTATGGAAGCTTAATATCTAGATGAAGATTTAAAAATATGGCTTGCTAAGATGTCAGCAAAGGAACCGGAAGTATAGAGTATCAGTACAAACAAAGCCTTAAGATGTAAAGGTAGACTTTATGTGCCTGACGAGGATAATTCCAGGAAGGACATATTGGACGAAACATACAAGTCACGAATGACTATACACCTGGAGGTACAAAGATGTATAAAGATCTGAAAAGGAATTTCTGGTGGGAAGGAATGAAGCAAGAAGTAGCCGAGTATGTATCTCAGTGTCTTACTTGTAAGCAAGTGAAGGCAAAACATTAGAAACCACCGGGACTTCTACACCCGCTACCGATTCCCCAATGGAAATGGGAACACATAACCATGGATTTCATGGTAGGTTTTCCAAGGTTTTAGCAAAATCACGATGCTATTTAGGTAATAATAGATCGACTCACCAAGACAGAGCATTTCATCGCCTATAGCATGACGTATCCAGTGGATCGTTTGAGCTGGATGTATCTACAGCAAGTTGTACAACTACATGGCATACTTGCTTCGATTGTGTTAGATTAAGATTTATGCTTTACTGTAGAGTTTTGGAAGAGTCTTCAGACAGTAATGGGGACTTCACTGAACTTGAGTTCAATATTTCATCTGCAAACCGACTAGTAGATTGAACGAGTTAATAAAGTGATGGAAGATATGCTATGAGCTTGCATTATTGATTTCAAGAGATCTTGGGAGACTCACTTACCATTGATCGAGTTCACCTGCAACAATAGCTATCATACAAGCATAGGGATGACACCATGCAAAGCTTTATATGGAAAACCTTGTCGATCACCATTGTGTTGGGCCAAAATTAGAGATACTAAACTTCTTTGGCCAAAAATGGTACGAGAAACCAACGAAAAGATTTAAGTTATGAGAGAAAAGATGAAGACAACACAGACCTGACATGAGCTACCCTGACAAATGCCATACAGACTTGGAGTTTGCAGTTGGAGATCATGTGCTGTTCAAAGTTTCACTAGTTCGAGATATCGTCAAATTCAGTTAGAAGAGAGGCAAGCTATCGTCGTGATTCATCAAACCATTTGAGATCTTGGTAAGCATTGGAAAGGTTCCCTACAGACTTGCATTGCTGCCGAAGATGTTAGGAGTGCACAACATCTTCCACATTAGTATGCTGAGGAAATGTGCCCACAACTTAGCGTACAAGTTCAACTTTGAAGATATCGAAGTCAATGAAGGACTAGTGCGGATCCTAGATCGAGGAATCAAGAAACTCAGGAGCAAGGAAATACCGTTGGTAAAGATTCAGCGTAAGCATCATGATAAAGGAGAAGCGTCATGGGAGCTAGAGTCAGAGATGCGAGAGAAGTTTCTATTTTTGTTTTAGCCTTGCTTACCTTAGATTTTGGGGACGAAATCTTTTGACAAGTGATGGATGATATAATACCTTGTTATTTTTAATGTATAAATGAATAAGATTGCGTATTCTCTTTGGCATACATATATGAACTTTACCTTACCATTGATGTATTCTATTCCCCAATCGATTACCTTAATCGGAGTCTCAATCGATTGGCACTATAGCCAATCAATTAGCTAGTAACTGCCATGAACTTAATCGATTGCTACTTTACCAACCAATTGCCTTAATAAATATCTGAGACCAATCAATTTCCACTGGCCCCAATCGATTGGCAAAGTGCTGAATGAGGTCACCAAGTTTGCTCAGGGTTTTGACGTGTGGCACTCATATTTTCTATATATATGCTCATATTTCATGGCTGGGGTGGAGTTTTTACAGATTTTGGGAGTGAGAGAGTGATATAAGTATATATACAATCTTACACACACATATATACACATCACATATATATACATATACACATCTGCTGTAAGAGAAAGAAAAAAAGAAAAAACAAAGGAGAAAGAGTGATGGAGGAGACAGAGACAGAGGCAGAGAAGAGAAAAAGGAGAGAGAGGGAAACTCAAGCTCCATATCCCTACAGACACACATACATACACACCTCGGTGATTCCCAACTCTCTCGGTCACATTAATATATAGTTTTACATGATTTAAAGAAGGAAAGATGCTCTAAACGTCACCCCGTAAATTCTGGTCAGGATTGTTCGTCTCAGTGAAGAAGACAAAGTCCCAATTGATTGGGACTTTTCCCAAATGATTGACAAGGAGCTGGACCCAATCGGTTGGCAATTTGCCCAATTGATTGACATTGTTTGACTCCCATTCGATTGCCAAAGTTTGCAATCGATTGGAAATTTTCCTAATTGATTTTTACTACATCTATCCCAATCGATTGGACCTTTGTCTCAATCAATTGGAAGTTACAGAACACTGACATTTCTTGTTAGTTATTATATGAAATGTTCAATTATTTAGATATTGTTTCATGCCTTCTATATACGACTATGTTATAACCAAGAGACAATGTGACATCAGAAAGAAGTATGATTAAGAATAACAGATTAATATTATGACATTAGATAATATGTCAATCATGAATCAGTTTGATATTCGTTCATTGCAATTAGAGTAGTCAAGCTAGGGAACGTTATGTATTGGTATTAGTACAACGATCAGTAGGTTTGTTAAGTTCTAGGATTCTTACATGAACGGACATTGGTTAATCATGTGTCCTTAAATGCGGCAGACTAGATCAATTAACCCTAAGATAGCTGGTAATCCAATCATATGTCCTTAAGAGTAGTGGACTGTTCATATGTCCTAAAAATCAGTGGACCAGGATTACTGGTAGACGTCGTTAAGTCATGGCAATAGAATTGATGTGCCTGACATGCGGTGGACTGTGCATATGTTCTTAAAAGCGGGGGATGGACTGACGTGGCATCCATGACATGTGGTGGACTGTGAATATGTTCTTAAAAGCGGTGGATGGAGCATTGGTGTATCCAGGAGTATTACTATCAAGTCTATTCACCAATTAGTCGGATATTATAGATTCTCATATAACAAGATGTTAATAATCAGTTAAAGAAAGGATTGAACAAGTAAAGATACCATTGTAGAACTATATCCTATCTCGGTTCATAAACTTGTAATTGCTTCATATCCTTTGTACTGCACTAGTTTCTACTCATTCAGCTGACAGCCTTTATGCCTGGACATTCCTCGTCCAGCCAATCCTATTTTTGATACTGCAGGTAACGTACCCTGCCATGATGGATACTACTCGAAGGGAGAATATGCAGAGGATGGCTCCTTTGAGGATGGGTATGCTAGGGAGGTCTACTATGCTGACGACTATGTTTACACCAGCTGAAGATTAGAATAGACTATAGTTTCTATCTATGCTCATCAACTTTATTTACTATGTTTTGTAAGCAGGCATAAGTTGCCCTAAGACTTTAGTTATTTCTATTTTGGATCTTGTTGTAATAAATTAGTGAGTTATCCTTATGTTTTAGTATGATCAGTTTAGTTTCCATTTTCGTTCTCTTTATTTATTGTTGTTTAGAACTGTGTGGTGTGGACAATTAAGTGATTTCACTAGTCATGGCCTACGGACCCAAAAAAGAATTTTTTTTCTCTATTTTGTTGCTTCGAGATGTGACACATAATCTCGAACTTCATGAGTTCATTCTACCCCATTTATACAAAATAATGCTTTAAATCAATTCATGTCAAACTCATTGAATAAAACTCCGAGTTCGTCGCCCCAAATCAACTAAGCAAGGTATTAAGGTTTGCATCATTCCCAAGTTGAACCAACGTAACACAAACTTTAAATTACAAGAGTTTTACTTGATAACTAACTATTACAAGACTACATACCCAGATTAGATAAACTTCCAACTTCACTAGCATATTCTTGAAATCTAAATAGCATACTTAACTTGACTTGAGTTGTAAACTAAACTTTAAACATAACCAATCTGAATTCAAAACTAGTTCCAACCATAAGTTTGAGTACAAAACATGAAGCTATCCTCTTGAGTTTCAACTACTCCCAAACACGTGATCTCACCGATTTCCATTTTTCACTTCCTTGAGGCTTCTCCTTGATCACCTACATTTGTTATTCAATAACCACTATAATATATAAGCTATATGCTTAGTGAACATCAATAATCATGCTCATGGATAACAAAAATACTCAATTTCATCTCTTTACACATAACTATGGTCCCTGGGACAACAAGTATAAGCCACCCTTTCACACTAGTCCGTGCCTTCACCATAAGTTCATGCGACTAGCCGAGACCCACACCTATCTCAATTCAGATGTGCGACCTCACAGCCAAATCGACTCTATCACAATACTCGATGGCAAGCACAAGTTTCCCTTCAACCCATATAATCAACTCAACCTACTCAAGTAGTCATTGCACTATGTAATCACACAATTATCACATGAATCATAAATTCTCTACTAAAAATGGAGATTTAAGCTAACTAAACATACTCGGCATCACATAAAATGAACTTAAACACGGAATCATCCAATTTCCATAATTATTACACTCACCTCTTGAATTTCACTCCTAACTACCAAATTAAAATCCTAGCAAGTTCTAGGTTCAATTCCTATACAAAATTTATAAATAATGAGGTAAAACCCCAAAATAGGTCACAAAAAAACTGTCATAAAAATAATAAGATTTGAACTAACGCGTTAGACTCACCTATAGTCTTCGGTACAAAGCTTCAAATGGTGCCATCCCTATGCTCGAATGATAACTATTGTTGTAGGCGAACTCAATCAATGGAAAGTGTGTCTCCCAAGAATTTTCAAAATCAATGACACAAGCACGTAACATGTCCTCCATTACTAGATTAACTCGTTAAGTCTACCCATCAGTCTGTGGATGAAAAGCTAAACTCAAGTTTAATATTGTTCCCATTGCTGTTTGGAGACTTCTAAAATTCATCAGTAAAGCGCGAATCTCGATTTGACACAATAGAAACAGGTACACCGTGTAATCGTACTACGTGTTGTAGATACATTTGGCTTAAACGTTCTACTAGATATATCATATTGTAGGCAATAAAATGTGCCATCTTTGTAAGTCGATCCACGATTACCCAAATAGCATCATGGTTCTACTATGACTTCGATAATCCTACCACGAAATCCATGGTTATATGTTCCCATTTCTATTGAGGAATCGGTAACGATTGAAGTAATCTAGGTGGCTTCTGATGTTCTGCCTTTACCTGTTTACAAGTAAGACATTGAGATACATACTCAACTACCTCTTTCTTCATTCCTTCCCACTAGTAGTTCCTTTTCAGATCCTTGTACATCTTCGTACCTCCCAGAAGGATAGTCATCCATGACTTATGTGCTTCATCCAATATTTCTTTCTGGAGATTATCTTCGTCAGGTACACAGAGTCTACCTTTACATCATAAGGCTCTATCCGTACCAATATTCCAGATCTCTGGTTCCTTGGCTGACATCTTCGTGAACCATAACTACAAATCTTACGTTGTCTGTTGGGCTGCTATGATACAGCTAATCATAGTTGGTTGTACCATCAAACATCCAAAATGTTGTCTTTCCATTGGTTCCACTGGCTGAAGCTCGAATTTAGCTAACACTTCCAATGATTTCCATTCTCGAATTAGAAATGCAGTGATCACTAGTCAAGGTTTACGACTCAGAGCGTCTTCTATGACATTTGCTTTACCTGGATGGTATTGCAATGTAAAGTCATAATTCTTGAGTAACTCCATCCATCTTCGTTGTCACATGTTTAACTCTTTCTGAGAAAACAAACACTTCATGCTCTTATGATCAGAAAATAGATCAAACTTCTCTCCATAGAGATAATGTCTCTAAATCTTTAATGCAAACACTATTGCTGCTAACTCCAGATCATGCGTCGGGTAATTCTTCTCATGTACCTTCAATTTTCTTAATCCGTATGCAATTACGTTCCCGTCTTGCATTAGCACACAACCAAGTCCTTGGTGCGATGCATCACTATAGATCACATACCTTTCTCCACTCTTAGGTATCGCAAGTACTGGTGCAGAAGTCAATCTTTCATTTAACTCCTGAAATGCACTCTCATGCTTGTCTGTCCACTTATACTTTATCTCTTTTCTCATTAAATTCGTCAAAGGCCCTGCTATCTTGGAGAATCATTCTACAAATCTCCTATAATATCGTGGTAAACCCAGAAAACTTCTGACTTTGGTCGCATTGATCGGTCTGTTCCAACTTAAGACTGCATCAATCTTAGATGAGTCCACTGCAATACCGTCCTGAGATATGAAATGTCCCAAGAATTTGACTTCCCGTAGCCAAAATTCACACTTGCTAAATGTTGCATACAACTTATTATCTCAAAGTGTCTGTAAAGCAATCTGCAAGTGGTCTTTATGAGATTCTTGTGTCTTCGAGTAAAGCAGTATGTTGTCGATGAATACTATAATGAATTTATCCAGATCTGGTCTGAATACTCTATTTATTAAGTCCATGAATATTGTTGGAGCATTCGTTAATCCAAAAGGCATAATTAGAAACTCGTAATGTCCATATCTCATCCTAAACACAGTCTTCGATACATCCTCTGGTCGAACTAAAAGTTGATGATATCCCAAACGTAGATCGATATTTGAAAAGATCCTAGATCCTTGTAACTGGTCGAATAGGTCGTCTATCCGAGGAAGTAGATATCTGTTCATAATCGTTACCTTGTTTAACTCTCTGTAGTCTATATAAAGTTAAAGTGTTCGTCCTTCTTCTTCACAAATAAGACTGGTGCTCCCCAAGGTGATGTACTCAGATGCACAAATCTTAGATCTTCAAGCTCTTTAACTTGCTTCTTCAATTCCAACATCTCAGTTGGTGCCATCCTATATGGAGTTTTAGATATTGGCAACGTACCAGGTACTAATTCCACATAAAAGTTTATTTCTCTCTTTGGTGAAAGTCCTTTAATATCCTGGAATCCATCGTGAAAGTCTTGTACAGTATAAATCTGATCCATCTTGAGTTCCGTATCCACACTTCTGATTGTAGCCAAACTACTCGCAAAAAATATGTCGCTCACCAGCTGACACTAGAATCTATTCGTCGGTAGTCCTGGTATCAGAAACACGATTGTTCTAGTAGGGAAATCCAAATTGGCATTGCACTTAGTCAACCAATCCATCCCTAGCATAATGTCGAACTCTGACATCGACAGAACTACCAAGTCTTCTAGAAGATTCCTATCTCCCATGGTCAGTAGGCAATCCTTACATACTTTACCCAACTTAATAGTCACTCCCAATAGTGACACAACATTAAGTGCCGGTTCAAGTGTCTGGGGTTCTAAACTCAATTGACGCACAATCTTAACAGCAATGAATGAACGTGCAGCTCCAGTATCGAATAAAGTTTTAACTGGACTATGAAAGAGTACAAGCGTACCTTCTAAATGTGGTTGCTCATCAGCATTAAAGCCTGACTCCGCTGGAATGATAGCATTAATCCTTGTCTGATCTGAGGGTCCTTGAATTCCTTGAACTGGTGCTCCATAGTATCCTCTGCGTGGCGCATGACAATCCTTGCTCAAGTTTCTCGGCTTGTTGCAATTCCACCAGATAGGATCCATCAGGCGGTTAACCCTGAGGGCTGTGGAGAACTTGGCAATGTGCCCTGGCTTTTCGTAATAAAAACATTCTCTAGTGTTGGATTGCGGGGTTGTTAGCAATGCCTGAGGCTGTGGTCCTTGCTGGAGATATTACTGGGGTCGAGTATAACCCTGCTGTGACTTCCTGGTTCCTTCCCTGGTTCTCTTATTTCCTTGGAAATTTTCCTGATGTCTCCAATTCTGGGTATTCCTTGGTGGATGGTTCTAGAAATTTCGTGGCTGAAATCCCCTCGACGACTAAGGTCGATTTATCTATGGTTGCTGTGCTGGATAGTCATCTTTCTTCAATCCTACAGCAAATCTAACAATTCCTTCGAATGATTGACTCAGATAGCCAACCATCATATGTCTGAGGTGGGGGTCCAATCCTTGGTAAAATCTCTTCACGTTCTTTTGCAGAGTGTCTGTCATATTCTGGGAAAATCGGGATAGATGCTCGAATTGTGTTGTATATTCCCGTACAGTCTATCCACCTTAAACAAAGTTTTGAAAGTTCTTCTCCCGTTGATCTCTCTCATCCTCTAGGAAATACTTTTCTAGAAACATTTCTCGGAATGTCCCCCAAGGCATCCTCCTTGTAGCTCTGGCTCCTATCGTAGCTCTTTCAACTTCTCACTAGTCTACGGCAGCGTAAGTGAGTTTAAACGTAGCAAGGTGACATTTTTCTTGTTCATTGTACTCTAGTGCTTTAAAGATTAATTCCATCTCTCTTATCCACTGTTCAGCTTGCCATGGTTCTGTAAGCCCATCAAACTTCTCAGGACGTAAACCATGAAAATTTGCTAATAACTTGTCTCCACTTTGCCTTGGTTGGAACGGTACGGCTAGAGGTTAAACAGGTCGTTGATTAGTAGCGTTGCTGTAGGTATCGCCTACATGCTCCATCCGTGGCATGAATGCTTCAAAAACTCCAGATGGATCCATTCCTTCCGGAATAGGTGCTCCAATTCACACTTGGTGATTTCTCAAGGGTCCTACCATAATGATAACGAGTGTTGCCTACAAGAGACACATCAATTAGCTCAAAGTGTTCTTGCAGAAATGAAAACAAGATAGGCGAAAAGCAATAAGAACTAACAGCTCTACTAAACAACACATCAAAGCAATGATACGATCAATAACAAAAGTACTGCTCATATATAAATAACAAAAGATGTACCACATAGTACACACTAGTCAAATTATGTACCATGTGGAACAAAGCTAAAATAGTACTAAGATTAGCTATTACAATACTACTACTAAGGATAACATCTACACAAAGCTATGGTCAAATAGCTATCTCTCAAGCTCCAAAAATCATGTGGACAACATGTCTTGATATGAACTATCAAAAGTTAAACCCTACAGATCCTGACTCAAAAGTCGTCGGCATCTGATCCTCCTATTGGTGCCTCATCCTCTGGTGTAATATCCATCTCCACGGGTTGATAGGCCTCTACTGGTGCTACTACTCCTCTAACTACCACTCCTATATCCCAATCCTCGATAATCATATCATCAACCTCCATATCCTCGACACCGAAAGTTGGCTCGGCAACATCAGCGACTAACTCAGCAAAATCCCAACTAGGGCCATAGTATCTGCTAGTGCAGTTAGTCCTATCGGAACTCCAACTGGCTATGCATCCATCACTGCTACCCACTCGAATGCCATGTTGGCAATAGCTTCCATATGTAGTACAGGTCCTGCTGGTAAATCAAATTCTACGGGTATCTCCGATACAATAATCTCCTCTGGCTCAGCAGCAACATCCTCTATACCCTCATCTCCTACTATGTCATCCCCTCCGGCCATGACGTCCTCATCACCTAAATTTGGGTCCTCCTCTGGCTCCTCGTCATCCTCAAGTGTCTCGATGTCCTCGACGAGATCCTCCTCTGGGTCGGCATCTACTATTTGCTCGGCCTCTGGTAACTCTAGCTCCTCAGGCTGCTCCTGTGGCTCTGGAATGGGTACCTCAGGTACCGGTGATGGTGGTACTACTACTGATGCTCCCACAATAGGTCCTCCAAGAATTGCTCGAAGCTCAATAGCGTCCATTTCCAGCTTACTATGGATCAAGCGTAAAATCTCCTGGTAAATATCCCTACCAATGCTCGCTGAATGGTAAGCATCCATATACATCTCCATAGGGTGGGTCTTCCCGGTCACGTAAAGAGTCTTCCACATGTCCTTCTCTAAATATCTACTAGCTGTCTGGTGTATACGGTTATGATAAAACTCCAGATCAACTGGCTCTACGGTATCCCCATGGATCACGTGTCCTCCATAGGCATCGATCACAAACTTCTGGAACTTTGGATCCATAATGCTAACCTGCAAAGGAAAAATAACTATCGTCAGGAGGACGAACTTATCTTAAACTCATATGTCATCTCAAGGATCTTAAGGTACTAGGACCAGATGGTGTGGAATTGTTTAGTGAATGAAAGCATCACAAACCTAGGGCTCTGATACAAAAATCCTGTCACGCCTCGGAGTAGCAAAAATAGAGAAAAATAAATTTCCTTTTTGGGTCCACAGGAAATGACGGGTGAAAGTCACTAATTATCCACACTACACAGTACTAGTCCACAAGATAAACAGGAACAGTAAAAAACCGAATATAAAACGATTCTATCTATTACAAAACATTAGAGTGTAGTCCACATGATCACAATAGGTCTAGAGACAACATATGCCCAAGTACCAGTTAAATAAAATAAAATAGAGTACAACAGAATAACAGAAATAAACTAAATACGACTATCTTCAGATCTTCAACTGGTATAAACATAGTCATCAGCATAAAGCTTCTCTCTAGTATAACTCGCATTAATGGGGCCACCCTCTGCATAATCCAACTCCCAGTAGTATCCATCACCGTAAGTTCTAGCACCTACATTGTTAGGGATAGGGTAGTCTGGACAGAGAATGTCAAGGCAATAAAGGCCGTCAGCTCACTGAAAGCTAAGTGAGAACTAACTAACACAGTCTCATAGCAATGTTGAAATTACCAGTTATGAATGATACATAGTAGTGATACTAAATATATCTCTTTCTCTTTTATTTAGACATATTACAAATCGATTCTCATCGTCTACTAGCTCTAAGGCTGACTGTACAAATACCAACTAACTATCTTAAACTGATTATATCATCACGACATACTAGTGCTCCTGTTCACCGCTTTTAAGAATTCTTGTTGTTCATCACTTTTAAGAACTCTTGCGAGCACCCATACATCGTTCTCATATAACAACTAGTCTATGGACGTACCAATACTCTTGTTCACCTCTTTTAAGAACTCTTACTGTTCATCACTTTTAAGAACGCTTGTGAGTATCGTACATACATAGCTCTGGTAAATACTGACCATGGGCATGCCACATCTATTCTTGTTCACTGCTTTTAAGAACTCTTAGTGTTCATCGCTTTTAAGAATGCTTGTGAGTACTGTGCACCCATAATTCTTGTTACACACTTATCAGATTCAATTTGAGCGAATCATCAGCTCGACTCACAAAACCTCAAAGATAACCAATAACCCACTGACTCAAACACCAGTTATTCAATGCTATCCACTATTATTATCTCTAATCCTTTTCTTATTATCGCAATATATTATTACTAACGTTTTGAACCTGACTGCGTTACTCACCATATTATCTCAATCTCATTATCATATCCCATTACCTCTATGATTCATAATATTGCATAATAGGAATATAAAACAATGATTAAACAACTACGCATTATGAATTATGAACTTAAGGAACATATCCATGTTCTGTTAGGTTCGATTGATTGAAGTTATCTCAATCGCTTGAAGAAAAGTGATTTTCGAATCAAAGTATTCTCGATTAATTGAAGTGAAGGTGGTCTCAATCGATTGAAGTCATTTCGATCGATTGAGAAATAGGGATGTTCGATCGATTGAACACAGTTCGATCACTCAAACTTCATCTTCTTTAGATTCTGCAGTGAACGTCCAGAATTTGGTAGGGTGTGTTTGGGTGATTATTACACATACAAAAACTTGTAAAACATCATAACTAAGATACCGAGTGAGTTTGGGACTCACCAAAAGATCGTAAGGGCGCGTTTGGAATGCTTGAGTTTTGAAGCTTTAATGGCCTCCCCCTCTCTCTCTCTCTCTCTCCTTTGCTTTGTCTATGTCTCTCTCTGTCTCTTCCTCTTTTCTTCTTCTTCTTCTCCTGATTCTGCTTCTCTCTCTCTCCCAAGCTATGAGTATATATATAGGTGTGTATATATATAGATATAGAGGTATGGATGTATATATATAAATACACAAGCACACCCACTCTCTCTAGCTCTATCAAGTTCAACAAACCCTCACACACATGAACACAACCATATATATAGAGGGGAAAGAGTATAGATGGCATGGTTTGTAGGAAACATGGGAATTCAAATGATTACATGTTCGATCGATTGAACTAAGTTCAAACGCTCGAGCTCAGATCGGTCAGGTTTGATTGATTGAAGAAAGTTTGATTAGTTGAAGTAGGGACCATGTCATAAATTCAGGTCAATAAGGTTTCGATAGATTGAACATTTTTCAATCACTTGAGCTTTGGGAGTGGTCAATTACTCGAACGAGCTTCGATAGATCGAAGATGAAATTTCAAATATGATCAAGGGAAGTGTATAAAATCTCTGCGCATAAAAACTTATTGAAAATATAGGGTATTACATATATAGCTTTACAAGGTAAAATAAAAAAGGAAAGAAAATAACAAGAAAGGGAAAGAAATTAATCTCCTTAAATGTGTTCAACATGACCCATAAATAAGAACAAAAAAATCGGGATACAATCCCCTAATTTCAACACTCCCTCTCAAGCTGTGGCGAACATGTTGACAAGACCAAGCTTGCCAAGAGACGACTATAGAAGTACTGGACCAATAGACTTAGTGAACATATCAGCGGCCTGATCTGATGAAGGAACAAAGCTTGGAGTGATGACTCCTGACCGAACTTTTTTTTGAATGAAATGAATGTCCACCTCTATATGCTTAGTTCTTTCATGAAGAACTGAATCAGATGATAACATAATAGCAGATTTGTTATCACAAAATAATGTAGATGAGTCTACCATTAGGAAGCCTAACTCATCAAGAAGATCGTAGATGAGTTCACATGAACCCTGTGCCATGGCACGACACTCGGCCTCAGCAGAAGATCGTGAGACAACAGCTTGCTTTTTACTTTTCCATGAGATTAGATGACAACCTTGAAAAGTGCAAAAACCAGAAGTAGAGCATCTATCACCCTTCGAACCTACATAATCAACAATAGTAAAGCAGGAGGGACTTGATTGAGCTCCTGTCTTAGAGAAAAGACCAAGACTAGGATAGGTCTTGAGATATCGGAGAATATGATAAACAACATCAAGATATGAAGTATGTTGTGAGTGCATAAATTGACTCACAACACTAACAGCAAAAATCAGATATGGTCTTGTGTTCATCAAATAGATGAGATGACCCACAAGACATTGATATACCGACGGATCGAATAAAAGTTCTCTTAATTCAACAGTCAACTTATGATTTGGATCCATAGGAAAAGAAGTAGGTCTACATCCAAGCATCCCTGTATCTTAGAGAAGATCAAAGGAATACTTTTGTTGAGATAACAAAATACCTTGACGGGACTAGGCCACCTCAAAACCCAGAAAATACCTCAAAGGACCCAAATCCTTAATGTCAAACGACATTCCAAGAGAATGTTTCACTTGAACAATACCTGATGCATCATCTTCTATAATAATAATATTGTCAACATAAACAGAGATAATGATACATTGCCCGTTGGAATTACGACAAATAAAATAGGTATGATAATAGTGACATTGACTAAATCCCATAGAAAGCACCACATCACTAAACCGGCTGAACCATGCACAAGGAGACTACTTCAATCTATAGAGAGATTTACGGAGGTGATATACTTTCCCCGAATACTCCCCCTGAGCTTAAAAACCAGGAGGGGGAACCATATAGATAACCTCAGTCAAATCACCATTAAGAATGTGTTCTTGACATCAAGCTGATGGAGAGGCTAAGAGTAGGATGCAGCAAAAGAAATAAGAAGTCGTACAGTGGTCAGTTTAGCAACCGGAGTAAAAGTACCCAAATCCTTACTCGGAACCTGTGTGAAGCCCTTAGCCACAAGACAGGCCTTGTAGTGGTCAACGGTGCTGTCTGCCAAATACTTAACACTAAAAACCCACTTACAGCCAATTGTACGCTTACTATCTGGGAGAGAGATAAGCTCCCAAGTCTGATTAACTTAAAGAGCACTCATTTCTACTTCCATAGTAGCCACCCACCTCGAATTCTGGAGAGCTTCATGAATAGAGCGAGGAATGGAGATAGAATCAATTACACTAACAAATGAGCAAAAAGATGGTGACAACCCCGGGTAAAAAATATACTAGGATACGGGATGAATAGTACTATGAGAAACAAGAAAGTAAGAAGGTGGGCGGCGAACATGGGTGGAGTAACGAGGAGGGGGAACAAGATCAGAAACAATATTAGGAGGTATATCAGAGATTAAAGGAGGGGAGGATATACCTGAGTCTGGAGAAGAAGTTAGCGGGGGATCAAGAATGTGCTGACGCCTGGAGCAAACCTGTAATGGAGCACTAGAAACAACATGTGGAAGAGACACAAAGATAGGAACCAGACGAGGTTGAACCGAATAGATGCTGGAAGAGTAGAAGAACCTAGATAAAAAGGAACAGTTTCGAGAAAGGTAATGTCCAAAGAATTATAAAAATGGCGCATAAGAGGATCATAGCAACGATACCCTTTAGACATGGATGAATACCCTAGAAAAACACAACGGACTGCCTTATCATCAAGTTTGGTAAGGGTAGGACTTTTATTTTGGACAAAGAAGGTACAACAAAACACCCGGGGGACAGCGGGAAAGAGAGTACAACTAGGTTTAAGAACATGAAGAGGTGCCTTTCCAATTAGGACACAACTCGGAGTACGATTAATAAAATATGTAGCAGTAAGAACAACTATTTCCCAAAAATAATTAGGTGCACCCATACCACATAAGAGACACCTAACTACAAACACGATATAGCGATTCTTTCGTTCTGCCACACCTTTTATTATGGAGTATAGGGATAGGTAAGTTGTTGTAGTATACCATCTTTATTAAGAACAGCCCTAAACTCATCAGTAATATATTCCCGTCCATTATCAGAACGAATATTACGCACAATAGTATGATATTGAGTTTTAACCATTTGTAAAAAATTTCTAAAGTGATAAAAGACTACAGACTTTTTTTTTCAAAAGGTAAACCCAAGTACAACGGGTGCAATCATTGATAAATGTGACATAATATATGTGTTGGGACAAAACAGTGGTAGGTGAGGGACCCCATATATCATAATGAATAAGGTCAAAAGCACTAGGTGCTCAGTGCATGCGAGTTATGTAAGAGGTACGTGTATGCTTGGACAATATTCAAAAACCACACAATTGAAATTATAATCTTTGCAAGCTTTATTTAACGGTGGGAATAACCAACATGAATATTAAAATTTGCATGTCCTAAATGGGCATGCCACAAATCCAAAAGTTTTAAGAGAAAAAACATAAGTTTTCGAATCTGGTAAAACATGATTATTGGAACTAGAAGAAACAGTAGCTTGTAGGCTGGAAAAGGACATCCTGGTTGAAGGAGGATCACCAAAGTAGTATAGGCCATCACACTTATACCCCCTGCCAAAAATCTTCTTCGAAGTCGGGTCTTGTAGATAGCAACAATTGGGTAATAACATAACTGTACATTTATGATCTTTGGCTAACCGATTAACAGACAAAATATTATAGGCAAAATTAGGGATAAAATAGATAGATGAAAGAGTAATATCAAGAGATAAATATGTGTCACCCTGACTGTGAACAGACAGATTATCCATCAGCAATACTGACCGACTAATCAATGGGAGTAAATAGAGAAACAAAGGAAGAGAGCTCACTAGTCATATGATTACTAGTGCTAGAGTCTAGAATCCAAGTAAGATGGGTAGACTTACCATAAAGAGTAGTAGGAGTACCTGTGGCAATAGCAGATGTAGGTCCGGGAGCAAAGGAAGAGGTAGTACGAAGGCGCAAAATGTGACTGCAGCTGGGTAATTTGGGACTGAAGCTCAGTATAGTCTGGTGAAGGTAGAATCATTTCAGCAATAACTCCAGTACGAGGAGCACCTCTCCTACGACTCATACCCTGAGCCTTATTATATTGCTGCTTTAACACAGGATGAAGGTCAAAACAACTATCAATAGTATAACCAAGCACACGACAATGCTGACAATATGGACGGTTATCATTAGGATGAGGACTTCAGGGAGCACCATCAGGAGGGTGAGGACCTGAAGTACCAAAAGGGGGACGAAGGCCCGGGCGAGAAGCAAAAGCCATCTGATCAGAGACTGGAGGAGCAGGCAGTGTCGGTGGTGCTAGAATACGACGGCGACCCTCGTCCCCTTCAATAATAGCAAAAGCTTCAAATATTGGTAGGTATGTCGACGATCAAGACGTTTGACTTCAACATCACCATCATTAAGGAAATCACTGATGGGTTTATATTGGGCTAACTCCTCCCACTGAGTCTGCAAATAGCTAAAGAACTTAGAAATAGAGTTACCCAGAGCAGCCTGAGAAGCATGCAAGATGTCCAGGTAGAGTTCAAAAACTCGTGAGTCAGAATGAGCATGGGCATACATCATCTTCAAAGCTGTCCAAAGCCCATGAATAGTGGTGTAAAACATAAACTTGTGATGAATTGACTCATCCATCGAATAAAACATCCACCCCAAAATAATACAGTTGTCAGAAAACCATTCTTCATACTTAGCATTAGTTTCTGTTGGTTCGGGCTCCTTGCCAAGTAACCAACCAATCTTCCGTTTTCCGCCAAGGTAAAGACGAAGGAAGTTAGACCAAGCATGAAAATTATTCCCATTCAAGATAACGCTAGTAACCTATTGAGAGGGGGTTGGATGAGAGAGATTGACAAGCGGGGGTATTTGTAAAATACAATCGCGCTAAAAGAAGAAAATACACTAAATTAGTTTACAATTCCCCTGTTTATCTGCAATTTGAATTACAATGCCAGTTTTTACACAATATGATTAATCTATGATAAGTGGTATTATTTTAGTGGTTATGTGGGTAGATTATTGTTGCTGTGTGAAGAATTGAATAAGTAAGATAAAAGGAAGTGCTTGGGTTCAATGAAGACAAGTCAAAAATGAAAAGAGAGTTTCAAGCGATCGAAGAAGGCTCAATTGATCGAGATTTCGATCGATCAAAAGCAGTTCAAGTGCTCGAAGATCCCAGAAGTTCAATCGATCGAGAGATGTTCAATCGATCGAACATGGCTTTTATCAGAACCTACGCGCACGCAGCGGGGACATCTTTTGAAACCCTAGCCTTAGGTTTTTCTATTTATACCAGTTATATTCACGTCAAAAATGACGCCCACTTTTAGTTTTTATCATTTATAAAGAGAGTTAGAGAGTTTATATTGTTTTTGTAGGTTTCAAAGTACAATCTTGTTAAAATCGCAACCAAACGCATCCCTAATGGACTTTTACGTTAAAAATGAGTCTTTGACACTCCATACTATGTCTGAGTAGTCCTTGGGCTGGGAAATCGCGATGAAACTGTGATTTCAAGCCTCTGCCATGCAGCAGAATAATTCCTGTGTTCGATCGATCGAAGTTATTTCGATCAATCGGAGCAGAGACACAGTCGATCGATCGAAGACATTTCGATCGATCGAGAGATGAAGATGTTCGATCGATCGAAACCTCTGATTCTTGAAAACATTCAATGCAGTATTCCTAGACTTTCTGTTTTACAGATTTGTTATCAAACTGTCCCCAAATGCTCAGTTTGTCAAAACAGTCTCTAAACTTAAAGCCTTAAAGCATTTTTCTTCAATATCTTTTGCAAACCACTCTCAATGCTAACACCATTGTGGGTGCGAGTCTTAACTATTGATTTAAACCGCTTTCATGTATGTTGAACTTAATTTGGATGATATAGTCCCGGTCATGAAAGGGCTATGGATGCTCTATCTTTAGGAAAATACGGAATATTGTAGAAGATGTACTCCAATGAGCTTAAATGTAATTGCATGGTAGATGGCTAGGTCACTGTGGATTCGCGTGATCCCAACACTTCTCTTTTATTAAGAAAACTAGTTTTAAAATATTACTCTAGTTAATTAGTTAGTTATTAGATTAAAATAATTTAGTTGTTTTTAATTTTAATAGTTGTTAATCGTAGAACTCTGTGTTCTACAGTTTCCTTAAGCGTTAAATTTTCTTTTTCTTTTTAGAGTTTAATCTAGGTAATTAATTTCCAAACCTTCCCTGTGGGATCGACCTGGACTTCCAGTACTATATTACTTGCACGATTACTTACACTTGGGTATAGCATACAAGCGCACACAGAAAAATTCTCGTGTCAAGTTTTTGGCGCTGTTGCCGGGAAAGGCGACGAATTAATACTTAGTTTACCTCAATCTAACTTTATCTATTTCCGTTTTCTTTTTCTTTTCTTCTTTAGATTAAAACCTTTTAGGATTTTTCCCGTTCATGTCCGAAAATTCCATCGAAGGAATTCTTGGAAATCCATTCTACTTAGCTGATTCTTCTAATTCTATTAATCCCATAGCTACACCTATTGATTCAATGGCCGATAATCAAAGTGAAAACGGTGATAATGTGGTTGTCCCAATCGATGATTCACTTCGTCCTTTGTGCGATCTCATGACACCTGAACATGCTCCAACACCTTCTTGTATTCTCATTCCACCTCATGCTGGCAAATTTCAATTTCGCAATGGAATGATTAAACTCCTTCCTACCTTCCATGGAATGGATAGCGAGAAGGCATATCTACATGTCAAGGACTTCGAGGATGTTTGTAAAATATTTTCACAAAATTATCCCGTAGACGTGGCACGCCTAATGCTGTTTCCTTTCACCTTGAAGGATAAAACAAAAGCGTGGCTACTCACGTTGAAGCCGAATTCAATCTACACCTGACATGCGATGAACACTGCATTTCTAAAGAAATTCTTTCCACCTCGCATGACCACTGAGTTTAAACGACAAATTAACTCTTACAAACAAAAGGGCAATGAAACTTTCACCCAAACTTGGGAGCGTTTCAAGGATTTGCTTCTATCATGCCCACATCATGGGTATGGGAAATGGTAAAACATAAGCTACTTTTATGAAGGGTTAAATGGTGAAACTAAAAAGTTGGTCGAGACTATGAGTTCAGGACCATTTCTGCGCAAAAATACTGAAGAAGCTGAAGCTCACTTTGAGTGGCTAGCTAAACATGCCCATGAATGGTCCAATTCTAAAGATATCCCACGCTCACAGATATCCTGTGTAGAGGAAAAGAGTTTATACCAACTAAAAAGTGAAGATCACTTAATGAATAAATATGAGGAATTAGCTATGAAAGTAGAGGAATTAGGGATGAAAGGGGAAGGTTCTAGGCAGGTTTTACCTGAAGAACCCTGCGGCACATGCAACATGTTGGGACATACCAATCAATACTGTCCCAATGTGCCGTATTTTCAAGAACAACCCCCCATGGAATTAAATGCCATGCAAGGGTATAGAGGGGCGGGGAATTCCTACAATAACTATAATTCACAAAATAATGACAATAGATGGAATCACCCCGGGTTTGATTGGAAAAATAATGCTGGGACCCAAAATCAATACCAACAACAGCCCTATAATAACAATAACCAATATCAAGGGCAATTCAATAGGCAGCCTCAGCCATTCAATCAAAATAGACCTAATAACTATAACCAAGCGCAACCCTCTAATCAACGGTCGAACGTGTACGTTCCCCCACATAAAAAGTCACAGGAGGAAGATCCTCTTTCTAACGTGAATCTAACGCAATAATTAATTTAAATGATGAGCAAGATGTCTGCGACGTTAGAGAGGATGGATGCATGACAAGAGGGATTGGGTAGAACATTTCCTGCCCAACCACTTCAAAATCCTAGGGGATATAACAATGGTCCCACTAACCATGAACAAGCTAAAGCCGTGACTACTCTGAGAAGCGGCAAGACTATAGGGCTAAATATGCCTCTCTCTACTCCAGAAGAGTATGAGGAGGACGAAGTGGTAAATAAAAACCAACCTTCTACTCAGGAAGAGGAGCCATCTACTAATAATGAACCATTAGAAATAAACACTGAAGCTCCTAAACAAGTAGAGGAAGTTGAGAGAAAGACTGGAAAGGAACCTGTTAATGACGAAGTACCCAAATGCCCTTTCCCCGCGCCTTATCCTCAGAGGCTTAGGAACCCCAAAAGTGAGGCAAAGAATCAGGAGTTCTTGGAACTGTTCAAATAAGTCAAAATCAATCTTCCACTCCTTGATGCAATCAAACAAGTGCCGGCCTATGCTAAGTACCTCAAACACTTATGCATGGTAAAGAGGAGGCAAAGTGTGAAGAAACACGCTTATGTGGCTTGCCAAGCAAGTGCAATCATCCAAAATGAATTGCCTCCAAAACTCAAAGACCCCGGTACCCCAACTGTCTCATGCCGAATTGGAAATTAAAGAATAGACAACGCCCTCCTTGATCTCGGAGAAAGCGTGAACCTGCTGCCATACTCAGTTTATAAACAACTAGGGTTGGGTGAACTCAAACCTACCCGAGTTGCGTTGCAGCAGGCAGACAGGTCCGTCAAATACCTTGGAGGAATACTGGAGGACGTTCTAGTGCAAATAGACTCTTTTGTCTTCCCAGTTGATTTTGTAATTTTGGACACCGAACCTGTGTCCAATCCATGTGCACAAATCCCGATGATTTTCGGACGTCTATTCCTCAACACCATAGATGCCACAATTAAAATAAGAAGTGATATTATGACCATCGTATTCGGGAATATGACTTTAAATGTCAAAATCTTCTCAAATCCCTGACCCGAAGAATACAATGACGAAGAGGAGGTCAACTATGTTGACACGGTCATCGAAGATGAGGTAGATTTTTTTGATTATAAAGATCCTTTGGAGATAGTTGTGTCGCAATTCGACACTATCTATCGACCTAAAGATTCTACTCCATTGGATTCTGCCTTAAATCACACTTGCCTCATGATGGATACACGAGAGGAGGATAGAGCTGAATGCATGTGGGTAACACCATATGATACCTCCGAAAACAAAATTAGTGATGCCCTCCAATTTTCAATTTCCCAATCTAGAATTGAAGGAGCTTCCTGAAGAGCTCAAATATGCTTTCCTGGGGACTGTAAAAACTTATCCTGTTATAATTTCATCCACTCTCAATCTAGAGCAAGAGGGCAAATTAATCCAAATGCTAAAACAATATAAGGGAGCATTAGGATGGACCATTGCCGATCTCAAAGGTATAAGTTCGTCTGTGTGCACTCATAAAATATATTTAGAAGAAGACGCTAAACCTTCGTGACAAATGCAAAGGCGTCTGAATCCTAACATGCAAGAAGTAGTTAAAAAGGAAGTATTAAAACTACTCGATGTTGGGATTACATATCCTATCTCTGACAGCCCCTGCGTCAGTCCAACCCAGGTGGTGCCCAAGAAGGCAGGTATAATGGTTATTCCTAATAAAGATGGCGAATTAGTACCACTGTGCGTCCCCACCGGATGGCGAATGTGTATTGATTATCGAAAACTGAATACCGTGACCCGAAAGGACCACTTTCCATTACCATTCATGGATCAAATGCTAGAACGAGTGGTGGGTCATAAGTACTATTGCTTTTTGGACGGATACAACGGTTATAACCAGATAGAAATTGCTCCCAAAGATCAGGAGAAAAAAACTTTCACGTGTCCGTTTGGTACCTTCGCCTACAGATGTATGCCTTTCGGGTTATGCAATGCACCTGCTACGTTTCAGCGGTGCATGTTAAGTATCTTTAGCGATATGGTCGAAGAAATACTTGAGGTCTTTATGGATGACTTTTCAGTGTTCCGCCATAGCTTTGAAAATTGCTTTGATAACCTGGAACGTGTGTTAGCACGATGCGAGGACAAACACCTAGTACTAAACTGGGAAAAATGTCACTTCATAGTGACCAAGGGAATTGTCCTCGGCCACATTATTTATGATAAGATGTAGACACCCCAATTTTGACCGACCGTCGAATTTAGGAGAGCGTCACCTCCACATCCGATGATGATAAAGACCGAAAGAATCGAAGTATTCCAAGCTCTTCAGAAAGTTCTCCAAACGCGATAAAATTTCACAGAAAGATGAAAATGCCAGGTATTTAGGAGAATTCAGGTATAAAACACCATTTTTGGAGAAAATCTTCGAAAAAATTTTTTTGGAAGAAAAAAGAGAAAAGAAAAGACCTAAAAGAGGAAGTTCAACAAAAAACGGCACACGGCAGTATTCCGCGGCACTCAGTGAGTGCCGAACAACATTTAGTGAGTGCCGGGCTGGCATTCACGGAGTACCGCTGACATTTTCTGACTGCCGTTTACTTTTAAAGTCTGTATTTTGTGGTACAATACGTATGTGTATGCGGATAAAAACAAAAAAATTGATAAAGTAAGTGCAAAGCGGGGGTATTTGTAAAATACAACCGCGCAAAAAGGAAGAATTGCATTGGTTTTAATCACAACTTCCCGTTTTATCTGCAATTTGCATTACAAGGCTAGTTTTCATATAATGTGATTAATCTATGATAAGTTATATTGTTTTAGCTATTGTTTGTGCAGATCTCTGCTGTGTGGACTAGAGAGATGAACGTCAGGACAACTGGAATGCTGTAGTGCAGACAAAAGAATTCAAAGCTAAAGTTTGAAGTTCGAGCAATCGACGATAGTTCGATCGATCGAAGGTTCGATCGCTTAAAGAAGGTTGAAGCGCTTGAGTTCCAAATGTTCAATCGATCGAGAAATGGTCGATCGATCGAACATGGTATTTTCAGAAACTTTCGCGTACGCGGCAGTTGCGGAATTGTAACCCTAGACTTTAGGTTTTCTATATATATGAGCATTGTTTACGTCCCAAAGGACGCCCAACTTTACTTTTAATCAGTTTTCATATAGAGAGAGAGAGAGAGAGGAGTTTTTGCTTGTTTTGTAGGTTTAACATTGGATTATGCTTAAGTTTTGAAGGATTCTACATTCAATACGAGTTTGTTAATATTCCAGGTTTCATATTATTGTTTATTTACATTCTGCTTACTTAATCTCATAGTTTAGTCTGTTACAATCATCAGTTTTCATAGGAGAAATAGGTATTCAATAGTTTTTCTATAATTTTCATGATTAAACTCGAGCCAAACGGTACTTTTATGAATCGTTACGTTAAACACCAACCTGTGACACTCCAGACGATGTCTGAGTAGTCCTAGGGTTGGGAGAACACAATGAAACTGTGATCTCCAGCCTCTGCCATGCAGCAGAATAAATCCTGTATTCGATCGATCGGAGGTAGTTCGATCGATCGAACCAGAGATAGTCAAGCGATCGAAGGACATTTCGATCGATTGAGGGATGAAGGCTTTCGATTGATCGAATGATCGTCGATCGATTGAACTCTCTGATTCTTGAGGATTGTCCCTGCAGTATTTCAGGACCTTTTGTTTTTGAGATTTGTTATCATACTGTCCCTAAATGCTCAGTTTGTCAAAACAGTTTCTAAAATCAAAGCCCTAAGGCAATTTCTTTCAATATATTTTGCAAACCACCTTCAATGCTAACACCATTGTAGGTGCGAGTCTTAACTATTGAATTAAACCGCTTTCACGTATTTTAAATTAACTGTGATGATATAGTCCCGGACATGAAAGGGCTATGGATTCTTTATTTTAAGAGAAATACGGCATGCTGTAGGTAATGTACTCCTTAGTGCTTCAATGTAACTGCATGGTAGATGGCTGGGTCACAGTGGATTTGTGTGATCCCGACACTTCCTTTTATTAAGAAAAATCTATTTTGAAATATTGCTTTAGTTAGCTATTTAGTTCTTTAGTTTAATTCAAATTGCTTTCGTTAGTAGTCTTAGTTTGTGGAACTTTGTGTTCTGCACCATTATTAAATCTTATTGAATTTCTTTTTCCTTCCTTTTGTGTTTAGTCTAAGTTAATAGGTCAACACCTTCTTTGTGGGATCGACCTGGTCTTACCAGTTACTATTTGCACGTCTACCTACACTTGGGTATTGCACAAGAGCACATAAGAATATTCGCGTGTCAAGTTTTTGGCGCCGTTGCCGGGGAAGGCGACGATCAATTCCTTTGATTACCTCAATCTTTCCTGATCTATTTCTGTTTTCCTTTTTCTTTGAGTTCTCTAGGTTTTCAATCTTCTTAGGTTCTCTCATTTATGTCCGATAGTTCCGTCCACGGAATTTTCGGAAATCCTCTATATTCATCTAATTCTTCCAGTTCTAGTAACCCTGTCACCACTCCAACTGAATCAATGGATGATAATCAGAGTGAACATGGTGACAATATTGTGGTACCAGTTGATGATTCACTACGTCCGTTGTGAGATCTCATGCAACCAGAACACGCACCTACTCCTTCTTGCATTCTCATTCCCCCACATGCTGGCGAATTTCAATTTCACAATGGGATGATTCAACTCCTCCCAACATTTCATGGGATGGAAAGCGAGAAGGCATATCTACACGTTAAGGATTTCGAGGATGTTTATAAAACATTCTCCCAAACTTGTCCTGTAGATGTGACACGCTTAATGTTATTTCCCTTCACCTTGAAGGATAAAGCGAAGGCGTGGTTACTCACCCTAAAACCGAATTCAATCTTCACATGGCATGCGATGAACACTGAATTTTTAAAGAAATTCTTTCCACCTCGCATGACCACAGAGCTAAAACGCCAAATAAGTTCATATAAGCAGAGGAGCAATGAAACCTTCACCCAAACTTGGGAGCGTTTCAAAGATTTGCTTCTCTCATGTCCCCACCACGGATATGAAAAATGGCGTACCATCAGTCACTTCTATGAAGGACTAAATGGTGAAACAAAAAAGTTGGTCGAAACTATGAGCTCTGGACCATTCCTTTGAAAGAACACCGAAGAGGCTGAAGCTCATTTTGAGTGGTTAGCTGAACATGCTCATGAATGGTCTAACTCTGAAGATACACCTCGAACTCAAATATCGAGTGTGGAAGATAAGAGTTTGTACCAATTGAAAAGTGAAGATCATCTGATGAACAAATACGACGAGCTGGCAAAGAAGGTAGAAGAACTAGGGATGCGAGGAGAGAGCTTTAGGCAGGTTATGCCTGAGGAACCATGCGGCACATGCAATATGGTGGGACATACAACTCAATACTATCCCAATGTGCCGTATTTTTAAGAGCAGGCTCCTATGGAGATGAATGCCATGCACGGTTTTCGAGGGGCGGGGAATTCCAACAATAACTTTCAAAGTAACAATAGATGGAATCACCCCTGTTTTGATTGGATAAATAATGCTGGGACCCAAAATCAATATCAACAGCAGCCCTACAACAACAATCAATATCAAGGGCAAAACAATAGGCCGTCCCATCAATACAATCAAAACAGAACCAATAACTACAACCAAGCTCAACCCTCCAATGCACCACAGACCAATACCTATGTGCCACCACACAAGAAGGTACAAGAAGAAGAGCCACTTGCTAATGCCAATCTAACGCAGCAACTCATACAGATGATGAGTAGAATGTCTGCCACGTTAGAAAGGATAGATGCACGGCAAGAGGGTTCAGGAGGAACATTCCCTGCCCAACCACTTCCGAACCCCAAGGGACATAACAATGGTCCTAACAATCAAGAACATGCTAAAGCCGTGACTACGCTGAGAAGCGAAAAAATCATAGAGAAAAGCATGCCTCTGTCTACACCCGAAGTGTACAAAGAGGAGGAAGTGGTGGATAATGAGCTTGAGCAACCATCTACTCAAGAGGAGGAGCCGTCTACTAATGACGAGGCAATAAAGGCAAACATTGAAGCTCCTAGAGTAGAGGAAGAAGTTGAGCAAAGGCCTGGAAAGGAGTCTGTTGAGGATGAACCACCAAAATACCCTTTTCCTGCACCTTATCCTCAACGGTTGAAGAAACCCACGAATGAGACGAAGAATCAGGAGTTTTTGGAATTGTTTAAACAAGACAAAATTAACCTTCCACTCCTAGATGCTATCAAGCAAGTGCCGGCCTATGCTAAGTATCTCAAAGATCTATGCACGATAAAGAGGAGGCAAAGTGTGAAGAAACATGCTTATGTCGCGTGCCAAGCAAGTGCAATCATTCAAAATGAGTTGCCTCCAAAACTCAAAGACCCCGGTACACCTACGGTCTCATGTAGAATTGGGAATCAAAGGATAGATAACGCACTCCTCGATCTAGGAGCAAGCGTGAACCTGTTGCCATATTCAATCTATAAACAGCTAGGGTTAGGTGAACTCAAACCCACCCGAGTCGCTTTGCAATTGGCAGATAGATCTGTGAAGTACCCTAGAGGGGTGTTAGAGGACGTCCTTGTCCAAATAGACTCTTTTGTCTTTCTGGTTGATTTCGTGATATTGGACACAGAACCTGTGTCTAATCCTGGTGCACACATCCCGGTTATCTTTGGACGTCCATTCCTCAACACTATTGATGCCACGATCAAGATTAGAAGTGGTATCATGACTATCGTATTCGGGAACATGACATTGAATGTCAAAATTTTTTCTAATCCCCGACCTGAAGAATACGATGATGAGGAAGAAATTCATTACATTGACACAATCATTGAAGATGAAGTTGACTTGGTCGACTACAAAGATCCTTTGGAAGTTGTGATGACTCAATTTGGCGATATCTATCAGCCTGCCGAGTCAACTCCATTGGATGCTGACCTGAACCAGATGTGTCTTATGATGGATACGATAGAGGAGGATAGAACAGAATGCATGTGGGTAATGCCATATGAACAATTGCCTCCTAAAACTAAGTTGGCAATGCCTTCTAGTTTTCAGTTTCCGGAGTTAGAGTTAAAGTAGCTACCCAAAGAGCTAAAATATGCATTCCTAGGGACTGGAAAAACGTATCCTGTGATCATTTCATCTGCTTTAACTCATGAACAGGAAGGTAAGTTAGTGCAAATGCTGACCAAGCATAAGGATGCTATGGGATGGACGATTGCTGACCTCAAAGGCATCAGCCCATCCATTTGCACTCATAAGATATATCTGGAGGAAGACGCTAGACCTTCAAGACAAATGCAAAGGCGTCCGAATCCCAACATGCAAGAAGTAGTTAAAAAGGAAGTGCTCAAACTACTTGATGTTGGGATGATTTATCCGATATCTGATAGTCCTTGGGTCAGTCCAACCCAAGTGGTTCCAAAGAAAGTAGGCATAACGGTCATCCCAAACAAAGATGGTAAATTGGTACCAACACGTGTCCCCACTGGATGGAGGATGTGTATTGACTACAGAAAGTTGAATACTGTGACCCGAAAAGACCATTTTCCTTTGCCATTCATGGATCAAATTCTAGAATGTGTGGCAGGTCACAAGTATTACTGCTTTTTGGATGGATATAGTGGATATAACCAAATTGAAATTGCTCCTGAAGATCAGGAGAAAACCACATTCACTTGTCCATTTGGTACATTTGCCTACCGTCGAATGCCGTTTGGCTTATGTAATGCACCGGCTACCTTTCAGCGGTGCATGCTAAGCATATTCAGTGACATGGTCGAAAACATCCTTGAAGTCTTCATGGATGATTTTTTAGTGTTTGGCCATAGCTTTGAAGATTGCCTCAGCAATCTCGAGCATGTATTAATGCGATGTGAGGATAAACACCTAGTTTTGAATTGGGAAAAGTGTCACTTTATGGTGACCAAGGGAATAGTCCTCGGCCATATAATCTCCGATGAAGGAATCCAAGTGGATAAGGCCAAAATCGACATAATCTCAAATCTACCTGTCCCCCGTACAGTGAGAGACATCCGTTCATTCTTGGGGCATGCGGGATTTTATCATCGGTTTATCCAGAACTTCAGTGCAATCTCTCGACCTCTTTGTTAACTTCTTGTCAAAGATGCACCATTCGAGTGGTCAGAAAGTTGCCAAAAGTCCTTCGAGGATCTAAAAGAGCTCCTCACCACCACACCTATAATACAAGCACCCGACTGGAGTTTGCCTTTCGAATTAATGTGCGATGCTAGTGACTACGCCATTGGCGCGGTCCTAGGCTAGAGAAAGGACAGTAAGCCATATGTGATATACTATGCCAGCCGAACTTTGAATGAAGCTCAAATGAATTATACAACTACTGAAAAAGAGCTGCTGGTTGTAGTATTCGCCTTGGATAAGTTTAGGTCTTATCTGATAGGGTCACCAATCGTCTATTTTACAGATCACTCAGCCCTCAAGTATCTGCTGTCTAAGAAAGACGCTAAACAATGGCTCATTCGCTGGATACTCTTACTCCAAGAGTTTGATCTAACAATCAAAGATAAGAAAGAAGTAGAGAATGTGGTTGCGGACCATTTGTCATGATTGACTTTTGTCGACAATGCTGAATCCCAATCCATTAAGGATGAGTTCCCGGACGAACATGTACTGGCAGTAAGTGGTCTGCCTTGGTATGCTGATATCGTGAACTACCTTGTCACGGGAGAAACCCCGAATCATTGGTCAAACCAAGACAGAAAATGGTTCCTCTCGTTCCCGCGTCATTTCTTTTTTGATGACCCATATCTTTTGAAGTACTGTGCTGTTCAGGTTATCAGGCGCTGCGTCCCTAATGAGGATATAACCGTAATTTTAGCATCATGCCATTCTGAGGCATGCGGTGGCCACTTCGCTTCACAGAAGACCGCACAAAAAGTTCTACAAAGCGGTTTTTACTGGCCCACAATTTTTAAAAATGCGTATTCCTTTTGCAAGACATGCCAACACTGTCAAAAGCTTGGAACTATTTCTAAAAGGAATTCTATGCCTTTAACCCCTATCATCACAATTGAGATATTCGATTGTTGGGGCATAGATTTTATGGGCCCATTTCCCAAGTCTAATAACTGTGAATACATACTCCTTGCTGTAGAGTATGTGTCAAAATGGGTTGAAGCAATACCAACGAGACGCAATGAGCACAGAACGGTCATGTCCTTTCTAAGAGAGCATATCTTGTCTCGTTTTGGAACTCCGAAAGCTTTACTAAGTAACCAAGGCAAGCATTTCTATAATAGGCCTTTGGAGTCACTTCTCAAGAAATACGGAGTCCACCATAAAATCGCTCTTGCCTATCATCCACAGTCGAATGGGCAAGCGGAATTGGCGAACCGAGAAATCAAGCATATTCTCGAAAAGACGGTTAGCTCCAACCGAAAGGACTGGGCATACAAGCTGACCGACGATTTATGGGCATACCGTACTACCTACAAGACGAATCTAGGTATGTCCCCGTATAGATTGGTTTACGGGAAAGCTTGCCACCTCCCTGTTGAAATTGAGCATAAAGCTTACTAGGCGACACGCTCATTGAACTTTGATATCCAAGAGGGAGGTCAGTTACGCAAGCTCCAACTTGCAGAGCTAGAGGAAATACGACGAGATGCGTATGACTCTGCAAGGTTGCATAAGGAAAGGTTGAAGGCTCGCCACAATCGTACGATCTTTCGTAAATCATTTGAGCCGGGACAGAAAGTTTTGCTGTATGACTCTCGCCTCCACCTTTTCCCAGGAAAGCTCCGTTCCCGTTGGACAGGCCCGTTCATTGTAAAAACTGTCTTTCCACACGGGGCGGTTGAGCTCGTCAATCCAAAGAACGATGATAGTTTCAAGGTCAATGGCCAGAGGTTGAAACCGTTCTTGGAGAACTTCCAAACTGAAGTTGAGCACATCCAGCTGGATGAGCCCAACTATTCTCCCACTTAAAATCCAAAGTGGAGTTCCATATTGTTGTTGTATTCCTTATCTTTCCCTGCATTTTAGTTTCTCTCTGTTGTTTTTTTTTTTCATTCTTTGTTCGTTCTTTTAGTGTTTGTGATCTCGTTCTAATCCGCTATACCTTAAACCACTCAATTGCAGGTGCATAAATGCGAGGTGACGATGTTCATTCTATCGGTTCATGGGCTGATTCAGAATGTCGTTGTGGCACCTGGACTGAGGGTGAACTCACACCCTGCCCCTTGCTTCATCAAGACCCTGAAGCTCACACTCTCATTGATGCTGCCCAAGGGTACCTTCCATACCCACCGGCCCTCCTTGACATCAATCCATATGAAAATAAGGAATTTCATGATGACGATGATGTGGATGAGGAAGAAGACCTGTACATGGGGAGAATGGTGGATGATGCACTCATGGCACATTGGGAAAATGATGATATGTGGGAGCCATGGGAAGATCATAACCTCCAGGATGTCGTCCCGGAATGTCACAATGCAGTTTTTGTTTTTGTTGACGACTTCCTTATTCCCGAGTTGGTCCCATACCGCTATGTGTACCTGAGCTTTCTGCTATTCAGGCTCCAATGCCCCTTACCAGCTAGTGCATTTTGGGAATCTATGCCAATAGTGAGGTTGGAACTTTGTCACATTTTTTTTTTATTTTGTTCATGTTCCTTGTTTTTCTTTTCGTGTTTAATCCTTGTTTCTTGTGTTCCGTTATCTTAATCTCGGTTTGTTTGTCTTTTGTCATTTCCTTGTCCAGGATTGTCACTATGTTTCTCAATGGTATTCCGGTATTCCTTCCACATCAGCTGTTCCATGGGGCTCACACGCAGTCTCCTGGCACCCCACCGCAAGAGGAAGAACAACTGCGGATTTTCACACCATTATCTATGTCTCCACCGCAGTCTCCTCTCATGTGCACACCTCATTCCCTAGCGACTCCAGACATGCTGAATGACACTCTTGCCGCTTTCAGATTATTTTGGGAACGGGAATTGTCAAGTGTGGCGTCCAATCTCGAAGATCTAGTGGTGTTCGAAGCAATGGAAGAAGAATAAGTTTTCGTGTTGGAAGTTTAGTAATTCACTTCAGTTTTGTTTTGTCATTTTCATTTTTCTCAATTGAAGTGTAATTCTGGGCAAATGATTTTAATTTGGTTTTTTTTTTATTTTAGTTTTTCTATGTAATAAGGTCTACAGATCACGTGGGGAGTTATAATTTTGCAAATTGACTGCATTTTGAATCTTTTATTACTAAATCTTTGAATTTTATGTTTTGGTGATGTCCATTCTGGCCTACATGTCTGTGGTTGGACATGTGGGACAGTTCTTTATTTTGGTTAGTTTGGTTATGTATGAACATTATTTATCACTGCTTTTATTTTATTCCTTTACCATTCCAGTGGTTTGTATTGTTTGGATCATGGTTTTATTGCTTTATCTTTATCTATTGATCCTTGTTGTTTTGGAGATTGTGTTCTATATTTCTATGCCAGGTTACTATGCTTGTTATCATCGCGTTGCTCTATACAGGTGATACCCATCTATTTTAATTATTGAAAATCAACTTCTGGGACTTTGTTGTTTTCAGTTGGGGGTAGGGGATACTAATAGATAGGTATACACCCGTAATGATCATATTTTGCACTTGGATATGTCTTAAATTTAATTAGAATGCGGTCTGGTAAAATTTTGAAAATTTTTAATATTGAATCTTATTGATAGAATAACTCTGAATGATCTCTCCTGCTTGTTAATTAGGCGATGACACATTTGTAGTATTCTCATCTTTTTATGGATTAAGTTCACGCGTTTTCTGTTATCACTGAGATGGATTGCATGTGTGAAGCTATTATGTACCCAATACTTTTATGCACTAATTGGCAGCTATGTAGAAAACCTGAAAACTGAGTTAATATGACAATTGTGCCAAAAGAACAAGTAGTGGAAGCTAATAACCCTTAGTGAGCTATTGAGCCAATCGTCATTTCTGAGGGAATTCTCATACAATTTCGAATGGTCTTTCTTGTTTATACTTAGTAAATTCGTTGTAAATGTCTCAGTTTTTCTTTAAAAGTTTTGACTGCTTGTTAGAGGAGAACGTTCAGGATTTACCAATTACACTCAATGAACACATAAGTGCTAAAAATTGAAAGTTGAGAAAATGATTTAAGCCATCATTTACCCATTCTTTAACCTGATATAGCTTTCACCTACATTCATTGAAATGTTTAATCCCTGATCCCACACCAACTGAATATTTCCAATATGATTACAAAGAATCCAAGTCCTTGATCTATACCTTGACCTCAATGAGCCGTATTATACATTTATTAAGAATGAAGTCATCAAAGTAGGTGAAGTGGAAGGAAGTAGTTGTGGGTCAGATTCTTTCACAAAAAAAAAAAAAGAAAGATGAATGATGAATGAAGGAAAAGAAAAATAGCATATGAAATGAATGGGAGATTGGGTTGAGAGATGAAAAGAATAAAAAGAGAAGTTGAAATTCCCTCACATACTGAAGGGCACATTCTTCTCTACAACACCCTCACCTACTAACTAAAAGCCGAAATTCAAAGTCTTAAAGATTCTCAACAATTAATTTGAACATGGAAGTGTGAATTGAGTTATCCACGGTATTTCGCTCCTCTAGTAAGTAGTGTTCTATTCATGAGACTGTATACTCTTAAATGTTCGTTTTTCATAGAGTCAAGTATGGAAGCATTTGTTGGAAAAACAGGTTTAAATGGAAAGTTTAAACGCGCAGCGGAAAAATCAAGTTATGAAACTTTATTGGCATGCCCGGATCTACTACTCGTCAATTCTACAGATACGCACAAGAGGGGACACGAGTTATACCTTAGTGTCTTGAACCCAATTCTGATCTTCACTAGATGATCTTCACCCTTATGACTCCTGCGGATGCCTGCCAGAAAGACTAGGATTGGTGGGAACCCTAATGGAGAGGATAGAGAAGGTTTTGGGACTCCAAAACAGTTTCTGCAGCTTCTGACGTTCAAAACGACGAACAACTTTTTCCAGAACGCAGCTGCCCTATTTATAGATTCCCAGAACCGACCTAGACTTCGAGCGATCGAAGTGCCTTCGATCGATCGAACATTCGATCGATCGAACCATCTTCGATCGATCGAACCTTCAAACTTCAATCGATCGAGACATCTTCGATCGATCGAACCTGTCTGGACATCATCCTCAAGCATCTTTCCAAGCATCCTAGCGGAGCTAAGAGTGGGACCTCCTAGGCTCTTTATTGTTGGCTCAAACCAGTTTGTTAATTACCATGACCAAACTCTTTGATCAGCAAACTAACTAACTGGTCAGTTAAAGTTTACTCCACTATAAAACGATAACTGAACTCCAACGCAAAAGAACATATCCGAAGCGATAACTAGACTTGTATGGTGTACTAATGTCCCTCTACCGTCAGCATTCGTAATCATATTCAGGTAATCGGATAACTGTTACTGTCAACCTGAATCATGATTACTTCTTGTATTCCTTGAGTCCCATTCACCTCTCATGATTACCAAACATGTTGATAACTCTTATCAACAAGACTGCAGTACTCAGTAATCGACTTGGTGACATTCTCAAGGGAATGCTTACTCTGAAACAGAGGGTAGATTCTATCTTGACAATATATGTTCACAACCCTATGAACATGACATACCCAAGATACCCAGGTGTTGATCTTTTATAGACCTCACTGATTGGTAAGTCAAAGCAGTCATATCCACAGTCTGTGTTCATAATCGTCTCAAGATTGAGAACACGTACCTTATACAAGTTATGAGTTCCTATTGACTGTTGACAGCCTTAAGCGTCAATAGGAAAGCTCAGGTCCGTCAATGCACTATAAGCACTAGCATATCAACTAAGAGCTACACTCTAGTGATTGAGATTAATCACTCCATCCAATGGTAGTTAATTATGCTACAGTGTAGACTTGATGAGATATCCAGTCTCATCATCCACTGTGACACATTCTAAGTATTAAAGAATAGTAATTCGTATCTCACTTGTGTGCATCTCATACACACACGAATTACTTACTATAATACTTAAGGATTAACAATCATCTCATGAAAAGAACATACACAATGAAATGTAAAGCTGATATCCATATATTAAAATGTCAATGTCTCATACATAAAGTAATGGTTTGAGGGCACAAACCCAACAAACTCCCACTTGCACTCATAACCATTCAGAACTACATCTAAGACCTAGACTATCTAGATGACGATCAAAGACCTTCTGTGGCAAGGCCTTTGTAAACGGATCAGCAAGATTGTCAGCTGTGGCAATCTTGGTGACAGTCACATCTCCACGTTGAACAATATCTCGGATAAGATGATATTTCCGCTCTACGTGCTTTCCCTTTCCGTGGTTCCTTGGCTCCTTGGACTGAGCCACTGCCCCACTATTATCACAATAAAGCGTAATAGGCGACAGCGACGCTGGTACCACCTCGAGTTCCATAAGGAACTTCTTGAGCCAAACAGCTTCCTTTGCGGCTTCACAAGCAGCCACATACTCAGCTTCTGTAGTTGAGTCTGCAATGCATTTCTGCTTAATGCTCCTCCAACTGACAGCACCACCTCCCAAGGTAAAGAGATGACCGGACGTCGACTTCCTCGAATCTTTATCTGACATAAAGTCCGAGTCAGTGTATCCCACTGGAATTAACTCACTACCACCGTACATAAGCATGTAATCTTTAGTTCTTCTCAAGTACTTAAGAATGTGCTTAACGGCTGTCCAGTGCTCTGGACCCGGATTCGACTGATATCTGCTAACCATGCCAACGGCAAAGCAGATATCTGGTCTAGTGCATAACATCGCATACATGAGACTTCCCACTGCAGAAGCATAGGGAACTCCTGTCATGCGATTCCTCTCCTCCTGTGTCTTTGGACACTGGTCCTTGGAGAACGCTAAACCATGCCTGAAAGGTAACAAACCTTTCTTCGAATTATCCATTGAAAACCTAGTTAGCACCTTATCGATATAACCAGCTTGAGATAATCCCATTATCTTTCGCTTGCGATCCCGAAAGAGCTTTATCCCAAGAATATAGCTCGCCTCTCCTAGATCCTTCATATCGAAAGTACTAGCTAGCCAAACCTTGACCGTTGACAATGCCGCTACATCATTTCCAATGAGTAGAATGTCGTCAACGTAAAGCACAAGAAAAGCCACCACTTTCCCTTCACTCTTCTTGTATACACAAGGTTCATCCAGATTCTGTATGAAACCAAACGATTTGACCGCTTGGTCAAATCGTATGTTCCAACTTCTGGATGCCTGCTTAAGCCCATAAATGGACTTTTGCAACTTGCATACCAAGTTACCTTTCCGACCAGCTATGAACCCTTCTGGTTGTTGCATATAGATGTCCTCCTCAAGATTGCCATTTAAGAATGCAGTCTTGACGTCCATCTGCCAGATCTCAAAATCTAGGCATGCAGCAACGGATAAGAGTATTCTGATGGACTTGAGCATGGCCACCGGCGAGAAGGTTTCCTCATAGTCAATGCCCTCCCTCTGAGTATAACCTTTCGCAACAAGCCTTGCCTTAAAGGTCTCAACCTTTCCATCAGATCCTCTTTTCCTCTTGTAGACCCACTTACAGCCAATGGGTTTAATATTGGCTGGAAGTTCTACAAGATCCCAGACCTGATTAGAATCCATAGATTCCAATTCAGCCTTCATAGCTTTAACCCAATGAGCTGAATCAACATCAGCCATTGCCTCTTCGTATGTGGTAGGATCAGATTCAGATTCTATGGAGACAGCTTCAAAAACTTCTCCTAAGAACATGTATCTATCAGGCTGGCTGATAATCCTCCCACTACGACGAGGTACTGGTGCGGAAATAGGTGAAGAAGTGGTGTTTTCCTGATTTACATCGTTATTAACTACGGGTTGGACTGAGGGCTCTCCTTCTATCTCTCTAAGATCTATCCTTCCCTTAGGTTTATGGTTCATGATATAATCATCCTCCAAGAAAATAGCATTCGTACTGACGAACACCTTCTGTTCTCTTGGATCATAAAAATACCATCCATAAGTACCCTTTGGATACCCCACGAAGTAACATACTTCCGATCTAGAATCCAACTTGCTCATCTTTCCTTTTAGCACATGTGCCGGACATCCCCATATCCGGAGATGTTGCAAAGAAGGCTTGCGCCCAATCCACATCTCTCGTGGTGTCCTGGGAACAGATTTGCTTGGTACTAGATTTAGTATGTAAGCAGCGGTTTCCAAAGCATAACCCCCAAGAAATAAAGGTAACTCAGAATAACTCATCATTGACCTAGTCATGTCTAAAAGAGTCCGATTCCTTCTCTCCGCTACACCATTTTGCTGAGGCGTGCCAGGTGCAGTCAACTGTGACAGAATCCCATTCTGTACGAGGTGATCAATAAATTCATTAGAGAGGTACTCGCCACCTCGATCAGATCGAATGGCCTTGATATGTGTGCCCAATTGCTTCTCCACTTCAGCCCTAAACTCTTTGAACTTTTCAAAGGCTTCAGACTTGTGCTGCATTGGGTACACATATCCATACCTAGAGTGGTCATCAGTAAATGTTATGAAATACTCATAACCACCCCTTGCTCTAATATTTATTGGTCCACACACATCAGTATGAACTAATTCCAACAATGCATTGGTTCTATTGCCCTTTGCAGGAAAGGGCCTTTTGGTCATCTTACCCTCTAAACAAGACTCGCAGACTTCTATTGGTTCGAGAACCAAATCGCCTAAGACCCCTTCTTTGACTAGTCTGCCAATCCTATTTAGATTGATATGACCAAGCCTCATATGCCAAAGCTTTGTTGGATTAGTGGAAGGTCTCTTTCTTTTAGATGGTACAGTTACCACTGAGTTATTAAGTTCCATACAAGAATCTTTAGAAATATTGGGAGTAATCACATATAAACCATTTGATTTAACACCAGAACATATAAAAGAACTATTTCTTTTAATCACAACTTCAGTTCCAAAATGAAAAGAATAACCATTATTCGATAAATTAGAAACTGAAATTAAATTACGTCTCATTGAAGGGACGTAAAGTACATCTGATAAAATCAAAACTTTATTGTCTAGAAATTCTAAAACTACGACTCCTATAGCAACCGCAGAAACGGTTGCGCTAGAACCTAGAGTAAGTACGATTTCCCCATCACTGCACTTCCTGGTTGATCTGAACCCCTGCAATGAATTACAGATATGGTTAGTCGCACCAGAATCAATGCACCAAGTGTTTGAAGTATCCGTTATAAAACTTACTTCAATCACATGTGATTCAATCATACCTTGAACTCTTGTAGCTAAGAATTCTGGACAGTTCCTCTTCCAGTGGCCTTTCTCACCGCATTGGAAACACTTTCCTTTGCCTTGGCCACCCACCTTCCCTTTGCCCTTACCTTTTCCCTTAGATTTGGCAATCTTAGGGACTGGTCCAACATTTGAACCACCAGTGCTAGCCTTCTTCTTCCCTTTCTTTCCTTTCGGCATAGATCGGGAAGAGGAAGCGCTTTTCTCAACGTTTAAAACGCTGCCCCCAGGTTTGATCACCCCTTCCGCTGCCAATAAAGAGCTCATCAATTCGCTCATTGAAAAATCCATTTTATTCATATTATAATTCAGTTTAAATTGAGCGAATGATGGCGACAGCGTATTGAGGATCATATCAACTTGGGTCTGTGCATCGATGTTAGCACCTAGGGTCTCCAGCTCGTTTAAATAACCAATCATTTTCAAAACATGTTCTTTGACTGGAGTCCCTTCCGACATCTTAGCACTCATTATCTTCTGCATAGCTACCTGTCTGGCAGGCCTGCCATGCTCCCCAAACATCTTTTTCAGGGATTCGATAATGTCACTGGCGGAACTGTTCGACTGGTATTGGTGTTGTAACACATTAGCCATAGAAGCCAATATGTAACAACGAGCCATCCCATTCGACTTTTTCCATTTATCGAACTCGCGTCTAGCAGCAGCCGAAGCATTTGCAGCGGGTTCTTCGGGGCATGGGGTGGTGAGGACATATATGTGATCCTCCGCAGTTAACACGATGTCAAGATTACGTTTCCATTCAGTGTAGTTGTTTCCAGTTAACTTGTTTTGAGTGAGTATGGTGGCAAGTGGACTAAATGCAGATCCAGACATTATGATTTACTGAAAAAAAATCAAAACAAAATAAATATGGATATCAGAATTTGACAGTTTGAAATAAAAGAATCCTTTTAAAACTCTTATTTTAAAACTAAGTCGCCGGAATATCGAAACGAAAGAATAAAGCCTCCGTGTGGTGGTCAATGTTCGATCTTTCAATTTATCATAACTTATCCGCTATGCAACTCTTGCAAAACAAGTTATGACTTCCGAACCTATTTGATCTCTAAGTTTCTGAATAATGCCCCGTGTGGGATCCCTTATCCATAGCTTAGCTAGTGTGTACCATTAACTAGGATCCAATCACAACCGTCTCAAGTAGCGCCTCCGTATGGTGGTCACCCTCTAACACGTCTGATTGATCCTTATCAAAAGAAGTTCACATCTAGTAACCAATGAGTAATGCATCCTCCGTATGGAATGATCACCCCTGGCGAGGTGACACAGAATGCATCACTCATCTTACAGTGAACCGTTAATGGAAGATCATGGGTGTAATTAATAAGACCCTCTCCCACTAGATTTAGTAAAAAAGGATTTTGCTTTTTGAGAAAATCTGTTTCTACACACTTCCCATAAACATCTAATGTTTACTAATGTGTTGAAAACGGTTTTTGAATTTTATTTTAGAAAACTTGTTTTGCGTGCATGCAACAATGTATTATACGCCAATCACAAACAAAGCACATAAAACAAAAACTAAAATGAAATAAAAGACATCCAAACGATGCCTCTATCTCCCATGGCTCTATCTCCATAGAACCTGCTTTTGGTTTGATCGCCTCTAGCTCCATCTTCATGGACAACGGCTCCTTGCTCCATCTTCATGGATATTCTAATTTTATTACATTGAACCTATGCCTCTTTTGAAGCTTACAATTTATCTAGAAATAGAAATAGCAACAACAAAATAAAAGGCTAGGGAAACCGGTGCGACTTTCCTTTTCGTAGGATTGAAGTCGCAGCGCCCTTTACATATGCCTTAAAACCAAACCAAACTTAAAACAACACACCAATCTAAAACATTCAAACACAAAATTAAATGCTCTTGGCGCCATGGGAGATAGCGACTAACTTTTGCTGCAAAAGGTTAGTTGAACACACATCCACGCATATATATAACAAAATATAACTATTGGAACCCTTAATTGATTCAAACAGTATATAAACTCTTTACATACTGAATTAGAACTCAAAACAGCATCTAACTTCTCTGTCATAGTTCGATCGATCGAAGACCGTTCGATCGCTCGAACCTTCGATCGATTGAACACTGTTCAATCGCTTGAACATTCTATTTCACAGAATGATTAAAAATTTTGCAGAATACGTTAAAATTAAACTTTTAATTTCAAAATACTATTAAAACTGTGAAACAAAGATCCTGACAAAGAGTCTGTCTCGATCGATCGAACTCTATTCGATCGCTCGAACAAAAGAAGGTTTCGATCAATCGAAACCTGTTCGATCGCTCGAGTACAGAGTGTTCGATCGATCGAGACTACTTCGATCGATCGAACCCATCTTGCATCCAATGCAATCACAGATTTGTTTACTGCTGCGATAACACTGCAGAAACAGATCTGTGACGATGCAGTTTCGAAAGCAGTTCTAAAATCAACATGCAAATCAAAATAGTGTTCCAAAAAACGCATCTATAGATCCAAACGAGCGTGGCTCTGATACCAATTGTTGGAAAAACAGGTTTAAATGGAAAGTTTAAACGCGCAGCGGAAAAATCAAGTTATGAAACTTTATTGGCATGCCCGGATCTACTACTCGTCAATTCTACAGATACGCACAAGAGGGGACACGAGTTATACCTTAGTGTCTTGAACCCAATTCTGATCTTCACTAGATGATCTTCACCCTTATGACTCCTGCGGATGCCTGCCAGAAAGACTAGGATTGGTGGGAACCCTAATGGAGAGGATAGAGAAGGTTTTGGGACTCCAAAACAGTTTCTGCAGCTTCTGACGTTCAAAACGACGAACAACTTTTTCCAGAACGCAGCTGCCCTATTTATAGATTCCCAGAACCGACCTAGACTTCGAGCGATCGAAGTGCCTTCGATCGATCGAACATTCGATCGATCGAACCTTCAGACTTCAATCGATCGAGACATCTTCGATCGATCGAACCTGTCTGGACATCATCCTCAAGCATCTTTCCAAGCATCCTAGCGGAGCTAAGAGTGGGACCTCCTAGGCTCTTTATTGTTGGCTCAAACCAGTTTGTTAATTACCATGACCAAACTCTTTGATCAGCAAACTAACTAACTGGTCAGTTAAAGTTTACTCCACTATAAAACGATAACTGAACTCCAACGCAAAAGAACATATCCGAAGCGATAACTAGACTTGTATGGTGTACTAATGTCCCTCTACCGTCAGCATTCGTAATCATATTCAGGTAATCGGATAACTGTTACTGTCAACCTGAATCATGATTACTTCTTGTATTCCTTGAGTCCCATTCACCTCTCATGATTACCAAACATGTTGATAACTCTTATCAACAAGACTGCAGTACTCAGTAATCGACTTGGTGACATTCTCAAGGGAATGCTTACTCTGAAACAGAGGGTAGATTCTATCTTGACAATATATGTTCACAACCCTATGAACATGACATACCCAAGATACCCAGGTGTTGATCTTTTATAGACCTCACTGATTGGTAAGTCAAAGCAGTCATATCCACAGTCTGTGTTCATAATCGTCTCAAGATTGAGAACACGTACCTTATACAAGTTATGAGTTCCTATTGACTGTTGACAGCCTTAAGCGTCAATAGGAAAGCTCAGGTCCGTCAATGCACTATAAGCACTAGCATATCAACTAAGAGCTACACTCTAGTGATTGAGATTAATCACTCCATCCAATGGTAGTTAATTATGCTACAGTGTAGACTTGATGAGATATCCAGTCTCATCATCCACTGTGACACATTCTAAGTATTAAAGAATAGTAATTCGTATCTCACTTGTGTGCATCTCATACACACACGAATTACTTACTATAATACTTAAGGATTAACAATCATCTCATGAAAAGAACATACACAATGAAATGTAAAGCTGATATCCATATATTAAAATGTCAATGTCTCATACATAAAGTAATGGTTTGAGGGCACAAACCCAACAGCATTAGCACCCAGAATATCAGCCTTATCAAAGCTTTCATACGGTGTGCGGTCATTGTAAAGCAGGTTTCTGAGAGACGTTCTTTTTTAGTGTGACCAATGTGAGAGTTAAGCTGAAACTTTGAGTTTTTCAAGGCACAATAGTCTAAATAACTCTTAATAGGGTTGGACATATGGTTGTTAAACTCACACACACACGGGTGCATGATGGTGATACATATGTTATATTTTACTTGGTGATATAAGGGAGCATGTGGATTTCTTTCATGGGTTGATTGAGGATAGTATATCTCTGTAGAGTCAAAGTAACAGTTTAATGGAGGGGGAATTCTACAAGTTATTCTAAATCTTTTTGAGCTTAAAATTGGAGAATTTTGTGGGTATATTCACTGCAAACCCTCACGAGACAACACTCGTCCACTAGGGGGAACCTAGGGGTTTAACGGCCTGTTGCATTCACTAAATGCAACCGCGATTCCTGCGAAAGTGAGTTAGGAATTTTCTTTCTCTCTTAGTTTGGGTTGTTTTTAGTTTTCCTTTGTTTTTCTTAGTCGTGGTAGTATTAGTTTAGTAGTTTTTATTTTCACTTTATCGCTAGGGACTAGCAATAAGCTAGTTGGGGGTTGTGCAAAGCGGGGGTATTTGTAAAATACAACCGCGCTAAAAGGAAGAATTGCATTGGTTTTAATCACAACTTCCCGTTTTATCTGCAATTTGCATTACAAGGCTAGTTTTCATACAACGTGATTAATTTATGATAAGTTGTATTGTTTTAGCTATTGTTTGTGCAGATCTCTGCTGTGTGGACTAGAGAGATGAACGTCAGGACAACTGGAATGATGTAGTGCAGACAAAAGAATTCAAAGCTAAAGTTTGAAGTTCGAGCGATCGACGATAGTTCGATCGATCGAAGGTTCGATCGCTTAAAGAAGGTTGAAGCGCTTGAGTTCCAAATGTTCAATCGATCGAGAAATGGTCGATCGATCGAACATGGTATTTTCAGAAACTTTCGCGTACGCGGCAGTTGCGGAATTGTAACCCTAGCCTTTAGGTTTTCTATATATATGAGCATTGTTTACGTCCCAAAGGACGCCCAACTTTACTTTTAATCAGTTTTCATATAGAGAGAGGAGTTTTTGCTTGTTTTGTAGGTTTAACATTGGATTATGCTTAAGTTTTGAAGGATTCTACATTCAATACGAATTTGTTAATATTCTAGGTTTTATATTATTGTTTATTTACATTCTGCTTACTTAATCTCATAGTTTAGTCTGTTACAATCATCAGTTTTCATAGGGGAAATAGGTATTTAATAGTTTTTCTATAATTTTCATGATTAAACTCGAGCCAAACGGTACTTTAATGAATCGTTACGTTAAACACCAACCTGTGACACTCCAGACGATGTCTGAGTAGTCCTAGGGTTGGGAGAACACAATGAAATAGTGATCTCCAGCCTCTGCCATGCAGCAGAATAAATCCTGTATTCGATCGATCGGAGGTAGTTCGATCGATCGAACCAGAGATAGTCAAGCGATCAAAGGACATTTCAATCGATTGAGGGATGAAGGCTTTCGATCGATCGAACGATCGTCGATCGATCGAACTCTCTGATTTTTGAGGATGTTCCCTGCAGTATTTCAGGACCTTTTGTTTTTTAGATTTGTTATCATACTGTCCCTAAATGCTCAGTTTGTCAAAACAGTTTCTAAAATCAAGGCCCTAAGGCAATTTCTTTCAATATATTTTGCAAACCACCTTCAATGCTAACACCATTGTAGGTGCGAGTCTTAACTATTGAATTAAACCGCTTTCACGTGTTTAAAGTTAACTGTGATGATATAGTCCCGGACATGAAAGGGCTATGGATTCTTTATTTTAAGAGAAATACGGCATACTGTAGGTAATGTACTCCTTAGTGCTTCAATGTAACTGCATGGTAGATGGCTGGGTCACAGTGGATTTGTGTGATCCCGACACTTCCTTTTATTAAGAAAAATCTGTTTTGAAATATTGCTTTAGTTAGCTATTTAGTTCTTTAGTTTAATTCAAATTGCTTTCGTTAGTAGTCTTAGTTTGTGGAACTTTGTGTCCTGCACCATTATTAAATCTTATTGAATTTTTTTTTCCTTCCTTTTGAGTTTAGTCTAAGTTAATAGGTCAACACCTTCTCTGTGGGATCGACCTGGTCTTACCAGTTACTACTTGCACGTCTACCTACACTTGGGTATTGCACAAGAGCACATAAGAATATTCGCGTGTCAGTAAGGTTGACGAAAACCCGGCAATTAACAATCTGCCGCGGCACTCACGGAGAGCCGTGCGGCAGTCACGGAATGCCGTCGCGGCAGTCACGGAGTGTCGCAGCGGCATCCATGGACTACCGCAGATGAATTTTGACTGCCGCCCTGGGCAGCAGTCTGTCTAATTTCAGGAAGTACGTATTGTACCACCAAATGAGAGATTTGCACCTGTCTTTTACTCCAAATTCACTGAAAAAACTTGGTAATTTTGCCTATAAAAGAGGAAGGATCTTCCTTGGAACACATGCAAGGAATATACACAAGAGATACACCAAAAAATACAAGAAATCACTACCATTACACTAACATATTTTGAGAGAAAAAGAGAGAGTTTAGAGAACTAGAGAGAAGAGCTTGGAAGATCTTCAAAGAAAGACTTTTGAGGGTAGTTTGGAGGTGACCCTCTAATCTTGGTTGTGTTTTCTTTCTTTTTGAGCTTCTAATCTTCAAGTCATTTTTAGTTTTTCTTGATTAAGTCCTAGAGTTTGTCTAGTAAGCTTAGGAGTTCTTGTTTCTAATTCTTTGATATTTCTTATATTTCTTTTGTTTATGTTCCTCTCTTGAGATTCTTGGAGATCTTCAATATCTCTCTTGAAATCTCTTGAGTATGATCCTTTGAATCCCATGTAAGCTTATACTTTACAATGAGAGTCAAAATTTCATCATCACTTCATTTCATAAGCAAATAGATGAATCCAAGTCCATACTCATGACTTGGATCCTCTAAACTTGGTATTTCATGAAATCATTTCCATATTCTCTTTGAAACTTATGAGTATTAGTCATGTCTTCATCTCCAATGACCATCAAATGGTACGAGAAAATGGTTTTGAGTCTAAGCCCATCTCCATGGTTTAGAGTCTTCATCTTGAGATTTCATGAAGTCTATTCATACTTCTTTTGGAATCTACAAATATGAAGGTCTTTAGTCTCCAATGACCATCAAATGGTAGGAGAAAATGGTTTAGTTTAAGTCCAACTTCATGGTTTAAATAGTTGGGGTTAACAAATAAGTTGAACTTGACAAATGAAAACAGTGAGTTCACAAACTGATTTTAATCAAAGATTTTTAGTTCAAAATCTAACCGTTGAAATCAAGTGAAACCAACGGGAAAGTGTCAATAACACAATACTCTACCACTGTAATTTTTGTTTTAAGGTGATCTCATGTCTAAGATGGTTTGGTCTTCTGATTTTTAATACATGCAGCTCTCTGTCTGAAATTTCAGAACAGTAAATCCATTTTGAAACTATTAAATCAGAATTTTAACGGAGTTTCCGAGGTCTCTAATAATTTGTTCTAGGTACCTTAATGTGTTAAGGAGATCCCCTAAAAAGATCTAAGTGTTTCTCATCTGTTTGCTATTTTTAATAAATCGTACAAGATCTCTGGACAGAGAGTTGCAGATTCCTGAGTGGCGTCTAGTGTTTTCTATATTCCCAGAGATTTAACCGTTCAAACATTGATTTTCTTTTTGGGTTATAAACTAGACTCACAGAGGCATATCATATCCAAAAATCATTAAGATCTAACCGTTGGAAGCATGGTTTTTCTATTTTTTAAGATCTGGTCTGCTCTTTGTAATTCATAAAAACTGCTACTTTTTTTGTCTAATCTTATTTATTCCAACTCAAATGGTCTCCTAATGTCTTGGAATCCAAATCTTGTTTTGAATAATGATTATTTAGCTTAAATCCAGAGGCTAAGTGATCGAAATTAGTGAATAAATTCATGTTTTATTCTTGTTCACATTCATTCATCCATGTACATTTATTTGCTCATAATTAGAACTAGCTATTGAATAAAGTTGGATTTCATGCTTGCTAGATCTAAGCTAGAGAATTAGGACTGATTATTTGATATCATATTATTATGTGAAGCATGTGGACTAACCTTTTGTTTTATAGCGCTATTAAGGTATGATCTCTAGGACCCCCTTTAATTTATTTTAATTTCTTGATTTTATTGATTTTTCAACCTCATACGCGACACATTAGAATTAGGATCTTGCCTTATATGTATATGTGATTAGAGATTCATTCTTAGGATTTTCTTTTCTTTGTATGCATTGCACGTTTAACATCGCTGTTGGATCCCGGGTAAGTTCTCTTGTTCCCTAGTTCATATCATGTTGCTTGCTACTTGAAATATGTGATTTTTGAATGATATTTTATCAATTGCAATTTTACACCCCTTTGGACATGCTGTTTGTGACGTATATATATATGTATATTAGTTGAAGGCACATTTAAATTAATAATTTGATTAGAAGGATATTGAGTAGAGGCCTATCGCAAGATAGGATGAGAGAGGGTGTTTTAGTCCGACGGGCTCCTTCCTCTCTCATTCCATAATCCCCGGACCCAGTTAATCTCTGGTTTTTAAAAGATCAGTTTGCTTTTAAAATGGTTTCTTAATTTTTCCTTTTAAAAATTAAGTGGCGACTCATTTATTTGTGAAATTGATTTCGAAAAGCTGTGGGTAAAAGAAAGAAAACTGCGATATCCACAATCTGGCGACTCTGCTGGGGATCGAACCCAGAATCTCTGGTTTCACAGACTAGAATTCTCTGATTTTGGGTTCACTTGAGGATTAGACTTGAAAAATATCCTTTTAATCAAATTAATTAATTTTTGTGTGCCTGTTGCATTTCACTTGCATGTCCAGCCAGTCGATTGCACGGAACTATGACCTTGGAGGCTCGGGGCAACCTGGTCGGTCAAGTCATCATGGGACTGTGTGATCACCCTTGATCTCGTACCATGTTTTGGTATATGAAGCATCCTATCGGGTGTGTGTCAAGGGTCCCTTATTTGACCAAAACCCAGCTTTTGCATAGTAGTTTCCATAGAACCTTTCAATCTTAGGAAATCAATTCTTGATTAGGATTATGTGCTAGGAAGCTTTGTATGCCCAGAAGGGATTACTTGAGATGATGACGATACTTGCTTGATGAGAGATGTATAATCTTTTAATCACCTTTTAGCAAATTCTCCTCATGTTCTGCGACATTTGGAGAACATGCCGAACCTTGATTATAGGATTATATTTCTTATATCATGTCTAGCTAAGCATCATTGACCTTGTATGTATCCAAATTCATGGAATGTATGGTGATAATCCGGTCATGTGATCCCCCTACCCAAAGAATTTCTTTTCACTTGATCATCTTGGGAGCTAAGGTTTTCATTTACCATTCCAAAAAGAAAATCTTTCTTTCCCCTTTCAAAATAAAGTTCTCAAAATAAATTTTGTTAAGGCGTATTTTCAATTGATCATCTTCAACAATAAATTCGAAAATCCTTGAAATTATCTTGGGAAGAATGAGTTTCAAAAATAAAAGTCCAATCATTTTATAAAAGTGCATTTAACACTCTCAAAAGCATTCTCAAGAACCGTTTTTTTATCCAAAAATGTTTTTCAAATAAATTTTGAAAACTTTGAAATGTCCAACCTCTAAGAAGGTAGTGGGGATCAAAATGAAAGGAGAAATCAGCACACTTGGCATGGGCGAGGATTTTATGTGCTTATGTGCTTATGTGTTAGGATTAGGATTTTCTCTTTTTTTGGGCATATAGAGTAGGCACACACGCACACATGCATTGCATCTGTGTGACATATAAAAGAAAAGTTTTGGTTTAAATGACTTTGTGTGATAAAATGAAGATAAAAAGGGTTTTAAAAGAGGGTATTTCAAATTTATTTGAGGAGCAAAAATCGCAAATCAAGCGTGGTTTAGGGATCCCACGGCGAGACTAGTAAGGAGAGAATACACAGACATGGCCGAAGAGAGAAACAATGAAGAGATGGCCGGGTTAAGAATGTTGGTAGAACAACAAGCAGAGCAAATGAGGCGACAGGTGGAAAACATGAACCGCATGATGGGGATGATAGAAGAGCTGAATCGCCGACCACCACATGTAATGGACCCACCTTTGGGAGGAGGAGAAGGAGATTGGTTCGACGATCAAGAAGCACAATGGACTGATGCACTGCGGGCCAACAGAGACAGAGAGAAAGCTGAGAAAGAGAAGCAACTAACTAAGAAAATAGAGAAGCTGGAAAGGGTGATGCGCAAGGCTCAGGGGGTTGATACAAATCTAATGGAGTTAGAAGGCCTATATGACGGGGTCCACGAGACGCTGTCTGTCGGGTTCAAAATGCCGATCTTTGATAAGTTTGATGGCACCAGAAATCCTCGCAGTCATATAAGAATGTGTATTGGGGCTTTCCAACCGAGCGGCTTGAGCACAACTATGATGGCAGTCCTATTCCAACAAACTTTGACTAGAGCAGCTCTGTCCTGGTATCTTACTCTCGAACCAAGAAAAACCAGGGTGTGGGAAGAAGTGATTAAGGCATTTGTGGCACAGTACGAATACAATCAAGATTTGGATGTCACTGTCCGAGATTTGGAGACCACTAGGCAAGGGAACAAAGAATCATTCGCCGAATACCTGAGCAAATGGAGGGGAAAGGCAGCTAAAATGGTACAAATGCCGTCTGAGAAGGACCTGATCCGAATGCTGATGAAGAATCTATAGCCAGTGTATCAAGAAAAGATGAGATTCCAGTCGATCAACACCTTTGCTGAGGTTTTCGATGTCGGGACAAGGATAGAGGATGCAATCTAAGAAGGGGTAATCAAGAAGGAGGAGCAACCAAACCGGTACAGGAGGCCAAACTATGGGTCCAACGGAGGACAAACAGGGGGTCACTCTAGCCCCACCGATGTCAATGCACTGAATGGACTAGAAAAGAAATTCGACATAACACCGAGGAGAGGAGGGGATAAAGCACCAAGAAAGTTCTCAGATTTGGGAGTGTCACTGCCATCCGCCCTCGATAGGCTGTTAGCCAAGGGGCATCTCCATCAGTTGGAACCCCGACCCCTACCAAGTCCGCTTCCGCCAAATTTTCAAGGGGACCTCTTTTGTAAATTTCATCAGCAGAAGGGTCACTCAATGGATAGGTATATGAGATTAAGGCACGAGATTCAAGATCTCATTGATAACAAGGTAATTTTGGAACCTCCCACCAAAGCTCCGAATGTTACTAGAAATCCGCTTCCAAATCATCGAGCTGTGCCACCACCAGAAGGCCTTTACCTCTTGGGGATAGAAGAAGCAACCTTCGATCCGTCTAGGCTAATCACTAAGGTCGGGACACCAAGAAAGCCATATCAGCTACCCAAGGATTTGATAATCTGTGCTTTGGAGGATCAGCCGAAGGAGGATAAAATGAGACAGTTAGACTGGTGGATCCAAGGGAGTGACAATCAAGACATGAGCCAGGTGGAAGATGACCTCTGGTACGAGAGCGATAAAGAAACAGAGATAGTGGAGGGTACTTTGAAAGTTGATTCAGAAGTTGACAATCTGTGGGCAAGGGAAGAAGGGAGTCATTTAACTTGATCGGGAAGACACTTTAAACCACACGAGCTAGAGGAGGACCATCCGGGGAGAGATCTTGACAAACGAAAAGGGAAGATGAATGAAGAAGAGGAAGAAGACAGGGTTCTGAAACAGATGAAGAGGACTCAGGCCAATATCACCATTTGGGGGTTGCTGATTGCCTCCAAAAGCCATAGGTAGGCAGTCCTGGACGCTCTGAACTAATCTGACGTGTCTATCGACACCCCCTCGGAGGACCTCATAGGACTGATCGGCAAAATTTCGACTTCGACTATTACCTTCTCGTCAAATGACTTGCCTCCGGGAGGACCCATGCTCAACAAACCATTGTACGTCACTGTCGAATGTTTGGGGAACATCGTGCCCGCTTGTCTTGTTGACAACGGGTCTGCTATAAATGTATGTCCCCTCTGAACAGCCAAGCGAATGGGTTCAGATGAGTCATCCTTCGTGCCGTCCCAACAAAAGGTCAGGGCATATGAAAACACTCAGAGAGCAATCATGGGAATTATCTTTCTTAGTCTTGCTATTGGGCAAGTAGACAAGGAAGCTGAATTCCAAATCATTGATATCCCTGCCTCCTTCAATCTACTGCTAGGGAGGCCATGGTTGGATAGCTTAGGAGTCATACCGTCCACCATTCATCAAAAGGTCAAATGCATTTGGAAGGGCCAAGTCTGTGATATCCTCAGGGATAGCTGGGTTTGTTCGTTCGAAGCATCATCAAGCGCACCAGTTCTAGAATTACCAGTCATGTAGGACCGAAGAAAAAGGGAAAAAAGATGAGGGCCTGGAAGTCGAGGTTGAAGAGGGGAATGATGAGGATGTGCCGAAAGAAGAGCCGAAGCCAGAAAAAGAAAAGAAGACGGAATCCGGGGGACTGCTAGGTTGTAACACTATGGAACTCAAACAGGGAGTCAACAAGGAGTGGGTCTTTGAGTCTAGTGATAAGTATCCCCCTCACCCAGAGTCTGTAATGGCCCAAATGAGGCGTCTTACTATTGCTATGTCTGTTGTAATCACTCCTAACAAAATCAATGAAAGTATGACCGATTCTGCCTACTCGAACGCGCTTAATGAATGTGATGAATGTGATGATCATGAAATACCTAATGAATTGCAAAAATTAATTGAAAAAGAAAACGAATCTGCATGTAAAATCATTGAGGACACTCTAACGATTAATCTAGGAAATGAAAATAATTCTCAAAATATCTTTATTGGCTCCACACTTAGCAAAAAAGAAAGCAAAGAACTAATCAATCTATTAAATGAATTCAAAGATGTTTTCACATGGTCTTACAATGATATGCCAGGCATTGATCCAAAGATAGTCCAGCACCACATCCCTCTCTTTCCCAATTCAAAACCCATAAAACAAAAATTGAGGCGAATGAGGCCGGAATGGGCACTTAAAGTAAAAGAGGAGGTTGAAAAGCAATTAAAGGCTGGATTCTTGATGGTCACCGAGTATCCTGAGTGGATTCCCAACATTGTACCTGTCCCAAAGAAGGACGGTCGTGTTAGGGTTTGCGTTGATTTTTGAGATTTAAACAGGGCAAGCCCTAAAGACGATTTCCCGTTACCCCACATTGACGTGTTGGTCGATAACACTGCGGGACATAAGCTTCTATCTTTCATGGATGGATTCTCTTGGTATAATCAAATCCTCATGGCACCCGAGGATAGAGAAAAAACCACGTTCATCACTCCATGGGGGACATATTGCTATAGGGTCATGCCGTTCGGACTTAAGAATGCAGGTGCGACCTATCAGAGGGCTGCCACCACCTTACTACACGACATGATCCACAAAGAAGTGGAGGTGTACGTGGATGATATGATTGTGAAATCCAAAGAGAGGGGAGGGCACCTAGAGGCTTTGAGAAAATTCTTTGAGAGATTGAGGGAGTTCAAAATGAGGCTAAATCTGCAGAAATGCACGTTCGGAGTCATTACCGGGAAATTATTGGGATTTCTTATTACTCAGAGGGGAATAGAGGTGGACCCCACCAAAATAAAAGCCATAACCGAAATGAACTCGCCGAAAAATGAGAAAGAACTGAGAGGTTTCCTGGGGAGAATACAGTTCATCAGCCTCTTCATTTCCAAACTCACCTTAACCTGCGATCCACTGTTCAAACTGCTCAAAAAAGGAGAGAAATTCAAATGGGACGCCCCTTGCTAACAAGCCTTCGACAAAATCAAAACCTACCTCCAAAACGCACCTGTCCTATCGCCACCTTTACCTGGGAAACCCCTGCTACTTTATCTCTCCGTATCCGAAGATTCGATGGGGTGTATGTTGGCCCAAGAAGGAGAAGAGGGGCACGTGGAGAAGGCCATTTATTACTTGAGCAAAAGAATGGTCGGATATGAGTTAAAGTACTCGCCCTTGGAAAAGGCCTGTTGAGCCTTGGTTTGGTGTACCCGTCGCCTTCGCCATTACATGCTAGCCTTCCCTGTAATTCTGATATCCCGAATGGACCCATTAAAATACCTATTCGAAAAACCTGTCTTGACCAGTAGGATTTCCCGTTGGACCATGATGCTAGCTGAATTTGACATCAAGTATGTCACTGCCAAGTCTGTGAAAGGAAGGGCTGTCGCTGAGTTTTTAGCCGACCTTGCCATAGAATCGGAGGACGAGGGAGAATTCAAGTTCCTAGATGAGGGAATAATGGAGGTAAAGAAGGATTTGTGGAAGATGTACTTCGATGGAGCAGCCAAATAACTAGGTTACGGAGTTGGAATAATTCTCATAGCACCCGATGGGGCCCCTACCCCATTAGCCGTCAAACTCAAGTATAACTCAACCAACAACACCGCAGAGTACGAAGCGTGCATAATTGGGATGGAAGCAGCCTTGGCTTTGAAAATCGGACGGATTGATGTCTTCGAAGATTCCAATTTGATCATATCCCAAGTCCGAGGAGATTGGAAGGTAAAGCATGAGAAGTTGAGACCTTATCACGACTACCTGGAAAGTCTGAAAGCCCGATTCAAGAAGATTTCTTTTTACCACCTTCCTCGTGAAGAAAACCAACTAGCCGACTCCTTAGCCACCTTAGCATCAATGATCCAAATCCCTTCCAAAACTACCATGGTCCCGCTATCCATAGAAGTGAGAAATCAACCGTCATTTGAAAATGATCGCGGCCATAGAAAGAGAAGATGAAGTGCCTTGGTATGAAGATGTGTGGAAGTTCATCAAAGAAGGAGAATACCCCGAAGGAGCCTCAGAAAAGGACAAAAAAGCGATTCGACGATTCGCCGCTCAATTTGTGATCTACGCAGATAAGTTATGGAAGAAATCCTACACTGGGTATAATCTGGAGTGCCTATATGGAAAAGAAGCTAAGAGAATGATGAAGGAAATACATGAGGGAGTGTGTGGGCCCCACATGAATGGGCACATGCTGGCAAAGAAGATCATCCGACAGGGGTACTATTGAACGACCTTGGATAAAAACTGTTGCGAATATGTTAGAAGGTGTCACAAATGTCAGATTCACGCAAATCTAATGCACACCCCGCCGTCACAGCTCTATAGCATGACCACCCCTTGGCCATTTTCCGTATGGGGGATCGATATCATTGGTGAGATAGTTCCGAAGGCTTCCAATGGGCACCGATATATAATCGTGCCAATTGATTATTTTACAAAATGGGTAGAGACAGCCTCATTTGCAACTTTGAAAGCCAAGGACGTGGTTAGTTTCATCGAGAAAAACATAATCTGCAGGTATGGGGTCCTGAATGAGTTCATCTCCGATCATGGCAGTCATTTCCAGGGGGAGGTTATCCCGCTCTTGGAAAAGTATAAGATCACTCGCCACCAATCATCCCCGTATAGGCCTCAGACGAATGGAGCAGTAGAAGCAGCGAACAAAAATGTTAAGGCAATCCTGGTGAAAACGACAGATACATATAAGGATTGGCATGAAAAGCTACCATTTGCTTTGTGGGGATACCGAACCTCGATCAGAACTTCAACGGGTGCTATGCCGTACTCATTGGTCTACGGGATGGAAGCCGTTCTCCCAGTCGAGGTAGAAATACCCTCCCTTAGGGTTTTGGCAGAGTGTGAGATCCCCGAATCAGAATGGGTATGAGGAAGGTATGAGGAGAAGAGGCTGGCCGCAGTAAACCATACTCAGGGGTACCAGAAGAGGATAGCTCGTGCTTTCAACAAAAAGGTCCACCCAAGGAAGCTTGCTGAGGGAGACCTGGTCCTCAAAGAACTGAAAGTGCCTGTTTATGACCCCAGAGGAAAATTCAAAACCAATTGGGTCGGGCCATACATCATTAAGACCCTCATTTCCGGAGGAGCGGCCTATCTCATGGACCTGGACGGGGTTGAATTTAAGCAACCAATTAACCTCGATCGCCTCAAGAAATACTTTGCTTGAAACCGTCTCTTTCAAAACCTCCTACCTCGATGAACTACGCTTGACCTGATTCCCGCTAGGGGATACGTAGGCAACCTACTTTGTTCGGTCATTAAAATAAAACCGTCCGAGCGGCTTCTTCCTTCAAAACCTTGAATCGAACTACTGCAGGCCTGATACCTATTTGGGGATAAGTAGGCGGGCTCAAGCCTTCGGCCTATAAAAACGTAAAAAGAAAAACCTGTACTAAACTAGGGGTAAACTGGCATTTGCCCAGAGTCACTTCGAAGCTCTAAAACCAGGGGAAAACTTCGTTTGCTAACAGAAGAACCCAGATACAATACCCCTCCTTTTGGATCACCTGGCTATCAAATAAGTACTATAAAGAAACAGATGAGAATTCATGGCATGGAAAGAGTAAAACTTTAAGCAAAAAGCAGAGTAAAGAGCCAAGTAAAGACATTAAAGGGAGAATTCTTCATAAAAAGGTTAATCGAAGGAGTAAGCACTTTGATTAAACATGTTAGAGCTTTCTTAAAGATAACAACACTTCTTGAAAGAGAAAAATAAGGAAAATCACATTCAAAAGCACAAAAAGAGTAGGCAGGGTCTGTCAGAAAGTTTTGATGAAATGGTAAGCTTTTCCCTACTTTATTGAACATGTGTCTATCAAGCTTGTCTCACAGCCAAGGCCTGGATCTCTAGAAGATACTGGGCAGTAGGTACAGTTGGAGCAGGAATCCTCGGGCACGGAGCAGCCATCCTGTTGTGGCAAGCCTCAAAGAAAGCATTCACGATAGAAGGGCGCAAAGTAGACCCCCAGGTGAAATCAGCAGTCACAGATTCAGTGGTATCTTGTAAGAACCCGAACTGACTGACCACCCGGTCGGGAATGTAGAAAGTAGTAGCATGCAAGCCAAGCAACCAGATGTCGGGATGCCCAGGAAGCCGTACAGCAATAGAGCGATGGGTCCACTGCAGACAAACCCAGCAGATATCACTAGAAGAGAGGCCCTGGAGCCAACCAAGCCATGCTTCGGCAGATTGAAATAAGTTGTGAATTTCCATACAATCGTAAGAAGTGATCCACGAAGATGGGAGGGGTGTATAAAGAGGTCCAAACGCTCCATGAGCCAAATCTGCAGAACAAAAGGTGCCCCGACAGATAATATGGCCCCGGTAGCATGAGCATGGCCCAATCCAATCAGAGTTTCACCAAGGACCAGCATAACATCGCTTTTCATCTCCCGCAGACCGTGGGCGATGGGTATAAAAATGTCGGAAGATGACAGAAAGAGGAAGTAAGAGAGCATAGCAATTGACAGGGCACTACGTCGGATGATCTGATACTTACCATTGTAAGGGTCCCCTATGAGAGCATAAACAAAAGAAAGGCGCTCAAAGTCAATCTTCCTGTCATGAACAAAAGAGCCTGCCGCATTTCGAGATATGTGGAGAAGGGTGGCTAAATCACGGACATACCCAGCCTGAACTAGGGGAACCACCAATTCAGCAGAAGGATCGGTGTGAAGAATGGCGCTAAATTCCTCAAACAAGGGACAAATCTCTTGAGAGCCGAAACGGAAGATGTTGAAAGAAGGATCCCAACATTGGATGGCAGCTCGAAGTAGGCCTTCATTCAAATTCATCCATCGGAAAGAGAAAAGATCATTCAGCCTGAAGCACTCAAAATTGAGCTTGTCAATACCAGAAAGGGTATCCATCCATGGGAAAAGGATTTGAGAGCTAATGGGGGCCATTTGGGGGAAAAGTAAAGAAGGAAAGATGGTGTTTTGCGGAGTATTAGGGAAGGAGGAAGTATAAATAGGAGAATGGAACCCCACCTACCCGCGGCACTCGATAAAGTAAAGCGGCACTCAACGAAGTGCCGCACGGCAGTCCGTGAGTGCCGTTGCGACATTCTCTGACTGCCGCCATGGCGCTCACTGAGTGCCGCGGAGATCTAACCGAGTGCCATTCCAGGTTTTTCATTGGCCAGTGTTAGTTTGTAACACGTTCAGCCCACCTGCAAACAGAAAACTAGATAGAAAACAATAAAACGTGCGCATCATGCAGCATGTGCAACAAAGACCAATACATTCATTCATTCATTCATTCATTCATTTTCATCAAGGCATTCAAAATTAAAATAAAGACGGGACCAAGCCATGGTCCCACATACGACAAGACAAGGACCAAGCTATGGTCACACATACGGTGAATGTCTTGAAAAAGCAAAAATAATAATAATAATAATGAAGGTATCAAAAGTGCATATCCTACTGGCTATCGTAGAGCCGTCATATATTTATATACAATCCACCAAATAAAGTATGAGTCTTCTCGAAAACACTCAAAAGTAGGAAAAAGCAGGATCAGCCTCGGCCCCGGTTGCGAGTCTGACGGGTCGTGCGCCTGAGGGGCTCCTCCTCCGACTCTGTCCCACTGCCTCCACCGCTACCGTCGCCCCTGCCTCGACCCCCGCTGCTGCTACCACCGCCTCTGCCTAGACCCCCGCTGCTGCCCGCGCCTCGTCCAGCACCGCCATCTCCAGGGGTATCGCTAAGAGGGATGGCGAACTGCTGGAGCCGCAGCTGAAGCTGCCCCACCTGCTGGGACAGGACTCTGATCTCCTCCGTCTGAAATAAGAAAGGATGAGTCCAGAAAGCATTGAAAGGACGAATAGAATAATAAGAATAAAAGGGTAAAGATCATACCTGGGCCCTCAACTGGGCCGCAGTAGTCGCCCGAGCTCCCTCGGCCAAAAAACAAGGACCAAGAATAAAGATTAGTAAAAGGAGAGGCAATCAAAGTCAAAATGAAAGGTGGGGACAAGTCCCTTGCCATCCACTCTCGCCCGAGAACCCACTGTCGCACGTTATGGACGTATGTCAAGCCCTCCTCCGCGTAAGCACGCGGGACAACGTCATAATGGAGAGGAATGGTGGGGGCGCCCTATGAAAGTCGGGGGATCATCGTCAGGTAAGGCTCTCCTAATGAGACGGTCGACATGGTCCAGTCCCACTCAGGCAAGGCGGGGGGACGGGTGGCAACAGGAACATGCTGCAAACAAAAAAAATAAAGCATGCATAGAGAATAAAAGGAAATTCATAAAATAGTAATAGAGGAATCATATACTCACCCGAGTCACTTCCATCAAAGGGAAGTTCAGCATCAGCTTAGCGGCGCGGAACGCCGCATATCCTGTAGGGGGATCCAGGAAGCCGTGAATACCCAAACCCATCAGAGTAGTCGTCAGCTCGCTACCCTGGAGTGTGTCCGTGGTTCTCATAGAGACAGGAGGAGGGAATGGCACGAAGAATTCAGGGGCCGCCAGTGACTGCCTAGTCACCCTCTCTCCTAAGTACCACGCCTGGCCCTTTGGCCCACTAAGGAGTAGCCTCGTCGGGTCATATCCAGCCGACTCTCGGATCTCCGCACGAGCCTCAGGAAGCACCCTAAGCCAGGGCTGCCAATAAACGTGCTGCTCCCTCAGATTCATCAGGAAGTTCCTGAACAAAATGAAATCGTGGGCCCCGGTCTTCCGCCCAACCCTATCCTTCGCCCATTTCAGCCCCTGGGGCATGATAAGGGCGTCTGCCACACGCGTCTCGGGGGACATCATGAGAAGATACTCGTGGGACCAAATCTGCAATATTAAAAAGGGGGGGTTAGTCTCACAATTTAAATAAATTTCTGAAAATGCAATAAGCAATGAAATATAGAAAAGGTATACCTCCCACGCTCTCCAATAACCGCTAGTGGAGGCCGGACTGTCTCGAGAGATGTCACCCATGTTCTGGTATAAGATGGCTAACCCTGTACCAGCCCAGTCATACTCGTCCACCCGGTCCAGGCGCTCCAGGGACGCTACCAGGGAAACATCCAATCGATCACCCTTGGTGCTCAGCAGGGAGCACCCCAGTAAGTACATAAGAAAGCCTCGGGCCATCTGCTCATCCATAAAACTAGGTTGGCCCCTAAACGTGTCCATAAACCATCGGGGTGTGACTAGAGACTCCTCCGGGACCACTCCTAGCAATGGCTCCACCTGGTCCCACTCCTGATCCATCAGATATCGCAGAGGCTCTCCACCAAACGGGATCCCGATGATCATCGAGAAATCCAAGGGATCATCGTCATCTCCCCGAAGTCAAAATGGAAGGTACTGGTGGTATCCCACCACCGCTCGACCAGTGCATGTATCTGCTGCAAGTCGTTGGAGCTCTTCGTCAAGAGTTTGACAAAGTCTCCAAACCCGACCGCATCCACCAAAGCCCTCACTGTCTCACTCAACTGCGTATACCACTCATACCCGTGCGTGAGGCTGCCATGCCCCTTCAGCACCTTAGGCTGTAGCTGCAAGAAAGAATCACAAATTTTGATATTAGTAATTGGATAAAAGAAAAGTAAATAAACAGATGGCAGTAAAAAGACAAGAAAGAAGGAAGAGAAGAAAGAAATAGAAGATCTGAAAATACTCGCAGAAATTTCACAAACATGGCACTAGTTTGCGTTTAGTTCAGTAGACGTTCACAAAAAATAAGAAGAAAAAAAAAAGGAGTTTGTTCGCATTTTCAAAGTATATGTATATAAATTTGTTTGAATTCAGGTTCCAAGGAGGCATTAGTTTCAAGTGCGGGTTCACGGACATTCAAAATTAGGTTGGAACAATAAGAGGACGCTTGGAACATTCATAAGTAACGCTTTCAATTAAAAAGCGTCGTGTTCATGAAACTTAAAAATGAAAAACTCACTTTATTCACAAGAGGTGTTTTGAAATTCTGATTAATACAAACGGCTTCCAAAAGCCCTTGGAAAAGTCGAAAAATAATAATAAGGGATAAAATGCTCGGAAAATTCAGGCATATCACTCATTTTTGTAAGGAGTCTTTTGGAGAAAGAAATATGTACGAGATTTCCCTAAGAAGAAGAAGGGGCATGAAACAAAACGTTCAAGACACTCGAGAGCACTACAAGCATAGCATTTGTAATAAGAAATAAAACATTTGAAGTTGTATCAAATATACATTGCATCCACAAAAGTTCCTACGGCTTGCAAATTAAAAGAGAAGCAAAGAGAGGAGCGTTTACCTCGCGCTTGAATGCGCGGGCGGATAAATGCTCGTCCGGATCCCGGAGAAGGAGTGTAGCATTAGGATGATGAGTGGCCGTATACTTGGCCTTCTTCTTCCTCCCCGAACCGCTCGCCATGACTTGTAAAGAAAAAAGAAAATTTGCGTGTTAGATTCATAAAAATTTCAGAATAACAAGGAAATAAGATAGATTAATCAAGTCTTGATCGAGTAAAACTAACCTGTGAGTACTGTAGATCAATAAAGTAGGGAAGAGAGGATGAGGGAAAAATTTCTACAGAGAGATTTCGAGATGAAGAAGATTGAGAGAATGAAAGAAATGAATTGAACCCGGCGGTATAAGCCACTGCCGCTCAATCGCAGCACTCAATTTTTCGTGCGCGGCAATCAATGAACTGCCGCGCGGCACTCGCTGACTGCCGCAACGGTACTCAGTGAGTGCCGCACGGCATTTACGGACTGCTGCGGAAAACCGCGTGTGCCGCGGTTAAGGCGGTTCAAAGATCATTCTTTCCCCCCCAAAATTCAAATCAAGTCCCGAAAATTGAATTTGAGGCCCCCAAAATTTGCCCTCATAACACTTTTGGCCCTCAGGGTCGTTTTTAGGTTTAAATTGGCTACAAATTTTAAAATTTGATTTTGAAAAATTGAAAAAGATTTGAGCCCGTGGGCTCCCGTTTTGAAAATTGAAGAAGATTTGAGCCCGTGGGCTCCCGATTTTTGAAAATTTAATATATTTGAGCCCGTGGGCTCTCGATTTTGAAAAAAATTGAAAAAGATTTGAGCCCGTGGGCTCCCATTTTGAAAATAGAAAAAGTTTTGAGCCCGTGGGCTCCCGATTTTTCTGAAAATTTAAAAAACATTTGAGCCCGTCAGCTCCCATTTTTTTGAAAATTGAAAAAGATTTGAGCCCATGGGTTCTCGATTTTTTAAATTAGAAAAGATTTGGGAATATAACAGATTTATATTCTCGGTTCTCGCAACAGATTTGCGTTAACCCTCATTTTAGGAATATAACGGATTTATATTCTCGGTTCTCGCAACAGATTTGCGTTAACCCTCGTTTTGGGAATATAACGGATTTATATTCTCGGTTCTCACAACAGATTTGCGTTAACCCTCGTTTTAGGAATATAACGGATTCATATTCTCGGTTCTCGCAACAGATTTGCGTTAACCCTCGTTTTGGGAATATAACGGATTAATATTCTCGGTTCTTGCAACAGATTTGTGTTAACCCTTGTTTTGGGAATATAACGGATTTATATTCTCGGTTCTCGTAACAGATTTGCGTTAACCCTCGTTTTGGGATATAACAGACTTATATTCTCGATTCTCGCAACAGATTTGCGTTAACCCTCATTTTGGGAATATAACGGATTTATATTCTCGGTTCTCGCAACAGATTTGCGTTAACCCTCATTTTGGGAATATAACGGATTTATATTCTCAGTTCTCGCAACAGATTTGCGTTAACCCTCGTTTTGGGAATATAACGGATTTATATTCTCAGTTCTCGCAACAAATTTGCGTTAACCCTCGTTTTGGGAATATAACGGATTTATATTCTCGGTTCTCGCAAAAGATTTGCGTTAACCCTCATTTTGGGAATATAAAGGATTTGTATTCTCCGTTCTCGCAACAGATTTGCGTTAACCCTCGTTTTGGGAATATAACAGATTTATATTCTCGGTTTTTGCAACAAATTTGCATTAACCCTCATTTTGGGAATGTAACGGATTTATATTCTCGGTTCTCGCAACAGATTTGCATTAACCCTCGTTTTGGGAATATAACGGATTTATATTCTCGGCTCTCGCAGTAGATTTGCGTTAACCCTCGTTTTGGGAATATAACAGATTTATATTCTCGGTTCTCGCAATAGATTTGCAACAACCCTCGAAATCAAATCGAGAGCATTTTCATGACCTCCGTAACAGATTTGCGTTAGTCAAGAATTAGGTGATCTTCCAACACGTCACGTAAAGCGCATCGCACGTAGGGAAGACACGATAAGCATAACATTTATGCAACCAGGTCAATTCAGAAAACACCATTGCATGGCACTTGCATCACGACAGGATAGGTGCATCCATCCGTGTGACTACTTGCGTTTGTGTGTGTTCGACCCCGTGCCTGAACTACGCTTTGGTCTGATTCCTGATGGGATACGTAGGAAGCTCACCATCGAGCACGACCAACATGAACCGTTTGTGAAGACATTTTTGCAACGCGTTTTTGTTTTACCTAAATTCGACAGTTTGGTCAAAGGCTTGTATTTACACAGGCTTTGACATTCACTTATGGAACGCGTTGCCCCACCAGCTCTGTCAAAGAGGGGCAAACTGTAGACACCCCAATTTTGACCGACCGTCGAATTTAGGAGAGCGTCACCTCCACATCCGATGATGATAAAGACCGAAAGAATCGAAGTATTCCAAGCTCTTCAAAAAGTTCTCCAAACGCGATAAAATTTCACAGAAAGAGGAAAATACCAGGTATTTAGGAGAATTCAGGTATAAAACACCATTTTTGGAGAAAATCTTCGAAAATATTTTTTTGGAAGAAAAAGGAGAAAAGAAAAGACCTAAAAGAGGAAGTTCAACAAAAAACAACACACAGCAGTATTCCGCGGCACTCAGTGAGTGCCGGGTGGCATTCAGTGAGTGTCGAACGGCATTCAGTGAGTGCCGGGCCGACATTCACGGAGTGCCGCCGACATTTTCTGACTGCCGTTTACTTTTAAAGTCCGTATTTTGTGGTACAATACGTATGTGTATACGGATAAAAACAAAAAAAACTGATAAAGTAAGGTTGACGAAAACCCGGCAATCAACAATCTGCCGCGGCACTCACGGAGAGCCGTGCGGCAGTCACGGAATACCGTCGCGGCAGTCACGGAGTGTCGCAGCGGCATCCACGGACTATCGCAGACTGTCTAATTTCAGAAGTATGTATTGTACCACCAAATGAGAGATTTACACCTGTCTTTTACTCCGAATTCACTGAAAAAACTTGGTAATTTTGCCTATAAAAGAGGAAGGATCTTCCTTGGAACACATGCAAGGAATATACACAAGAGATACACCAAAAAATACAAGAAATCACTACCATTACACTAACATATTTTGAGAGAAAAAGAGAGAGTTTAGAGAACTAGAGAGAAGAGCTTGGAAGATCTTCAAAGAAAGACTTTTGAGGATAGTTTGGAGGTGACCCTCTAATCTTGGTTGTGTTTTCTTTCTTTTTGAGCTTCTAATCTTCAAGTCATTTTTAGTTTTTTTTTATTAAGTCTTAGAGTTTGTCTAGTAAGCTTAGGAGTTCTTGTTTCTAATTCTTTGATCTTTCTTAATATTTCTTTTGTTTATGTTCCTCTCTTGAGATTCTTGGAGATCTTCAATATCTCTCTTGAAATCTCTTGAGTATGATCCTTTGAATCCCATGTACGCTTATACTTTACAATGAGAGTACAAATTTGATCATCACTTCATTTCATAAGCAAATAGATGAATCCAAGTCCATACTCATGACTTGGATCCTCTAAACTTGGTATTTCATGAAATCATTTCCATATTCTCTTTGAAACTTAGGAGTATTAGTCATGTCTTCATCTCCAATGACCATCAAATGGTAGGAGAAAATGGTTTTGAGTCTAAGCCCATCTCCATGGTTTAGAGTCCTCATCTTGAGATTTCATGAAGTCTATTCATACTTCCTTTGGAATCTATAAATATGAAGGTCTTTAGTCTCCAATGACCATCAAATGGTAGGAGAAAATGGTTTAGTTTAAGTCCAATGGTTTAAATAGTTGGGGTTAACAAATAAAGTTGAACTTGACAAATGAAAATAGTGAGTTCACAAACTGATTTTGATCAAAGATTTTTAGTTCGAAATCTAACCGTTGAAATCAAGTGAAACCAACGGGAAAGTGTCAATAACACAATACTCTACCACTGAAATTTTTGTTTTAAGGTGATCTCATGTCTAAGATGGTTTGGTCTTCTGATTTTTAATACATGCAGCTCTCTGTCTGAAATTTCAGAACAGTAAATCCATTTTGAAACTATTAAATCAGAATTTTAACGGAGTTTCCGAGGTCTCTAATAATTTGTTCTAGGTACCTTAATGTGTTAAGGAGATCCCCTAAAAAGATCTAAGTGTTTCTCATCTGTTTGCTATTTTTAATAAATCGTACAAGATCTCTGGACAGAGAGTTGCAGATTCCTGAGTGGCGTCTAGTGTTTTCCATATTCCCAGAGATCTAACCGTTCAAACCTTGATTTTCTTTTTGGGTTATAAACTAAACTCACAGAGGCATATCATATCCAAAAGGCATTAAGATCTAACCGTTGGAAGCATGGTGTTTCTATTTTGTAAGATCTGGTCTGCTCTCTGTAATTCATAAAAACTGCTACTTTTTTTGTCTAATCTTATTTATTCCAACTCAAATGGTCTCCTAATGTCTTGGAATCCAAATCTTGTTTTGAATAATGATTTTTTCGCTTAAATCCAGAGGCTAAGTGATCAAAATTAGTGAATAAATCCATGTTTTATTCTTATTCACATTCATTCATCCATGTACATTTATTTGCTCATGATTAGAACTAGCTATTGAATAAAGTTGGATTTCATGCTTCCTAGATCTAAGCTAGAGAATTAGGACTGATTATTTGATATCATATTATTATGTGAAGCATGTGGACTAACCTTTTGTTTTATAGCGCTATTAAGGTATGATCTCTAGGACCCCCTTTAATTTATTTTAATTTATTGATTTTATTGATTTTTCAACCTCATGTGCGGCACATTAGAATTAGGATCTTGCCTTATATGTATATGTGATTAGAGATTCTTTCTTAGGATTTTCTTTTGTTTGTATGCATTGCACGTTTAATATCGCTGTTGGATCTCGGGTAAGTTCTCTTGTTCCCTAGTTTATATCATGTTGCTTGCTACTTAAAATATGTGATTTTTGAATGATATTTTATCAATTGCAATTTTACACCCCTTTGGATATGCTTTTTGTGACGTATATCTATATATATATATTAGTTGAAGGCACATTTAAATTAATAATTTGATTAGAAGGATATTGAGTAGACGCCTATCGTAAGATAGGATGAGAGAGGGTGTTTTAGTCCGACGGGCTCCTTCCTCTCTCATTCCATAATCCCCGGACCTAGTTAATGTGCGATGCTAGAGACTATGCCATTGGCGCAAGTCTAGGACAGAGGAAGGATAATAAGCCTTATGTAATCTACTATGCTAGTCGAACACTTAACAAAGGTCAAATGAATTATACGACTACCGAAAAAGAACTACTGGCAATAGTCTTCGCTCTAGATAAGTTCAGGTCATATCTAATAGGGTCCCCAATTGTCTGTTTTACAGATCACTCGGCCCTGAAGTACTTGTTATCTAAAAAGGATGCGAACCAAAGGCTTATCCGTTGGATACTCCTACTCCAAGAATTCGATATCACAATCAAGGACAAAAAAGGAGTAGAGAATGTGGTCGCTGACCATTTATCTCGGTTAACATTTGTTGATAACACTGAACCCGCACCGATAAAGGATGAATTCCCAGATGAGCAATTGATGGCTATTTCCAGTTTACCTTGGTATGCGGATATAGTAAACTATCTAGTTACGGGAGAGACCCCTAGTCATTGGTCAAATCATGGCAAGAAATGATTCCTCTCGTTCGCATGTCATTTCTTTTTCGATGACCCTTACTTATTCAAGTATTGTGCTGATCAAGTCATCAGGCGTTGCGTTCCAAATGAGGATATAAGTGTCATTTTAGCATCCTGCCACTCTGAAGCTTGCAGAGGCCATTTTTCTTCAAAAAAGACCGCACAAAAAGTTCTATACAGTGGTTTCTACTGGCCCACTGTGTTTAAAAATGCTTACACCTTCTGCAAAGCGTGCCAGCGCCATCAAAAGCTTAGTACAATTTCAAAAGGAACTCCATGCCCTTAACTCCAATTATCACAATTGAAATATTCGATTGCTGGGGCATAGACTTTATGGGCCCTTTTCCGAAATCTAACAATTGTGAATACATACTCCTAGCTGTGGAATATGTATTAAAATGGGTAGAAGCGATACCGACAAGACGCGATGATCACAAAATAGTAATGTCCTTTCTTAAGGAACACATTCTGTCGCGTTTCGGAATCCCAAAAGCACTAATAAGTGACCAAGGCAAACACTTTTGCAATAGGCCTTTGGAGTAACTACTTAAGAAATATGGGGTCAACCACAAGATTGCTCTAGCCTACCACCCACAAACCAACGGGCAAGCAGAGTTGGCTAACCGAGAAATTAAGCACATTCTCGAAAAGACAGTTAGTTTCAACAGAAAGGACTGGGCATATAAATTGATCGATGCTCTTTGGGCATACCGTACTGCCTACAAGACAAATCTGGGAATGTCCCCATTCAGGCTAGTATGCGGAAAAACATGTCACCTGCCCGTCGAAATCGAGCATAAAGCATACTGGGCGACCCGCTCATTGAAATTTGACATTAAAGAGGGAGGTCATCTTTGAAAACTCCAGTTGGCTGAACTGGAAAAAATGCATCGAGATGCCTACGACAATGCTAGATTACATAAGGAAAGGTTGAAGGCATGCCACGATAGGACGATTTTTAGAAAATCATTTGAGCCGGGGCAAAAAGTTTTGTTATATGATTCTCGCCTTCACCTATTCCCAGGAAAACTCCGATCTAGGTGGACAGGACCCTTTATAGTCAAATTTATCTTTCCACATGGGGCTGTCGAGTTATTCAATCCTAAGAACGACGAAAGTTTCAAGGTCAATGGCCAAAGGTTAAAACCGTTCTTAGAGGATTTCCAACCAGAGGTCGAGCACATCCAACTGGATGAGCCCGATTATTCCTCGACCTAAAATGCTCAAGTGCGTATTCGCCATGTTGTTGTATTCTTTCCTTCACTACATTTTGCTTTATTTTAGTTCTTTTGTTTATCTATTTTTGAGTGTGACCTCGATCTTAACCTGCCATTCCATTTTTATCTATCTCCTGGAGGCTGTTCAACATGAGAGATGATGATGTCCTCTCAATTGGGTCATAGGTTGATTCGGAATATCATAACCCCCCTTGGACTGCCGATGAGATAGCATTCTGTTTTGCTCCTTATCAAGGGCCAGGGGTAGAAGATGTCATTGACTTAACCCAAGGATACATCCCATACAACCCTGCCCTCCTCCAGATCAATCCTTTTGAGCACATGGAATTTCCTAATGAGGAGGGAGAACCAGAGGGGTATGTTGTTTTGGAAGTCGATGATGCTCTGATGGAATAGTGGGAGAACGATTCAATGTGGGAACCGTGGGAAGAAGAAGATTTACAGGATGTGGTGCCAGAATGTCATAATGCTGTATTCATTTATGTTAATGACTTCCTTGTCATCCAAGTGGTTCCCTACATTTATGTGCACTTGAGTTATTTGTTGTTCCGGCTTCAACGCCATCTACCTACTAGTGCACATGGTGATATCATGCCAATAGTGAGGTTATTTCTTGGTCACATTTCCTGTTTTGTTTATTCCTTTAGTTCTTTCATTTGTTTTATTTAATTTCTTTCTTTTTTTTGTTCTCTTTTAGTTACCGCCATTGTTCCTTCCACATCAGTTGTTCCATGGATTTGGACCATACATAAGGTCCCCGGGTACTCTACCGTAAGAGGAAAGTCCGTTGTGAACTTACACTCTATTATCACTGTCTCCATCCGGATCACCTCCTGCATGTGCGATCAATTCCTTGGAGAGTTCAGACTTGCTCGATGATGCCCTGACTGCTTTCCGATTGTTCTGGAAAAGGGAATCATCAAATTTGGACCCCACATTCGAAACTTTGGCAGAGAAAGAAGTTGTGGAAGAAGATATTTTCATGCTTGAAGAGTAGTGCTTCACTTCAATTGTATTCTGTCATTTCATCTTTCTTTCATCAATTGAAGTGTATTCCTGGACAATGTTTTATTAGTTTCAGTTTTTTTTAGTTTTTCTTTATCCATAAGGTTTTAAATAACATGTTGGGGGCAACAATGTTACAAAATGGATACTATTACAATGTTTTATCTATAAATTTAGCAATTTTCTATGGTAATGATGACTTTTTGGCTTACATGACCTGTCAATGAACTGTTTTATCATTTTCATGTATGTCCAGATGAACGTTGGTTAGTTGGGGGTGTATAATACTTTAATTCGGTGATATTTTAGAATTTCAATGTTCGATCGATCGAACACATCTCGATCGATCGAAATTATCAAAACCTTGAGCGCTTCAGCAGGCCTCAATCGATCGAAGGTTCGATCGATCGAACTTTCTCGATCGATCGAGACTTATATTTAAATGAGGCGTCTTCCATACACTTTCTCAGTCTCTCATTATCTCCCTCACTCTCAATCGCTCGGAGACAGAGAAGCACGGGAGATTTCTCTTTGCCCCCTCATCTCTTAAGCCTTTCGAGGAGCCCCTGGACCCCTCTGATCACCATCATCATCCTCTTCATCATCTACCTGCGTTCCACCCGAGGTAAGGTTCACGAAATCCCCCTCGTTTTCCTTTTCATTTAAACTATTATGGGGTACCCCCATTGGATTTAAACCATTTCTTTTCAGCTTTTCTTAATATTTCGTGTTTGAGGGCTATTCCCATTCTCTATCGTTGTCGCTGCAGCTTCGCTATGTTCGATCGATCGAACTTGGTTCGAGCGATCAAGCTCAGCCACATTTCAATCGATCGAACTGGGCTCGAGCGATCGAACCCAGCATCTTTTCGATTGATCGATCGAAAGTGGCTCGAGCGATCGAACATAGGACTTTCTCAATCGATCGAACATACTTCGATCGATCGAAGGGCAGTAGTTTCAGTTTCTTTTCTGTTTCATTGTTTTAATGTATTTACTGTCTGTTTCTTCCATTGTAGGGCTTTCATGATGAATCCTATCACCAGGTACCATAAGTCCAAGCCACTTGATCTCACTATACCCGACCCCATACCAGATCACGGGCTAAGAAATGAGGAGGAGCGGGTGTGGTTCACGAGATACTTCTAGTCTAAGAAGGTCATGTTCGAGTGGACACTGGAGTTCGTATGGCTCTCAGCCCCATGGTTTCTAGGATGGATCAGAGACTAGCCATTATGGTACGATATGTTGATCCAGACAAAGAGGATCAACATCCACTGGGTTCGTGAAGCCTGTTCCTCTATGATCAAGGATCCCGTGGCCCAGTTTACATACAGATCATTCTTCCGCGGGCGCGAGATCCTATTCAGCCCTGCCACCATTTCAACTGCTCTGGGGGTACCTAAGGTACCAGATTGTTTCTATCTTCGCCTACCAGGAGCCCCAGAGATGCCTCCTACCACCATTATCCGTGTGCTTATAGGCGGCGCCGTCCAGTTCTAGAACGGCATTTCTGTTATCAAGGATAAGCTTCTCACTGAGAACTATCACCTCCTCTATCTGACCCTGGTGAACTGCATTTTTATGACATCTTATCACGAGAAGTTTGTCGTGTGGTATGCCCGTACCCTGTATGCCCGTTCCCTGTATGCTATTGGGACAGGACAGTGAGTCTGTCTGTCTCGCCTATATATTGACTTCCTGATTCAGCCTACGCGGTACATCGCCGCCAAGCGCCATCTTAAGGGTTCTTGGCCTATACATCGGGTCATTGAGAAGGCTGGACTAGTTCCATTGGCCATAGATTCTATCATTTAGGCCTCTAGCCGATTTGGCGAGATGACGGCCCGCCGTTCTGATGCTTAGAAAAAGAGAAAAGCAAAGGGTAAGGTGAAGATTGGAGCGAAGAGGAAGAGGGGAGGAGGCACTGATACGGAGGGTGCAGCTTCTGGGACGCCCATAGAGGCTGAGGAGCTTGATTCTGATGACGAGGTTAATCCTCGTATTGAGGTTGCCCAGTTCGAGCTAAGAGAGTGGTCTCAGGCTCCCGCCCAAGGAGAGTCTTCTTCAACCACGCCTCTCCCTACTGTTCACGAGTTGCTATTAGAGGAGAGAGAGAGGCCCAGATCAGACTCGAGGGCAAGATGGATCGCATGACGACCCTTCTTGAGGTTATACTTATTCAGATAGGGGTTGACCAATCTTTGCATACACCTCCACTACCCACTACTGGTCCTTCATCCGCAGCTCCTCAGGTTGATCGTTCTGTTCCATCTACATCAACAGCCCCATCTGTTCCTATTCCTACTCCTTCTGTACCATTTACTGATCCTTCTGCTCCATCCACATCGGTGACACCGCCTGCTTCTGAGACACCACTTCCACCACCTCTAGTCGTGACAGATCCATTATTATCTACACCAGCTGCTCCGACTGTGAGTGACCCGGCGACGGCTACTACTGTTGCTGAGGGTGGAGATGTGGATGCTCCAGACGTGCTTATTGAGATATTATCGGATGTTGCCGATGATGTACTGGTTCTGATAGATCAGTGTTTTTGGTTGTTGGGTTATTTTGGTAGGATATGACTGTATTCTTTTCTCTCTCTTATCTTTCTTGTGGTTTGGTTAGTTGGACATGTTGGTTCTTTTTGTTTTATGGATTTTGTAATCACTGTTCTGTATTTCATTCTAGCATATTTCCAGTGATTAGTTCTGTTTATGTATGGATCTCATGCTTTATCTTTTCATATTCTATTTAATCCTGCCTGTGTAGAGTTTGTATGCTTTCTTTACAGGTTGTTATGCTTGCGATTATTACTATGCTTTGACAGGTGATATCTCTCTATCTATATTTGAAAATTCTCTTCTGAGGACATCGCAATTTTTAGTTGGGGGTGGGATGTAGATAGATAGTCACCTACATATGTCTATACTTAGCAATCTGAATACATTTATTGTACATGTCATACAATCTCAGTTGAATTTGGAAATTTTGAACAAATTTTAAATTAAATTGGTAGAACGACTTGTAATACTCACTCCTATTTAGCTGTTATCAAGCAATGACACAACTATTTTATTCTCATCTTTTTATGAATTAAATTCAAGCATTTTTCTAATTCGCTAGGACGATTGCATATGTTAACCATTCTTGTATCCAAATTCCTTATGCACATGTTAATAGCTATGCAGAAAACCTAAATAAGAGTTAAGATGACTTTTGTACTCTAAGAATAAGTAGTGGAAACTAGTTACCCTTAGTGAGCTTTCGAATCCAATCTTCAGTTCTGAGGGAGTTATCACGTTAAATTCGAATCGTTTTCTTGAAAATACATATTAAATTCGTAGAATAGTCTCTAATTCTTTATTTTAGCTGCTTAGTAGAGGAGAACATTCAGGATTTACCAACAAAACTCAATGAACACGGAAGTGCTAAAAGTAAGAAGTTGAGAAAATGATTTAAGCCATCGTTATTTGCTCCTTACCTTTCCATATACCTATATCAACATTCTAGAATATGCATTGTTCTCAACCCCACACCTAGTACATACTGCCAAATCTATTATGAAATCCTAAATCCCTAATCTTATATTGTGACCTCAACACACCCCATTGCGCATCCAATGTGATTGAATTGTTGAAGTATGTTATGAGCAGGGAGTAGTTGTGGGAGGGGCTGCATATTAAAAAAAAAAGTGAAAGAAGAAGGAGTTCAGGTATCGTAAAATACATATATATATAGATAAGAAAAGAGACATCTATGAGAATAGAGGATGGTCGAAATGGAGTAAAGAGGAAATTACTACACTCAATCAAATGCTAAAGATGTGCAATTTCTTACCCTTCTCATTTCTACCTTAACATATAAAACTCGAAAAGTCAAAGCCTTAATGATTCTTAACAACTTAGTTTAAAACACGAACGTGTAAATTGAGTTATCCACAGTATTTCGCTCCTCTAGTTAGTAGTATTCCTTTCATGAGACTATACACTCTAAATGTTCGTCCTTTATTGAGTCAGGCGTGAAAGCATTAGTAACCAAAACATCACTCATATCAAAGCTTCCACACCATGAGCGATCATTATTAAACAAGTTTATGAGAGATGTTCATTTTTGAGTGTAAACCCATGTACGAATTGAGTTGAAACTACAAGTTCTGAGAGTATGATAGTCTAAACAACTCTAAATAAGTTTGATGTATAGCTGTTAATTTCACACACACACACGGATACAAGGATGTGATGCATATGTTATTCTTTCTTGGTGACATGAGGAACATGTGTATTTCTTTCATGGGTTGAATGAGGATGATATGTTTTGTAGAGCTAAATTGATAGTTGAATAGAAGAGAGTGTTTACAAGTTACTTTATATCTTTTTTATCTTAAAATCAGAAAATTTTGTGGGTATATTCACTGCAAACCCTCACGAGACAACACTCGTCCACTAGGGGGAACCTAGGGGTTTAACGACTTGTTGCATTTGCTAAATGCAACCGCGATTCCTGCGAAAGTGAGTTAGGTAGTTTCTTTTTATTTATATTAGTTTGTTTTAGTTTTAATTTATTTTATTTTAATCATTGTAGTATTAGTTTAGCTTGTTTTATCTTCGCTTTATTGCTAGGGACTAGCAAATCGCTAGTTGGGGGGTTGTGACAAGCGGGGGTATTCGTAAAATACAACCGCGCTAAAAGAAGAAAATATACTAAATTAGTTTACAATTCCCCTGTTTATTTGCAATTTGAATTACAATGCCAGTTTTTACACAATATGATTAATCTATGATAAGTGGTATTGTTTTAGTGGTTATGTGTGCAGATTACTGTTGCTGTGTGAAGAATTGAATAAGTAAGATAAAAGGAAGTGCTTGGGTTCAACGAAGACAAGTCAAAAATGAAAAGAGAGTTTCGAGCGGTCGAAGAAGGCTCGATCGATCGATCGAGGTTTTGATCGATCGAAAGCAGTTCAAGCGCTCGAAGATCCCAGAAGTTCTATCGATCGAGAGATGTTCGATCGATCGAACATGGCTTTTATCAGAACTTACGCGGACACAGCGGGGACATCTTTTGAAACCCTAGCCTTAGGTTTTTCTATTTATACCAGTTGTATTCACGTCAAAACGATGCCCACTTTTCGTTTTTATCATTTTATAAAGAGAGTTAGAGAGTTTATATTGTTTTTGTAGGTTTCAAAGTACAATCTTGCTTGTTCTTGGATTTGTAAGTAGTTTGATCATAATACATCGTCTTAGGTTCTGTTATTTCAGTTTATTTATAATCTATTTATTGTTTCTGGTAATATTAGTAGAGTTAATCACAATCTTGCATGCTAAATAGTGTTACACTTATAGTTTTCATAGTTTTTATGTTAAAGTCGCAACCAAACGCATCCCTAATGGACTTTTACGTTAAAAATGAGTCTAAGACACTCTAGACTAGGTCTGAGTAGTCCTTGGGTTGGGAAATCGCGATGAAACTGTGATTTTAAGCCTCTGCCATGCACCGTGCGATGCTAAAAAGGCCTTGGGCCTAACCCCGAGGCACCAAAGACCTTGGGCCTAACCCCAAAGCACAAAAGACCTCGGCCCAACCCCGAGGCACCAAAGACCTTGGGCCGAACCCAGGCATTAATAAGACCTCGGGCTCCGAACCCAGGCACAAAAGGACCCTGTAACCACCTATATTCTAGGTCGGTTTCCTATGGTTTCTCCTCAGCATGCCCCTGCCTTCACAGGACGCTCGGGGGCAAGAGGATACTAAACCTAAATAGGAAATTACTTAAAGCTTCGCTTAGGTCCAGTCGAAGATGGGGCCAAACCCCTAGGTGGCCGATGATGGCAAGCTTCAAATGACCCTGCAACCACCCATGTTCCAGGTTGGTTCCCTACGGCCATTCACTCCTGCACTCCCATCTTAGCAAAATGCTTGGGGGGGCAGGGGAATATTAGGCCAAAACAGGGAATCACACCGGTCACTACAAGTACTTGGAAGATATTCCCAAGTACTTACAGTGATCAGAGATATATCTCGGACGGTAAAACAGGATACACCTATGATACACCAGGACAACCCGGATGGTAATACAGGGTATTCCTATAATACATCGGGCGATCCCGAACGCTAAATAGGACCAATTCCTACAGCACTCCGGGTAATTACCTTTGCTAAGGCAGGTGTTAGGTTGGTTAATTAGGAAGACTAGGTGTTCTACTAGTTACGGTCCTAAAACATTTGCTAAGGCAGATGTTAGGTTGGTCAAAAACCGAGCGGATACTAGCAAGTACAGAAACGAAATAAGTTAATGGAAGGAAAGGTTTGACCTCAGGGGTCTTTTCATTAATTAAAGAAAAACTTTACAAAGCCTGGGCGACAGTTGTAGTAGCCACCCCAGAAAGAAAAAACTACAACGCAAAGAAAAAAAAAAAAAAAAACTAATCTACAACCACCACTTCCTCGTCCTCCGCGGCCTGCTCATTAACAGAGGGGGGCCCCGGTCGGTGCAGCTTCGACGGCGACCTCGGCTTCAGCGGCGACCTCGGAGTCAGCCTGGCCCTCTTTCCAATAACTGGACTCGGCCCAGGAGTACCCGGACAGATCCCAGTCAGGGTGATCAGCAACAGCCCGCTTTACCAGGTCCGCGTAGCCCGTGAGGAACCCTACCTCGAATTCCTCCTCGACCTCCTTGGCTTCAGCCTCCCGAGCAGCAGTAAGCTCTTAAAGAATTGCCATCATAGTTGCCAAGTCCCTCTCGGCAGAGATCTTCCCGAACTCCGAAACTGCAACCTTGGCCTCAGCAATTTTCTCGGCGGTGATCCTCTCGGCCTCCACTGCTGCCGCTTTAGCCTCTGCAGCCTTCCGGGTAGCCCGTTCGGTGGACAAGGACCTGTGGACTTCACCCAGCTCCAGGGCCGTCGCCCGGGATCTTTCTTCCTCCACGGTGAGGGCAAACTCTGCGGATTCCTGGGCAGCCCTCTTCATGGAAAGGTTAGCCTCAGCAGCGGCCAACCTCTCAGCAACGCCGGGAAGGGTGGTCTCAGCCCCGGCAGCAATATAGCCAATCTGCAAGAACAAGAAAACGTCAGTACATGCAAGGGAAAAAGGTTAATGTTTATGTGCAAAGAAACTTACTAAGTGGCTGATGCTATATAGCCAACTGATAATGGCCTCGGGGCTCATCAGGGTGCACTTGTCAACCTGACTCTACAATAGCCCGGGCCGTACCCTTCCGTAGACGTTGTCCGCCGTCACGATCTCCGGCAGCGAAGAGGGGCCCGCATGAACCTCCTCCATAGTCGGGAAGGAGACCGCGACCGGTTTGGCAGCAGGAGGTGGTGGTGGTGGCGCAGCAATTGTAGTGACGGGCATGGAGGTGGCAGCCGCCTCCTTCCCAGCCCAGATGGAAATCCCCCGGGAAAACCTCTTGAGGGGCTGGCCCTCAGCGGGGTCCGGTTTCTTCCTCTTTTGGCCAACCCGAGCCATCAAGGCTGTCTCTTTCTCCTTCAACGTCGCCGCATTCTTGGGAGCCATTTCTGCAAAACCAAAAGCATGTCAGGGTTCAGCAGTGTAGAGAAAACTAGACGGTTAAGGAATGGTGTTTACCAGCGATGATCACCGGGAGGATGGGAGCTGTGAAGTCATGCTGGGGCTTATAATAGGTCTTCAGGCTCCCCGATCGGGTCTACACTTTATTAATGTCAGTTGGGTCCTCCACCAGAGACAAGACCCACGCTTGAAGCTCGTCGAGAAGACTCGGCATGTCCGTCGCTCCCACTACAAAGCAAATATATAAATGGGTTAGTCAAGAGAAAGTAAGGAAACTAAGCAAGGAAGAAAGAGTGCTTGGGCTTACTCCTCAGCTTACTCGCCCAGGAGGTCCTCAGCTGAATACCCGGCGCCTTCTCACACAGACCCAGGGTGGACAATTCATAATTATCTTCCACCCTGCCTAGCCGAGAGCAAGAAGAAGCCAGCCTCCCCATGAACTAGGAAAGGCCGGTGGGTCCATAAGAACTCCTACAGAGTAAGCTCATACCCGAGGACTTGGGGCCACAAAGAGATGCACCCCATCAGGTATCGCCAGCCGCTCAGGGCGAGCTGCCCGGGAGAGATCCCGAGGTAGATGAGCGCGTCCCGAGCAACTGGGTGAAGAGGCAAGCGAAGGCCCGCCATGAAGGCATCCTCGTAAAATGTGGCGAAGCCCGACTCATAGAAATGAGCTCCGCCATCATGGACGGCAAGGGAAAAGGGGCCAGAAAGATCGTTTCGGTCCCTGATTCGGTCCAGATCAGGGCCGCGCAGAACACTAAAAATGGACTCGCATGAGAAGACGACCCCAGGGCTATTCGGTACAAACCCTTTGTCGTCTGACCCCCGAGACGTTGAGGCCACGAGAGAATCCTGGCGCGTTTCTTCGAAAGATGCCCGGGCAGGTATTCTACCCTCGCTATGCTGGTCGGAGGGGGCCAGAGAAGGAGGGTCTGGGCATGAGCTCATAGACCCTGACCGTACCTGCTCGTCTTACGATCGGGACGACGAGTTGAAATCTGAATGACACATGACTGCGCCTATGGAAGACCTAAAGGGAAGACGACCTGAGAATGGGTCAAGAACTCCTAGTCTGATGTACAAGGGAGGTAGATCTAACAACCTAAAGGGCAGGTCGTACAAGACTCTAGAAGACATCTAACTCTCTCTCAGAACACTCCCGGGAATACCCGCTCGGTCAAACCGCTCTAATGTACCCCCAGATTGAAAGAAGTGACAAAATCTAAAAAAAAAAGAAGAAATCCCACGATCGCTCTAACTCGAGTGGGTTCGCTCCCTCCAGCTTGTTCAGAAAAGGAGAAGAGAATGAAGAACTAAAGACAGAAAGGGAAGACTTACAAAAATTAGCGAAGAAAAGAACTCGGGAATCTTGCTCGGGAGTCTTGGATGCTCTCAAACCGCTCGGTAAATTCTCTCACTTGGCAGCAGGGACTGGAGAGAAGAACAAGTGTTCCTTATATAGGAATAGCGGACGGTCCAGATCAATTAGATCCAACAACTAGGAATTTTCCTGCCAAGAGTCGCCGACAACTGTCACCTCGGGCACGTAAAGGGTCGCCTCAAAAGATGTGCGCATTAAATGCGTGACGTAACAGTCCGGTTACCACGCAGCTGTTCGGTTACGTCCGAACTGACTCCGCTGGCTCCTGACCAGGCCAATAACTACCTGACACGTGGCAGTACTCATACCCGAGCTCCTACCTTTACCGGTCGGTTACTCCACCGGGGGACCTGGACTATGGGCCCCCGTCCCGAGCAGTGCTCCCAGACCACATCCGGACGGTTTCCAAGAAGCTACTGATTTTCGAATCCTCACTCGATGGTGCATCCAGTCAGTTTCAAAAATGGGGGGCAGCTGATATGTCCAAAGTAATCAAGCCATGAAGCCAGCCTGCCACGTCACCAGAAGGCTCCGGTTATTCCGGTAAGGGCGTCCCCCCATGGGGCCAAGCATTCCCGAGGCGTTCAAGCAGACCGCACAGTTTGCACCAACGAACCGGGCATGAGGGAATATGATAGTTTCCTAAACCATTTAGGAAACTCTTCTAAAATTATGCAAATCTATTGTGATTAGATTAGGCTTCCTAATCCTATCAACTTACCATGTAAGGGTGGACTCTTGCATCTATAAAAGAGCCCACCTACCCTGTTTACAGGGATCCGGATTCTAATCCAATTATTATTCTCTAGCTAACAAGCATACCACGTAGAACTCACCACCATACGCATACACCAGGTCGGTATTACTGGTAGTGTCGCCCGCCTTTGTTGGCTCACCAGGCCCGCCGGTGATCTGCTAGTGAGAGCGCACAGATGCAACCGTGGATGTAGGTCACCTCGTTAACGGGACCGAACCACATACAAATTGTTCTCATCTCTCTCGCTAAACTTTTCTTACCAGTTTCAGGCATCATCATTCCTGATAATTTTTTTTTTGACAACGATATTAGAAAGCAGTTAAATTACACTACATTTAAAATAGTGGCATTCATATTCCTAATAAAGAGTTTTGAGCTACAAAGAAAAAGTTGTACAGTTATGTACTAAAGTAGTCATTTCTAAACATGTTTTTAACCTTTTAAGAAACAAATAATGATGCAATTTTGTTAGCATGTGCTCTCTATCTTTTATACAATTGAATAAACAAACTATCACAATATGGCATACTTGAAAATTTGTGCTTGCACATACCAGATTAATCATGGTTGATTGTCAGAAATTGGAACAAAATTTTAAGGTGTCATGTAATTCACAGTCAGCCCTTCTAAGTCTTTATTAAACAGCAGCATGGCATTATTGACTATTAGTAAATTTAGTCTCATGTGGCACAACTGACTTTTGTTTCTGCGTGCTTTGTGGAAATAGATGAAGGGAAGTTGGATTTTAGTTGCCAAAACATCCATATACCTCCCAATTATTGGTTATTTAAACTTCTGACTCCCATCTATTTGAAGCTTTTACCTAATTTTAATTCAATGTTGAAGCTTACATGGTAAATTTTGATTTGCGAATGTTTGGATTAATGTTAGCATTCTAATTTGGCGAGTTTTTTTTCAAATTATACTACAGATAGCGTTTCACTTTACTGAATCTCTGTACTCAATCAAATTGTAATGTGAAAATTTGGGGTATAACTTTGCCTTTCGTGATTTCTACAATTTGTAGCAAATATTCGATCCGGGAGGAACCACTGTGTGAATAATTTATCCATGGCGCATACATAGCCAATAGCCTGATCAAGGATAAAGAGGCAGGTTTGCTGGTTGAACAACACTATTTAGGAAGAAAGAAAAAAGAGAAGGGGAGAGAAGATTAAGCAAGAGGGAGGGGGTTTGTCATTAGTACATTATGAGGACAAAAAAAAAGTAATGATAAATAGGAGAAAGGTAAGAAGCATACTATCGCACTCATACACTATTGTTTTTTTTTTTTCCCTTGTTCCACATGTCTTTGTTTGGTTTGTGGATTCATTGAAGGAAAAGAAAAGGGAAAGGAAAATCGGTTCTCTTTTGTTTTCCTCCATGCTTAAATAACATTGAGAGTTAAAAATAAAAATAAAAATTAATACGTTAATGTAACTTAAAATTAAAATTTTTAATTTATTTCCTACAGTGTTTACTTTTCATTTACATTTTCCTTGATAACCAACCAAAGGAAAACATTTTTCATTCCCCCCCACCACCACCACAACATTAAATCCATGAACTGAACAGAGCCTAAAGCTCTTGTAGAGTGTGGATGCATAATCTAAATCAATTTCATCCTAATACTTAAGTCAAGTCATCAATTGTGATTCAAGCCTTGCTATTCTATATGGATTAATAACTTTTTGTCTTATAGAAAGAACTTCTGTAATATAAGAAATTTCAACGAGTGAATAATCTTTTGCGAACTCACAAAAAGAGTAAAATCAGGCCAAACAATGAAAATTGGACGCACGCTTAATCTCCTGAACAATTCTAAATATGTGAAGCTATGATGCTATGTACTAATGGTGGGCGTCCATATTGCAGGGACAGAACATTCTCATTCATAACTGCAGTGAAAGAGAAGCTGGAAGAAAGTTAGTGCTTCACTAGAAATTGGGGAGGTTAAGCTGTCTAACTACTTTGGCCAGGGCAGTAATGCTAACACGGGTTTGAAGGAAGTATTTCGCTCCTTGTTTGTTTTAGCTGATATAAAACACATACGCTGTTAATTCTACATGACAGTTTTGAATCTCTTTTGGCAGTTGCTTGGTTTAGGAACTAGATGAACAGTTTGGAATGGTGAATTGATTACTTGAGTTTTTGATTGTTAATAGTTTCTATTACTTTTGGGTCTTTGGCCATCAACCGTATTAAAATTAGAATTAAAATCTCATAAATCACGTTCCTTCTAAAATCATGTTATTCAATGAGATATTTGGAAAAAAAAAAGAAGAGAAATTCTAAATCCATAAAAGCCATAGATTAGTGAGAATGGTGTCTCGCCTGTTGCCGCTTGGGGAGTAGTGCGGTAGGCCCACAGGAGGGTCGATAATTCCTTTGCCCATACGCCTTTGGTATTTTCAAGCCTTGTTTTAATCAACTGCAGAATAGTCCGGTTTGTCATACCTCGACCACCCACCTTCCCTTTGCCCTTACTTTTTCCCTTAGATTTTGTAATCTTAGGGACCGGTCCAACACTTGGACCACCAGTGTCAGCCTTTTTCTTCCCTTTTTTTCCTTTCAGCGTAGATCGGGAGGAGGAAGAAAGAATAACCTCCTGGTTAGACCTCTAAACGAATGAACCAGTACACGAGCTACTAGTATGTTGTAGAGGGCCCCCAAACGATCACAATGGTATTGGTTAGGAGGATTTTCATGGAGAAACGGTGGAGATATGAGCCTTAGAACAAAATCAAGGCACATACAGTCTGAAATTACAGCACCATTCGGGTGCACAGCACCATTCGGGTGCAAATAGTTCAGTAATAAAGTAAGTACTGGTCCATACAGGGACCCCAAAAGAAAGAAACAAAAATTTGAAAACTGAAAAAATTTAGGCTTCAATCAAAACGGCAGAGAGATTAAACTTGCCAAGGGCTATGTCAAGTTAGAGCTTTGTTTGATACTGGTCTTGCCCATTCTTTCATAGCTATTAAGATTGTACGTGATTTAGGTTTGGTACTCCTAGCACTCAAGCCTTAGTGCCTTTTTGCCTTTGGGAGTAACTGTTAAGTTAGGTAAGGTGTGCAGAGAAATTTAAGATGCCGCATATTGAATTCTTCAATGGAAACGAAAATCCGATCAAAGAGTTTGGTCATGGGAATTAACAATTGATCAGAGCCAACAATAAAGAGCCTAGGAGGTCCACTCTTAGCTCCACTAGGATGCTTGGAAACGCACGATAGGATCTTGTCAAGATAGGTTCGATCGATCGAAAGAGATTCGATCGATTGAAGTGTAGATAGGTTCAATCGATTGAAAAGAAATTTAAGGTTTGTGTTTTTCTCACCTCCTTTATATCCTACATCGAGAAAATTGTGCTACTTACCAACCTACAATTTTGGACATGCAAAGGAAAATTCGGTCAACAATCTGTTAATAATAGAAAGAAAAAAAAAGATTTTACACTCTCTTGCTATTTGAGGGCATGACACTTTATGTATAATTAGAGCACACAACCCAAATAGGTAGTTATTGTTCAAAGGCTGTATTTTTCATTTTGTAAATCTAAAAGGTCTAACTTAAATTGAGCACTTGAATTGCATTCTCGCTCTTTCATCTATTTTTTATGGGTGATAAACCAGAACCTGAGGATTCTCTCAAGGACACTATTTTTAGGATCTATGACGAGTACCAAATTGAAAGCCTCTTCTGCTCATGACACTTATGCAGCCACCCTGCATATCAGATGGCATACAAACTCCAAAATCATGCTTTTGACATCTGTCAAACTCCAGATTCAAATGAAGATCTATTTGTAAGCATTGATTCTCCCACTCAGGTCTCATGTGTTCATATTCTAAGACAACTTCCTCGAGAAGAACTCATCAAGATGTTACCAACTTCTTAGATTACCAATTATGAACAACTCCAACGACCTTCCAAAGCTACAAATCCCAGTTTCACTTCAAAACCCAATGGAGCTACTCCAATTAACTCCAACAGTCTCGTGAAGGCAAGAGGCAAAGTCTCCTACCTTACAGCTACCAAAACTTTTGACGCAACCAAGATTGAGTTCTTGGAACAAGAAGATGTATAGATTATGACATAGTTCTGGAACATTTGGAATCAAAAGTCTTGAATACCGTCTCTTTTCTTGATTCCTCTAAGGATATTTAGGACACTCTCCATGAGTTATAAATCTCTCAAGCCAAACATCTCTATCATTTATCTACTCTACTAAGACATCTTCTCTCTTCAACAGAGAGATTGCTATGTTGAAGATTATTTTTCAACTCTCAAGGTCATATGGGGTGAGCTAAATGTATTTCAGCCACCACGGATTTGAAGGTTTAGCAACAACATCGTAATGAATTTTGAGTTGCTAAGTTTCTTTCCGGACTTAAACCCGAACTTACCACCATCGGCTCTCAAATTCTTTTAGGGAAAGACCTTCCTGCCATCTGTGAGACTTCTTCTCGGGTTCATCGAGCTTCTATCCATCCAGCTAGTTCTAGGAATGATGAATGGTGTTTCTTTGCAACCCCTGTTGGACATTTTAAAACTTCAATTAGAGGTCACCATGGATGTTATACCAACTGCGGTAGATGTTGCTCTCTCAGTGGCCATGGTGGGGTAACTAACTTTGTATTGTTGTCTAGGATAGCTAACACCCCATAGTTACCATAAATGCTTATGCTCTAAATTCTGAATTAATAAATAGTCATGTGCATTTGATGGTTGTCATTCAGATTCATAAAAGAGTGAGATCCTTTGAGGGTCAATAAAGTCAGTGAATTAGGTGATGACATTATGTGTATGGTGGATATTCATTATTGACGAAATCCACGTCCCATTTTAGGGATTGATGATAGCCCATTGAGGAAGCTTATAATTTTTTAGTATTTCAAAGCTTGTAGGTGGGTATTATATCCGACATATCAAATAAGTTAAGCAGAGAATCTCAAGGAAATTTATAGATATTTAAATATGATTGTACGTAATTATGTTTAAAATTAACGGGTATCTATAATCTTAACATGTGGAGATAAATAAACATTTAATAACATAATGCTTGAAATAATATTATTTTTGAGATAAGGCTGGAAGTGCAATTATAATTCTTTAGTTGTATGAATTATAATTTAAATGAAAATAGGACTTTAATTCAGTTCGAACTAGGATTTTCTAATTCCTTAAGAAGCACATTCCTTGTTGACTTTTTATGATCCATATCATAGTCTATATGTAAGTCGCTATGGCTCAATTTTAAATCACGTTTCTGAAGCCTTAAAATTACAGAATATAGTAAAAAGAGAGAAAAAAGCAGAAGATGTCTCAAATTGAGACCACACTTGGATCAAGATCCAGGCATAGGAGGAATACGATAGAAGATTTTAAATTGTTATTGACCCCATGTTCTCAATTTGTCTACTGGAATTCCAGTTTGTGATAAAACGAGATCAAACTAGAGAGATCATAAAGGTAAACCCTAATTCCGCCCAATAGGGTTTTACAATCTTCGATAACAATATTTTGTGGTCTGATCTATATGCACTATAAATGGATCCTGGGAATACGATTTCCAACAGAAGTAACCACTACGTCGAGATCTGCTGAATGGGAAGCCTATTTGGGCTAACCAAGTTATTATTGATAATTGTTCTTCTAATGCCACACCTATCTCTTAAGTGCATATCATTATGACTGAGTATGAGTCAATTCTTCAGCACGCCAGGCTCGGCCCTGGGCAAAGGCCACCAAGGCCAATGCGTAGGGCCCCATTTCCAGTAATAGTTGTAGGGCCCCAAAATATTTGTAAATATACCACTAACAGTAATAAAACCCAATATTTCAGCCCAATTGGAAAAACACCTAAACCAAAATACACTCTTTTTCCTTCCCCCAAATAGATCATAGCCCAAGCCCCAATACAATCTAACTAAACTCTTCCCATGAGTCCAAAACGTAGTCCTTAGAAAATTTTTTTTAGAAAAAATCCCGGTTGTTCTATCTTAGCTAAGTTTATGACTAAGACCAAAGTCAAATACATGTAAATTATATTGTCAAAATTAGTTAGATTAAATCAATTCATGGTGACTTTATAAGCAAATTGTTGAATGTTATTAGTGTTTTATTGGTATAGGATTGGTTTTTGGTTGTTGACATGCCTCCCAAGAAAGATTGAATGGATTCGCCATGTTATCAATTGAAAAGTATCTGATAAAAAACCTTGATTATACTAGCTTAATTTGTAATTTTGCAGCTAAAAATGTGAGAAGGGTAATGCTTCAATGGTAGATTATAACGTTTTTGGCTTGTTGTAAGTGGATTGTTCTAAGCACATTTGTGCAAGGTTTGTTTGTTGAGTTGCATGTAAGTTAAATGCTTGACAACGTCTGATTCGTGGTTATTTTTGTGATATATATACACAGGAAAAAGGCCCTTTTTCCACGCAAAAAAAGTGTCGAGAAGAAGAAAAAAGAGTCGCAAAAACATTTTTCGGCGCTTTTCCTGGTAATAGGGTAACCGACCGAGAAAAAGGGGGTGCTAAATTCTTTTTGGCGGTTGTGCGAACCGCTGGAAGTTTTTTCAACACCATTTCCGACACTTTTGCCACTTTAGAGACAAATGATTATTTGTGACACTTGTTGTCCATAGAATAAGTGTCAGAAAAAACTATTCTCGACAAAAAATGAGTGCAACAAAAATTAATGTACTCGGCAGTTTCCAAGTGTAGAAATAATAAAATTGCGACTACAATTATAGTGTCAAAAATGATCTCATTTTCGACATTTCATAAAGTGTAGAAAATACTATATTTCGACGGTTAAAAAGTGTGTTACTAGCTTTGTCCCGACAATCTATCAAAGGTGACAAATACCATTCCAATGCTTCATAATGCCGAGCTATTATAATCATGCTAATCACAAAATGAAATCCTGCCTTGTTACCGATTACTTCAAATAAACATCTCGAATACAAAATTCTGATATAAATTAATAAACTCTACTAACAATCTAGTTCACATAGACAAATCACCTTCACAATAGCCACAAAATACAATAAAATCCCAACTATCATTAATAACATGTGAAAGTACATTGAGTCAATTTCAATACAAAATAAAAAAAGGGCATTCATCTGCACTCTTTAGCAAGCCTTGTATCTATTCGTCTGCATCATCAGTCATAACCTACAAACATAAAAGAAAAGAAAAAAAAATAAAACAAGTTTCAATCATAGTAAATCACAATTACTAAACAAAATAACATATGCAAAACTAGTACATGTATTTTCTGAGATGGATTGATAAGTTTGTGATAAAGGCACAGTAGTAGGCTGCAGTGGTGGATGTGAAAGAGATAATTGTGATGATCTGTACTATGACCTAGATGCTTCGAGATCCTACAAATTAGGCCAAAAAGATTTTTTTTAGTTCTTTAAACCAACACCCATTGTAGAAATATCATAAGCAAACATATTTATAAAAACAATTGTGGGCAATGCACCTAAAAGCTTAAATTCTCTAGATCAGTTTAAATTTTTTTACAATATTAAGCAATTTGTCTCACCTAGAACTTCACATACATATCTACCTTGGCATGTAATGAAGTTGCTCTCAACTCAATTCCAAATTAGTTCATAAGAAGACTGAATACAAACATGAGTCTTCAAATCGTTTTAGCAGCATCAAAGTGGGTTTCAAGCATTAAAAACAATGTGGTGTTCAAAGCTACAATTTTTTTGGGAGCCAAGGTCCTAAATGTTGTAACTTTGACATCCACTTCAGTTTTTAAGAAAAGTAGTTTTTAATGTTACATCATTTTGGGACCTAGATAAAAATATTTGAGGTCAGCTAAAATATCTTGGGACTATGCAAGTAAACAACTAGGATGTATCATAGTACTTCTTCTATGAAAATAAATAACCCAATAAATAAATACAAGTCCTTTTTTATACTAATAATTACAATGTCTTGTAAATAAAGAAAGGTAACAAATATATAAAATACAATACAATATGATCAAACCAGAAGTTAACAATAGACCATCACTTGTGAAAAGAAGAGTAATGCTATGTTTCACAAATTTTGTATCCCAAATGAGGTTCTAACACATGGAGCAGTGGGACCGCTTTCAATTATGATATCCTAGCCGTCTCTGTATCCTAAATGTTTGGGATTTGCCGTATTGTCGTCTCCTATTGTACCTGTATCTGTGTGCTACATGGTGTCATATTGTTTGCACCTAAAAAATACATTTTTTAAAGTCAAAGTTGCTTAAGGCCGATTGGAATATTTTAATCGGACATAGAGACCGATTGAATAAATTAGGGACCAAGTGACTGGTTCAAAATTGATAGGGCCAAATGAGTTTTATAATCGGACTGACTCACCAGACCGATCCTCATCAGCCCGATTAAATTATTGGTAGCACTTTAGTGGGCCATCTGAATTTAGTAATACGGACACTTTGTTGACCTTTTTGTAATTTTGTTGGTGGACATTACATGTAGTTTGGACTGCCAGTCCACATTCATTCGGGCTACCTTCACCATTAATTCGGACTGATTGGCTGGTACATCAGTTTGGGCACTAAATGATATGGTGGGCCACCCTTTGGATGATATGGAATATGTATCATATCATATCATATGGCCACGTATTACATGGTGATGCAGGCATCACTGTTAAAATCGGACTCTTCTAAGAATATTAGTGATCCGTGCATAATGATGTCATGGGGATGGCAATTGGAATTCAAATACCTGGACCATTTCGTTGTTGTCATTTGGAAAGTAATAAGTTTATCACTTTTGGAAGGTGACTGGCCCTAACATTTCTCTTGCAGATAATATCAACCAGTTTTGGGAAGATATTATCACATATGAAAGTAAAATTTTTCATACATTATCAAGATTATATTTGATCTCGTCAAAATCAAGATATAAAAGTATATTTTACTTTTCTAAAGATTTGCAGTGTGGAAGTAAAGGTCGAACCCACAGAGATTGAAATACTACAGTGCTATAATTTTAAAACCTAAATCTAATTAATTAAGAAAAACAGATTTTGATTTGATTTTAATTAACCTAAGAACAATAAAAGTAATAGAAATTTCCCCGAAAATCCCTATCTACTAAACGTTTTTTGATTAGGTCCACTCTTATTATCATGTTACTAATAGGTCCAAATCAATGCAAAATCCCCAATTCCTTTTAAATTCCCCCAAATTTGGTTATTTTTATGACATTTTTAACCTTTACATATATATATATATATAGGATGACATATATCTATATAATCCAGCATATAGTCAAAGTTATCCCTATAATTAAGGGATTAACAATCCACAATTATTAGTTACAGATATATATATATATGGATATAGGTGGTTATATATGGAGTTATTCTTATCCCATTAATTGTGGAGTTATTTTTGGAACAAACTATGATTACCATGATTGTAGGTATACACATTTGAATGGAGATTTAATTTGTAGTGGACTCTTTTTGTTTTGGTAAGCTGTCATCCACATCTTTAATGATTTCCATATCTTTAGTGCCACGTCAAATATTTGTTAGATTATCCATTGCTAATTTTTTCGTTCAATGTAATTTTGGAAATCAGTGTATAATTTTACACTACATTATCAGTGTAAAATTTTCACTGCATTTCATAACTTTATACATATATATATATATAGTATATAAAAGAGTACTTAATGATTGCCATTATAATTTTAACACTGCATTATGAATGACTATAAGAGGAGAATTTTACACTATAGTATATTTTTCCAATGCATTGCTATAAAAAAAAAAAAAACAAACAAATCAGTGAAAAATAATGTAAGAGTCAAATCTTACTAGCTATAGTTTTTACACTGAAAAACAACACAAGAGTCAAATCTTGATAGCTACAATTTTTACACTGAAAATCAGTGAACAAATGTAAAATCAACATATTTTTACACTAAAAATCAGTCAAATCCAATATTCAAAACAAAAAAAAAAGAGGGAGAGAGACTAATGTAAGAGTACAAGAACTAGCATTAGTGTATAATTTTACACTACATCTGCAGAAACTTAGAGGACCAACAGAAAATAGAGAATTTGCAGAACAGATCGGCGATGACTCCATTAGAGCCTAACACGCCTCTAGCAGATCGGGATGCATCGCTCTGAATCTCGGACTCAACGGCGAAGATGGCGACAACGATAAATAGTCCAATATATCCATCATTCATTGCTCATGTACGCCACGAAGCTTCTTTCTACACCAACGAAGCACTCACGTTCGTCGGTGCTTGATCGCCGGAAACAATCCTTGAAACAGCAACTGGCCGAATGTGTGTGTGTGTGTGTGTGTGTGTGTGTGTGTGAGAGAGAGAGAGAGAGAGAGAGAGAGAGAGAGAGAGGTTTTGAGAAGAGATCTTGTATATATATAGGTTTTTTTAATTACATATACATATATAGATGTATATATATTAGGAATCAAATAAATGTACATTTGAATTTTAAAAATCCTATATTAAGCTAGGGGTAGAATGGTCTAAAATATTTTTGTGGACCTATCTTCAAATAGTTTATTGTGTTGGGTCTATTATAACAAAGATACACTAAATAGGATTTAATACTAGTTAACCCTAAAAGTAAATCTAAATTATGAAAGCAATTAAAGTTGTTTTAAAGATATTTAAAGGGAACCTAGGATTGCAAATCCACCACTAGCTTCATAATGGGAATATTTATGAATTACTTTAGCCTATTAAGTTGGATGATAATGGGGAATTGTAGCTACAAGCCCAATTCCTTCATCAAGAAAATAACTATGGTTCAAGCACCAACATAATCCATTTTCGGTTAGCACGAATTATCCCACACTAAACTAGGGTTGTGACATAATCCGTCTAACCTAGGCATGGACTATTCGGATACTTGATAGCACAATTCAATTAAGCACCATTACATGTAAACAATCTATACAAGCACAGCAAATATAGATCATTGAACACATCACAGTCAAAATAGATTTAAGACAAGAATAAACTTTGAAAGTAATGATTTAATCAATAGAAGTATGATTTATTTATAAAAATCTTCTAAACATGTAATCATCATCCATACATAATAAATCTAAAAGAAAAGCATAAAATACACCCTATTACTTGGCTAGGGTTTCATTGAAACCCTAGATCTAGGTTTAGTTGGCCATAGAATTGATGAACGGCAAGAGGTTGATGGAGGAGGCCATGGAAATCCTTGGTCTTCTTCTTCTTCTCCTTGATTTCCTCTCTTTTATGGCTGAAGTTTTTTGTTGTATATTGATGTATCTAATGTTGTGTAATGATGTGTAACCCCAAAATTGATTTAGAATAGGACTTATATAGAGTTTGGAAGGATTTAGGAAGCTTTCCTAAGCTAAATCGTACTAAAACTGCTATATTTACGTTTTTGGACGTCATATGCCCAAACCACCTTCGCTGGGCACTTTAATTTAACAAAATACACGTTTTTGGTTTTTTCACAGGTCGCTCGCATGGCCCGCTCGCGCAAGGTCCTTTTTGCTGCACTGCGCGACTTTCGTAGAATTACGATAACGTTTTGCTCAGAACTCGGATTGACTCGCCGTTTGCGGCCACGCGTCCATAACTCGAAGATCTACATTTTATATCTCGGGAGAAAATTTTTCAAATCTGAAGTATTCCTTATAAAAAAATGCCCTTTTTCAAGGCTGCTACTACATTCAGCTTTCACCGGAATCACCGTTTGAGCCCAGAATGACTTCCAAAGCCACTAATCATTGGATTTTTGTGCATTTTCATATTGAAGCTCCAAATCTATAAAATATAGAATACTTATTAAAAATCACTTAATAACTACATAAATGGGCTAATAAAGCGTATTTTTAGGACTATAAACGGCAACTATTCGTCACTGATCACACCTTCAAACCTACTCTTTGCTAGTCGTCGAGCAAAGAAAAACATAAAACTAAATACTACTGTACTTAAAAATCCTAACTCATTGTCTCAGGCAACACGATTGCATTTAGCATATGCAACAAGCCTTTTAAACCCCTAGGTGTCCCTAGTAGGACGAGTGAAGTCTCATGAGGGTTCTCGTCAACAAGTCACCCACAACCATCTTTATTAACTTATAAATTTAAAAAGTTTTATTCAAACGAAAAACAACATTCAATACTCCTTATCATAGAACGGTGATTCGAAATAGAATAACGAATAAGAAGAAACAGAATCAAACGTCTACCTACATCATGAAAAGCAATCCCAAGCACACGCATCGTATAAATCAATAGAGTTCCTCATAAAATTGCACGTGTGTGATGTGGTAAGTCAAATAAACACGCGTATGTCATGAACTTGGAATATACTTCGGATAACCAATTAACTATGTCTCGACTACAAATCTCACAATGTCAATTACACTCTAAAATGAAACACTCAGAAATAGGTGTAAATTTTTCTAAAATATGTAAGTAAATGAAATATGTTTTCAAAACGAGAAATGCTCACATATGAGTCGAAAAGGACGCATGACAGGAAAGAACAGTAGTCTCATGGATAGGATGCCAATAATCAAGAAAAATTAATCATTACCATGTTTTAATCCCCCTCCCATCGTTTTCATATCTGAACCATGTTTCCTAGGATCAAATAGGACTTTTCAAAGGTTGTAATGTGGCTCAGACAATGGAAAAGGATAGAAAGGATTTATTAGGTAGTTTTAGAATGGCATTGTAAGGCATGCTTGATTTCTTTCATTCGTCTCTTCTACCAACTTTCATCTTTTCATTCTCCTCCTTTTCATATTTTTTTTTCTTTAATTTCTCTTTTTTTCAACCTTTTTTTTCTCTATTCTTTTCCTCCTTGTTGCCTTTGAAACGAATATTCAATAAATAACAAGGCAACCACCCCAAACATCATCTTATTTTCTTCTTCTTCTACTTCTCAATCACACATCACCTTAACACCATTAAAAGTTGATGAATCTTTCAGGGGTGAACTCCAAGTTGGCAAAATTGGAGCAAAAATAGGATAATGGTAATTAAAGAAAGTAATGGCATTTTAATGGCTCAAGGGGCGAACTAAGGAAAATTATCATTTAACTGGATAGGACAAAGGTCAAAAGGGTGGAAAACAAAGAAGGCCTAAAATCATGTCCTAGGGTGATACAATTTTTTAACGTTTACGACGGAAGATTATTTAGCATGGTAACAAATATTTTAACTTGATTATCAACCAAAACAAGAATAATGAGACTAAACAACAAGTTAATGCACTATTTCAATGAAATTTGACAAACACAAGATGTATTTATAACCCTCTAAAAAGAAAAGATAGGCTCAAAAGCTCACCGGGTCTAGTCTCCATCTTGTGTTATCTAGAAATCCGAATCATATTATAGTTCACATCAAACATGTATTCAAGCGACTACGTGCAGTGCATAGGTTTGTGTGAAAATCTATGATATAAAACTACGATTCGAACGATACATGACCTAAAACATCATATCATGACTTCAGCAAATGTTTAATCACATCTTCTCTTGTTTACCATTCTATAACAATACAAGTAACATAACAAGATATATCAAATTTATATTGTAAAAACGTCAGTAATCATCGTTTATTTAAGCACAAGTATCGAAATCTTTTTGAAAAATTTAGTGTAATAATAATAATGATGTGAGTGCATACCCCCAAACCTAAACCTTTCATTGCCCCCCAATGAAACAATAAAATGAAAGAAAGGAAAGTACGTAAGGAAGGAACGACGATACCTCGATCTCGGCACTCACAAACAGGTGAACACAAAGGAATATGTCAATAAAATTCAATGTTACCTGTTACTTCTTGATAAAAGACGAACAAAGAAAATAATAAAAGCAGCTAAAAGAACTATAACTAAACTAAACGAAATTAAATAAACTATAAGAATTAACAACACTATGATGACAACACGAAAATAAACTATAAAAGGAAAGAAAAGATAACCAGAACTTATGAAAATAACAAACGACTCGATCTAAAAGGACCTAAGAAACAAAAAACAGAAGAGTAAAAACTACTAACCATGGATGGGAGGAGGATAGAAGAAAACAAAAGAAGAAAATCCAGAAATGGGGGGGGGGGGGGTTTCGCGCGAGGGGACGTCGCGAGCCCGAATCCCTCCGAGAGAAAATTTTTATTTTTTATTTTTATATTTTTTTCAGGCTTGCGCAAGCGAGGAAGCCTTGCGTCAGCGAGCTGAGGCGCGACATGAACCTAAGGGGTCATAAAAAAAAAGAAAGTTAGAAAAAAAACTAAGGCACATTCTCGCGCGAGCGACGTCTCGCGCGAGCGACGTCTCGCGCGAGCGAGCCGCACGCGCGAGAATTGTATTTTCTCTTGTTTCACCTATTTTATGTATATAAATTAAAAATAACTTTACTCCAACCCCCAAACCTGTCCAGAAACTCAAAAACAGACCAAAACGACCCAAAAATAGTCAAAAATCATTAAAACAAATGAATTAAAGTTTGGGTTGCCTCCCAAGAAGCGTTATCTTTTACGTCTTTAGCTAGACCATTCTAGCTCAAGATTCAAGGAGGCCATAAATCGGACTGTGTACCCCTAAGGATATCAGGAAGAGCTCGGTGGTAAGCAGAAATAATGTTGCTTTGGATTAATTCATTTGACGGATCATCCTTATTATGTTCAAATCTATTTCTTACCTTCCGAGTGAATTCATCATTAGGGTCCAGATTATTTAAATTCATCCGCTCATTACGAATTATATTATTTTCCTCACCCATATTTAGTTCTCTGTTAGGCTCAATATTCCGTCTTACCTCACATTCCGCCTCACATAGGTAATCGTCGTCTTTAGGAGGTTGATCCATAGCATTAAAAACGTTCAATTTCAAGTTCATGTTTCCAAACGACACATTCACTACCCCCATCCTACAGTTAACATGAGCATTAGCAGTCGCTAAGAATGGATGGCCTAAGATGACAGGAGTGTGTTTCTTAGAATCTAGCATGGGTTCAGTGTCAAGGACCATGAAGTCGACAGGATAATAGCATTTATCAACTTTAACCAAGACGTCCTTGACGATTCCTCTTGGTATTTTAATAGAACGATCCGCTAATTGTATTATAGCGGCCATAGGTTTAAGTTTACCTAGTCCTAGTTGTTTGTAGACGTGATAAGGTAAGAGGTTAACACTAGCTCCTAAGTCAAGGAGAGCCCGATGAATAATAGTGTCACCTATGACACATGATATCGTAGGCGTACCTGGATCTTTATATTTCAGAGTAGCGTGTTGAAATATTGAGCTAACTTTTTCCGTGAGAAAGATCTTTTTCGGAGTATGACTACGCAATTTACGTTTTTGAGTGCATAGGTCTTTAAGACATTTAGCGTAAGCGGGAATTTGTTTAATAGCATCGAGGAATGGAATATTGATTTTAACTTTTTTAAATACCTCGAGTATATCCTCAACCTTTGACCCTTTCTTTGGAAAATTTGATGGTTCATCTACGTTTGGTGGAAAGGGCAATTTCGGTATATGATTAGTCAGGGCCGTTTCTTTTTCTTTCTTATTTTGGCTCGCGTCCTTACCCTTCTTTGTATTAGAGTTGATGTTCATATCTATCACATTCTCATTCAGAATTTCTATTACCTCTTCCTCTCGTGTAGTCAACCTAGTTGAGACGGCGTTTACTTGCTCATTTGACCCCTTAACCTCGTATTGTCCCTTAGGGTTTTGAATTGTTTGACTAGGCAACGTCCCCTCGTTTCTACGACTCACTACAGTAGCTAGTTGTCCCATTTGGGATTCAAGCTTTGCAATGGATTGTGTGTGTGAATGCACTATTTGTGCTTGTGCCTGTACTTGTGTTTTGATTTTATTAAGGGACGCCAACACCTTTTCCTCAAAAATGTTACCCCTTGAAGGGTTCGGATTAGGAGGCGGTTGTTGGTATTGATTAGGTTGAAACTGGGGTCGATATGCATTAGGAAAATTAGTCGCCTCATTAGGATTATTATTATTATTTTTCCACGAGAAGTTAGGATGGTTTCTCCATGGCGCGTCCAGATTATTAGTAGTCGAATTATAATTATTTCGTGGGTATTGTTGAATAGAATTAATGTGTTGCTCCATGAATTCCAGAAATTGAGATGCAGAAGGACATGCAAAGATATTATGAGACGGTTCAGAACATAATGCACATACTTCTGAAGAAGGTGGAGTGGGCCTAATTCCCATCCTCATAAGTTGGTCAAGTTTTCTATTTAATTCTTCAAATTTAATTGAATGACTTGACTCGAACTTTACCTCTCTTTTTGGTGGTGGCAGATATCCTCCAAAACGTACCGACACAGACTGATGCATCGAATTCTCACTCAAAGTTTCAAATATTTTCCATGCCTCGTCGGCACTTTTGTGTAGGAAAGACCCGCACAAACGGCATCGAAGGTATTACGAACAGAGGGAATAAGTCCCTCATAAAAGAATTGAACTAATTGCCACTTAAGAACCTGATGATGTGGGCAGGAACGTAATAATTCTTTAAATTTCTCCCATGTGTCATAAAGTGTTTCCCCATCTTGCATCACAAAATTAGTTATAGATTTCCTTATTTGATTTGTTCTTGTGATTGGGAAAAACTTTTGTAAAAATGCAGTATGTAATGCTTCCCATGTTTTTATAGTGTTTGGCTCCAAAAATTGGAGCCAATACTTCGCTTTATCTTTTAAAGAGAATGGAAAGAGACGCAGTTTTAATTCATCATCAGTGAAATTTTGGACTTTTAACGTAGAGCATATATCTTGTAAATCCCCTAAGTGCTGATAAGGGTCTTCATTTATACGGCCATGGAAAGAAGGAAGTAGCGAGATGGTAGACGACTTTATCTCAAAGTGAGATGCCGTTGCCTCCGGTAATTTGATACCAGCCTATGGCGTGTAAGTCATAGGAATAAAATAATCTTTAAGCGGAGGAGGTGGCGGTATATTAGGGTTAATTCCATTGTTTCCGTTGTTTCCAATGTCGGCAATTGGAAAAGGTTCTATGTTAATAAAGCAAGGTTTCTTTAGGTTTTAAGGGTACTACGTATTTCGGACTAAAACAGCGAGGATGGTTTTGGAGTTAATTCGCCGTCTATATTTAACCTGGTTCTAGAAGTTATGTTTGAATACTTGTGTTTACACCCTAAAATATAAAAATATATTTTTATATTTGACCGGTTTTATTTTGTGTAAGTAAAAAATTAACCACACACTAGTGGGGAGTTTTGCTAGTGGTAGTGGTTAGTGGATGTGGGTGTTACCTCTACTAGTTAGTGGTTATACGCAAATGTGAGTTACCAACTTAGTGGGGCACCAACTAAGTGGAGAAGTTGCTTAGTGGGAAGTTATATTCAGCAGCCTATAAATACACAAGGCCAATCTACATACAAAAGGGGCTAACACACACGCCACTTCTGCTCTCAGCAGATTTTTAGTATCTCCTCATAACAATTCCTTTTGTTCTTGAGTGATTTTGAGTGATTCGTGAGTCCTTGTTCTTGAGTGATCGTACTTTTTTCCTTTGAATATTTGTAATCACCACTTTTCAATCAATGGAGAAGATGTTGTCTATGGAGGTATTCTAAATCGTTGTATTTAGTTTCCCTTTTTACAGTTTCCATTAGTTTCCATTTGTAATTTCTTACTTGCATCAGAGTAGAGAAAGCCCACATTGTTATTTTATGGTTAATTGTTAAATAACAAATCGCTTGATTAGAAGTCAGATTAGGTAATCACACCACTTTGAGTCCAAACGGACTCTGGCACGCCCAACGCACACCACACCAGATTTATTGCAAACAATTTTTGGCACGCCCGGTGGGACGGCCGAGTGATGATGGAAAAACACTTATCAAATGATTCGTGTGATTTTTTCAACGTTTTTCTTCCCAAGTTTGAAGAATTGGTCCGTGTTCAGAAAGAGTATGCTCTCTATCTCGAAGAGACACGGACAACCATGATCGCGGCCATGAAAACAACTTTTGAAGAGGCCGCGAAAAAATTTAAACGGCCAAAAGTGGCCGATGTCGCTTCCACAAATCAAGAGATAGATCTTGGTTCTACGCCGTCTAACCCACTCAGGGGGCAAGACGGCGAAAAAATAGTTGTTAGTGATAGGCCGATAATTTCTTTTTCGGCTAATGCCCCTCCCGCTAGTATTGGTGACGACGAGAAGGCGGTTGGGGGGCAAGTTCCACGTAGGCCGAGTAATTGCAATTCGGCTCCCAAATTTATTAAAAATAAAAAACCCCCGTGGAGAAAAATGACGGCCGAGGAGTTGTTCAAATTTTTTGGCATAATTGCCAAAAATTATTCACACATGAAGCCAACAAATTATTTGGTTTTTGCAAATTTAAATCCTCATTGGGTTTGTGGAGTCCATCAAATATGGACTTTAGTTTGGTGGAGTTTTCTTCAACATTATTATTATAAAAAAAAAAAAAAAAGAGAATGTTGACCAAAGTTGAAATTTTAATTTGGTAACTTTTATTACTCGGGCAAAATTTGACCGATGTGCAATATGGGCACATGACCGTGAAGATTGAAGAATTGACAGAAGTTCAAATAACTAGGGTCCAATATTCAATGCGTGGTCTGACTAAAGAAAAGTGGAATGTACTTTGTTGATTTCCATGCCTGATACAGTCAGCATTTGATGTAGTGTTTGATGAAGAATAGTCAATTGATTTGATCGGTCACTATAATCTATAGTATATAATGTATATGATTGTGGGTTTTTGGAAATGAAGACTCATCTTACCATAGCAAAGTTGAGTTAATCGGTCTAATGTGACCGATATTGAAAATTCTCTCAATCCCACATTGTTGAAATATCGGTCTCCTAAATTTTTTGGAAAATTTGCTTCCTGATTGAGGCCGATGGAGTAGAAGACGGGAAATCCACAATGCTACAAGTTGGTATATCGGTCTGCTCAAGGCCGATCTTACCTGTCTCATTTAGTGAAGTTTTGGTGTTGGCCCATATTCCAATCAATGGGGTACCCGTGACCACGAAATCGGTCTTCGAGGCCGATAATGACTACAAAAATCGGTCCAGTTGTATACATGGTTCTTCAAAAATTACATGTCATTTCATTTTCAAAGAACCAGGGGGGCATTGTTTACACCCTAAAATATAAAAATATATTTTTATATTTGACCGGTTTTATTTTGTGTAAGTAAAAAATTAATAACACACTAGTGGGGAGTTTTGCTAGTGGTAGTGGTTAGTGGATGTGGGTGTTACCTCTACTAGTTAGTGGTTATACGCAAATGGGAGTTACCAACTTAGTGGGGCACCAACTAAGTGGAGAAGTTGCTTAGGGGGATGTTATATTCAGCAGCCTATAAATACACAAGGCCAATCTACATACAAAAGGGGCTAACACACACGCCACTTCTGCTCTCAGCAGATTTTTAGTATCTCCTCATAACAATTCCTTTTGTTCTTGAGTGCTCGTACTTTTTTCCTTTGAATATTTGTAATCACCACTTTTCAATCAATGGAGAAGATGTTGTCTATGGAGGTATTCTAAATCGTTGTATTTAGTTTCCCTTTTTACAGTTTCCATTAGTTTCCATTTGTAATTTCTTACTTGCATCAGAGTAGAGAAAGCCCACATTGTTATTTTATGGTTAATTGTTAAATAACAAATTGCTTGATTAGAAGTCAGATTAGGTAATCACACCACTTTGAGTCCAAACGGACTCTGGCACGCCCAACGCACACCACACCAGATTTATTGCAAACAATTTTTGGCACGCCCGGTGGGACGGCCGAGTGATGATGGACAAACACTTATCAAATGATTCGTGTGACTTTTTCAACGTTTTTCTTCCCAAATTTGAAGAATTGGTCCGTGTTCAGAAAGAGTATGCTCTCTATCTCGAAGAGACACGGACAACCATGATCGCGGCCATGAAAACAACTTTTGAAGAGGCCGCGAAAAAATTTAAACGGCCAAAAGTGGCCGATGTCGCTTCCACAAATCAAGAGATAGATCTTGGTTCTACGCCGTCTAACCCACTCAGGGGGCAAGACGGCGAAAAAATAGTTGTTAGTGATAGGCCGATAATTTCTTTTTCGGCTAATGCCCCTCCCGCTAGTATTGGTGACGACGAGAAGGCGGTTGGGGGGCAAGTTCCACGTAGGCCGAGTAATTGCAATTCGGCTCCCAAATTTATTAAAAATAAAAAACCCCCGTGGAGAAAAATGACGGCCGAGGAGTTGTTCAAATTTTTTGGCATAATTGCCAAAAATTATTCACACATGAAGCCAACAAATGATTTGGTTTTTGCAAATTTAAATCCTCATTGGGTTTGTGGAGTCCATCAAATATGGACTTTAGTTTGGTGGAGTTTTCTTCAACATTATTATTATAAAAAAAAAAAAAAAAAGAGAATGTTGACCAAAGTTGAAATTTTAATTTGGTAACTTTTATTACTCGGGCAAAATTTGACCGATGTGCAATATGGGCACATGACCGTGAAGATTGAAGAATTGACAGAAGTTCAAATAACTTGGGTCCAATATTCAATGCGTGGTCTGACTAAAGAAAAGTGGAATGTACTTTGTTGATTTCCATGCCTGATACAGTCAGCATTTGATGTAGTGTTTGATGAAGAATAGTCAATTGATTTGATCGGTCACTATAATCTATAGTATATAATGTATATGAATTGTGGGTTTTTGGAAATGAAGACTCATCTTACCATAGCAAAGTTGAGTTAATCGGTCTAATGTGACCGATATTGAAAATTCTCTCAATCCCACATTGTTGAAATATCGGTCTCCTAAATTTTTTGGAAAATTTGCTTCCTGATTGAGGCAGATGGAGTAGAAGACGGGAAATCCACAATGCTACAAGTTGGTATATCGGTCTGCTCAAGGCCGATCTTACCTGTCTCATTTAGTGAAGTTTTGGTGTTGGCCCATATTCCAATCAATGGGGTACCCGTGACCACGAAATCGGTCTTCGAGGCCGATAATGACTACAAAAATCGGTCCAGTTGTATACATGGTTCTTCAAAAATTACATGTCATTTCATTTTGAAAGAACCAGAGGGGCATTGTTTACACCCTAAAATATAAAAATATATTTTTATATTTGACCGGTTTTATTTTGTGTAAGTAAAAAATTAACCACACACTAGTGGGGAGTTTTGCTAGTGGTAGTGGTTAGTGGATGTGGGTGTTACCTCTACTAGTTAGTGGTTATACGCAAATGGGAGTTACCAACTTAGTGGGGCACCAACTAAGTGGAGAAGTTGCTTAGTGGGAAGTTATATTCAGCAGCCTATAAATACACAAGGCCAATCTACATACAAAAGGGGCTAACACACACGCCACTTCTGCTCTCAGCAGATTTTTAGTATCTCCTCATAACAATTCCTTTTGTTCTTGAGTGCTCGTACTTTTTTCCTTTGAATATTTGTAATCACCACTTTTCAATCAATGGAGAAGATGTTGTCTATGGAGGTATTCTAAATCGTTGTATTTAGTTTCCCTTTTTACAGTTTCCATTAGTTTCCATTTGTAATTTCTTACTTGCATCAGAGTAGAGAAAGCCCACATTGTTATTTTATGGTTAATTGTTAAATAACAAATCGCTTGATTAGAAGTCAGATTAGGTAATCACACCACTTTGAGTCCAAACGGACTCTGGCACGCCCAACGCACACCACACCAGATTTATTGCAAACAATTTTTGGCACGCCCGGTGGGACGGCCGAGTGATGATGGAAAAACACTTATCAAATGATTCGTGTGACTTTTTCGACGTTTTTCTTCCCAAGTTCGAAGAATTGGTCCGTGTTCAGAAAGAGTATGCTCTCTATCTCGAAGAGACATGGACAACCATGATCTCGGCCATGAAAACAACTTTTGAAGAGGCCGCGAAAAAATTTAAACGGCCAAAAGTGGCCGATGTCGCTTCCACAAATCAAGAGATAGATCTTGGTTCTACGCCGTCTAACCCACTCAGGGGGCAAGACGGCGAAAAAATAGTTGTTAGTGATAGGCCGATAATTTCTTTTTCGGCTAATGCCCCTCCCGCTAGTATTGGTGACGACGAGAAGGCGGTTGGGGGGCAAGTTCCACGTAGGCCGAGTAATTGCAATTCGGCTCCCAAATTTATTAAAAATGAACCCCCGTGGAGAAAAATTGTGACGCCCCGCAAAAATAAGCGTATTTCCATTGAAAAATTAAATAAATCACACTTGATTCTTTAAAATAAAAATACAAAATTTCTTTAAAACTCCCAGCAGGTCCATATTCTCCACGGATCTCCTATATCATCCTTAACCTTATCTCCCTTCTAGGCTTCGGTTACCGGCACTGCCTGCATCTAAAAACCATACCGGGAAGTATACAATACGACATGAATAATAAAGGCTCAAAAGGATAATGACAATCAAATACATAGAACGACATCAAATCAATTGACCAGTCTCACAACCCAACTGCTCACACTAGCCAAACGCTCATACCAATAGCCTCATACCAGGTTCCTCTTGATCACATAGCAAGAGACACCTCACCTCACCTCACCCGTCTCCAGTACGTCGGTCCCTGAGGCCTGTTGGACTGTTGGTAGGTGCTCCTTGCTCATGACCCTTTAGTCCCATAGCACTTAGCAATAAACACATACTCATTGATTCCAAATGAAAACACAACATAACTGCAAAAAGAGTACAAGTAGAGATAACAAAGAAATACTCCGGAGAATTTAGAAAGCATATTGTACACAACCCGGTACCTATAAATGATGTTGAGCAACTCCCAAACACTTCTCTTCTTCTTCTTCTTCTTCTTCTTCTTCTAACTCGAGGTGTATGTATATCTATAATTGTGTATATATATATATATATATATAAATCTCTCTCTATGTGACTCTCTCAAGCTCTCTATGCTAGAAGTGTAGAATGTGTGTGTTTGAGAGAGTATTTGAGTGTATAAATAGCCAAGCTTCCACTTGGAGACAATGGCCTAACAATCCACTTATTAACCACTAACTTCTAATTAATTGGTAGTTTATAAGGAATATGCAAGATGATGTAAACATACACTAATGCACCTATAACTCCACTAATATTAGTGTATAAATAATCAAGCATAATGGCCTAACAATCTAATTATTAACCACTAACTTCTAATTAATTGGTAGTTTATAAGGAATATGCAAGATATGTAAACATACACTAATGCACCTATAACTCCACTAATATTATAAATAACCAAACATAATGGCCTAACAATCTAATTATTAACCACCAACTTCTAATTAATGGGTAGTTTATAAGGAATATGCAAGATGATGTAAACATACACTAATGCACATATAACTCCACTTAGAGACATTGGCCTAACAATCCAATTATTAAAAGAGAAAATATTAGATTTAATTTCTGATACACTAAAACTGCTACTGTAATCCTCATTTTCTGCCCAAACGGTGCAGAATCTGAGAAAATTGCATTAGACGAAAAGTGTGCAGAATCGAGATTTGCTTGGGACAAAGCGGGCAGAATCTTAAATTTCATTCGTTTTCCTAACAAAAATCTGAAAACCAAATTCTGCTACTGTTAAAATTAAAAGAGAAAATATTAGATTTAATTTTAAATATGACTCGAAAAATCTTAACTTCCAACACGAATACCAAATCATTTAATCTCACGCAACTTTTCCCAAAAAAATTATATTTTTAGTTCATGACTTATAAAATTGAAAAAATGACCAAAATACCCCTGTGACTAATTTTCGCTAAAATCGCACACGAAGTCTAAATCGTCAATTTAAACATGAAAACACGGGTTACTACAATCTACCCTCCTTAATAGAGATTTCGTCCCGAAATCTAGAGATAAAAGCATTTGGTAAATAACTTCATAAATTTCTTAAAATAATGTTTAAAACAAATATAGCATATTTTGTTTTATAAAATAACAAAAAAAATTTTATTTTTTTTTTCAACCTTCTCTGACTCCTCCCAGGCGATGTAGACTATCTAACCTTGACTTAGTCCTATATTTCCGGCTGGGGACAGGCTCTGATACCATTTGAGACGCCCCGCAAAAATAAGCATATTTCCATTGAAAAATTAAATAAATCACACTTGATTCTTTAAAATAAAAATACAAAATTTCTTTAAAACTCCCAGCAGGTCCATATTCTCCACGGATCTCCTATATCATCCTTAACCTTATCTCCCTTCTAGGCTTCGGTTACCGGCACTGCCTGCATCTAAAAACCATACCGGGAAGTATACAATACGACATGAATAATAAAGGCTCAAAAGGATAATGACAATCAAATACATAGAACGACATCAAATCAATTGACCAGTCTCACAACCCAACTGCTCACACTAGCCAAACGCTCATACCAATAGCCTCATACCAGGTTCCTCTTGATCACATAGCAAGAGACACCTCACCTCACCTCACCCGTCTCCAGTACGTCGGTCCCTGAGGCCTGTTGGACTGTTGGTAGGTGCTCCTTGCTCATGACCCTTTAGTCCCATAGCACTTAGCAATAAACACATACTCATTGATTCCAAATGAAAACACAACATAACTGCAAAAAGAGTACAAGTAGAGATAACAAAGAAATACTCCGGAGAATTTAGAAAGCATATTGTACACAACCCGGTACCTATAAATGATGTTGAGCAACTCCCAAACACTTCTCTTCTTCTTCTTCTTCTTCTTCTAACTCGAGGTGTATGTATATCTGTAATTGTGTATGTATATATATATAAATCTCTCTCTATGTGACTCTCTCAAGCTCTCTATGCTAGAAGTGTAGAATGTGTGTGTTTGAGAGAGTATTTGAGTGTATAAATAGCCAAGCTTCCACTTGGAGACAATGGCCTAACAATCCACTTATTAACCACTAACTTCTAATTAATGGGTAGTTTATAAGGAATATGCAAGATGATGTAAACATACACTAATGCACCTATAACTCCACTTAGAGACATTGGCCTAACAATCCACTAACTTCTAATTAGTTGGTAGTTTATAAGGAATATGCAAGATGATGTAAACATACACTAATGCACCTATAACTCCACTTAGAGACATTGGCCTAACAATCCACTAACTTCTAATTGATTGGTAGTTTATAAGGAATATGCAAGATGATGTAAACATACACTAATGCACCTATAACTCCACTTAGAGACATTGGCCTAACAATCCACTAACTTCTAATTAATTGGTAGCATTCTAAAAACTGCTACTGAAATCCTCATTTTCTGCCCAAACGGTGCAGAATCTGAGAAAATTACATTAGACGAAAAGTGTGCAGAATCGAGTTTTACTTGGGACAACGCGGGCAGAACCTTAAATTTCTTTCGTTTTCCTAACAAAAATCTGAAAACAAAATTCTGCTACTGTTAAAATTAAAAGAGAAAATATTAGATTTAATTTTAAATATGACTCGAAAAATCTTAATTTCCAACACTAATACCAAATCATTTAATCTCACGCAACTTTTCCCAAAAAAAATATATTTTTAGTTCATGACTTATAAAATTGAAAAAATGACCAAAATACCCCTGTGACGCCCCGCAAAAATAAGCGTATTTCCATTGAAAAATTAAATAAATCACACTTGATTCTTTAAAATAAAAATACAAAATTTCTTTAAAACTCCCAGCAGGTCCATATTCTCCACGGATCTCCTATATCATCCTTAACCTTATCTCCCTTCTAGGCTTCGGTTACCGGCACTGCCTGCATCTAAAAACCATACCGGGAAGTATACAATACGACATGAATAATAAAGGCTCAAAAGGATAATGACAATCAAATACATAGAACGACATCAAATCAATTGACCAGTCTCACAACCCAACTGCTCACACTAGCCAAACGCTCATACCAATAGCATCATACCAGGTTCCTCTTGATCACATAGCAAGAGACACCTCACCTCACCTCACCCGTCTCCAGTACGTCGGTCCCTGAGGCCTGTTGGACTGTTGGTAGGTGCTCCTTGCTCATGACCCTTTAGTCCCATAGCACTTAGCAATAAACACATACTCATTGATTCCAAATGAAAACACAACATAACTGCAAAAAGAGTACAAGTAGAGATAACAAAGAAATACTCCGGAGAATTTAGAAAGCATATTGTACACAACCCGGTACCTATAAATGATGTTGAGCAACTCCCAAACACTTCTCTTCTTCTTCTTCTTCTTCTAACTCGAGGTGTATGTATATCTGTAATTGTGTATGTATATATATATAAATCTCTCTCTATGTGACTCTCTCAAGCTCTCTATGCTAGAAGTGTAGAATGTGTGTGTTTGAGAGAGTATTTGAGTGTATAAATAGCCAAGCTTCCACTTGGAGACAATGGCCTAACAATCCACTTATTAACCACTAACTTCTAATTAATGGGTAGTTTATAAGGAATATGCAAGATGATGTAAACATACACTAATGCACCTATAACTCCACTTAGAGACATTGGCCTAACAATCCACTAACTTCTAATTAGTTGGTAGTTTATAAGGAATATGCAAGATGATGTAAACATACACTAATGCACCTATAACTCCACTTAGAGACATTGGCCTAACAATCCACTAACTTCTAATTGATTGGTAGTTTATAAGGAATATGCAAGATGATGTAAACATACACTAATGCACCTATAACTCCACTTAGAGACATTGGCCTAACAATCCACTAACTTCTAATTAATTGGTAGCATTCTAAAAACTGCTACTGAAATCCTCATTTTCTGCCCAAACGGTGCAGAATCTGAGAAAATTACATTAGACGAAAAGTGTGCAGAATCGAGTTTTACTTGGGACAACGCGGGCAGAACCTTAAATTTCTTTGGTTTTCCTAACAAAAATCTGAAAACAAAATTCTGCTACTGTTAAAATTAAAAGAGAAAATATTAGATTTAATTTTAAATATTACTCGAAAAATCTTAATTTCCAACACTAATACCAAATCATTTAATCTCACGCAACTTTTCCCAAAAAAAATATATTTTTAGTTCATGACTTATAAAATTGAAAAAATGACCAAAATACCCCTGTGACCAATTTTCGCTAAAATCGCACACGAAGTCTAAATCGTCAATTTAAACATGAAAACACGGGTTACTACAATCTACCCTCCTTAATAGAGATTTCGTCCCGAAATCTAGAGATAAAAGCATTTGGTAAATAACTTCATAAATTTCTTAAAATAATGTTTAAAACAAATATAGCATATTTTGTTTTATAAAATAACAAATTTTTTTTTTTTTTTTTTTTTTTAACCTTCTCTGACTCCTCCCAGGCGATGTAGACTATCTAACCTTGACTTAGTCCTACATTTCCGGCTGGGGACAGGCTCTGATACCATTTGTGACGCCCCGCAAAAATAAGCGTATTTCCATTGAAAAATTAAATAAATCACACTTGATTCTTTAAAATAAAAATACAAAATTTCTTTAAAACTCCCAGCAGGTCCATATTCTCCACGGATCTCCTATATCATCCTTAACCTTATCTCCCTTCTAGGCTTCGGTTACCGGCACTGCCTGCATCTAAAAACCATACCGGGAAGTATACAATATGACATGAATAATAAAGGCTCAAAAGGATAATGACAATCAAATACATAGAATGACATCAAATCAATTGACCAGTCTCACAACCCAACTGCTCACACTACCCAAACGCTCATACCAATAGCATCATACCAGGTTCCTCTTGATCACATAGCAAGAGACACCTCACCTCACCTCACCCGTCTCCAGTACGTCGGTCCCTGAGGCCTGTTGGACTGTTGGTAGGTGCTCCTTGCTCATGACCCTTTAGTCCCATAGCACTTAGCAATAAACACATACTCATTGATTCCAAATGAAAACACAACATAACTGCAAAAAGAGTACAAGTAGAGATAACAAAGAAATACTCCGGAGAATTTAGAAAGCATATTGTACACAACCCGGTACCTATAAATGATGTTGAGCAACTCCCAAACACTTCTCTTCTTCTTCTTCTTCTTCTTCTTCTAACTCGAGGTGTATGTATATCTATAATTGTGTATATATATATATAAATCTCTCTCTATGTGACTCTCTCAAGCTCTCTATGCTAGAAGTGTAGAATGTGTGTGTTTGAGAGAGTATTTGAGTGTATAAATAGCCAAGCTTCCACTTGGAGACAATGGCCTAACAATCCACTTATTAACCACTAACTTCTAATTAATTGGTAGTTTATAAGGAATATGCAAGATGATGTAAACATACACTAATGCACCTATAACTCCACTAATATTAGTGTATAAATAATCAAGCATAATGGCCTAACAATCTAATTATTAACCACTAACTTCTAATTAATTGGTAGTTTATAAGGAATATGCAAGATGATGTAAACATACACTAATGCACCTATAACTCCACTAATATTATAAATAACCAAACATAATGGCCTAACAATCTAATTATTAACCACCAACTTCTAATTAATGGGTAGTTTATAAGGAATATGCAAGATGATGTAAACATACACTAATGCACATATAACTCCACTTAGAGACATTGGCCTAACAATCCAATTATTAAAAGAGAAAATATTAGATTTAATTTCTGATACACTAAAACTGCTACTGTAATCCTCATTTTCTGCCCAAACGGTGCAGAATCTGAGAAAATTGCATTAGACAAAAAGTGTGCAGAATCGAGATTTGCTTGGGACACCGCGGGCAGAATCTTAAATTTCATTCGTTTTCCTAACAAAAATCTGAAAACCAAATTCTGCTACTGTTAAAATTAAAAGAGAAAATATTAGATTTAATTTTAAATATGACTCGAAAAATCTTAACTTCCAACACGAATACCAAATCATTTAATCTCACGCAACTTTTCCCAAAAAAAATTATATTTTTAGTTCATGACTTATAAAATTGAAAAAATGACCAAAATACCCCTGTGACTAATTTTCGCTAAAATCGCACACGAAGTCTAAATCGTCAATTTAAACATGAAAACACGGGTTACTACAAAAATGACGGCCGAGGAGTTGTTCAAATTTTTTGGCATAATTGCCAAAAATTATTCACACATGAAGCCAACAAATTATTTGGTTTTTGCAAATTTAAATCCTCATTGGGTTTGTGGAGTCCATCAAATATGGACTTTAGTTTGGTGGAGTTTTCTTCAACATTATTATTATAAAAAAAAAAAGAGAATGTTGACCAAAGTTGAAATTTTAATTTGGTCACTCTTATTACTCGGGCAAAATTTGACCGATGTGCAATATGGGCACATGACCGTGAAGATTGAAGAATTGACAGAAGTTCAAATAACTTGGGTCCAATATTCAATGCGTGGTCTGACTAAAGAAAAGTGGAATGTACTTTGTTGATTTCCATGCCTGATACAGTCAGCATTTGATGTAGTGTTTGATGAAGAATAGTCAATTGATTTGATCGGTCACTATAATCTATAGTATATAATGTATATGAATTGTGGGTTTTTGGAAATGAAGACTCATCTTACCATAGCAAAGTTGAGTGAATCGGTCTAATGTGACCGATATTGAAAATTCTCTCAATCCCACATTGTTGAAATATCGGTCTCCTAAATCTTTTGGAAAATTTGCTTCCTGATTGAAGCCGATGGAGTAGAAGACGGGAAATCCACAATGCTACAAGTTGGTATATCGGTCTGCTCAAGGCCGATCTTAGCTGTCTCATTTAGTGAAGTTTTGGTGTTGGCCCATATTCCAATCAATGGGGTACCCGTGACCACGAAATCGGTCTTCGAGGCCGATAATGACTACAAAAATCGGTCCAGTTGTATACATGGTTCTTCAAAAATTACATGTCATTTCATTTTCAAAGAACCAGGGGGGCATTGTTTACACGCAAAAATATAAAAAAATATTTTTATATTTGACCGGTTTTATTTTGTGTAAGTAAAAAATTAACCACACACTAGTGGGGAGTTTTGCTAGTGGTAGTGGTTAGTGGATGTGGGTGTTACCTCTATTAGTTAGTGGTTATACGCAAATGGGAGTTACCAACTTAGTGGGGCACCAACTAAGTGGAGAAGTTGCTTAGTGGGAAGTTATATTCAGCAGCCTATAAATACACAAGGCCAATCTACATACAAAAGGGGCTAACACACACGCCACTTCTGCTCTCAGCAGATTTTTAGTATCTCCTCATAACAATTCCTTTTGTTCTTGAGTGCTCGTACTTTTTTCCTTTGAATATTTGTAATCACCACTTTTCAATCAATGGAGAAGATGTTGTCTATGGAGGTATTCTAAATCGTTGTATTTAGTTTCCCTTTTTACAGTTTCCATTAGTTTCCATTTGTAATTTCTTACTTGCATCAGAGTAGAGAAAGCCCACATTGTTATTTTATGGTTAATTGTTAAATAAAAATCGCTTGATTAGAAGTCAGATTAGGTAATCACACCACTTTGAGTCCAAACGGACTCTGGCACGCCCAACGCACACCACACCAGATTTATTGCAAACAATTTTTGGCACGCCCGGTGGGACGGCCGAGTGATGATGGAAAAACACTTATCAAATGATTCGTGTGACTTTTTCGACGTTTTTCTTCCCAAGTTCGAAGAATTGGTCCGTGTTCAGAAAGAGTATGCTCTCTATCTCGAAGAGACACGGACAACCATGATCGCGGCCATGAAAAAAACTTTTGAAGAGGCCGCGAAAAAATTTAAACGGCCAAAAGTGGCCGATGTCACTTCAACAAATCAAGAGATAGATCTTGGTTCTACGCCGTCTTACCCACTCAGGGGGCAAGACGGCGAAAAAATAGTTGTTAGTGATAGGCTGATAATTTCTTTTTCGGCTAATGCCCCTCCCGCTAGTATTGGTGACGACGAGAAGGCGGTTGGGGGGCAAGTTCCACGTAGGCCGCGTAATTGCAATTCGGCTCCCAAATTTATTAAAAATGAACAACCCCCGTGGAGAAAAATGACGGCCGAGGAGTTGTTCAAATTTTTTGGCATAATTGCCAAAAATTATTCACACATGAAGCCAACAAATTTTTTGGTTTTTGCAAATTTAAATCCTCATTGGGTTTGTGGAGTCCATCAAATATGGACTTTAGTTTGGTGGAGTTTTCTTCAACATTATTATTATAAAAAAAAAAAAAAAAGAGAATGTTGACCAAAGTTGAAATTTTAATTTAGTCACTTTTATTACTCGGGCAAAATTTGACCGATGTGCAATATGGGCACATGACCGTGAAGATTGAAGAATTGACAGAAGTTCAAATAACTTGGGTCCAATATTCAATGTGTGGTCTGACTAAAGAAAAGTGGAATGTACTTTGTTGATTTCCATGCCTGATACAGTCAGCATTTGATGTAGTGTTTGATGAAGAATAGTCAATTGATTTGATCGGTCACTATAATCTATAGTATATAATGTATATGAATTGTGGGTTTTTGGAAATGAAGACTCATCTTACCATAGCAAAGTTGAGTTAATCGGTCTAATGTGACCGATATTGAAAATTCTCTCAATCCCACATTGTTGAAATATCGGTCTCCTAAATCTTTTGGAAAATTTGCTTCCTGATTGAGGCCGATGGAGTAGAAGACGGGAAATCCACAATGCTACAAGTTGGTATATCGGTCTGCTCAAGGCCGATCTTACCTGTCTCATTTAGTGAAGTTTTGGTGTTGGCCCATATTCCAATCAATGGGGTACCCGTGACCACGAAATCGGTCTTCGAGGCCGATAATGACTAGAAAAATTGGTCTAGTTTCATACATGGTTCTTCAAAAATTATATGTCATTTCATTTTCAAAGAACCAGGGGGGCATTGTTTACACCCTAAAATATAAAAATATATTTTTATATTTGACCGGTTTTATTTTGTGTAAGTAAAAAATTAACCACACACTAGTGGGGAGTTTTGCTAGTGGTAGTGGTTAGTGGATGTGGGTGTTACCTCTACTAGTTAGTGGTTATACGCAAATGGGAGTTACCAACTTAGTGGGGCACCAACTAAGTGGAGAAGTTTCTTAGTGGGAAGTTATATTCAGCAGCCTATAAATACACAAGGCCAATCTACATACAAAAGGGGCTAACACACACGCCACTTCTGCTCTCAGCAGATTTTTAGTATCTCCTCATAACAATTCCTTTTGTTCTTGAGTGCTCGTACTTTTTTCCTTTGAATATTTGTAATCACCACTTTTCAATCAATGGAGAAGATGTTGTCTATGGAGGTATTCTAAATCGTTGTATTTAGTTTCCCTTTTTACAGTTTCCATTAGTTTCCATTTGTAATTTCTTACTTGCATCAGAGTAGAGAAAGCCCACATTGTTATTTTAAGGTTAATTGTTAAATAACAAATCGCTTGATTAGAAGTCAGATTAGGTAATCACACCACTTTGAGTCCAAACGGACTCTGGCACGCCCAACGCACACCACACCAGATTTATTGCAAACAATTTTTGGCACGCCCGGTGGGACGGCCGAGTGATGATGGAAAAACACTTATCAAATGATTCGTGTGACTTTTTCGACGTTTTTCTTCCCAAGTTCGAAGAATTGGTCCGTGTTCAGAAAGAGTATGCTCTCTATCTCGAAGAGACATGGACAACCATGATCTCGGCCATGAAAACAACTTCTGAAGAGGCCGCGAAAAAATTTAAACGGCCAAAAGTGGCCGATGTCGCTTCCACAAATCAAGAGATAGATCTTGGTTCTACGCCGTCTAACCCACTCAGGGGGCAAGACGGCGAAAAAATAGTTGTTAGTGATAGGCCGATAATTTCTTTTTCGGCTAATGCCCCTCCCGCTAGTATTGGTGACGACGAGAAGGCGGTTGGGGGGCAAGTTCCACGTAGGCCGAGTAATTGCAATTCGGCTCCCAAATTTATTAAAAATGAACCCCCGTGCAGAAAAATTACGGCCGAGGAGTTGTTCAAATTTTTTGGCATAATTGGCAAAAATTATTCACACATGAAGCCAACAAATTATTTGGTTTTTGCAAATTTAAATCCTCATTGGGTTTGTGGAGTCCATCAAATATGGACTTTAGTTTGGTGGAGTTTTCTTCAACATTATTATTGTAAAAAAAAAAAAAGAGAATGTTGACCAAAGTTGAAATTTTAATTTGGTCACTCTTATTACTCGGGCAAAATTTGACCGATGTGCAATATGGGCACATGACCGTGAAGATTGAAGAATTGACAGAAGTTCAAATAACTTGGGTCCAATATTCAATGCGTGGTCTGACTAAAGAAAAGTGGAATGTACTTTGTTGATTTCCATGCCTGATACAGTCAGCATTTGATGTAGTGTTTGATGAAGAATAGTCAATTGATTTGATCGGTCACTATAATCTATAGTATATAATGTATATGAATTGTGGGTTTTTGGAAATGAAGACTCATCTTACCATAGCAAAGTTGAGTTAATCGGTCTAATGTGACCGATATTGAAAATTCTCTCAATCCCACATTGTTGAAATATCGGTCTCCTAAATCTTTTGGAAAATTTGCTTCCTGATTGAGGCCGATGGAGTAGAAGACGGGAAATCCACAATGCTCCAAGTTGGTATATCGGTCTGCTCAAGGCCGATCTTACCTGTCTCATTTAGTGAAGTTTTGGTGTTGGCCCATATTCCAATCAATGGGGTACCCGTGACCACGAAATCGGTCTTCGAGGCCGATAATGACTACAAAAATTGGTCCAGTTGTATACATGGTTCTTCAAAAATTACATGTCATTTCATTTTCAAAGAACCAGGGGGGCATTGTTTACACCCTAAAATATAAAAATATATTTTTATATTTGACCGGTTTTATTTTGTGTAAGTAAAAAATTAACCACACACTAGTGGGGAGTTTTGCTAGTGGTAGTGGTTAGTGGATGTGGGTGTTACCTCTACTAGTTAGTGGTTATACGCAAATGGGAGTTACCAACTTAGTGGGGCACCAACTAAGTGGAGAAGTTGCTTAGTGGGAAGTTATATTCAGCAGCCTATAAATACACAAGGCCAATCTACATACAAAAGGGGCTAACACACACGCCACTTCTGCTCTCAGCAGATTTTTAGTATCTCCTCATAACAATTCCTTTTGTTCTTGAGTGCTCGTACTTTTTTCCTTTGAATATTTGTAATCACCACTTTTCAATCAATGGAGAAGATGTTGTCTATGGAGGTATTCTAAATCGTTGTATTTAGTTTCCCTTTTTACAGTTTCCATTAGTTTCCATTTGTAATTTCTTACTTGCATCAGAGTAGAGAAAGCCCACATTGTTATTTTAAGGTTAATTGTTAAATAACAAATCGCTTGATTAGAAGTCAGATTAGGTAATCACACCACTTTGAGTCCAAACGGACTCTGGCACGCCCAACGCACACCACACCAGATTTATTGCAAACAATTTTTGGCACGCCCGGTGGGACGGCCGAGTGATGATGGAAAAACACTTATCAAATGATTCGTGTGACTTTTTCGACGTTTTTCTTCCCAAGTTCGAAGAATTGGTCCGTGTTCAGAAAGAGTATGCTCTCTATCTCGAAGAGACATGGACAACCATGATCTCGGCCATGAAAACAACTTCTGAAGAGGCCGCGAAAAAATTTAAACGGCCAAAAGTGGCCGATGTCGCTTCCACAAATCAAGAGATAGATCTTGGTTCTACGCCGTCTAACCCACTCAGGGGGCAAGACGGCAAAAAAATAGTTGTTAGTGATAGGCCGATAATTTCTTTTTCGGCTAATGCCCCTCCCGCTAGTATTGGTGACGACGAGAAGGCGGTTGGGGGGCAAGTTCCACGTAGGCCGAGTAATTGCAATTCGGCTCCCAAATTTATTAAAAATGAACCCCCGTGGAGAAAAATTACGGCCGAGGAGTTGTTCAAATTTTTTGGCATAATTGGCAAAAATTATTCACACATGAAGCCAACAAATTATTTGGTTTTTGCAAATTTAAATCCTCATTGGGTTTGTGGAGTCCATCAAATATGGACTTTAGTTTGGTGGAGTTTTCTTCAACATTATTATTGTAAAAAAAAAAAAAGAGAATGTTGACCAAAGTTGAAATTTTAATTTGGTCACTCTTATTACTCGGGCAAAATTTGACCGATGTGCAATATGGGCACATGACCGTGAAGATTGAAGAATTGACAGAAGTTCAAATAACTTGGGTCCAATATTCAATGCGTGGTCTGACTAAAGAAAAGTGGAATGTACTTTGTTGATTTCCATGCCTGATACAGTCAGCATTTGATGTAGTGTTTGATGAAGAATAGTCAATTGATTTGATCGGTCACTATAATCTATAGTATATAATGTATATGAATTGTGGGTTTTTGGAAATGAAGACTCATCTTACCATAGCAAAGTTGAGTTAATCGGTCTAATGTGACCGATATTGAAAATTCTCTCAATCCCACATTGTTGAAATATCGGTCTCCTAAATCTTTTGGAAAATTTGCTTCCTGATTGAGGCCGATGGAGTAGAAGACGGGAAATCCACAATGCTCCAAGTTGGTATATCGGTCTGCTCAAGGCCGATCTTACCTGTCTCATTTAGTGAAGTTTTGGTGTTGGCCCATATTCCAATCAATGGGGTACCCGTGACCACGAAATCGGTCTTCGAGGCCGATAATGACTACAAAAATTGGTCCAGTTGTATACATGGTTCTTCAAAAATTACATGTCATTTCATTTTCAAAGAACCAGGGGGGCATTGTTTACACCCTAAAATATAAAAATATATTTTTATATTTGACCGGTTTTATTTTGTGTAAGTAAAAAATTAACCACACACTAGTGGGGAGTTTTGCTAGTGGTAGTGGTTAGTGGATGTGGGTGTTACCTCTACTAGTTAGTGGTTATACGCAAATGGGAGTTACCAACTTAGTGGGGCACCAACTAAGTGGAGAAGTTGCTTAGTGGGAAGTTATATTCAGCAGCCTATAAATACACAAGGCCAATCTACATACAAAAGGGGCTAACACACACGCCACTTCTGCTCTCAGCAGATTTTTAGTATCTCCTCATAACAATTCCTTTTGTTCTTGAGTGCTCGTACTTTTTTCCTTTGAATATTTGTAATCACCACTTTTCAATCAATGGAGAAGATGTTGTCTATGGAGGTATTCTAAATCGTTGTATTTAGTTTCCCTTTTTACAGTTTCCATTAGTTTCCATTTCTAATTTCTTACTTGCATCAGAGTAGAGAAAGCCCACATTGTTATTTTAAGGTTAATTGTTAAATAACAAATCGCTTGATTAGAAGTCAGATTAGGTAAGCACACCACTTTGAGTCCAAACGGACTCTGGCACGCCCAACGCACACCACACCAGATTTATTGCAAACAATTTTTGGCACGCCCGGTGGGACGGCCGAGTGATGATGGAAAAACACTTATCAAATGATTCGTGTGACTTTTTCGACGTTTTTCTTCCCAAGTTCGAAGAATTGGTCCGTGTTCAGAAAGAGTATGCTCTCTATCTCGAAGAGACATGGACAACCATGATCTCGGCCATGAAAACAACTTCTGAAGAGGCCGCGAAAAAATTTAAACGGCCAAAAGTGGCCGATGTCGCTTCCACAAATCAAGAGATAGATCTTGGTTCTACGCCGTCTAACCCACTCAGGGGGCAAGACGGCGAAAAAATAGTTGTTAGTGATAGGCCGATAATTTCTTTTTCGGCTAATGCCCCTCCCGCTAGTATTGGTGACGACGAGAAGGCGGTTGGGGGGCAAGTTCCACGTAGGCCGAGTAATTGCAATTCGGCTCCCAAATTTATTAAAAATGAACCCCCGTGGAGAAAAATTACGGCCGTGGAGTTGTTCAAATTTTTTGGCATAATTGGCAAAAATTATTCACACATGAAGCCAACAAATTATTTGGTTTTTGCAAATTTAAATCCTCATTGGGTTTGTGGAGTCCATCAAATATGGACTTTAGTTTGGTGGAGTTTTCTTCAACATTATTATTGTAAAAAAAAAAAAAGAGAATGTTGACCAAAGTTGAAATTTTAATTTGGTCACTCTTATTACTCGGGCAAAATTTGACCGATGTGCAATATGGGCACATGACCGTGAAGATTGAAGAATTGACAGAAGTTCAAATAACTTGGGTCCAATATTCAATGCGTGGTCTGACTAAAGAAAAGTGGAATGTACTTTGTTGATTTCCATGCCTGATACAGTCAGCATTTGATGTAGTGTTTGATGAAGAATAGTCAATTGATTTGATCGGTCACTATAATCTATAGTATATAATGTATATGAATTGTGGGTTTTTGGAAATGAAGACTCATCTTACCATAGCAAAGTTGAGTTAATCGGTCTAATGTGACCGATATTGAAAATTCTCTCAATCCCACATTGTTGAAATATCGGTCTCCTAAATCTTTTGGAAAATTTGCTTCCTGATTGAGGCCGATGGAGTAGAAGACGGGAAATCCACAATGCTCCAAGTTGGTATATCGGTCTGCTCAAGGCCGATCTTACCTGTCTCATTTAGTGAAGTTTTGGTGTTGGCCCATATTCCAATCAATGGGGTACCCGTGACCACGAAATCGGTCTTCGAGGCCGATAATGACTACAAAAATCGGTCCAGTTGTATACATGGTTCTTCAAAAATTACATGTCATTTCATTTTCAAAGAACCAGGGGGGCATTGTTTACACCCTAAAATATAAAAATATATTTTTATATTTGACCGGTTTTATTTTGTGTAAGTAAAAAATTAACCACACACTAGTGGGGAGTTTTGCTAGTGGTAGTGGTTAGTGGATGTGGGTGTTACCTCTACTAGTTAGTGGTTATACGCAAATGGGAGTTACCAACTTAGTGGGGCACCAACTAAGTGGAGAAGTTGCTTAGTGGGAAGTTATATTCAGCAGCCTATAAATACACAAGGCCAATCTACATACAAAAGGGGCTAACACACACGCCACTTCTGCTCTCAGCAGATTTTTAGTATCTCCTCATAACAATTCCTTTTGTTCTTGAGTGCTCGTACTTTTTTCCTTTGAATATTTGTAATCACCACTTTTCAATCAATGGAGAAGATGTTGTCTATGGAGGTATTCTAAATCGTTGTATTTAGTTTCCCTTTTTACAGTTTCCATTAGTTTCCATTTCTAATTTCTTACTTGCATCAGAGTAGAGAAAGCCCACATTGTTATTTTAAGGTTAATTGTTAAATAACAAATCGCTTGATTAGAAGTCAGATTAGGTAATCACACCACTTTGAGTCCAAACGGACTCTGGCACGCCCAACGCACACCACACCAGATTTATTGCAAACAATTTTTGGCACGCCCGGTGGGACGGCCGAGTGATGATGGAAAAACACTTATCAAATGATTCGTGTGACTTTTTCGACGTTTTTCTTCCCAAGTTCGAAGAATTGGTCCGTGTTCAGAAAGAGTATGCTCTCTATCTCGAAGAGACATGGACAACCATGATCGCGGCCATGAAAACAACTTTTGAAGAGGCCGCGAAAAAATTTAAACGGCCAAAAGTGGCCGATGTCGCTTCCACAAATCAAGAGATAGATCTTGGTTCTACGCCGTCTAACCCACTCAGGGGGCAAGACGGCGAAAAAATAGTTGTTAGTGATAGGCCGATAATTTCTTTTTCGGCTAATGCCCCTCCCGCTAGTATTGGTGACGACGAGAAGGCGGTTGGGGGGCAAGTTCCACGTAGGCCGAGTAATTGCAATTCGGCTCCCAAATTTATTAAAAATGAACCCCCGTGGAGAAAAATGACGGCCGAGGAGTTGTTCAAATTTTTTGGCATAATTGCCAAAAATTATTCACACATGAAGCCAACAAATTATTTGGTTTTTGCAAATTTAAATCCTCATTGGGTTTGTGGAGTCCATCAAATATGGACTTTAGTTTGGTGGAGTTTTCTTCAACATTATTATTGTAAAAAAAAAAAGAAGTGAATGTTGACCAAAGTTGAAATTTTAATTTGGTCACTCTTATTACTCGGGCAAAATTTGACCGATGTGCAATATGGGCACATGACCGTGAAGTTTGAAGAATTGACAGAAGTTCAAATAACTTGGGTCCAATATTCAATGCGTGGTCTGACTAAAGAAAAGTGGAATGTACTTTGTTGATTTCCATGCCTGATACAGTCAGCATTTGATGTAGTGTTTGATGAAGAATAGTCAATTGATTTGATCGGTCACTATAATCTATAGTATATAATGTATATGAATTGTGGGTTTTTGGAAATGAAGACTCATCTTACCATAGCAAAGTTGAGTTAATCGGTCTAATGTGACCGATAGTGAAAATTCTCTCAATCCCACATTGTTGAAATATCGGTCTCCTAAATCTTTTGGAAAATTTGCTTCCTGATTGAGGCCGATGGAGTAGAAGACGGGAAATCCACAATGCTACAAGTTGGTATATCGGTCTGCTCAAGGCCGATCTTACCTGTCTCATTTAGTGAAGTTTTGGTGTTGGCCCATATTCCAATCAATGGGGTACCCGTGACCACGAAATCGGTCTTCGAGGCCGATAATGACTACAAAAATCGGTCCAGTTGTATACATGGTTCTTCAAAAATTACATGTCATTTCATTTTCAAAGAACCAGGGGGGCATTGTTTACACCCTAAAATATAAAAATATATTTTTATATTTGACCGGTTTTATTTTGTGTAAGTAAAAAATTAACCACACACTAGTGGGGAGTTTTGCTAGTGGTAGTGGTTAGTGGATGTGGGTGTTACCTCTACTAGTTAGTGGTTATACGCAAATGGGAGTTACCAACTTAGTGGGGCACCAACTAAGTGGAGAAGTTGCTTAGTGGGAAGTTATATTCAGCAGCCTATAAATACACAAGGCCAATCTACATACAAAAGGGGCTAACACACACGCCACTTCTGCTCTCAGCAGATTTTTAGTATCTCCTCATAACAATTCCTTTTGTTCTTGAGTGCTCGTACTTTTTTCCTTTGAATATTTGTAATCACCACTTTTCAATCAATGGAGAAGATGTTGTCTATGGAGGTATTCTAAATCGTTGTATTTAGTTTCCCTTTTTACAGTTTCCATTAGTTTCCATTTCTAATTTCTTACTTGCATCAGAGTAGAGAAAGCCCACATTGTTATTTTAAGGTTAATTGTTAAATAACAAATCGCTTGATTAGAAGTCAGATTAGGTAATCACACCACTTTGAGTCCAAACGGACTCTGGCACGCCCAACGCACACCACACCAGATTTATTGCAAACAATTTTTGGCACGCCCGGTGGGACGGCCGAGTGATGATGGAAAAACACTTATCAAATGATTCGTGTGACTTTTTCGACGTTTTTCTTCCCAAGTTCGAAGAATTGGTCCGTGTTCAGAAAGAGTATGCTCTCTATCTCGAAGAGACATGGACAACCATGATCGCGGCCATGAAAACAACTTTTGAAGAGGCCGCGAAAAAATTTAAACGGCCAAAAGTGGCCGATGTCGCTTCCACAAATCAAGAGATAGATCTTGGTTCTACGCCGTCTAACCCACTCAGGGGGCAAGACGGCGAAAAAATAGTTGTTAGTGATAGGCCGATAATTTCTTTTTCGGCTAATGCCCCTCCCGCTAGTATTGGTGACGACGAGAAGGCGGTTGGGGGGCAAGTTCCACGTAGGCCGAGTAATTGCAATTCGGCTCCCAAATTTATTAAAAATGAACCCCCGTGGAGAAAAATGACGGCCGAGGAGTTGTTCAAATTTTTTGGCATAATTGCCAAAAATTATTCACACATGAAGCCAACAAATTATTTGGTTTTTGCAAATTTAAATCCTCATTGGGTTTGTGGAGTCCATCAAATATGGACTTTAGTTTGGTGGAGTTTTCTTCAACATTATTATTGTAAAAAAAAAAAGAAGTGAATGTTGACCAAAGTTGAAATTTTAATTTGGTCACTCTTATTACTCGGGCAAAATTTGACCGATGTGCAATATGGGCACATGACCGTGAAGTTTGAAGAATTGACAGAAGTTCAAATAACTTGGGTCCAATATTCAATGCGTGGTCTGACTAAAGAAAAGTGGAATGTACTTTGTTGATTTCCATGCCTGATACAGTCAGCATTTGATGTAGTGTTTGATGAAGAATAGTCAATTGATTTGATCGGTCACTATAATCTATAGTATATAATGTATATGAATTGTGGGTTTTTGGAAATGAAGACTCATCTTACCATAGCAAAGTTGAGTTAATCGGTCTAATGTGACCGATAGTGAAAATTCTCTCAATCCCACATTGTTGAAATATCGGTCTCCTAAATCTTTTGGAAAATTTGCTTCCTGATTGAGGCCGATGGAGTAGAAGACGGGAAATCCACAATGCTACAAGTTGGTATATCGGTCTGCTCAAGGCCGATCTTACCTGTCTCATTTAGTGAAGTTTTGGTGTTGGCCCATATTCCAATCAATGGGGTACCCGTGACCACGAAATCGGTCTTCGAGGCCGATAATGACTACAAAAATCGGTCCAGTTGTATACATGGTTCTTCAAAAATTACATGTCATTTCATTTTCAAAGAACCAGGGGGGCATTGTTTACACCCTAAAATATAAAAATATATTTTTATATTTGACCGGTTTTATTTTGTGTAAGTAAAAAATTAACCACACACTAGTGGGGAGTTTTGCTAGTGGTAGTGGTTAGTGGATGTGGGTGTTACCTCTACTAGTTAGTGGTTATACGCAAATGGGAGTTACCAACTTAGTGGGGCACCAACTAAGTGGAGAAGTTGCTTAGTGGGAAGTTATATTCAGCAGCCTATAAATACACAAGGCCAATCTACATACAAAAGGGGCTAACACACACGCCACTTCTGCTCTCAGCAGATTTTTAGTATCTCCTCATAACAATTCCTTTTGTTCTTGAGTGCTCGTACTTTTTTCCTTTGAATATTTGTAATCACCACTTTTCAATCAATGGAGAAGATGTTGTCTATGGAGGTATTCTAAATCGTTGTATTTAGTTTCCCTTTTTACAGTTTCCATTAGTTTCCATTTCTAATTTCTTACTTGCATCAGAGTAGAGAAAGCCCACATTGTTATTTTAAGGTTAATTGTTAAATAACAAATCGCTTGATTAGAAGTCAGATTAGGTAATCACACCACTTTGAGTCCAAACGGACTCTGGCACGCCCAACGCACACCACACCAGATTTATTGCAAACAATTTTTGGCACGCCCGGTGGGACGGCCGAGTGATGATGGAAAAACACTTATCAAATGATTCGTGTGACTTTTTCGACGTTTTTCTTCCCAAGTTCGAAGAATTGGTCCGTGTTCAGAAAGAGTATGCTCTCTATCTCGAAGAGACATGGACAACCATGATCGCGGCCATGAAAACAACTTTTGAAGAGGCCGCGAAAAAATTTAAACGGCCAAAAGTGGCCGATGTCGCTTCCACAAATCAAGAGATAGATCTTGGTTCTACGCCGTCTAACCCACTCAGGGGGCAAGACGGCGAAAAAATAGTTGTTAGTGATAGGCCGATAATTTCTTTTTCGGCTAATGCCCCTCCCGCTAGTATTGGTGACGACGAGAAGGCGGTTGGGGGGCAAGTTCCACGTAGGCCGAGTAATTGCAATTCGGCTCCCAAATTTATTAAAAATGAACCCCCGTGGAGAAAAATGACGGCCGAGGAGTTGTTCAAATTTTTTGGCATAATTGCCAAAAATTATTCACACATGAAGCCAACAAATTATTTGGTTTTTGCAAATTTAAATCCTCATTGGGTTTGTGGAGTCCATCAAATATGGACTTTAGTTTGGTGGAGTTTTCTTCAACATTATTATTGTAAAAAAAAAAAACAGTGAATGTTGACCAAAGTTGAAATTTTAATTTGGTCACTCTTATTACTCGGGCAAAATTTGACCGATGTGCAATATGGGCACATGACCGTGAAGATTGAAGAATTGACAGAAGTTCAAATAACTTGGGTCCAATATTCAATGCGTGGTCTGACTAAAGAAAAGTGGAATGTACTTTGTTGATTTCCATGCCTGATACAGTCAGCATTTGATGTAGTGTTTGATGAAGAATAGTCAATTGATTTGATCGGTCACTATAATCTATAGTATATAATGTATATGAATTGTGGGTTTTTGGAAATGAAGACTCATCTTACCATAGCAAAGTTGAGTTAATCGGTCTAATGTGACCGATAGTGAAAATTCTCTCAATCCCACATTGTTGAAATATCGGTCTCCTAAATCTTTTGGAAAATTTGCTTCCTGATTGAGGCCGATGGAGTAGAAGACGGGAAATCCACAATGCTACAAGTTGGTATATCGGTCTGCTCAAGGCCGATCTTACCTGTCTCATTTAGTGAAGTTTTGGTGTTGGCCCATATTCCAATCAATGGGGTACCCGTGACCACGAAATCGGTCTTCGAGGCCGATAATGACTACAAAAATCGGTCCAGTTGTATACATGGTTCTTCAAAAATTACATGTCATTTCATTTTCAAAGAACCAGGGGGGCATTGTTTACACCCTAAAATATAAAAATATATTTTTATATTTGACCGGTTTTATTTTGTGTAAGTAAAAAATTAACCACACACTAGTGGGGAGTTTTGCTAGTGGTAGTGGTTAGTGGATGTGGGTGTTACCTCTACTAGTTAGTGGTTATACGCAAATGGGAGTTACCAACTTAGTGGGGCACCAACTAAGTGGAGAAGTTGCTTAGTGGGAAGTTATATTCAGCAGCCTATAAATACACAAGGCCAATCTACATACAAAAGGGGCTAACACACACGCCACTTCTGCTCTCAGCAGATTTTTAGTATCTCCTCATAACAATTCCTTTTGTTCTTGAGTGCTCGTACTTTTTTCCTTTGAATATTTGTAATCACCACTTTTCAATCAATGGAGAAGATGTTGTCTATGGAGGTATTCTAAATCGTTGTATTTAGTTTCCCTTTTTACAGTTTCCATTAGTTTCCATTTCTAATTTCTTACTTGCATCAGAGTAGAGAAAGCCCACATTGTTATTTTAAGGTTAATTGTTAAATAACAAATCGCTTGATTAGAAGTCAGATTAGGTAATCACACCACTTTGAGTCCAAACGGACTCTGGCACGCCCAACGCACACCACACCAGATTTATTGCAAACAATTTTTGGCACGCCCGGTGGGACGGCCGAGTGATGATGGAAAAACACTTATCAAATGATTCGTGTGACTTTTTCGACGTTTTTCTTCCCAAGTTCGAAGAATTGGTCCGTGTTCAGAAAGAGTATGCTCTCTATCTCGAAGAGACATGGACAACCATGATCGCGGCCATGAAAACAACTTTTGAAGAGGCCGCGAAAAAATTTAAACGGCCAAAAGTGGCCGATGTCGCTTCCACAAATCAAGAGATAGATCTTGGTTCTACGCCGTCTAACCCACTCAGGGGGCAAGACGGCGAAAAAATAGTTGTTAGTGATAGGCCGATAATTTCTTTTTCGGCTAATGCCCCTCCCGCTAGTATTGGTGACGACGAGAAGGCGGTTGGGGGGCAAGTTCCACGTAGGCCGAGTAATTGCAATTCGGCTCCCAAATTTATTAAAAATGAACCCCCGTGGAGAAAAATGACGGCCGAGGAGTTGTTCAAATTTTTTGGCATAATTGCCAAAAATTATTCACACATGAAGCCAACAAATTATTTGGTTTTTGCAAATTTAAATCCTCATTGGGTTTGTGGAGTCCATCAAATATGGACTTTAGTTTGGTGGAGTTTTCTTCAACATTATTATTGTAAAAAAAAAAAACAGTGAATGTTGACCAAAGTTGAAATTTTAATTTGGTCACTCTTATTACTCGGGCAAAATTTGACCGATGTGCAATATGGGCACATGACCGTGAAGATTGAAGAATTGACAGAAGTTCAAATAACTTGGGTCCAATATTCAATGCGTGGTCTGACTAAAGAAAAGTGGAATGTACTTTGTTGATTTCCATGCCTGATACAGTCAGCATTTGATGTAGTGTTTGATGAAGAATAGTCAATTGATTTGATCGGTCACTATAATCTATAGTATATAATGTATATGAATTGTGGGTTTTTGGAAATGAAGACTCATCTTACCATAGCAAAGTTGAGTTAATCGGTCTAATGTGACCGATATTGAAAATTCTCTCAATCCCACATTGTTGAAATATCGGTCTCCTAAATCTTTTGGAAAATTTGCTTCCTGATTGAGGCCGATGGAGTAGAAGACGGGAAATCCACAATGCTACAAGTTGGTATATCGGTCTGCTCAAGGCCGATCTTACCTGTCTCATTTAGTGAAGTTTTGGTGTTGGCCCATATTCCAATCAATGGGGTACCCGTGACCACGAAATCGGTCTTCGAGGCCGATAATGACTACAAAAATCGGTCCAGTTGTATACATGGTTCTTCAAAAATTACATGTCATTTCATTTTCAAAGAATCAGGGGGCATTGTTTACACCCTAAAATATAAAAATATATTTTTATATTTGACCGGTTTTATTTTGTGTAAGTAAAAAATTAACCACACACTAGTGGGGAGTTTTGCTAGTGGTAGTGGTTAGTGGATGTGGGTGTTACCTCTACTAGTTAGTGGTTATACGCAAATGGGAGTTACCAACTTAGTGGGGCACCAACTAAGTGGAGAAGTTGCTTAGTGGGAAGTTATATTCAGCAGCCTATAAATACACAAGGCCAATCTACATACAAAAGGGGCTAACACACACGCCACTTCTGCTCTCAGCAGATTTTTAGTATCTCCTCATAACAATTCCTTTTGTTCTTGAGTGCTCGTACTTTTTTCCTTTGAATATTTGTAATCACCACTTTTCAATCAATGGAGAAGATGTTGTCTATGGAGGTATTCTAAATCGTTGTATTTAGTTTCCCTTTTTACAGTTTCCATTAGTTTCCATTTCTAATTTCTTACTTGCATCAGAGTAGAGAAAGCCCACATTGTTATTTTAAGGTTAATTGTTAAATAACAAATCGCTTGATTAGAAGTCAGATTAGGTAATCACACCACTTTGAGTCCAAACGGACTCTGGCACGCCCAACGCACACCACACCAGATTTATTGCAAACAATTTTTGGCACGCCCGGTGGGACGGCCGAGTGATGATGGAAAAACACTTATCAAATGATTCGTGTGACTTTTTCGACGTTTTTCTTCCCAAGTTCGAAGAATTGGTCCGTGTTCAGAAAGAGTATGCTCTCTATCTCGAAGAGACATGGACAACCATGATCGCGGCCATGAAAACAACTTTTGAAGAGGCCGCGAAAAAATTTAAACGGCCAAAAGTGGCCGATGTCGCTTCCACAAATCAAGAGATAGATCTTGGTTCTACGCCGTCTAACCCACTCAGGGTGCAAGACGGCGAAAAAATAGTTGTTAGTGATAGGCCGATAATTTCTTTTTCGGCTAATGCCCCTCCCGCTAGTATTGGTGACGACGAGAAGGCGGTTGGGGGGCAAGTTCCACGTAGGCCGAGTAATTGCAATTCGGCTCCCAAATTTATTAAAAATGAACCCCCGTGGAGAAAAATGACGGCCGAGGAGTTGTTCAAATTTTTTGGCATAATTGCCAAAAATTATTCACACATGAAGCCAACAAATTATTTGGTTTTTGCAAATTTAAATCCTCATTGGGTTTGTGGAGTCCATCAAATATGGACTTTAGTTTGGTGGAGTTTTCTTCAACATTATTATTATAAAAAAAAAAAAAAGAGAATGTTGACCAAAGTTGAAATTTTAATTTGGTCACTCTTATTACTCGGGCAAAATTTGACCGATGTGCAATATGGGCACATGACCGTGAAGATTGAAGAATTGACAGAAGTTCAAATAACTTGGGTCCAATATTCAATGCGTGGTCTGACTAAAGAAAAGTGGAATGTACTTTGTTGATTTCCATGCCTGATACAGTCAGCATTTGATGTAGTGTTTGATGAAGAATAGTCAATTGATTTGATCGGTCACTATAATCTATAGTATATAATGTATATGAATTGTGGGTTTTTGGAAATGAAGACTCATCTTACCATAGCAAAGTTGAGTTACTCGGTCTAATGTGACCGATATTGAAAATTCTCTCAATCCCACATTGTTGAAATATCGGTCTCCTAAATCTTTTGGAAAATTTGCTTCCTGATTGAGGCCGATGGAGTAGAAGACGGGAAATCCACAATGCTACAAGTTGGTATATCGGTCTGCTCAAGGCCGATCTTACCTGTCTCATTTAGTGAAGTTTTGGTGTTGGCCCATATTCCAATCAATGGGGTACCCGTGACCACGAAATCGGTCTTCGAGGCCGATAATGACTACAAAAATCTGTCCAGTTGTATACATGGTTCTTCAAAAATTACATGTCATTTCATTTTCAAAGAACCAGGGGGGCATTGTTTACACCCTAAAATATAAAAATATATTTTTATATTTGACCGGTTTTATTTTGTGTAAGTAAAAAATTAACCACACACTAGTGGGGAGTTTTGCTAGTGGTAGTGGTTAGTGGATGTGGGTGTTACCTCTACTAGTTAGTGGTTATACGCAAATGGGAGTTACCAACTTAGTGGGGCACCAACTAAGTGGAGAAGTTGCTTAGTGGGAAGTTATATTCAGCAGCCTATAAATACACAAGGCCAATCTACATACAAAAGGGGCTAACACACACGCCACTTCTGCTCTCAGCAGATTTTTAGTATCTCCTCATAACAATTCCTTTTGTTCTTGAGTGCTCGTACTTTTTTCCTTTGAATATTTGTAATCACCACTTTTCAATCAATGGAGAAGATGTTGTCTATGGAGGTATTCTAAATCGTTGTATTTAGTTTCCCTTTTTACAGTTTCCATTAGTTTCCATTTCTAATTTCTTACTTGCATCAGAGTAGAGAAAGCCCACATTGTTATTTTATGGTTAATTGTTAAATAACAAATCGCTTGATTAGAAGTCAGATTAGGTAATCACACCACTTTGAGTCCAAACGGACTCTGGCACGCCCAACGCACACCACACCAGATTTATTGCAAACAATTTTTGGCACGCCCGGTGGGACGGCCGAGTGATGATGGAAAAACACTTATCAAATGATTCGTGTGACTTTTTCGACATTTTTCTTCCCAAGTTCGAAGAATTGGTCCGTGTTCAGAAAGAGTATGCTCTCTATCTCGAAGAGACACGGACAACCATGATCGCGGCCATGAAAACAACTTTTGAAGAGGCCGCGAAAAAATTTAAACGGCCAAAAGTGGCCGATGTCACTTCCACAAATCAAGAAATAGATCTTGGTTCTACGCCGTCTTACCCACTCAGGGGGCAAGACGGCGAAAAAATAGTTGTTAGTGATAGGCCGATAATTTCTTTTTCGGCTAATGCCCCTCCCGCTAGTATTGGTGACGACGAGAAGGCGGTTGGGGGGCAAGTTCCACGTAGGCCGCGTAATTGCAATTCGGCTCCCAAATTTATTAAAAATGAACAACCCCCGTGGAGAAAAATGACGGCCGAGGAGTTGTTCAAATTTTTTGGCATAATTGCCAAAAATTATTCACACATGAAGCCAACAAATTATTTGGTTTTTGCAAATTTAAATCCTCATTGGGTTTGTGGAGTCCATCAAATATGGACTTTAGTTTGGTGGAGTTTTCTTCAACATTATTATTATAAAAAAAAAAAAAAGAGAATGTTGACCAAAGTTGAAATTTTAATTTGGTCACTTTTATTACTCGGGCAAAATTTGACCGATGTGCAATATGGGCACATGACCGTGAAGATTGAAGAATTGACAGAAGTTCAAATAACTTGGGTCCAATATTCAATGTGTGGTCTGACTAAAGAAAAGTGGAATGTACTTTGTTGATTTCCATGCCTGATACAGTCAGCATTTGATGTAGTGTTTGATGAAGAATAGTCAATTGATTTGATCGGTCACTATAATCTATAGTATATAATGTATATGAATTGTGGGTTTTTGGAAATGAAGACTCATCCTACCATAGCAAAGTTGAGTTAATCGGTCTAATGTGACCGATATTGAAAATTCTCTCAATCCCACATTGTTGAAATATCGGTCTCCTAAATCTTTTGCAAAATTTGCTTCCTGATTGAGGCCGATGGAGTAGAAGACGGGAAATCCACAATGCTACAAGTTAGTATATCGGTCTGCTCAAGGCCGATCTTACCTGTCTCATTTAGTGAAGTTTTGGTGTTGGCCCATATTCCAATCAATGGGGTACCCGTGACCACGAAATCGGTCTTCGAGGCCGATAATGACTAGAAAAATTGGTCCAGTTGTATACATGGTTCTTCAAAAATTATATGTCATTTCATTTTCAAAGAACCAGGGGGGCATTGTTTACACCCTAAAATATAAAAATATATTTTTATATTTGACCGGTTTTATTTTGTGTAAGTAAAAAATTAACCACACACTAGTGGAGAGTTTTGCTAGTGGTAGTGGTTAGTGGATGTGGGTGTTACCTCTACTAGTTAGTGGTTATACGCAAATGGGAGTTACCAACTTAGTGGGGCACCAACTAAGTGGAGAAGTTTCTTAGTGGGAAGTTATATTCAGCAGCCTATAAATACACAAGGCCAATCTACATACAAAAGGGGCTAACACACACGCCACTTCTGCTCTCAGCAGATTTTTAGTATCTCCTCATAACAATTCCTTTTGTTCTTGAGTGCTCGTACTTTTTTCCTTTGAATATTTGTAATCACCACTTTTCAATCAATGGAGAAGATGTTGTCTATGGAGGTATTCTAAATCGTTGTATTTAGTTTCCCTTTTTACAGTTTCCATTAGTTTCCATTTGTAATTTCTTACTTGCATCAGAGTAGAGAAAGCCCACATTGTTATTTTATGGTTAATTGTTAAATAAAAAATCGTTTGATTAGAAGTCAGATTAGGTAATCACACCACTTTGAGTCCAAACGGACTCTGGCACGCCCAACGCACACCACACCAGATTTATTGCAAACAATTTTTGGCACGCCCGGTGGGACGGCCGAGTGATGATGGAAAAACACTTATCAAATGATTCGTGTGAATTTTTCGACGTTTTTCTTACCAAGTTCAAAGAATTGGTCCGTGTTCAGAAAGAGTATGCTCTCTATCTCGAAGAGACACGGACAACCATGATCGCGGCCATGAAAACAACTTTTGAAGAGGCCGCGAAAAAATTTAAACGGCCAAAAGTGGCCGATGTCACTTCCAAAAATCAAGAGATAGATCTTGGTTCTACGCCGTCTTACCCACTCAGGGGGCAAGACGGCAAAAAAATAGTTGTTAGTGATAGGCCGATAATTTCTTTTTCGGTTAATGCCCCTCCCGCTAGTATTGGTGATGACGAGAAGGCGGTTGGGGGGCAAGTTCCACGTAGGCCGAGTAAATGCAATTCGGCTCCCAAATTTATTAAAAATGAACAACCCCCGTGGAGAAAAATGAAGGTCGAGGAGTTGTTCAAATTTTTTGGCATAATTGCCAAAAATTATTCACACATGAAGCCAACAAATTATTTGGTTTTTGCAAATTTAAATCCTCATTGGGTTTGTGGAGTCCATCAAATATGGACTTTAGTTTGGTGGAGTTTTCTTCAACATTATTATTATAAAAAAAAAAAAAAGAGAATGTTGACCAAAGTTGAAATTTTAATTTGGTCACTTTTATTACTCGGGCAAAATTTGACCGATGTGCAATATGGGCACATGACCGTGAAGATTGAAGAATTGACAGAAGTTCAAATAACTTGGGTCCAATATTCAATGTGTGGTCTGACTAAAGAAAAGTGGAATGTACTTTGTTGATTTCCATGCCTGATACAGTCAGCATTTGATGTAGTGTTTGATGAAGAATAGTCAATTGATTTGATCGGTCACTATAATCTATAGTATATAATGTATATGAATTGTGGGTTTTTGGAAATGAAGACTCATCTTACCATAGCAAAGTTGAGTTAATCGGTCTAATGTGACCGATATTGAAAATTCTCTCAATCCCACATTGTTGAAATATCGGTCTCCTAAATCTTTTGCAAAATTTGCTTCCTGATTGAGGCCGATGGAGTAGAAGACGGGAAATCCACAATGCTACAAGTTGGTATATCGGTCTGCTCAAGGCCGATCTTACCTGTCTCATTTAGTGAAGTTTTGGTGTTGGCCCATATTCCAATCAATGGGGTACCCGTGACCACGAAATCGGTCTTCGAGGCCGATAATGACTAGAAAAATTGGTCCAGTTGTATACATGGTTCTTCAAAAATTATATGTCATTTCATTTTCAAAGAACCAGGGGGGCATTGTTTACACCCTAAAATATAAAAATATATTTTTATATTTGACCGGTTTTATTTTGTGTAAGTAAAAAATTAACCACACACTAGTGGGGAGTTTTGCTAGTGGTAGTGGTTAGTGGATGTGGGTGTTACCTCTACTAGTTAGTGGTTATACGCAAATGGGAGTTACCAACTTAGTGGGGCACCAACTAAGTGGAGAAGTTTCTTAGTGGGAAGTTATATTCAGCAGCCTATAAATACACAAGGCCAATCTACATACAAAAGGGGCTAACACACACGCCACTTCTGCTCTCAGCAGATTTTTAGTATCTCCTCATAACAATTCCTTTTGTTCTTGAGTGCTCGTACTTTTTTCCTTTGAATATTTGTAATCACCACTTTTCAATCAATGGAGAAGATGTTGTCTATGGAGGTATTCTAAATCGTTGTATTTAGTTTCCCTTTTTACAGTTTCCATTAGTTTCCATTTGTAATTTCTTACTTGCATCAGAGTAGAGAAAGCCCACATTGTTATTTTCTGGTTAATTGTTAAATAAAAAATCGTTTGATTAGAAGTCAGATTAGGTAATCACACCACTTTGAGTCCAAACGGACTCTGGCACGCCCAACGCACACCACACCAGATTTATTGCAAACAATTTTTGGCACGCCCGGTGGGACGGCCGAGTGATGATGGAAAAACACTTATCAAATGATTCGTGTGAATTTTTCGACGTTTTTCTTACCAAGTTCAAAGAATTGGTCCGTGTTCAGAAAGAGTATGCTCTCTATCTCGAAGAGACACGGACAACCATGATCGCGGCCATGAAAACAACTTTTGAAGAGGCCGCGAAAAAATTTAAACGGCCAAAAGTGGCCGATGTCACTTCCAAAAATCAAGAGATAGATCTTGGTTCTACGCCGTCTTACCCACTCAGGGGGCAAGACGGCAAAAAAATAGTTGTTAGTGATAGGCCGATAATTTCTTTTTCGGTTAATGCCCCTCCCGCTAGTATTGGTGATGACGAGAAGGCGGTTGGGGGGCAAGTTCCACGTAGGCCGAGTAAATGCAATTCGGCTCCCAAATTTATTAAAAATGAACAACCCCCGTGGAGAAAAATGAAGGTCGAGGAGTTGTTCAAATTTTTTGGCATAATTGCCAAAAATTATTCACACATGAAGCCAACAAATTATTTGGTTTTTGCAAATTTAAATCCTCATTGGGTTTGTGGAGTCCATCAAATATGGACTTTAGTTTGGTGGAGTTTTCTTCAACATTATTATTATAAAAAAAAAAAAGAGAATGTTGACCAAAGTTGAAATTTTAATTTGGTCACTTTTATTACTCGGGCAAAATTTGACCGATGTGCAATATGGGCACATGACCGTGAAGATTGAAGAATTGACAGAAGTTCAAATAACTTGGGTCCAATATTCAATGTGTGGTCTGACTAAAGAAAAGTGGAATGTACTTTGTTGATTTCCATGCCTGATACAGTCAGCATTTGATGTAGTGTTTGATGAAGAATAGTCAATTGATTTGATCGGTCACTATAATCTATAGTATATAATGTATATGAATTGTGGGTTTTTGGAAATGAAGACTCATCTTACCATAGCAAAGTTGAGTTACTCGGTCTAATGTGACCGATATTGAAAATTCTCTCAATCCCACATTGTTGAAATATCGGTCTCCTAAATCTTTTGCAAAATTTGCTTCCTGATTGAGGCCGATGGAGTAGAAGACGGGAAATCCACAATGCTACAAGTTGGTATATCGGTCTGCTCAAGGCCGATCTTACCTGTCTCATTTAGTGAAGTTTTGGTGTTGGCCCATATTCCAATCAATGGGGTACCCGTGACCACGAAATCGGTCTTCGAGGCCGATAATGACTACAAAAATCTGTCCAGTTGTATACATGGTTCTTCAAAAATTACATGTCATTTCATTTTCAAAGAACCAGGGGGGCATTGTTTACACCCTAAAATATAAAAATATATTTTTATATTTGACCGGTTTTATTTTGTGTAAGTAAAAAATTAACCACACACTAGTGGGGAGTTTTGCTAGTGGTAGTGGTTAGTGGATGTGGGTGTTACCTCTACTAGTTAGTGGTTATACGCAAATGGGAGTTACCAACTTAGTGGGGCACCAACTAAGTGGAGAAGTTGCTTAGTGGGAAGTTATATTCAGCAGCCTATAAATACACAAGGCCAATCTACATACAAAAGGGGCTAACACACACGCCACTTCTGCTCTCAGCAGATTTTTAGTATCTCCTCATAACAATTCCTTTTGTTCTTGAGTGCTCGTACTTTTTTCCTTTGAATATTTGTAATCACCACTTTTCAATCAATGGAGAAGATGTTGTCTATGGAGGTATTCTAAATCGTTGTATTTAGTTTCCCTTTTTACAGTTTCCATTAGTTTCCATTTGTAATTTCTTACTTGCATCAGAGTAGAGAAAGCCCACATTGTTATTTTATGGTTAATTGTTAAATAACAAATCGTTTGATTAGAAGTCAGATTAGGTAATCACACCACTTTGAGTCCAAACGGACTCTGGCACGCCCAACGCACACCACACCAGATTTATTGCAAACAATTTTTGGCACGCCCGGTGGGACGGCCGAGTGATGATGGAAAAACACTTATCAAATGATTCGTGTGACTTTTTCGACGTTTTTCTTACCAAGTTCAAAGAATTGGTCCGTGTTCATAAAGAGTATGCTCTCTATCTCGAAGAGACACGGACAACCATGATCGCGGCCATGAAAACAACTTTTGAAGAGGCCGCGAAAAAATTTAAACGGCCAAAAGTGGCCGATGTCACTTCCAAAAATCAAGAGATAGATCTTGGTTCTACGCCGTCTTACCCACTCAGGGGGCAAGACGGCAAAAAAATAGTTGTTAATGATAGGCCGATAATTTCTTTTTCGGTTAATGCCCCTCCCGCTAGTATTGGTGATGACGAGAAGGCGGTTGGGCGGCAAGTTCCACGTAGGCCGAGTAAATGCAATTCGGCTCCCAAATTTATTAAAAATGAACAACCCCCGTGGAGAAAAATGAAGGTCGAGGAGTTGTTCAAATTTTTTGGCATAATTGCCAAAAATTATTCACACATGAAGCCATCAAATTATTTGGTTTTTGCAATTTTAAATCCTCATTGGGTTTGTGGAGTCCATCAAATATGGACTTTAGTTTGGTGGAGTTTTCTTCAACATTATTATTATAAAAAAAAAAGAGAATGTTGGCCAAAGTTGAAATTTTAATTTGGTCACTTTTATTACTCGGGCAAAATTTGACCGATGTGCAATATGGGCACATGACCGTGAAGATTGAAGAATTGACAGAAGTTCAAATAACTTGGGTCCAATATTCAATGCGTGGTCTGACTAAAGAAAAGTGGAATGTACTTTGTTGATTTCCATGCCTGATACAGTCAGCATTTGATGTAGTGTTTGATGAAGAATAGTCAATTGATTTGATCAGTCACTATAATCTATAGTATATAATGTATATGAATTGTGGGTTTTTGGAAATGAAGACTCATCTTACCATAGCAAAGTTGAGTTAATCGGTCTAATGTGACCGATATTGAAAATTCTCTCAATCCCATATTGTTGAAATATCGGTCTCCTAAATTTTTTGGAAAATTTGCTTCCTGATTGAGGTCGATGGAGTAGAAGACGGGAAATCCACAATGCTACAAGTTGGTATATCGGTCTGCTCAAGGCCGATCTTACCTGTCTCATTTAGTGATGTTTTGGTGTTGGCCCATATTCCAATCAATGGGGTACCCGTGACCACGAAATCGGTCTTCGAGGCCGATAATGACTAGAAAAATCGGTCCAGTTGTATACATGGTTCTTCAAAAATTACATGTCATTTCATTTTCAAAGAACCAGGGGGGCATTGTTTACACCCTAAAATATAAAAATATATTTTTATATTTGACTGGTTTTATTTTGTGTAAGTAAAAAATTAACCACACACTAGTGGGGAGTTTTGCTAGTGGTAGTGGTTAGTGGATGTGGGTGTTACCTCTACTAGTTAGTGGTTATACGCAAATGGGAGTTACCAACTTAGTGGGGCACCAACTAAGTGGAGAAGTTGCTTAGTGGGAAGTTATATTCAGCAGCCTATAAATACACAAGGCCAATCTACATACAAAAGGGGCTAACACACACGCCACTTCTACTCTCAGCAGATTTTTAGTATCTCCTCATAACAATTCCTTTTGTTCTTTAGTGCTCGTACTTTTTTCCTTTGAATATTTGTAATCACCTCTTTTCAATCAATGGAGAAGATGTTGTCTATGGAGGTATTCTAAATCGTTGTATTTAGTTTCCCTTTTTACAGTTTCCATTTGTAATTTCTTACTTGCATCAGAGTAGAGAAAGCCCACATTGTTATTTTATGGTTAATTGTTAAATAACAAATCGCTTGATTAGAAGTCAGATTAGGTAATCACACCACTTTGAGTCCAAACGGACTCTGGCACGCCCAACGCACACCACACCAGATTTATTGCAAACAATTTTTGGCACGCCCGGTGGGACGGCCGAGTGATGATGGAAAAACACTTATCAAATGATTCGTGTGACTTTTTCGACGTTTTTCTTCCCAAGTTCGAAGAATTGGTCCGTGTTCAGAAAGAGTATGCTCTCTATCTCGAAGAGACACGGACAACCATGATCGCGGCCATGAAAACAACTTTTGAAGAGGCCGCGAAAAAATTTAAACGGCCAAAAGTGGCCGATGTCGCTTCCACAAATCAAGAGATAGATCTTGGTTCTACGCCGTCTAACCCACTCAGGGGGCAAGACGGCGAAAAAATAGTTGTTAGTGATAGGCCGATAATTTCTTTTTCGGCTAATGCCCCTCCCGCTAGTATTGGTGACGACGAGAAGGCGGTTGGGGGGCAAGTTCCACGTAGGCCGAGTAATTGCAATTCGGCTCCCAAATTTATTAAAAATGAACAACCCCCATGGAGAAAAATGACGGTCGAGGAGTTGTTCAAATTTTTTGGCATAATTGCCAAAAATTATTCACACATGAAGCCAACAAATTATTTGGTTTTTGCAAATTTAAATCCTCATTGGGTTTGTGGAGTCCATCAAATATGGACTTTAGTTTGGTGGAGTTTTCTTCAACATTATTATTATAAAAAAAAAAAGAGAATGTTGGCCAAAGTTGAAATTTTAATTTGGTCACTTTTATTACTCGGGCAAAATTTGACCGATGTGCAATATGGGCACATGACCGTGAAGATTGAAGAATTGACAGAAGTTCAAATAACTTGGGTCCAATATTCAATGCGTGGTCTAACTAAAGAAAAGTGGAATGTACTTTGTTGATTTCCATGCCTGATACAGTCAGCATTTGAGGTAGTGTTTGATGAAGAATAGTCAATTGATTTGATCAGTCACTATAATCTATAGTATATAATGTATATGAATTGTGGGTTTTTGGAAATGAAGACTCATCTTACCATAGCAAAGTTGAGTTAATCGGTCTAATGTGACCGATATTGAAAATTCTCTCAATCCCATATTGTTGAAATATCGGTCTCCTAAATTTTTTGGAAAATTTGCTTCCTGATTGAGGTCGATGGAGTAGAAGACGGGAAATCCACAATGCTACAAGTTGGTATATCGGTCTGCTCAAGGCCGATCTTACCTGTCTCATTTAGTGAAGTTTTGGTGTTGGCCCATATTCCAATCAATGGGGTACCCGTGACCACGAAATCGGTCTTCGAGGCCGATAATGACTAGAAAAATCGGTCCAGTTGTATACATGGTTCTTCAAAAATTACATGTCATTTCATTTTCAAAGAACCAGGGGGGCATTGTTTACACCCTAAAATATAAAAATATATTTTTATATTTGACTGGTTTTATTTTGTGTAAGTAAAAAATTAACCACACACTAGTGGGGAGTTTTGCTAGTGGTAGTGGTTAGTGGATGTGGGTGTTACCTCTACTAGTTAGTGGTTATACGCAAATGGGAGTTACCAACTTAGTGGGGCACCAACTAAGTGGAGAAGTTGCTTAGTGGGAAGTTATATTCAGCAGCCTATAAATACACAAGGCCAATCTACATACAAAAGGGGCTAACACACACGCCACTTCTACTCTCAGCAGATTTTTAGTATCTCCTCATAACAATTCCTTTTGTTCTTTAGTGCTCGTACTTTTTTCCTTTGAATATTTGTAATCACCTCTTTTCAATCAATGGAGAAGATGTTGTCTATGGAGGTATTCTAAATCGTTGTATTTAGTTTCCCTTTTTACAGTTTCCATTTGTAATTTCTTACTTGCATCAGAGTAGAGAAAGCCCACATTGTTATTTTATGGTTAATTGTTAAATAACAAATCGCTTGATTAGAAGTCAGATTAGGTAATCACACCACTTTGAGTCCAAACGGACTCTGGCACGCCCAACGCACACCACACCAGATTTATTGCAAACAATTTTTGGCACGCCCGGTGGGACGGCCGAGTGATGATGGAAAAACACTTATCAAATGATTCGTGTGACTTTTTCGACGTTTTTCTTCCCAAGTTCGAAGAATTGGTCCGTGTTCAGAAAGAGTATGCTCTCTATCTCGAAGAGACACGGACAACCATGATCGCGGCCATGAAAACAACTTTTGAAGAGGCCGCGAAAAAATTTAAACGGCCAAAAGTGGCCGATGTCGCTTCCACAAATCAAGAGATAGATCTTGGTTCTACGCCGTCTAACCCACTCAGGGGGCAAGACGGCGAAAAAATAGTTGTTAGTGATAGGCCGATAATTTCTTTTTCGGCTAATGCCCCTCCCGCTAGTATTGGTGACGACGAGAAGGCGGTTGGGGGGCAAGTTCCACGTAGGCCGAGTAATTGCAATTCGGCTCCCAAATTTATTAAAAATGAACAACCCCCGTGGAGAAAAAAATGACGGCCGAGGAGTTGTTCAATTTTTTGGCATAATTGCCAAAAATTATTCACACATGAAGCCAACAAATTATTTGGTTTTTGCAAATTTAAATCCTCATTGGGTTTGTGGAGTCCATCAAATATGGACTTTAGTTTGGTGGAGTTTTCTTCAACATTATTATTATAAAAAAAAAAGAGAATGTTGGCCAAAGTTCAAATTTTAATTTGGTCAATTTTATTACTCGGGCAAAATTTGACCGATGTGCAATATGGGCACATGACCGTGAAGATTGAAGAATTGATAGAAGTTCAAATAACTTGGGTCCAATATTCAATGCGTGGTCTGACAAAAGAAAAGTGGAATGTACTTTGTTGATTTCCATGCCTGATACAGTTAGCATTTGATGTAGTGTTTGATGAAGAATAGTCAATTGATTTGATCGGTCACTATAATCTATAGTATATAATGTATATGAATTGTGGGTTTTTGGAAATGAAGACTCATCTTACCATAGCAAAGTTGAGTTAATCGGTCTAATGTGACCGATATTGAAAATTCTCTCAATCCCACATTGTTGAAATATCGGTCTCCTAAATTTTTTAGAAAATTTGCTTCCTGATTGAGGCCGATGGAGTAGAAGACGGGAAATCCACAATGCTACAAGTTGGTATATCGGTTTGCTCAAGGCCGATCCTACCTGTCTCATTTAGTGAAGTTTTGGTGTTGGCCCATATTCCAATCAATGGGGTACCCATGACCACGAAATCGGTCTTCGAGGCCGATAATGGCTAGAAAAATCGGTCCAGTTGTATACATGGTTCTTCAAAAATTACATGTCATTTCATTTTCAAAGAACCAGGGGGGGCATTGTTTACACCCTAAAATATAAAAATATATTTTTATATTCGACCGGTTTTATTTTGTGTAAGTAAAAAATTAACCACACACTAGTGGGGAGTTTTGCTAGTGGTAGTGGTTAGTGGATGTGGGTGTTACCTCTACTAGTTAGTGGTTATACGCAAATGGGAGTTACCAACTTAGTGGGGCACCAACTAAGTGGAGAAGGTGCTTAGTGGGAAGTTATATTCAGCAGCCTATAAATACACAAGGCCAATCTACATACAAAAGTGGCTAACACACACGCCACTTCTGCTCTCAGCAGATTTTTAGTATCTCCTCATAACAGTTCCTTTTGTTCTTGAGTGCTCGTACTTTTTTCCTTTGAATATTTGTAATCACCACTTTTCAATCAATGGAGAAGATGTTGTCTATGGAGGTATTCTAAATCGTTGTATTTAGTTTCCCTTTTTATAGTTTCCATTAGTTTCCATTTGTAATTTCTTACTTGCATCAGAGTAGAGAAAGCCCACATTGTTATTTTATGGTTAATTGTTAAATAACAAATCGCTTGATTAGAAGTCAGATTAGGTAATCACACCACTTTGAGTCCAAACGGACTCTGGCACGCCCAACGCACACCACACCAGATTTATTGCAAACAATTTTTGGCACGCCCGGTGGGACGGCCGAGTGATGATGGAAAAACACTTATCAAATGATTCGTGTGACTTTTTCGACGTTTTTCTTCCCAAGTTCGAAGAATTGGTCCGTGTTCAGAAAGAGTATGCTCTCTATCTCGAAGAGACACGGACAACCATGATCGCGGCCATGAAAACAACTTTTGAAGAGGCCGCGAAAAAATTTAAACGGCCAAAAGTGGCCGATGTCGCTTCCACAAATCAAGAGATAGATCTTGGTTCTACGCCGTCTAACCCACTCAGGGGGCAAGACGGCGAAAAAATAGTTGTTAGTGATAGGCCGATAATTTCTTTTTCGGCTAATGCCCCTCCCGCTAGTATTGGTGACGACGAGAAGGCGGTTGGGGGGCAAGTTCCACGTAGGCCGAGTAATTGCAATTCGGCTCCCAAATTTATTAAAAATGAACAACCCCCGTGGAGAAAAAAATGACGGCCGAGGAGTTGTTCAATTTTTTGGCATAATTGCCAAAAATTATTCACACATGAAGCCAACAAATTATTTGGTTTTTGCAAATTTAAATCCTCATTGGGTTTGTGGAGTCCATCAAATATGGACTTTAGTTTGGTGGAGTTTTCTTCAACATTATTATTATAAAAAAAAAAGAGAATGTTGGCCAAAGTTCAAATTTTAATTTGGTCAATTTTATTACTCGGGCAAAATTTGACCGATGTGCAATATGGGCACATGACCGTGAAGATTGAAGAATTGATAGAAGTTCAAATAACTTGGGTCCAATATTCAATGCGTGGTCTGACAAAAGAAAAGTGGAATGTACTTTGTTGATTTCCATGCCTGATACAGTTAGCATTTGATGTAGTGTTTGATGAAGAATAGTCAATTGATTTGATCGGTCACTATAATCTATAGTATATAATGTATATGAATTGTGGGTTTTTGGAAATGAAGACTCATCTTACCATAGCAAAGTTGAGTTAATCGGTCTAATGTGACCGATATTGAAAATTCTCTCAATCCCACATTGTTGAAATATCGGTCTCCTAAATTTTTTAGAAAATTTGCTTCCTGATTGAGGCCGATGGAGTAGAAGACGGGAAATCCACAATGCTACAAGTTGGTATATCGGTTTGCTCAAGGCCGATCCTACCTGTCTCATTTAGTGAAGTTTTGGTGTTGGCCCATATTCCAATCAATGGGGTACCCATGACCACGAAATCGGTCTTCGAGGCCGATAATGGCTAGAAAAATCGGTCCAGTTGTATACATGGTTCTTCAAAAATTACATGTCATTTCATTTTCAAAGAACCAGGGGGGGCATTGTTTACACCCTAAAATATAAAAATATATTTTTATATTCGACCGGTTTTATTTTGTGTAAGTAAAAAATTAACCACACACTAGTGGGGAGTTTTGCTAGTGGTAGTGGTTAGTGGATGTGGGTGTTACCTCTACTAGTTAGTGGTTATACGCAAATGGGAGTTACCAACTTAGTGGGGCACCAACTAAGTGGAGAAGGTGCTTAGTGGGAAGTTATATTCAGCAGCCTATAAATACACAAGGCCAATCTACATACAAAAGGGGCTAACACACACGCCACTTCTGCTCTCAGCAGATTTTTAGTATCTCCTCATAACAGTTCCTTTTGTTCTTGAGTGCTCGTACTTTTTTCCTTTGAATATTTGTAATCACCACTTTTCAATCAATGGAGAAGATGTTGTCTATGGAGGTATTCTAAATCGTTGTATTTAGTTTCCCTTTTTATAGTTTCCATTAGTTTCCATTTGTAATTTCTTACTTGCATCAGAGTAGAGAAAGCCCACATTGTTATTTTATGGTTAATTGTTAAATAACAAATCGCTTGATTAGAAGTCAGATTAGGTAATCACACCACTTTGAGTCCAAACGGACTCTGGCACGCCCAACGCACACCACACCAGATTTATTGCAAACAATTTTTGGCACGCCCGGTGGGACGGCCGAGTGATGATGGAAAAACACTTATCCAATGATTCGTGTGACTTTTTCGACGTTTTTCTTCCCAAGTTCGAAGAATTGGTCCGTGTTCAGAAAGAGTATGCTCTCTATCTCGAAGAGACACGGACAACCATGATCGCGGCCATGAAAACAACTTTTGAAGAGGCCGCGAAAAAATTTAAACGGCCAAAAGTGGCCGATGTCGCTTCCACAAATCAAGAGATAGATCTTGGTTCTACGCCGTCTAACCCACTCAGGGGGCAAGACGGCGAAAAAATAGTTGTTAGTGATAGGCCGATAATTTCTTTTTCGGCTAATGCCCCTCCCGCTAGTATTGGTGACGACGAGAAGGCGGTTGGGGGGCAAGTTCCACGTAGGCCGAGTAATTGCAATTCGGCTCCCAAATTTATTAAAAATGAACAACCCCCGTGGAGAAAAAAATGACGGCCGAGGAGTTGTTCAATTTTTTGGCATAATTGCCAAAAATTATTCACACATGAAGCCAACAAATTATTTGGTTTTTGCAAATTTAAATCCTCATTGGGTTTGTGGAGTCCATCAAATATGGACTTTAGTTTGGTGGAGTTTTCTTCAACATTATTATTATAAAAAAAAAAGAGAATGTTGGCCAAAGTTCAAATTTTAATTTGGTCAATTTTATTACTCGGGCAAAATTTGACCGATGTGCAATATGGGCACATGACCGTGAAGATTGAAGAATTGATAGAAGTTCAAATAACTTGGGTCCAATATTCAATGCGTGGTCTGACAAAAGAAAAGTGGAATGTACTTTGTTGATTTCCATGCCTGATACAGTTAGCATTTGATGTAGTGTTTGATGAAGAATAGTCAATTGATTTGATCGGTCACTATAATCTATAGTATATAATGTATATGAATTGTGGGTTTTTGGAAATGAAGACTCATCTTACCATAGCAAAGTTGAGTTAATCGGTCTAATGTGACCGATATTGAAAATTCTCTCAATCCCACATTGTTGAAATATCGGTCTCCTAAATTTTTTAGAAAATTTGCTTCCTGATTGAGGCCGATGGAGTAGAAGACGGGAAATCCACAATGCTACAAGTTGGTATATCGGTTTGCTCAAGGCCGATCCTACCTGTCTCATTTAGTGAAGTTTTGGTGTTGGCCCATATTCCAATCAATGGGGTACCCATGACCACGAAATCGGTCTTCGAGGCCGATAATGGCTAGAAAAATCGGTCCAGTTGTATACATGGTTCTTCAAAAATTACATGTCATTTCATTTTCAAAGAACCAGGGGGGGCATTGTTTACACCCTAAAATATAAAAATATATTTTTATATTCGACCGGTTTTATTTTGTGTAAGTAAAAAATTAACCACACACTAGTGGGGAGTTTTGCTAGTGGTAGTGGTTAGTGGATGTGGGTGTTACCTCTACTAGTTAGTGGTTATACGCAAATGGGAGTTACCAACTTAGTGGGGCACCAACTAAGTGGAGAAGGTGCTTAGTGGGAAGTTATATTCAGCAGCCTATAAATACACAAGGCCAATCTACATACAAAAGGGGCTAACACACACGCCACTTCTGCTCTCAGCAGATTTTTAGTATCTCCTCATAACAGTTCCTTTTGTTCTTGAGTGCTCGTACTTTTTTCCTTTGAATATTTGTAATCACCACTTTTCAATCAATGGAGAAGATGTTGTCTATGGAGGTATTCTAAATCGTTGTATTTAGTTTCCCTTTTTATAGTTTCCATTAGTTTCCATTTGTAATTTCTTACTTGCATCAGAGTAGAGAAAGCCCACATTGTTATTTTATGGTTAATTGTTAAATAACAAATCGCTTGATTAGAAGTCATATTAGGTAATCACACCACTTTGAGTCCAAACGGACTCTGGCACGCCCAATGCACACCACACCAGATTTATTGCAAACAATTTTTTGCACGCCCGGTGGGACGGCCGAGTGATGATGGAAAAACACTTATCAAATGATTCGTGTGACTTTTTCGACGTTTTTCTTCCCAAGTTCGAAGAATTGGTCCGTGTTCGGAAAGAGTATGCTCTCTATCTCGAAGAGACACGGACAACCATGATCGCGGCCATGAAAACAACTTTTGAAGAGGCCGCGAAAAAATTTAAACGGCCAAAAGTGGCCGATGTCGCTTCCACAAATCAAGAGATAGATCTTGGTTCTACGCCGTCTAACCCACTCAGGGGGCAAGACGGCGAAAAATAGTTGTTAGTGATAGGCCGATAATTTCTTTTTCGGCTAATGCCCCTCCCGCTAGTATTGGTGACGACGAGAAGGCGGTTGGGGGGCAAGTTCCACGTAGGCCGAGTAATTGCAATTCGGCTCCCAAATTTATTAAAAATGAACAACCCCCGTGGAGAAAAATGACGGCCGAGAAGTTGTTCAAATTTTTTGGCATAATTGCCAAAAATTATTCACACATGAAGCCAACAAATTATTTGGTTTTTGCAAATTTAAATCCTCATTGGGTTTGTGGAGTCCATCAAATATGGACTTTAGTTTGGTGGAGTTTTCTTCAACATTATTATTATAAAAAAAAAAAAGAGAATGTTGACCAAAGTTGAAATTTTAATTTGGCCACTTTTATTACTCAGGCAAAATTTGACCGATGTGCAATATGGGCACATGACCGTGAAGATTGAAGAATTGATAGAAGTTCAAATAACTTGGGTCCAATATTCAATGCGTGGTCTGACTAAAGAAAAGTGGAATGTACTTTGTTGATTTCCATGCCTGATACAGTCAGCATTTGATGTAGTGTTTGATGAAGAATAGTCAATTGATTTGATCGGTCACTATAATCTATAGTATATAATGTATATGAATTGTGGGTTTTTGGAAATGAAGACTCATCTTACCATAGCAAAGTTGAGTTAATCGGTCTAATGTGACCGATATTGAAAATTCTCTCAATCCCACATTGTTGAAATATCGGTCTCCTAAATTTTTTGGAAAATTTGCTTCCTGATTGAGGCCGATGGAGTAGAAGACGGGAAATCCACAATGCTACAAGTTGGTATATCGGTCTGCTCAAGGCCGATCTTACCTGTCTCATTTAGTGAAGTTTTGGTGTTGGCCCATATTCCAATCAATGGGGTACCCGTGACCACGAAATCGGTCTTCGAGGCCGATAATGACTACAAAAATCGGTCCAGTTGTATACATGGTTCTTAAAAAATTACATGTCATTTCATTTTCAAAGAACCAAGGGGGCATTGTTTACACCCTAAAATATAAAAATATATTTTTATATTTGACCGGTTTTATTTTGTGTAAGTAAAAAATTAACCACACACTAGTGGGGAGTTTTGCTAGTGGTAGTGGTTAGTGGATGTGTTACCTCTACTAGTTAGTGGTTATACGCAAATGGGAGTTACCAACTTAGTGGGGCACCAACTAAGTGGAGAAGTTGCTTAGTGGGAAGTTATATTCAGCAGCCTATAAATACACAAGGCCAATCTACATACAAAAGGGGCTAACACACACGCCACTTCTGCTCTCAGCAGATTTTTAGTATCTCCTCATAACAATTCCTTTTGTTCTTGAGTGCTCGTACTTTTTTCCTTTGAATATTTGTAATCACCACTTTTCAATCAATGGAGAAGATGTTGTCTATGGAGGTATTCTAAATCGTTGTATTTAGTTTCCCTTTTTATAGTTTCCATTAGTTTCCATTTGTAATTTCTTACTTGCATCAGAGTAGAGAAAGCCCACATTGTTATTTTATGGTTAATTGTTAAATAACAAATCGCTTGATTAGAAGTCAGATTAGGTAATCACACCACTTTGAGTCCAAACGGACTATGGCACGCCCAACGCACACCACACCAGATTTATTGCAAACAACTTGTTAATTCTTAATGTACGTTCAAGTTCAAGATCACAATGTTTTAATTCCGGTTTACTTGAGCGTGTACCAAACATAAACTACAACAAAATAAACTAAAAACAAATAGCAATCACGCAACTAAGATAACAAGCACTCAACTACTGTGATGCATGTAAATTATCCTGTAATACAGTGACCACGTCAATTCCCAGCGCCCTGGGTGTCCTAGCTAATGCAGTGCAATTAACCCTAAACTAATACAATTAGTGCGTCACAGCGCCCTGACTTACAGTGGTTTAAAGCAAGTTTCACAAGAAGCAATTTACTTGAATTTTTTTTCGCGTAAGCTCCTTTGACGTGCACAGCTGCTCCACTCGAAACGTTAGAATTTTGAGTTCCTAAGAAATTACAAAAAGAAAAGAAAAGTTAGTAACTTAAAACAAAAAACGAAAAATTAGAAAAAAAAATGAATAAATAAAACGTAATCTAGTATTTACGAATTAACTAAACTAAGATTCTAAAACTAAAGGTAGTAATGCAATCCCCGGCAACGGCGCCAAAAAATTGATCTCGTCAAAATCAAGATATAAAAGTATACTTTACTTTTCTAAAGATTTGCAGTGTGGAAGTAAAGGTCGAACCCACAGAGATTGAAATACTACAGTGCTTTAATTTTAAAACCTAAATCTAATTAATTAAGAAAAACAGTCTTTGATTTGATTTTAATTAAACTAAGAACAATAAAAGTAAATCTAAATTATGAAAGCAATTAAAGTTGTTTTAAAGATATTTAAAGGGAACCTAGGATTGCAAATCCACCACTAGCTTCATAATGGAATATTTATGAATTACTTTAGCCTATTAAGATGGATGATAATGGGGAATTGCAGCTACAAGCCCAATTCCTCCGTCAAGAAAATAACTATGGTTCAAGCACCAACATAATCCATCTTCGATTAGCACGAATTATCCTACACTAAACTAGGGTTGTGACATAATCCGTCTAACCTAGGCATGGACTATTCGGATACTTGATAGCACAATTCAATTAAGCATCATTACATGTAAACAATCTATACAAACACAGCAAATATAGATCATTGAGCACATCACAGTCAAAATAGATCTAAGACAAGAATAAACTTTGAAAGTAATGATTTAATCAATAGAAGTATGATTTATTTATAAAAATCCTCTAAACATGTAATCATCATCCATACATAATAAATCTAAAATAAAAGCATAAAATACACCCTATTACTTGGCTAGGGTTTCATTGAAACCCTAGATCTAGGTTTAGTTGGGCATAGAATTGATGAACGGCAAGAGGTTGATGGAGGAGGCCATGGAAATCCTTGGTCTTCTTCTTCTTCTCCTTGATTTCCTCTCTTTTATGGCTGAAGTTTTTTGTTGTATATTGATGTATCTAATGTTGTGTAATGATGTGTAACCCCAAAATTGATTTAGAATAGGATTTATATAGAGTTTGGAAGGATTTAGGAAGCTTTCCTAAGCCAAATCGTACTAAAACTGCTATATTTACGTTTTTGGACGTCATATGCACAAACCACCATCGCTGGGCACTTTAATTTAACAAAATACACGTTTTTTGGTTTTTTCACAGGTCGCTCACGCGAGGTTCTTTTCGCTACACTGCACGACTTTTGTAGAATTGTGATAACTTTTTGCTCAGAACTCGGATGACTCGTCGTTTGCAGCCACGCGTCCATAACTCAAAGATCTACATTTTATATCTTGAGAGAAAATTTTCAAATCTGAAGTATTCCTTGTCAAAAATGCAATTTTTCAAGGCTGCTATTGCATTCAGCTTTCACCGGAATCACCGTTTGTGCCCAGAATGACTTCCAAAGCCACTAATCATTGGATTTTTGCTCATTTTCATATTAAAGCTCCAAAATCTACAAAATATAGAATACTTATTAAAAATCACTTAATAACTACATGAAATGGGCTAACAAAGCGTATTTTTAGGACTATAAACGGCAGCTATTCGTCGCCGATCAATATTTCAAGATATTATCTGATAAGGCAACATATTATCAGTATTTTGGAAGATAGTATTATCACTTTTTGGGAAGCATATCTTTTACTTGGACAGAAAGTCAGACGAATGACGTCAAGATGCAGTCCAGATTCATGATTATACTGTGAGAAATAAATCTGGTATATTTTACCAGATTATATTTTGTAGATATTTATTTCCTTATCTTATATCTATACAGGCCGCTATAAATCAGCAGGCAAGCCAAGCTGCAAAGGCACTCCGCGTCATCTCAATACACCGTATTCAACCGCATTCAACCACACTCAACAACGTTCTTAGCATTCTTAGGATTAGCTTTTAGGCAAATAAAGCAGTCTTTTATTTTCTTAGCATTTTAATTACTCTCTTGTAATTTCTCTTTTACATCAATTAAATAAAACATGCTTTTATTTAATTCCTTCTTCTCTACTTTTCATCACTTGCTAGACTTGTATGCTTCAATACTGTCTAGGGACTACAGGCCAAGGGTACTTTCCTACTTAGTCATCACAATCACCTGTTAGAAGTCAGATTTTCAAAACCTTGTGTATCACTCACACAAGTGATTTAGGAAATTTTGTTTTTATTAGTTTGGGTCTACCTAACAAGGCTCCAGCACGCCCCAACCGAAATTATAGCAAACATTTTGGCACGCCCGGTGGGACAGCCAAGTGATGAGCCATGCATAAACTGAAGCATGGCTACACTTCTACACAACCAGATTGGTTGGCGGAATGAGTCAATATGCTAACTTCACGAAGAAATCTATCGTCTCTACAACGATGGATATTGGAATGAAACTGGTCATCTGTACAATGAGATAGACCGTTTTGAGGCCGACATACAATTTTTTAAACAAGAAATTGGCCTCCTCAAAGCTTCAAGTGGAGCTGATGAACCGCTGCCCGAGGGAAATTCGTTCATGTCTCTAGACGATTTTCTATACGATGACTGGTGAAAGAAGCTACTTTGTGACAACATTTATCGTGCTCTTGAAGATAAGGTGTTCTCGAGAGAACAGCAGGCAAAGCTTAGCCGATAGGCACGAAAGCAAGCCTGGCAATTGTAACGACCTGCATTTCATTTAATTAGTTGTAATTTTGCATTTGTCATATTTAAATTTAATAACTGTCTGCTTTAATTTAATTTCAATTTTCATGTGTTAAACCTTAATACTTATTTTAATTCATATTGAATTTTCTTATTGAGGTCAAACTGTGATTTTACAAAAGTTAGTAATATCCGTGTGGATTTCAAAATCTGTATTTCGAAGACGGTGAAAATAATTTCTCTTGACTCAACCTATATTTTTATAAAATCGGGAAATCTATTCTTACACTAAAATGAATTTTCTATATTTTGTGGTGAACACCGCGCCGCGAAAATACCAATTTATGTTCAAAACTGTCTGCACCGCGTTGGGATTCCACAGATTTTGGAATCTTCGTAAAGCAAAGACATAACATTTGCTTTATTTCTATTTATGGCAAGCAATGATTGGGTTGAGTTTGTTTGGGAATGCTTTGTGTGTGTGTGTGTGTGTATTCTTATGCCATAAGCTAGATTTGCCAAACACCCACAAGTTGGCCCCTACTAGTCTATGTTGCCCCTTCAATTCTTGAGAATGTATATACGAATGTATATTGGTGTGTGTTTTGTGGAGTTGTGCTTATATTGCAAACATTTAATTAAAAAACAAAATAGATTTGTAGAGTGTAGGAGATGGAACTTGGCCTCCAAGAATCTCTAATTGGTTTCTATAAATACAACACTCTCATACACACATTCCACACTCTCTGCATAACACTTACACACAGAGAGAAAGAGAGAGAGATTGAGAGTTTATACAAAATTATATAGAGAGAGAACTCAATCATCATAGCCAAGCTTGGAAGGAACTTCTTATCCTTATTGCTTTCTCAATAATTACTTCCATCTCTAATTTCAGTGAGTATTATTGACTCACTTCTAATGTAATTCATACCTTGTTTACTGATTTTATAGCTTGGTTTGAAAATCTCCATTGTTGATTTTACGTTTGGACCTCCATAGCTTTGAAATCAAGATTTTTCAATCTTAATCAAAATCCGTTTTCTCAGATAAATATGATAGATTACATGTTGTAGATGCCATGTTTAAAGTTTTAGAACTTAATTTGTTCATATGAAAAAGTATATAAGAAATTAAGTTTTGTCATCTTGTAATCTTTCATAAAATTCTAAAGTTATAGATTGATTCATGTAAAATTGATTGTAGATTTATAATTCTCGCGAAAAATCGAAGAGATTCATATATTATAAGGCATGGTAACCTACGGATTCAAAAATGGGTCAAAAGACCCCCTTAAAACTGAAGCAGGGGAATTCTGGGGAAGAAGACGAAGCTTCTGCATGAACTCGCCCGCACGATCGCGCGAACGGCCCACGCGAGCGACCTGCGCACGTGAGGTGGCTGGTTCCAGGCAGACAGAAAAGGTTTTTAAAAGAAAACGGAAATTGGGCATATCGTGCGAGCGACCCGCGTGATCAATCCGTGCGCGTGATCTCCCTATATTCTGACAAATGGAAAAGTTTTAATAAAGAAAAGGAAAATTGGGCATATCTCGCAAGCGGCCTGCGAGAGCGACCTTCGCGCGAGCCGCTTGCGCGCGCGACCTTGGACAGTTTCTGGTTTTGCTTAGTCTATGTTAAGGAACTGTTTGGGTGATGTTTTATGAATTTCTAAACCTCTGTTTGAGAAATTTACTAAATCAAAATCCTATTTGGGTATATTTGGAAGATTAAAAAATTGTATTGTGACTTACCGATCCCCGTACGCACGCTGTTTATATAATTCAGTGATTTACCTCATGTTTAAAGTTTCATGACATACATGTGGAGTCAGTCGTACATGCATGGTGAGTGTGAATGTTGGTCAGTGTGGAAAAGTGTAATGGTCAGTGTGGTAAAGAGAGTGTAATTGAGATTGTGCTGTGGACACTCCCTGGTTATTGTGTACCAAAGTGTGACGTGTTGAGATTGCGGTGAGAGTATCTTTATAATGCGACGGAGGCAAAACTGGACACTCCTTGACGCCCATGGAAGCGTTAAAGTGTGTGACGCCGAAGTTGGACATTCCCTGGCACCCATGGTACTGCTAAAGTGTGGCCTACGGACACTCCCTGGTACCCGAGTCTGGATACTACGTGAGGTTACCTCCGGTATTTGCAAGGCTGATTAGGTACTAAAGTGTGAGGCATTGGACACTCCCTGGTACCCCGGACCAAAGTGTGAGGCAAACTGGACATTCCCTGGCACCCCTGTGCTAAAGTGTGGCTATCGGAGTATTACAAGGATACTAGTGTGAGATAGTGGGTTGTTGTGTCTGTCGAGAGAAAAGAGCCGGTAAGATGAGTTGGTGCATTGTTTCCATACACGGTCACATATATGAATTATATCTTTCATATGATATTGTGGCTGTTTTCTAAAATGAAGTCCTTACTTTAATAGAAACTTGTTGAATTAAATGGGAATTGGAAAATGGTAAATGAGTATGTGTTACATTCAAAGTTATGTTTTTAATACTCACCAGCTTCTTGAAGCTGACGGCGTTGATGCGCCCTGGACATTCGTGTTCAGGCTTTTCAGGTTTTGATCGAGCGGAACATTATGACCACGCAAATTGAGAAACACTGCTGGAATGAGAGTTTACTTTTATATGTTTTAAGATTAACTAATTCTGTAATAAGGATGACTGTAATAGACAATAGGTATTATTTTGTTTTAAGGCGGCTTGTGCCTTAGTTGACCCCGTATTGTAATATGTAATAAGTTAGAAAAATATATGTAAGCTTTGATTGCTCTGCTCTGATTATTATGTTTTTGTTTGTTCGTCGTTTGGGACGGAATCGATCCTTCAAACTATCGCGACCTACGGGTCCATAAAGGAAGTTAAACGCTTTCCATATTTATGCTACGTCGGGGCGTGACAGCAATACTAGAGGCTCAAGAGCAAAAGATCGAACAATTTCTAAAGTCACGACAACGGCCCGAGAAGGCCGATGTTACCACTTTAAATCAAGAGGCCGATGTCTCTGGTCATCTTGATTCCACGCTGTCTAAACCGCTCGGGGGGCAAGACGGCAAAAAATTAAATAAAGAGCCGAATAATCTTACATCGGTCGTAGAGCCCCTCCCTGATGTTGAAGACGGTGACGAAGCACTCAGGGGGCAAACGATAAATGAGCCTCATAATTTTGTTGAGGCCGAAATAGTAGGCTATGATAGGCTGAGTGATCCTGTATCGGCCATAGACCCTCCGGTTGATGAGGAGGACGATGACGAAGACCCCCTTGGTGATGAAGAAATTGGCGATGAAGGGCTCGGGGGCAAGCTTCGCCGAGACCGATTGACATTAAATCGGTCCATGAAGTCTTTGAACATATTCCTTTGAGGAAACTCAGCCTCAAGGAATTGTTTAATTTTTTCGGTCTTGTAATAGTGACCGATTATATTCTCCATGCTAGGCTAATTAATTATTTGGCTTGGGTTAATTTACATCCACGATGGCTGTGTGGGTGTCACCAAAAATTAAGTATTATTTGGTGGTTGTTTTTGCAACAGTAGTACTATCAAAAGACTAAAAAGGTACTAAAGATTGGACTAAATTAATTCAGTTAATATGCTATTCGAACTAGGGAACTAGACCGAAAGCAAGAAAATAATAATAATGAAACTCAGTTCGTGATGCTTTGGAGATCATGACTACAAGCTATACATGGTGGTCATATATGGTGTTTGGGTGCTGTAGGATGAATTTATAAAAGTGTCAGAGGTGGGATCCATGTTTTAGTCCATAATTTGTTTTATCATGTAATTCAAATTATGGTGTTCCATGTGCTGTCCGTGAGCTCGAGGAGCCACAATGGTGATTGAAGCAAGAATTTCAAAAGGTAAGTAATAAATAATGTGCTATAGCTTGTACGTGGGGCCGATTGGTAAAAATCAATGCAATTGGTTGTATGAATTTGATAAACTGAGCAAGCAATGGTCCGATGCCTATTAAAAGTTTTATGGAAAATCGGTCTACCTGATATGACCGATGTTAGTCCAAAGATCATCGGTCAGAAAAATATGGCCATTCCAAAATTCACTTGCTTTTATTTTAAACGGTCAGGGGGCAATTGTTTGCACCTAAAAAATACATTTTTTAAAGTCAAAGTTGCTTAAGGCCAATTGGAATATTTTAATCGGACATAGAGACCGATTGAATAAATTAGGGGCCAAGTGACTGGTTCAAAATTGATAGGGCCAAATGAGTTTCATAATCGGACTGACTCACCAGACCGATCCTCATCAGCACGATTGAATTGTTGGTAGCACTTTAGTGGGTCATCTGAATTTAGTGATACGGGCACTTTGTTGACCTTTTTGTAATTTTGGTGGTGGACATTACATGTAGTTCGGACTGCCAGCAACATTCATTCGGGCTACCTTCACCATTAATTCAGACTGATTGGCTGGTACATCAGTTTGCACATTAAATGATATGGTGGGCCACCCTTTGGATGATATGGAGTATGTATCATAACAGATCATATGGCCACGTATTACATGGTGATGCAGGCATCATTGTTAAAATCGGACTCTTCTATGAGTATTAGTGATCCGTGCATAATGATGTCACAGTGATGGCAATTGGAATTCAAATACCTGGGCCATTTCATAGTTGTCATTTGGAAAGTAATAAGTTTATCACTTTTGGAAGGTGACTGGCCCTAATATTTCTCTTGCAAATATCATCAACCAGTTTTGGGAAGATATTATCACATATGAAAGGATAATTTTTCATATATTATCAAGATTATATTTCAAGATATTATCTGATAAGGCAACATATTATCAGTATTTTGGAAGATAATATTATAGCAACCTGTATTTTCGCGTCCCTATTAATAAATAAAAATGTCAATTTTATTTCAATACTGTGTATTATTCTTTTAGCTGTGATAATATTTTCAAAAATAATTGGTACTAGTATTATTTATTTGATAACTCAATGCCATTATATTTTACTACTGTGTATTAACGTTACTAGTAATAATATCTGAATAAATAAATAATATTTGTGTTACCATTTATTAATACAATGCCTTAAAACTTTGTTACCCCTTAATAATTTAATTGAATTGTTACTTAAGACTGCGCCCCTAAGTTACCCTATAATTTGGGATAAAGTCTTTAATAAAATATTATATCACGTCGCCTACATTTTTGTCCCTAATAATTTTATTTAGGACATTTTAATTAGCTAACTGACCAAACCGGACCAAACCAACCCGTTATATTACTCACATGAACTGATTATTTAACTAATCAACCACATCATTTGCCAAACCAATTGAAGCTCAATGATGACATTTACTAGGCTGTAAATGTGAGGCGTGTGCTATGTTTTTTAACCAAGCAAAATCATTAGCTCTTGTGGATGAAAATTGGGAGGCATGTGTATCCTTTTAATCCATGGACTTAACTTACCTCTTGAGCTTTTCAAGAGCCAAATGAAATTCTTTATATACACCAACACATCAAACATACATTTTCAAGCCTTCTCCTACTCTCTGCCACTTTCAGATTATACACAAACTCTAGATTAAAAAAATGCATTTTGGGATTCATTTGCAAAGAGAATAATATCACAGTAGTAAAGGAAAACACAGTAAGCTCAAACCATGGCCATTAATTGTTGAGCTCGGAGTTATATTACGGATATTTACGGAATCTCTCGGTCTCTTAGTCCAGCCACTACGAAGAACGGTGAGTCTTTTGAACCCACTCTTAATGTACTTTAAGTCATTTCACGCTATCCGTAGGTTTTGAAAATAAGTGAATATGTATAGATATGTATATATAGCCATGGAGGTACAAAATTAGTGGTAACAAAAATGTTAACGAAAACTCATTCTGTAAATTAACAATGAAATATTAGGATCCCAATTAGTCCCCCTTGAAATAGTTTGTTGATTGGTTAGTTCCTTGACCCCAAGGTTGGGAGTTTAATACTTGCTACTTAAATATAAGTTTGTAAATTATTATTTTTATCATAAAGATAAATAGTAAATATATTAGTATAAAATAAGTGTTAAAAATACTTATTGACTCTATTAAATTCTGTATTATTGTTAACCTGTTAGAGATCATTTTTATATAAGTTTGTAATTTATCAAATTATAAAACTAGGACTTGAAGTTTTAACATAAATAAATTAGTGGTTGTTTAACTAATATTTTAATTATTTCAAAATACCTTTGGTACTTCTAAATTTATGAAAAAATAGCAGAATTATTTTTTAATGCCTTGTTTTTATTAAAAATAATGTCAAAGCTTGTACCCTCTACTTTTATATAATTATGTCATTGAGAAGGGATATATGGCTAAATTTATATGTTATTTTTATCTTCTAGAATTTGTGAAAAAAATTCTATGACTCTGAAGATTATGCCGTCAGTTTCTTAAAATCAAATTAAATTAAATTGGTTCACTTGATAAAAATCACGTGTTTAAAACAACCACTGCCATGTTAAAGAAAATCGTAAATAAAATAAGTCATACATGTGCATAGTCGAGTTGGCATGTTGGAAAGGGGTCGTTTGGGTCAATATATACATCTTGTGAGAAATAAGTAAAGAAATGGTGTTTTGAGTTGTGTCACCTTAATTATTCTAGGCTGATTCGGATACGGCAGATTAATTAGGAAGGATTGAGCCTAGGCCGACTCAAATACAGTAGGCTAGTCAGAGTCTTGTGTCACCATAATTATTCCAGACCGACTCGGATACGGTAGATTAATTAGGAAGGATAGAGCCCAGGTCGATTCGGATACGGCAGGCCAATCAGGTCGTGTCCAGGCCGATTCGGATACGATAGACCGATCTAAAACAACGGCCTCGTGCCGGATGGTTCTGGCGAACCGAATAAGTCGAGAGGTTGTGGTCGAGATAAAAGAGTCAGTAGGATGAGATGATTACATTGTTCATGCACGGTCTTATATAATTGATTTAATGGTTCATTAACTGTTTACATGCGACGACTGAAATAATTGACTAACAGTACTATAAAATACTAAATATAAAGATAGTTAATGTGCTTTTATATACATTTCTGGTATGTTCATTATGATCACTCGGCTTTCATTAGCTGATGGCTTTATTTTGTCCTGGACACCCAAAATGTCCAGGAGATGGCTATGTAGGTTTATATGATTATGCCAGCTAGAGAAGTCTGCAGAGCTGCTTTTATAATTTAATAAAGTTGTAATAAAGGATATGAATAATGTTTTAATTTGAATAAGGCGTCTTGTGCCTTAGGAAATACTTTTATTTGAGACAATGTAATATTGATTAAGTTTGTAATGTTAATTTATATTTTTCCTTGCTGCTTTATATACTCTATTTTTCTGGTACATGTTAAGCTAAGTACAGGACAAGCGATCCCTCACCTGTCATGACCTACGGGTCCAAAATGGAAATGAAAATTTTTCCTTATTTTGCTACGCTGGGGCGTGATAGGATTTTTGGTATCAGAGTCTGTCCCCAGCCAGAAGTGTAGGACTAAGTCGAGGTTGGATAGTCTACATCGCTTGGAAGGAGTCAAAGAAGGTAGAAAAAAAATTTGTTTTTACAAAAGAAAATATAGTATATTTGTTTTAAACATTGTTTTAGGAAATTTATGAAGTTATTTACTAAATACTTTTATCTCTAGATTTCGGGACGAAATCTCTATTAAGGAAGGTAGATTGTAGTAATCTGTATTTTCATGTTTAAATTGACGATATAGACTTCGTGTGCGATTTTAGTGAAAATTGGTAACAGGGGTATTTTGGTCATTTTTCCCAATTTCGTAAGTCATGAACTAAAAATATATATTTTGGAAAAAGTTGCGTAAGGTTAAATGATTTGGTATTCGTGTTCGAAGTTAAGAGTTTTTGATCTCCGTTTAGAAGACATCTCGATTTTAGTCATTTTGAGAAAATACCTATTTTGTATTTATACGACCTTTTCTGTATTTATACGAAATTTTAATTACATTATTTAATAATGTAATTACAAGAATAATAATTATAATGAAAGATTATATTTTCCTAACTAGATTTCCTAAAACTATACTAGCCAACCCATATGCATTTGTGTGGTGTATGTGTTGTACATGCGTTCATTTGTGTGCTATGTTTTTGTGTGGTGTATGTGTTGTGCATGTGTTCATTTGTGTGCTATGCATTTATGTGGTGTGTGTGTTGTGCATGTGTTCAATTAAGGGCTATGCATTTATGTGGTGTATGTGTTGTGCGTGTGTTCATTTGAGGGCTATGCATTTGTGTGGTGTGTGTGTTTGTGTTGTGGACCACAAGACCCAACTTGGTCACCAAGTTTCCCAAGTCTATAAATAATCTCTTTCCTTTCATTCAATTTACTAATTTCTCTGCACTTTTCTATCTATCTCACCTCATGTGTCTCTCTCTCTCTCTCTCAGCAACTCTTTTTCTCCTTCCCACATATTATATATACACATACATCATATATATACACACAATTATAGATACATATACACCTCAGGTTAGTGGAAGAAGAAGAAGAAGAAGAGAAGTGTTTAGGAGTTGCTCAACATCATTTATAGGTACCGGGTTGTGTACAATATGCTTTCTAAATTCTCCGGAGTATTTCTTTGTTATCTCTACTTGTACTCTTTTGCAATTATGTTGTGCTTTCATTTGGAATCAAATGAATATGTATTTATTGCTAAGTGCCATGGGACTAAAGGGTGGTCATGAGCAAGGAGCACCTACCAACAGTCCAAGATGCCTCAGGGACCGACGTACTGGAGACGGGTGAGGTGAGGTGAGGTGACTCTTTGCTATATGACCAAGAGGAACCTGGTATGATGCTCTTCGTGTGAGCGGTTGGTTCGAGTGAGCAGTTGGGTTGTAAGACTGGTCAATTAATTTGATGTCGTCCTATTTATTTGATTGTCATTATCCTTTTGAGCCTTTATTATTCATGTCATATTGTATACTTCCCGGTGTGGTTTTTAGATGCAAGCAGTGCCGGTAACTGAAGTCTGGAAGGGAGATAAGGTTAAGGATAATATAGGAGATCTGTGGAGAATATGGGCCTGCTGGGAGTTTTAAAGAAATTTTGTATTTTTTTTATTTGAAAGAATCAAGTGTAATTTATTTTATTTTTCAATGGAATTATGCTTTATATTTGCGGGGCGTCACACTCGATCCTATCGGCATGTTTGAGGCGTTTATCCGGCGAATTGAACGGATAGGAGAGCTGACCGCCCAGAACAACAGAAATCGAAACGATCAAGGGAATGTATTACCACCTCGTCAAATAGGAGAAAAAATATTGGAAAGGTTCCGTGCCTTGCGACCAGAGCAATTCGCTGGCACTGCCGAACCATGGAAGACCGAACAATGGCTAAGGCAGATGGATCAGGAAAAGAAGAGGTTGGCAACATTCCAGTTGACATATGCTGCTGCAGATTGGTGGGAGGCAGTGAAAGCCACCATGGGAGAAGACGCTGTACGGGCAATGACATGGACTACAATCAGGAGAAAATTCCTGGAGAAGTATTTCCCAGCGACCGAGAGGCACAAGCGAGAAAGAGAATTCATGGACTTGGTCCAGGGAAACAAGTCAGTACAAGTGTACACGACTTAATTTGAGAGGCTGTCCAGATTTGCTCCACACATAGTGGATACAGATGAAAAGAGAATCCAGAAATATAATCAAGTGTTAGCTCCGCCTATTCGATGTATGACTATCGGGCACTTGGACAAAACATTTGAATCTCTCGTGGACCTGGCCACCGAATTGGAAAAAGACATGCGATCGAGTCGCAAGCAATTTGACTTCCGCCCACCACAAAAAGGAAATTTGGGAACAAGCAACGATATCGCAATCAGGGTCAGAAGAGAACTTTCGATGGTAACCAAAAACCTCAGCTAGCCCCTTATTAGACTCGGCCACAATCAGGCGCAGGGAGGAGTACTAGTAATTGTTTCAATTGTGGCATCCCCGGTCACCTATCTCGGGATTGCAAAGCACCAAGGTGCGATAATCGTCAGAATACAGTATGCCATAACTATGGCAAGACTGGTCACGTCAGCAAATATTGTCGTGCCCCTAACGGAGGAAGCTATGGTCAATAGGGACATGCCCAACTAAATGCTATCATTCCTGATGCCGCAGGTTATGAGGAAGGTAATTACGAAGAAGCTGGGTATGATGGAACCTAATATGAAGAGCAGCCTGAGCAGCAAGTCATGGAAGGTACTTTAACACTTTATAATCATCGTGTGAAAGTCTTATTTGACACGGGTGCCACACACTGTATTATTGCTGCCACAATGCTTCCAAATGTGAATATAGTACCTCAAAAGTTAGACATAGCTTTGAATGTCGTCTCACCATTAGGAGCTACTGTCACACTAAAACATATATGCAAGGGTTGCCCTGTACACCTAGAGAATCGAAATCTTCCAGCTAATTTGGTTGTCCTAACAATGAAGGAATTCGATGAGATATTAGGTATCGACTGGCTCACTAAGTATCACGCTAAGTTGGACTGTGCTAAGAAGAGCATTACTTTTCAGTACCTGGAGGTCAACTTTTTGAATTCCAGTGTAACCCTGTGAGTAATACATTCCTCACCAATTGTCTAGCTAACATCGAGACTGCCAGTACAGAAGTGGCTATCTCATCGATACCCATAGTTAAAGATTTTGAGGATGTTTTTCAGGATATCTCTGGGTTACCATCTAAGAGGGAGATTGATTTCTACATTGATCTAGTGCCTAACAATATCCCTATATCCAAAGCACCTTACAGAATGGCCCCTACAGAAATGTTGGAGCTAAAGAAACAAGTTCAAGAACTTGATGATCTGGGATTTGTGCGCCCAAGTACACCATCCTAGGGAGCACCAGTGTTATTCGTGAAGAAGAAGGATGGATCACTTCAAATGTGCATTGACTATAGAGAATTAAATAAAGTCACCATCAAGAACAAGTATCCTTTACCCCGAATAGATGATCTATTTGATCAATTACAAGGAGCTACAATCTTTTCTAAGATAGATCTACGGTCAGGATACCATCAATTACTCGTACGACCTGAGGATGTACCAAAGACAGCTTTCAGAACGAGGTACAGTCACTATGAGTTCCTGTTAATGTCGTTTGGATTAGCGAATGCTCCGGTAGTGTTCATGGATCTGATGAACAGAGTGTTCAGGCCTTACTTGGATCAATTCATCATAGTCTTCATTGATGATATCTTGATCTATTCAAGGACAGCAGAAGAACATGAACAACATTTGCGACTCACATTGCAGACACTTCAAAGTCATCATTTATATGCGAAGTTCAGTAAGTGTGAGTTTTGGCTTCAAAAGGTGAAATTCCTAGGGCATGTGGTCTCACAACAAGGAATTGCTGTAGATTCATCAAAGACTGATGCTGTTTCAAATTGGACTCGACCAACCAATCCTACAGAAGTCAGAAGTTTCCTTGGACTTGCGGGTTACTATCGGAGATTCGTAGAAGGATTTTCAAAAATAGCAGCCCCTCTGACTAGTTTGACTTAAAAAATGTGAAGTTCGAATGGAATGATAAGCGTGAGCAGGCTTTCCAGGAATTGAAAAAAGACTTACCACGACACCAGTACTAGCAATTCCAAGAGATGGCGAGAAGTTTTCTATTTTCAGTGACGCATCCTATCAAGGATTAGGATGTGTACTTATGCAAGACGACAAGGTTATCGCCTATGGTTCAAGGCAGTTGAAGCCAAATGAATTGAACTACCTGACTCATGATTGGGAATTGGCAGCAGTAGTGTTTGCTCTTAAGATCTAGAGACACTATCTATATGGAAAGAAGTTTGATTTGTTTTCTGATCACAAGAGTCGGAAGTATTTATTTACTCAGAAAGAGCTAAATATGAGGCAACGCCGATGGATGGAATTGATTAAGGACTATGACTTCACGTTAGAATACCACCCTGGTAAAGCTAATGTAGTCGCAGATGCCTTAAGTCGGAAACCTCGAGGAATGGTTGCATCTCTAATGGTTAGAGAATGGAAAGCTTTGGAAACGATAGCTGAATTTGATGTTCAAGTGTCTACAGAAGGCGAAAGACAACACTTTGGATGCCTTGTAGTGCAACCGACACTTATTAGTCGTATTTTGGAAGCGCAAAAGAAAGACTCCGATCTTCAACTGTGGTTTCAGAAAATGTCAACAAATGACCCAGAGGAATGGAAAATTGGGACCGATGGAGCACTTCGGTGCAGGAATAGATTACGTGTGACCAGTACAGACAGTCTAAGAAAGGATATTCTCGAAGAAGCACACAGGTCGAGACTGACAGTTCATCCAGGAGGAACAAAAATGTATAAGGATCTGAAGAGAAATTTCTGGTGGGAAGGAATGAAAAGGGATGTAGCCGAGTACGTGTCTAAATGTTTGACTTGTCAACAAGTGAAAGCCGAACATCAAAACCCTTAGGACTTTTGCAACCCCTACCGGTTCCAGGTTAGAAATGGGAGCACATCACGATGGACTTTGTAGTTGGATTGCCCAGGACACAACAACACCACGATGCTATTTGGGTAATTGTGGATCATTTGACGAAGTGTGCTCACTTCATCACTTACAGTATGACCTACCCGGTAGAGAAGATGAGTAGGATGTACATTCAGCAAGTTGTAAGACTAAACGGAGTACCAGTGTCTATTGTATCAGATCGCGATTCATGGTTTATTTCAGGATTCTGGGAAAGTCTTCAAGAAGCTTTAGGGACTTCATTGAGTTTAAGTACTACTTTTCATTCACAAACCGATGGACAAACTGAACGCACCAATCAGGTTATGAAAGATATGCTCAAGGCATGTGTTATAGACTTTGAGAGTTCATGGGAAACACACCTTCCATTGATTGAATTTGCTTACAACAATAGTTACCATTCAAGAATAGGGATGGCCCCATTTGAAGCATTGTATGGACGGCCGTGTCGATCCCCGCTTTGTTGGGTAGAGGTTGGAGACAAAGAGCTGTTGGGACCAGACTTGGTTAGAGAGACCAACGAGAAGATCACAGTTATGAGAGATATGATGTGTGCCGCACAAAGTAGCCAAAAGAGCTATGCAGATAAACATAGAAAGGACAAAGAGTTCGCTGTCGGAGATCAAGTACTCTTGAAAGTTTCACCAATTCGAGGAGTAGTACCTTTTGGACATAAGAGAGGTAAGTTGTCACCTCGTTTTATTGAACCGTTTGAGATACTAGAATGCGCTAGGAAAGTAGCCTATTGACTCGCGTTGCCACCAAAGATGTCTAGAGTACATAACGTCTTTCACATCAGTATGTTGAGAGAGTACAAGGGTGATCTTCACATACAATTGATTTCAATGACATAGAGATCCATGACAATGTCACATATAGAGAGAGACCTGTGCGTATTCTAGATCACAGTACAAAGAAACTGCGGAACAAAGACATTTCTCTAGTGAAAGTTCAGTGAAAGTATCATGATGAGAATGAGGCATCTTGGGAGTTAGAATCAGAAATGAGAACTAATTACCCAGAGTTGTTTCAAGATTAGTCAGCTTAGATTCCGGGACGGAATCCCTATTAAGGAGGGAGTGATGTAGCAACCTGAATTTTCGCGTCCCTATTAATAAATAAAAATGTCAATTTTATTTCAATAATGTGTATTATTCGTTTAGTTGTGATAATCTTTTCATAAATAATTGGTACTAGTATTATTAATTTGATAACTCAATGCCATTTTATTTTACTACTGTGTATTAACGTTAGTAGTAATATTATCTGAATAAATAAATAATATTTGTGTTAACATTGATTAATACAATGCCTTAAAATTTTGTAACCCCTTAATAATTTAATTGTATTGTTACTTAAGACTGCGCCCCTAAGTTACCCTATGATTTGGGATAAAGTCTTTAATAAAATATTATAACACGTCGCCTACATTTTTGTCCCTAATAATTTTATTTGGGACATTTTAATTAGCTAACTAACCAAACCGGACCAAACCAACCCGTTATATTACCCACATGAACTGACTATTTAACTAATCAACCACGTCATTTGCCAAACCAATTGAAGCTCAATGATGACATTTGCAAGGCTGTAAAAGTGAGGCGTGTGCTATGTTTTTTAACCAAGCAAAATCATTAGCTCTTGTGGATGAAAATTAGGAGGCATGCTTATCCTTTAAATCCATGGACTTAACTTACCTCTTGAGCTTTTCAAGAGCCAAATGAAATTCTTTATATACACCAACAAATCAAACATACATTTTCAAGCCTTCTCCTACTCTCTGCCACTTTCGGATTATACACACACTCTAGATTCATTTGCAAAGAGAATAATATCACAATAGTAAAGGAAAACACAGTAAGCTCAAACCATGGCCATTAATTGTTGAGCTCGGAGTTATATTACAGATATTTACGGAATCTCTCGGTCTCTTAGTCCAGCCACTACGAAGAACGGTGAGTCTTTTGAACCCACTCTTAATGTACTTTAAGTCATTATGTGCTATCCGTAGGTTTTGAAAATAAGTGAATATGTATAGATATGTACATATAGCCATGGAGGTACAAAATTAGTGGTACCAAAAATGTTAACGAAAACTCATTCTGTAAATTAACAATGAAATATTAGGATCCCAATTAGTCCCCCTTGAAATAGTTTGTTGATTGGTTAGTTCCTTGACCCCAAGGTTGGGAGTTTAATTCTTGCTACTTACATATAAGTTTGTAAATTATTATTTTTATCATAAAAATAAATAGTAAATATATTAGTATAAAATAAGTGTTAAAACTACTTATTGACTCTATTAAATTCTATATTATTGTTAACATGTTAGAGGTCATTTTTATATAATTTTGTAATTTATCAAATTATAAAACTAGGACTTGATGTTGTTAATAAATAAATTAGTGGTTGTTTAACTAATATTTTAATTATTTCAAAATACCTTTGGTACTTCTAAATTTATGAAAAAATGGCAGAATTGTATTTTAATGCCTTGTTTATAATAAAAATAATGTCAAAGCTTGTACCCTCTACTTTTATATAATTATGTCATTGAGAAGGGATTTATGGCTAAATTTATATGTTATTTTTATCTTCTAAAATTTGTGATAAAAATTCTATGACTCCGAAGATTATGCCGTCAATTCCTAAAATCAAATTAAATTAGATTAGTTCACTTGATAATAATCACGTGTTTAAAACAACCACTGCCATGTTAAAGAAAATCGTAAATAAAATAAGTCATACATGTGCATAGTCGAGTTGGCATGTTGGAAAGGGGCCGTTTGGGTCAACATATACATCTTGTGAGAAATAAGTAAAGAAAGGGTGTCTTGAGTTGTGTCACCTTAATTATTCTAGGCCAATTCGGATACGACAGATTAATTAGGAAGGATTGAGCCTAGGCCGACTCAGATACGGTAGGCCAGTCAGAGTCTTGTGTCACCTTAATTATTCCAGGCCGACTCGGATGCGGTAGATTAATTAGGAAGGATTGAGCCCAGGTCGATTAGGATACAGCAGGCCAATCAGGTCGTGTCCAGGCCGATTCGAATACGATAGACCGATCTAAAACAACGGCCTCGTGCCGGATGGTTTTGGCGAACCGAATAAGTCGAGAGGTTGTGGTCGAGATAAAAGAGTCAGTAGGATGAGATGATTACATTGTTCATGCACGGTCTTATATAATTGATTTAATGGTTCATTAATTGTTTACATGCGACGACTGAAATAATTGTTTAACAGTACTATAAAATACTAAATATAAAGATAGTTAATGTGCTTTTATATACATTTCTGGTATGTTCATTATGATCACTCGGCTTTCATTAGCTGATGACTTTATTTTGTCCTGGACACCCAAAATGTCCAGGAGATGGCTATGTAGGTTTATATGATTATGCCAGCTAGAGAAGTCTGCAGAGCTGCTTTTATAATTTATTAAAGTTGTAATAAAGGATATAAATAATGTTTTAATTTGAATAAGGCGGCTTGTGCCTTAGGAAATACTTTTATTTGAGACAATGTAATATTAATTAAGTTTGTAACGTTGATTTATATTTTTCCTTGCTGCTTTATATACTCTATTTTTCTGTTACATGTTAAGCTAAGTACAGGACAAGCGATCCCTCACCTGTCATGACCTACGGGTCCAAAATGGAAATGAAAATTTTTCTTATTTTGCTACGCTGGGGCGTGACTAATATTATCACTTTTTGGGAAGCATATCTTTTACTTGGACAGAAAGTCAGACGAATGAAGTCAAGATGCAGTCCAGATTCATGATTATACTCTAAGAGATAAATTTGGTATATTTTACCAGATTATATTTTGCAGATATTTATTTCCTTATCTCATATCAGTACAGGCCCCTATGAATCAGCAGGTAGGCCAAGCTGCAAAGGCACTCCGCGTCATCTCAATACACCGCATTCAACCACATTCAATGTCGTTCTTAGCATTCTTCGGATTAGCTTTTAGGCAAATAAAGCAGTCTTTTATTTTCTTAGCATTTTAATTACTCTCTTGTAATTTCTCTTTTACATCAATTAAATAAAACATGCTTTTATTTAATTCCTTCTTCTCTACTTTCATCACTTGCTAGACTTATATGCTTCAATACTGTCTAGGGACTACAGGCCAAGGGTACTTTCCTACTTGGTCATCACAATCACCTGTTAGAAGTCAGATTTTCAAAACCTTGTGAATCACTCACACAAGTGATTTAGGAAATTTTGTGTTTATTAGTTTGGGTCTACCTAACAAGGCTCTGGCACGCCCAAACCAAAATTACAACAAACACATATGTGTTGGGAATCAAATTTGGGATACAAAAATGGGACACAACATTACTCAAAAAAAGTGAAGAGTCAGCTTATAAAGGGTAAAGTCATGGTTCCCATACTCATAGTTCCCAAATTGGTATCTTAAATTTGGTTCCCAACAGTTTGGTAACGGGATCATCTAAAACAACTTCCAATAAAAATCAAACAATTTCACTATTGTTGAATGTAGTCTCATTACCATATGTATTGAAAACCAAATTTGGAATACAAATATAGGAAACATAGCATTACCTTTGACTAAATGTAGTTCTAAAAAATAGAGATTAAAACCATGTAAATAACTTAGTTAAAGTTTGATGTTTTCAAACCCTTTAATAAAAAATAAAATAAATAAATAAATAAATCCTTCAAATCAAATAGGTTGTTCAATACCGAAACACTACAAATAGATTCAGGCAAATAAACCAATCACAATCATGATCAGTCTAGGTTATAAATACACTTCAATTGATTAATCATAAATGCATCACAAATCATGAATCTAAGGCTATACATATGGCTACAACACATCAAAAGACTGCATTTTTTTTTCTTTGGAATAAATCAAAAGACTCATAACAAATTACAAAACCTAAGCAAGCAACTTAGTCAAAATGAGAGAAGCTACAAACCAAAATCCGAAAGATAGATGAGTATTACTTACAGGTGAGAGTAGAGGTAACAATGCAAAATCGATGGCTGCCGTCAGTGGACATATGAGAGCAGTGGGCGTGGAGTGGTTTGATTGTGTGAGGGTGGGAGAGCTGGTTGCCGATCGTGTGAGAGAGAGTACCCTAAGAAAACCCTAACTCAATCAAACCACTAATACAACAATACGTTGTTTTGAACTTTTGGTAACTAAGCCTTTCAAAAACGTCACTTTTCTTTTTCTTTTTTCTTTTTTCTTTTTTCTATTTTTATCATTATTTTTTTGTTAGTAATTTGGCCTTCCAACCTATTTGAGCGATGATGTCGTTTAATTTAATTAAATATATATATATATTTTTTTTTGTTGTTGCAATAGTTTTAGGATTGATTTGGGAATGGTGGGAATGGTGGAAATTGTTTTTTAAAAAAAAACCAAAAACTAAGGATTTTGGGGAGTAATGATATGCTTTCCAAATTCAAATCCTAATTTCTAAATAATGTGGCACCAATCAAAATTCAGTAGACCCAATGACCACTGTGGGTCACTTCAACATCCTCCAATCAAAATCCAGTGGACTCACTGACCACTGTGGGATCACTTCAACATTCTCCAATCAAAATCCTCTGCAACATTATTTGGGATGAGCATTTGACATTTGAATTTGGGAAGCATAGCATTACTCTTATTTGGGAAGGTACAAAAGCAACTCTTTGTTTCAAAAGTGATCTCTGGACCGAATCACGTCCTCTTTTGAGTAATCCCAAACAACCCCTAAAACTATATATATATATATATATTGTGTTCAACCATTTGAAAAGGAAAAGAAAAATAAATTTGTTTGGCAGTAGCACTACCGCCAGAAAAACTGTAGAAAAAAGTCACTTTTTTCTGGCTCTTTGCTTGTTGTCGTAGAAAGTGCCAAAAAAAATCAATATTTTACGGCACTACCACAACCGTCGTAACAACTGTCGGAAAAAATCAGTTTCTAGCGGTTCACTTAATGTCCTATTTATCGTCAAGAATAATACTTTTCTCCGACGCTCTTTTTACCACTTTAATGAACCGTCGAGAAAAACTATCTTTCTCGACACTTTTTGTAATGTCGGAAAATAACCGTCGAGAAAATCCCATTTTCCTATAGTATATATAATAGTTGAATAACTTATAATAGCTAGTTAATGAAAATTTATAGAGGACACCATTTTAGTAACTCGCCTAGGACCCCCAATAACTCAGGGCCGGTCCTGTAGCACGCTAATACCTCCTCCTCATCCACATCCACATACCATCTTGTTTCTTTAGGTAATACCTGTCTTCTCTTATCTACTACTGCTCCTTGGGTCATTAATTGAGGCACTTCTTATCACATGACAAGTAATTCATATTTCATTTCTAATCTTTCTTCTGTTAGTTCTCCATCATTTGTCCCTATAGTTAATGGTAACAAAACACCAATTCACAGATTTGGTACTGTTAGAACACCCTCTATCTTGTTCATCAACTTTTTTTGTAGCACCATGTATTTTCACTATGTGTTGCATTTAATAAAATGTATTTTCATTATGTATTATATTTAATTTATCATATTTATTATTAGAGTAACTTTTTGGGCACAAAATAATCTCACAAAAATAAGATATATAAACCAAAATGTGTCTATCTCTCCTGGTGGGGTCCACTGACACTGTGGGGTCCACAGTATATGTGGGATCCACAGAGAAGAAAGATAGGCACATAAAATTCATGTATCTTGTATTTGTGAGATTCTTTTGTGCCCACTAGCCTTCTATGTTAGTTGAACTCCACCAACTATTTGGCCAGTAGGAAATTATCCCAATTAATGTATATATATGTATTATTGATTGTTGGGAGAACTAATGATTGAATGGTTCATCTTTCAATAGTCATTAAATAAGGGACATTTCATATTCTAAGATAATTATGAAAGTCATTACATATTCCAAGACCGTCATTATGGCAGTCATTAAAATGCCCTCTTCTCTCGTCTATAAAAGGTACATATTTCTCCTTGAAAGTTAACCTTCAATCAATTACAGTAAAAGGGTGTGCATAACTGAGAGACAGATAGAAGAAGGAGAAGCCTAGATTAAAGTTCAATCTAAAGGGTTCAAATTCCATCTCTATCAATTTCAATGGCAAATAACGGTATGTAATTTATATTTAAATTAATAAGGTGTGTTGTATTCAAGATCTTGACATTTAAAATTATTTCCGCATGATAGTTTTTATTAATTAAAGTCTAACAGTTGGTATCAAAGCCATCATTTGAATATACACATCTTCAAATAAAAGTTTTGAGTATTGAATCATATCCCAATGTTGTTCAAATTGTATTCACAATCTTGATATGTTATGCGAATCCACATAATATGATATATATATATACATGTCCGTGCATATATATCTCTGAGTGTAGCATATATTTGTGTTGTTGTTCATGTTAAAGCATGTCCAGTTGGCATATCATGGTCATTTTACATGCTGATTGTTCGTTATTTTGTTTTACATTCACAATAATACCCACTTCAAGTGTAATCCTTTTCCATTTCATTATATAATGATTGGTTTCTATGCAAAATATTATATTAGAATATAGCTTAGTGTTGGATATTCATTTTTTTGCTAAGAAATGGAATTGGGCAATGGGCTATTTTCAATCATGAACAAGACTTATGTGTGTATATGTTGTGAAAATGTAGCGCCTCGATTGCTAACACCACAAAATCGGAACACTACCTGACAACAATAAAATAAACTAGTAGCTTAAACAGTAATTGTCAATTTAAAACCAAAATAGACATAACTCCGAAATCAGGATAAATTTAAATCGAAATACAAATGATACTAACTCTCAAATATCAATTTCTAAAACAATTGGCACATGCACCAAAAATCCCAAAGTTACAAAACCTCACTAAACTGTCAGGTGTTGAACTCCAATCTTGCTAATCCCAACATGATCCAAGCTACTATTGGATACAACGATCATAACCTAAAAACATTCTTTGGCTACGTTCATAAATTGAACGCACTTGAGATGCATGGAGACATCCAGGTCAGTATAAACTGGTATGAGTAAAACATGACACCCCGAAATAATCGATGATCAAACAAAAAGAAACCAAAATAATGTGTCATGACAAGACATGAGTACCTCCGCTGAAATAGAGAAATGCCAAGTCCTTAACTACATTTTTAGTGAAAACTCAAACACACCAACTATCCAAAATTAAGTTTTACATGTCCATAGAGCTCTTTATAATTTTCTAAGTTCGTTAACTATTTTTAATATGCTCCAAATAGAAAGAGGTTCTAAACTTCTATAATAATAATGTGATGAGACACAAGACTTTAGTTTCACCCACAAGGTTTGAACCAAGGGATTACAATTTAGTTTCCCGTGCTCACACTAAATATCAACTCTACTTACCTTACGTAGGGGAGGTCTAACCTGCACAAAAATGTTAGAAGACCCACTCTCCTGTACTCAAAGAAATTAATACAAAATAACGTTTTAAATGCTAAACCTGAACAGACTAAAAGTCCTTCCTTACGACTCTATCTCAAACAACCCAAAACATGAAAGCTCTTCCTAATATTGTTGACCAACAGGTATAAGACTCTAGAATTAAAGGTCTTCCCATTCCTAAGACCAAACATGCGGAAAGGAAGAGTTGCACAATCTATCCACTCAACCACCTGGATGTAAGTTCCAATCTTGAAACTCTAAACGACATTTTCAGGAAAAATATAAAACATGAAAAATGTCCATAACAAAATTTCTCTTTAAGAAGTCGAATGCCTCAATTTTACCAATTCATATACTATTTTTAAAGAATAAAAAACACTACTGCCTGTGTGGGACAAATTATTTGTATATCTACAAATAAATATTTAAATGCAATAACTGACCTTAATTATAATAATATCAAACAAAGAAAATGTCCGGAATAGTACCTTACATTAAATCATCATAGTCTAACATATTCGTGCATATTAAAAAATAGATTCAACAAGACATAAGTTCCGTCACCTCTTCCAACAAGAGACTCCAAACAGTTAGTTTCTTATTCACGATCAACATATAAGTAAACCATTATCATATCCATGAACAACAAAAATGCTGTACAATATCGTGATAAGACATAAGTTTCATTATCCCTTCCAACAAGAGACTCAGGCAGTTAGTTTCTTATTCACGATTTTCAAAGCATATAAATATCACTTTGTAGTAGGCTACCCTACAAAAGTGTGCGTGTGGCCTACCACCCTGTTCCAGGAAAACATGTTAGAACATTACTCCGTAAAAACACATATAATTTTTAGTTTGTACCAAATCCACACTTACTACCACAATTGCACCTCATATCGTGCCAAAACCTATATACCCATAGGTCCCCCTCATACCCTAGCCACTTATTTGGGTTTGACACTTACTCCAATCGGGCGTATTGAGTATCGAGTGTGCCCAATCCCGAATAGCTACGACGTATGAGAAAATAATAATAAGCAACTATTCAGCTAAAATGCGCATTAGATCCAACGTCACATATTGAGACGGGATAAAACACCACTATTCGGTAAACAAAACAAAAAGGGCATCAACCCTAACCCGTTCTTCAAGGCATGCACCTCTGATTGGACCCGGGTACCACTTGCCAGAAGACTTAAGGGTTAGTTTCTCTGTAAGCAGTAGATTCAAATAAAAACAAAAGGGTTGTGGCGGTGGCTTTGGATTTTATCTTTAGGTTCATTATCACTGTAAACAATATCACAAATATGAATAATTCATATTAAATCATCATAACAAATTTCAAACTCATCTTTTGGTAAATTATGTAATGAAAATTGCACATCTTATATGAAGATTTCACAAGTCTTCACCATAACAGAGTAACACAATATTGTACAAGTATTTCCAATTGCGTATCCATCTCTTTAATTCAATTAAGTAAATTCCACTTACAATATCAAATTCACAGTTCTCCACCATAGGAGAGTGGAACAGTAATTATAAATTTCTGTCTCAAATCCCAATTCATTCATATTCCTCAATGACAGCAAAAAACCATAATTATATCCACAATGATAAAAGCTTTAAATCACGTTTCCATATACAACTCAACATATACGAGCAATTCAAAAATTAAAATTAAGGAATGTGAAGCTTTTACTCATCTTTATAACACAAAAACATATCAGTTAATCATTAGATAGTGGGTGAGGCTTTACTTCCAATGACATCTTAACGGGATGATAACTCTACTCAACAGATATGATAAAAATTGATCTCTACAATTCATGATGATATAACAACAATTAAAATCTAATTTCTCAATGCAAGAGCCAAATACTAATTCCAACGGAAATGTGTTCTAATCCTCAAGATGATGATCCTCAAACCATTCTAAGACTAATAGCAATGAATATACTCGATTCGAAGTCCATAGTAGTTTCTATGTGAAAACATGATTTTTTTTTAATACCAACACAAGTCTTAGAAATAAGCTGTATTTTAGACGGTATCAAAACATCTCCGAACTTAGGAAAACAATTCTAAACATTATTTTAAGACTTAAAACACTTACGACGTACTTTTCAGAGTATTTACTACACATTTTGAAGTTAAAAAAAATACTATTTTAAAATAATCAACATAAAATCACAATTCTACAATTATAGCATAATATAAGAATTTTCCTCTGAAACTATTTTTAATAGATACAAAATATCATCAGAACACTTCTGCATTTTCCCCGAGTTTTAGAAATAGCATACATAATTAAAATAATAATGTTACAATTAATCAACTACCAAATAGTGATTTGACTAATAATCCATAGTGACTTGTAAATTAACTACCAAATTATCAAATTTTGTTCATCATTGCTGAAATATATCCTAAATTATTTAACACAATGTTGAAGTTTTATGGAAATAAAATAGAATATCCTACTATTTTATAATTGGAAATTATACCATACTAATTAAAATAAATAGCTACAATTGTCAATAATTAATGAAAAGCTTACAAAAAAACATAGGAACTTATTTATAAGGAGTTTACAAAATTGTAGAATGACCAAAACATCCTTTTTAAAAGTTTTGGGGCAATATGTAATTATACTAAAATAAAGGAATTTTATAAAAAAAATACAAGAAATACAAAATAAGTATTTCACACTGTAATAAATAGAATTACAAGTACCATGCTGAAAGCCGTGACCAAACCCGATGTCGGTAGACCTCCATATGTCTATTTAAAGTTTTGGGGGTGTAAATATAATTTTCGAAAATAAAAATCTAGGCACAATGCTCTGTCTGGACAGCATACTATGCCCAACTTCGAAAGGTCATAACTTGCTCATTCCTCAACATTTTTAAGTGATTCAAGAGCCTATCTTGTGTGAAATTTTGCATAGAATCCAAATCAAGAGTCGGTTTTACCAGATTCAAATCGCAGAATGTCAGATTACCAATTTACCTTTTGTGCAAGCAAATCAAAAACTGTTTTACGAGTAGTTGTACAGGTATTTTAGGAGTCTACCTTCAAAATTTCAGATCTTGAAAAGGTCGAAGTAAAGAGAAATCTAATTTTTACTATTTTAGACAAAATCGCACTATGATCATGAGTTTTTCTAAATCTAATTCAATTGATCAACTAAGAACTTCAAAACTCATAAAATAGAAGTAAAACAATATAGAAAATAATGAAACACTATAGAAAACAATGGGTACGATTTACTCACCAACATAAGAGAGAAAATCATAGAACTTTGAGAACAAAAGGGTTTTGATAGCTCATTGTCCTTCTTCTTCTCCTTGTCCACCTTTTTCTTCTTCCTGGAGTAGATTATGTGTGTGTGGAATGTGAGTAGGGAAAAAGAGAGGTGGCTAGGATTAGATTAGGTTTAAAAACTAAAAACACCAAAATAAATATTAAATCCTGTTATTTGGCTTTATGCCTTACAAAAAGGCTTGATATGGGCCCGAAACACATTTTCAAGTATTTAAAACACTAACCTAATGGGTATACATGACCTGGGTACTTCTTTTCAATGTTAATTATATCATTAAATATATAGAGGGCCTGTAAACACTACCCCCCCCCCCCCCACCCCCCAAAAAAAAAAAAAAAAAAAAAAAAAACTAATACCTTATCCTATTTTAAAATAGAATATTTGTATTAGAAAAAATACGGGGTATTACAGAAAATTTGGATTACACATATATGTTTGAAAATTTGTATGACCTATACAATTTGGTCATCAAATCCCATTTTGTTTCTTTACTGCTTAATGGTTGTATATTAACGACTTTTTTCTATTTAGTTTTTGCTTAAAAGTTAAGAGTTATTGGTAATTTCTGTCATTAAAAATATTTTTAATCACATAAAAGAAAATTTTAAATTTATTATTTTCATTATGGAAGTGATTAAGTAAATAAATGACAATTTAGCAATTAAATAATAACTCTAATGAAAGTGATAGAGAATATACACCTTTAGAATTATTGCTCAAAGTAGTCACTGAACAGAAAATACAATTGCATAAAAGAAAAATTAGAAATTGCTATTATTTTCATTAAATTGGAAATTGAATTAGTAAATGATGACTTTAGAAATTAAATAAATAACTCTAATAAAAGGTCAGAGAATATTGTTGGTTAGTTTTAATTTCATAGGGTTTATTAACTTGGTAGTCGCCAAAGTGACCTAGGTTAGTGAGCCTTATGAATATAAAATTACATTAAAGATTAGTCAAATAAGGGTGACATAAAAGACAATAATATTCTCAATGGCAGTCATAGTTGGGAGATTGGGACTAGCCCAAAGGAGAGTCACTTTCAACTAACTATGAATTGGATGCGGTAATGTAATTTGTGTTACTTAGTAGTGAAGAATTGGATACCCAAAGGTAACATGACTAACTATTAGGTGACATAAATTATATTAGACCTATATAGGGATAATATTTTGCACCTACAGAGGGGAAACTAGATATGCTACGATTTTGCTCAAAGAAGAAACTGTAGTGATGTCAATAGTCCATCTATTTAGAATTTACAATTCTATATTAAAGATACACTCAAGGCCGTAGCATGAGCATTGTCCTATTTTATTGACTGTTCGCACTTCGTTGCACTCTCATGTATCTAGCATTTCAACTCTTAATGGGTCAAATTTTTCGAAATGGTATGAACAAGTCTAATTCACATTGGGTATGTTAGAACTTGACATGGCACTTTTGGTTGAAAAACCTGAGGAAATTACTGCTGACAGTATTACAGTACATGTTAATACTACAAAAGCCTGGGAAAGATCAAACAGACTCAGTCTTATGTTTATGAGGATGACCATGGCTAATAATATCAAGACCTTAATTCCTCGGACTAATAGCGTAGTGGAACTTTTGACTGCTATTATAGAACATTTCAAATCAACCGATAAGTCTCTAGCAGGCACACTTATGGCATAATTAACTACTATGGAATATAATTGTAATAGAGGATTTCAGGAATATATCCTTAATATGATTGACAAATCTGCAAAATTAGCACTAGGAATGCAAGTGGATGAATCCTTCTTGGTGTAGTTTATCCTTAACTCACTTCCTTCTCAGTTCGGCCCATTCAAAATTCACTATAACACTCACAAAGATAGTGGAGTTTGAATGAGCTAACTAGTATGTGCATTCAAGAGGAAGTGAGATTGAGGCAAAGACTCCACTTTGTGCTAGCTGTAACCCATAAAGCTAAAAACAAAGGTAAGTTTGTTAAGGGAAAGAGAATTCCATCAAAGAAAGGAGATGGACTTTGGAAAAGTAGCCAGGGCCATGGAATGTTTATTGTCTCACATGTTATTTTTGTGGCAAGAAAGGACATGTAAAGAAGGACTACAGTAGGCGTATAGCTTGGTTCGAAAAAAGAGGTATCAATCTTTCTTTTATATGTTATGAATCAAATCTTACTGAAGTTCCTTCCAATACTTGGAGGATTCACATAAAAAATTCAATGCGGGGATTCCTTACAACTCAGAACCCGAAGAAAAGTGAACGATTTATCTATATGGGAAACCGTCTCAAAGCGAAAGTGGTAGCTGTTGGAACCTACGACCTACTCTTAGAGACGGGTCATCAGATAGATCTTATGGACACTTTTTATGTACCTTTGATTTCTAGGAATTTAGTTTCTCTATCCAAATTAGATGTTTATGGTATTCAGTTTTATTTGGTTGTGTGAAACTCAGTTTAATGTTTAATTCTATAATGGTTGGTTATGGAATTTTATGGAATGGTTTATATAAAATTTCCTTGAATCATGAGTTTGCACAAACATTACTAGCCCTGCATTTGAATGTTGGTTCAAAATAATGCCTAATTAATGAAAACTCTTCAATCCTGTGGCATAAAAGACTGGGGCATATCTCCAGGAATAGAATTGAGAGATTGGTGAAGACTGCGATTTTGGATCACTTAGACTTCACTGATTTTCTAGTGTGTGTGAAATGCATTAAGGGAAAGAAAACCAAACACACTAACAAAGGTGCCACAAGAAGTACTAAGCTTCTTGAGATAATTCATACAGATATTTGTTTGTTGGGTTTGTGCCCTCGAACCATTACTTTATGTATGAGACATTGACATTTTAATATATGGATATCAGCTTTACATTTCATTATGTATGTTTCTTTCATGAGATGATTATTTATCCTTAAGTATCATAGTAAGTAATTCGTGTATGTATGAGATACATACAAGTGAGATACGAATTACTATTCTTTGTTACTTAAAATGTGTCATAGTAGATGATGAGACTGGATATCTCATCAGGTTTACACTGTAGCATGATTAACTACCATTGGATGGAGTGATTAATCTCAATCACTAGAGTTTAACTCTTAGTTAACATGCTAGTGCTTATAGTGCATTGACGGACCTGAGCTTTCCTATTGACACCCAAGACTGTCAATCAGTCGATAGGAACTCATAACTTGTATAAGGTACATGTTCTTAATCTTGAGACGATTATGAACACAGACTGTGGATATGGCTGCTTTGACTTACCAATCAGTGAGGTCTATAGAAGATCAACACCTGGGTATCTTGGGTATGTCATATTCATAGGGTTGTGAACATATATTGTCAAGATAGAATCTACCCTCTATTTCAGAGTAAGCATTCCCTTGAGAATGTCACCAAGTCGATTACTGAGTACTGCAGTCTTGTTGATAAGAGTTATCAACATGTTTGGTAATCATGAGAGGTGAATGGGACTCAAGGAATACAAGAAGTAATCATGATTCAGGTTGACAGTAACAGTTATCCGACTACCTGAATATGATTACGAATGCTGAAGGTAGAGGGACATTAGTACAACATACAAGTCTAGTTATCACTTCAGATATGTTCTTTTGCGTTGGAGTTCAGTTATCGTTTTATAGTGGAGTAAACGTTAACTGACCAGTTAGTTAGTTTGCTGATCAAAGAGTTTGGTCATGGTAATTAACTACTGGTCTGAGCCAACAATAAAGAGCCTAGGAGGTCCTACTCTTAGCTCCGCCAGGATACTTGGAAAGACACATGAGGAAGTTGTCAAGACAAGTTCGATCGATTGAAGTATGTTTGATCGATTGAAGTCTTGGCAGTCTCGATCGATCGAGAATGGTTCGATCGATTGAAGGTTCGATCGATCGAAGATCTTCGATCGATCGAAGTCTAGGTCGGTTCTGGAAATCTATAAATAGGGTAGCTGCGTTCTGAAAAATGAGTTCGTCGTTTTAGAACGTCAGAAGCTGCAGAAACTATTTTAGAGTCCTAAACCTTCTTTTTCCTCTCTATTAGAGATCCCACCATCTCTAGTCTCTCCGGCAAGCATCCGCAGGAGACATAAGGGTGAAGACAACCTAGTGGAGGCTGGTGCATCACCAAGGAAGAAGAAGAAAATCAGAATTGGGTTCAAGACACTAAGGTATAACGCTTGTCCCCTCTTGTGCGCATCTATAGAATTAACGAGTAGTAGATCCTGGGCTACCATTAAGTTTTTATAACTTGACTTTTCCGATGCGCGTTTAAACTTTTAACTTAAACCGATTTTTCCATCAATTTGTGGACCACTCTCTATTCCATGTTTTGCTAGAGAAAGGTACTTTATCACCTTTATAGATGATTTTTCTTTCTATGGTTATGTATATCTAATACATGAAAAGTCTCAGGCCGTTGACATTCTTGAGGTGTTCATTACTGAGGTTGAGAGACAGTTAGATAGAAAGGTTAAACTAGTAAGGTCTGATAGAGGTGGTGAGTTCTATGGTAGATATGATGAGACGGGTCAAATCCTGGCCTATTTGCCAAATTTCTTGAAAAGCATGGCATTTGTGCTCAATACACAATGCCAGGTATGCCACAGCAGAATGGAGTTGCTGAAAGGCGTAATCGTACTATTTTGGATATGGTTAGGAGTATGATGAGTTCTTCAACTATACCTGATTCATTGTGGGGTAAAGCATTAAAGACTGCAATGTATATCTTGACCAGGGTTCCTAGTAAGGCTATCCCAACATCTCCTTTCGAGTTATGGAGGTAGGAAGCCTAATTTGAGACATTTACATATTTAGGATTGTCCAGCGGAAGTAAGGATCTTCAATTCACATGAGAAAAGTTAGATTCACGGACCATATATGAATATTTCATTGGTTATCTGGATAGGTCCAAAGAGTAGAAATTTTATTGTCATAACCATAGTATGAGGATTGTAGAAACCGACAATGCCAGATTCTTAAAGACTGGCGAAGTTACTGGGAGTGATGAATCAAGAAAGGTAAATCTTGAGGAAATAAGAGTGGATATCCCACTACCTTTTCCTTCTCGAACAAGTGTTGTTTCTCAAGCTATTCAACTAGTTGAGGGAAATGAACAACATAATGGAAATGATTCACCACTTCATCAGGATATTGCCATTGAAAATATTGTAGCACTACCAAATCCGGCAGTTCTGAGGAGATCTTAGAGGGAAAGGAGATCTGCCATTTCAGATGATTATGTTGTGTATCTACAAGACTCTGACTTTGATATTGGGATTAACAAAGATCCAATTTAATTTTCACAAGCCACAGAAAGTGATAATTCTAGTAAATGGATCGATGATATAAATGAAGAGTTAAAATCGATGGACCAGAATGGTGTTTGGGATCTCGTTGAATTGCCTAATAATTATAAAAAAGTTGGCTGTAAATGGATCTTTAAGACCAAGTACGATGCTAAAGGCAATATCGAGAGATATAAGGTCTAACTTGTGGTTAAAGGTTTCACTCAGAAAGAGGGCATTGATTCTAGAGACCGTCTCTCCAGTATCTAAGAAGGACTCACTTAGAATTATCATGGCAGTTGTAGCTAATTATGATCCAGAGGTACATCATATGGATGTGAAAACTACCTTTTTGAATGGACATTTGGATGAGGATATCTACATGGAACAACCTAATTGTTCATAAAGAAAGGAAAAGAACATTTGGCTTACAAATTAAAGAAATCCATTTACGGTCTTAAACAAGCTTCCAGATAATGGTATATAAGGTTTAATGATACCATTAATGCTTTTGGATTTAAAGAAAAACACTGTTGATCAGTGTATATAACTGAAGATCAGTGGGAGCAAGTTTGTCTTTTTGATCCTGTATATGGATAATATTTTGTTAGCTAGTAATGATTTTGGCTTGTTGCACGAAACTGAGTCTCTTGCCAAGTGTTTTAAGATGGTTAATATGGGTGAGGCATCCTATGTCATTAGCATAGAGATCGTTAGGGATCGATCTCGAGGATTGCTGGGACTATCTCAGAAAGGTTATATCAATTGAGTCTTGGAAAGATTTAATATGCAGTTGTGTTCAGTCAGTGATGCACCAATCATGAAAGGTGACAAGTTAAATGAAAGTCAGTGCCCTAGGAATAACTTAGAAGGGGAGCAAATGAAGAAAGTTCCATATGCATCAGGTGTGGGGTGCTTAATGTATGCTTAGACTTGTACCAGATCGGATATTTGCTTTGCAGTTGGAATGTTAGGTAGATATCTATTTGCTTATAGTTTTACACGGGCGTGCTTGCTTGTGTGAGTGATACACAAAGCTTAGAGACCTAACTTTTAACAGAGATGATTGTAGTGAGTAGGAAAGTACCCTCACCAAAGGTTTTATGGCAGTACTGAAGCGCACAAGCCAAATTAGCGCAGAGTTTACTAGATAAACAATCACAAAAAAGTAATAAAATACGAAGATATTTTATTAAGCGTGTTTGGAAAAAATAACCACAAAAGAACTAGGGAACAAGATTAGAATAGGCTCTGATTACTCAAAAGAACTAAAAACAAAAGAGAAACAACAAGGACATACCTAATTGCTTTGAATTCAAAATAGCAAGAACGTAGGGGTTGAATGCTTTGAATGTTGTGAAAGATGCTTTTGAATGCTGTTTTCGAGATGACACGGAGTCCTTTGCACGGTTGGCCTGCCTTGTATTTATAGCGGCCCTAGAGAAATCCTAATATGGCAATGTAATGTTTTGAATTTTTATTATGGGTGCTATGGTAACTTTAGTGGTTAATGTGCGGACCCAATTTGGGCGTGTACATTTTAATGTCTAACCTTTGGTCTTGTGGTACCACTTTGGTAATTATTTTAGCACATGTGTGTATATGTATGTTACATATATATGTGTGTGTGTTTGTGTGTGTATGTGTGTGAGGGAGACAAGGGAGGGCCCACAAGTCACCTCCCCAAACCACTCCCAAACTATACCAACTACCCCAACAACTAAAGTTCCCTAGGAAGCTTCCTAGGAAGCTTTCCCCTCTCCTTCTCCCTCCCTTATATATTTAGCTTCTCTCTCTCTCTCTCTCTCTCTCTCTCTCTCTCTCTCTCTCTCTCTCTCTCTCTCTCTCTCTCTCTCCCCCCTCATTTTCTTTTCATTTTTTTCTCCTATCTCTATCTCTATCGCCTTCACGTTTGGTAGAGCAAACCCCCTTATTTACTTCAACCATAAACCCCAATTTTTAGCCTCCATACATTGTTGGGAGCAAGCTATTAGTATCAAAAGTGACCCTGTCTACTAGAGCTTCCCATTGGTGTTCTTATTTTCTCTATTTGTGTTCTCTAGCTCAAGTTATGGCCTAAGGAAGAAGATGAACTTTCTATTTTCTTGTTCTTGAAGATCTACTACTTGGACTTTCTCAATCCCTCTTGGATTCTCTTTGCTTGTACTTATATTCTCAAGGAGAAGGTAGATAAAATTATTTACATACAAATGGTATTCTATCTCTAACTTTGACATGTGATTAATTGCTAGAAATAGTGTAAATTATGATTCTTTCCAAATACACATGTTTATGTGACTTTTATGTCTAGTTGTTAATTAGTTGACTAGATGCTTAAATGAGATTATGTGCTTATTTACTTAGTTGCTAATTAGTAAATAAATTTTTCATATAAATTAAGTCTTATTGCTAAGTTGAAAGCATGCTTATGTGCTATTATTAATTTTCTAAATGGCAGCACTCATGCTTTCTTTGATTATTGTCAAAGTCTTAAAGTTGTTAACGAATGATGAAATTTATTGATATCATTCTTGAAATTTGATGCATGCATAGAATTCACGTGCATTGTTGCTAAGTGGGCACACCTCATAGCATTTTTTATTTGCATATGAGAAATCCCAAAATTAGGATAAAAAGATGTGAAAAATCTGGATGTGGGTTATGTGTGAGGACAGGGTGGACGTACCTAAAAACGCACCAAACTCCAACTTATATTTGACTAGCTATCGGAAAGTTGGTATACTACATTCCCAGTGGGGGGTGGCTCACAGTTCGGTAACTAGGCAAGTGAACACGTGTGCATAGCCCGAGGGCTCATTAGTTGAAAGGTTTAGGCAATATACATGGCACCACATCTCATTGGTAATTATGGGATCCATCTTGTATATCTATAATGTTTTCTACTAAGCCGTCGTGCTTAACAAATCTATAAAAACTCTTTTTCAAGTGATCTTGATAGGGGCAAGGCCCACGAGTAGCCAGATACCCTAGCCTCATGTTTTTGAAAGCTCCTCACAAAAAATCATATTCTTGTGGACTTACTTAGCATAGTTCTTTTATTAAACTTGTAATAGTTGTAATTCCATATCGTTCATGTTAGAATCGAATCATGGAACTTACAAGTACTTGGGTTCAAATTCTTCCATCTATGTTAAATTGTAAGCTATGACCTAGCTTGGGCACATGTTAGCCCCTTTATGCTTTTGGTAATGTTAGTGGAGTCCTTGTATTGGAATCTTTCACAACTTGTAATATTCTCATTGTTAATATTTGTTGTTATGTATCCGAGATCTTCAAATCCCCTATAATCTGTTTATGCTTTTAAACGTCTTCTTCTTTTCTTTTACTCTTGACACTTCTTATTTCTATTCTTTTAAAAACTTCTTTAAAAACCAGAGTACTGCAGGTCGACCCTACTTGACCCATTTGGTCTCAGTGGCTTGACCTTTGACTTTTTGACTTTTCTTTGGAATCCACATAGGATTCTTTTATAGCTTTCGCACTATTTGGTTGGTCCACGTAGGACCTCTTATTCTCCTTAACCTCTTTCTTTGACTCTTTGACATGTCCACATGTTGTGGATTTTGGGGCATTACAGATTTGTATCAGAGCTTAACCGAGTTCGAATACTTGGTGCTCTGGGAGTTTACTGGGTTTAACCATGACTTCTTTTAGACGTTTAAAGATTTCAATTATGCATATTTGAATTGTTTTACACGTACTTTAAGTTCGTGAAGTTAAGAGAGCATGCTTAAGTGTTACATGCCTACATGACTATATATTTATTTAATTCTATGCTCATGCTTTTAAATTCGTAGAGATGTGACATAAGAATTCGCATAAGAACTTATTGCTTGTGGGTTATTGATTTGATTGTTAACAATCTTACTTAATTAAGTGTTATTGTTATGCTTTGTTTAGCTAGGCCGCCTCATGTTAGAGGACGTGCAGGAGACCGCGCTGGAGGCCGAGCCAAAGGCTATGCTAGGGGCCGTGGCGGGGCTAGAGGCCGAGGAGCAGAGGCATTCTCTTCGGCTTCTGCCCTAGGGGGAATTCCTGATGGAGCTCATTTCTTTCAGCAAATGGCAGCGGCCATGTGGGAATTCACCCAAGCGGCTCAAGCAGCAAGGAATGAAGTTCTCAGCTCCCCCCCACCACCATCTGTAGGACCTGAGGTGGGGCCCATAGCACCTGAGGTGGCACCCATAGCACTTGAGGTGGCACCCGTAGCACCTACTGTACCTGTGGTACCGGTGGTAACAGCGGAGCCAAGGGCTCAGTCGACTATGAGGGAGTTTGTGAGGCGAAACCCTCCTACTTTCTCAGGGGATCTAGACGCGGTCCAAGCCAAACTATGGTTGAAGAGGATTGTCCGTATCTTTGAGCACATCTGGCTCGAAGAGGACCACCTTTGTATCGATGCCGCTACCTTCCAGTTCGCTGGGAGAGCTCAGATTTGGTAGGAGCTTACTCTCACAAACCACCCACTTGTGGGAATGACATGGGATACATGTACTAGTTTCTTTCTCGCCAAGTACTTTCCAACTGTGGCGCACAATGCAGAGAGGACCGAGTTCTTAACTCTTCAGCAAGGAGATCTATCAGTAGCTGATTATGAGGCACGTTTTGGGGACTTAGCCCATTTTGCATCGGACATCATAGCCAATGATGCTACCAAGGCAAGGACTCCGAGCGGGTCTTCGCACCAAGCTGACTGAATTTGAGCTTCCGACCTGCAATGAGGTAGTGCTTAAAGCACTCGTATTTGAGGAAGAGTGTCTCAGTTCCAAAAAGATCAAGGAGTCACGTCCTCCCGTGAAGGGTTTCCAGTCGGGCTCATCTATTGGGCACTATTCTAAGAAGTAGAAGCAGGATCCTACTTATCATAGCCCTCCTTTTCTTCTTATCACTCTCCTAAGGTTCCCCAAACCTCAATTTTAGATTCAGCATTCTTAGTTTCAGGGCTCTAATCATTCTGGCTTATCCCGTGGTAGGAGTAATATGAGTGTTCGGGTTTGCTTTGGTTGTGGCGATCCTAGCCATGTTATTTAGAATTTTCCTTTTGTTTCAGCTGCACCACCAGCGGTTGGACCTTCTTAGACTCAACCTCCTTTTTCTAGACCATCGCAGTAGGGTTATAGACCTCATTCCTTACCACCATCTCCAGCTCCATCTGCTCAGAGTTTCAAGGCTAAATGTTCCTAGGGGCCAACACCACCATCATGGTAATCGTGGGGGAAGATAGTAGGATCCAAGGCCTCATTCCAACTTGTTTAACCTTGCTACTACTCCCAAGGATATCCCCAAGCCCTTTGTCATTAGAGGTACTCTTCTTTTGTTTAATTGTCAAGCTTCAGTTGTTATTGATATCCGAGCATCTTTTTTATTCATATCATTTGCATTTGCATCGGCATTGGGTTTAGAAATGAGCTATTTGGGTTCTACGCTTTTAGTAGACACTCCCGTTGGAGGTTTAGTTCATTTAGATCGAGTGTGTTCTGGTTGTGAGCTTGTGATAGCTGACCGGAGCCTTGTTGTTGATCTTGTTGTTAGTGATATGTCCTATTTTGATGTTATCTTGGGCATGGATTGGCTATGCGCCTATCGAGCCTCTATTGACTGCTTCAGGAGAAGAGTCACTTTTTTACCCCGTCGGGGGATTCTTACCGCTTTGTGGGAGATCGCTTTGATCGTCCGACTTCTTATTTACATAGGTTGTGTGAGAGGAGTCGTTTTGATTACTTGGCTAGTTTTGTGTTTGATAAGAGTGAGGTAACTCATGAGGAGTTTCCTCCTATTGTCTATGAGTACCCTGATGTTTTTCCTGAGGACTTACCCGGTTGGCCGCCTATTCGAGAAGTTGAATTCACGATAGACCTCGCACCAAGCATGTTGCCTATTTCTATTCCGCCCAACCGTATGGCACCCGCAGAACTAAAAGAGTTAAAGACTCAAGTAAAGAGTTAAAGACTCAAGTAGAAGACTTGTTGAACAAAGGATTCATTCGCCATAGTACTTCATCATAGGGGGCACCCGTCCTTTTTGCAAAGAAGAAAGATGGATCACTTCGGTTATGTATCGACTACCGCAAGCTTAATCGAGCGACTATAAAGAATAAGTATCTGCTATCAAGGATCAACGACTTATTTGATCAACTTTGTGGATCATGCTTTTCCAAGATCGACTTGAGATCGGGCTACCACCAATTGAGGATTCAAGAGCAAGACATCTCAAAAATAGCTTTTTGCTCTCGATATGGTCATTTTGAATTTCTTGTGATGCCATTTGGTTTGACGAATGCGCCAGTGGTTTTTATGGATTTGATGAATCACATTTTTAGTCCGCTTCTTGATCATTTTGTCATTGTTTTTATCGATGACATTCTTATTTTATTGCCTTCTCGAGAAAAGCATGAGGAGCACCTTTGAATTGTTTTACAAATTTTGAGGGAGCACCAATTGTATGCTAAGTTTTCTAAGTGTGAATTTTGGCTTCCGGAAGTGAAGTTCCATGGCCATGTTGTCTCAGAAGAAGGGGTATCTATAGATCCATCAAAGATTGAAGCTGTTATGGATTGGAAATCACCAAAGAATGTCTTTGAAGTCCAGAGTTTCTTCGGACTAGCAGGCTACTACCGACGTTTCATAGAAAACTTTTTGCATCTAGTGATGCCTATAACGAGGCTTACTCGAAAGGGGACAAAGTTCTTGTAGAGCGAATCTTGTGAAAGGGCTTTTCAACAATTGAAGGCACGATTAACTTCAACACCTATCTTAGTTATTCCCGATCGAGGGCTGGACTACACAGTTTATTACGATGCTTCATATGAAGGCCTAGGTTGCATTTTGATGTAAGGAGGCAAGGTTGTGGCTTATGGTTCATGATAGTTGAGGCCGCACGAGCAAAATTATTCCACCCATGACTTGGAGCTTGCTGTCGTCATCTTTGCACTAAAGAGTTGGAGGCACTATCTCAATGGCAAAAAATTTGAAGTCTTCTCTGACCACAAGAGTCTTAAGTATATTTTCATGCAATGCGACTTGAACTTGAGGCAGAGAAGATGGATGGAATACTTAGAAGATTACAACTTTGATTTACAGTATCACCCAGGGAAGGCCAACATTGTGGCCAACGCTCGTAGCAGGAAACCTCATAGCACCTTGGCTTGTTTAGCCATTAGAGAATGGAAGATGATGGAGCAACTTGACAATTTTGACGTTCATCTTACCAAGTCCACCAACCGTGCCACTTTTTTCACTTTGACCACACAATCGACACTTTTGAATCATGTTTTAGGGCTACAACATCCGATGAAGAGGCCGAACAACTTCAATCGCGCGTTACTAGTAGTGAAGCAATACAGGGTTGGACCTTCGATTCCGACCGAGGCTTGAGATTTGACGGCAGACCTTTTGTTCCTTTAGCTTGCCGAGACGATGTCCTAAAGGAATTTCATCATTCTCTCTTAGCAGTGCATCCGGGAGGCATGAAGATGTATCAAGACTTACGCCGACAGTATTGGTGAAAGTGTATGAAAAGAGCCATAGACAACACCACGTCTAATTGTTTGACATGTCAACAAGTGAAGGCCGAACATCGACTACCAGCAGGTTTGCTTTAAACTTTATCGATTCTAGAGTAGAAGTGGGAGCACATCTTGATGGACTTTGTCACAGCGCTCCCTAGGTCGCTTTGCCAACATGATTCTATTTGGGTCATTGTCGATCGATTGACCAAATCCTCACACTTCTTACCTATCAAGACTACAGATTTAGCTAATACTCTTAGTAGGTTATACGTTTAGGAGATTATGAGACTCCACAGCGTGCCGATTACTATAGTTTCTGATCGCGATTCTAAGTTTGTTTCTCGATTCTGGCAGAGTCTTTAGAAGGCCTTGGGTACTCAACTTTTGTTAAGTACAGCATTTCACCCTCTGATAGACGAGCAGTCCGAGCATACGATTTATACTTTAGAAGACATGTTTCGAGCTTGTGTGATGGATTTTAAAGGGAATTGAGAGGATCACCTACCTTTAGTGGAGTTCACCTACAACAACAATTATCAGGCTAGCATTTAAATGGCACTATTTGAGGCCTTGTATGGTCGACCGTGTAGGTTACCTTTGTGTTGGAATGAGATTGGAGAATCATTCGCTTTGGGACCCGACATCGTTCGAGAGATGGCCAAAAATATCAAAGTTATAAGGAAGTGATTGCCTACTACTTATAGTCGTCAGAAGTCGTATGCCGATCGTCACTGAGGACCCTTAACTTTTAGCATTAGAGACCCTGTGTTTCTTAAGGTTGTCCCTCGATGGGGTTTGCTACGCTTTGGGCAAAGCGGGAAGTTGTCGCCGTAATTCATTGGTCCGTTTGAGGTTCTGGATAAGGTTGGTGAGGTGGCCTACTATTTGGCACTCCCACCTCAACTTTCTAGTGTTCATAATGTTTTTCATGTTTCTATGCTTTGCAAGAATAATCGTGATAAGTCACATGTTTTGGATTGGACCGATTTAGCCATCGACGAAGACGCCTCTTATGAAGAACAAAGCTACCTGCATTCTTGAAAGGAAGGAGCACGTCTTGAGAGGCAAGACCATTTCTTTTCTTAAAGTACTTTGGAACCACCATAGAGTCAAAGAGTTGACATAGGAAGATGAGACCGAGTCAAGATCGAAGTATCCTTACCTTTACTCCGATTGGAAGATGAGACCAAGTCAAGATCGAAGTATCCTCACCTTTTCTCCGATTGAGGTATTTCGGAACCACCATAGAGTTGAAGAGTCGACGTGGGAAGATGAGACCGAGTCAAGATCAAAGTATCCTCACCTTTTCTCCGATTGAGGTATGTTTTTTGAATTCCAGGATGGATTTCTCTTTAACGGGGGTAGAATGTAATGTTTTGAATTTTCATTAAGGGTGTTATGGTAACTTTAGTGGTTAATGTGCGGACCCAATTTGGGTGTGTACATTTTAATGCCTAACCTTTGGTCTTGTGGTACCACTTTGGTAATTGTTTTGGCACTTGTGTGTATATGTATGTTACATATTTGTGTGTGTGTGTGAAAGGGAGACAAGGAGGGTCCCACAAGTCACCTCCCCAAACCACTCCCAACCACAACAACTATAGTTCCCTAGGAAGCTTTCTTCTCTCCTTCTCCCTCCCTTGTATATTTGGCTCTCTTTCTCTCTCTCTCTCTCCCCCTCATTTTCTTTTCATTTTCTTCTCCTATCTCTATCTCCCTCATGTTTGGAAGAGCGAATCCCCATATTTACTTCAAACTTAAATCCCAATTTTTAGCCTCCACAACTCATTGTTGGGAGCAAGCTATTAGTATCAAAAGTGACCCTATCTACTAGAGCTTCCCATTGGTGTTATTATTTTCTCCATTTGTGTTCTCTAGCTCAAGTTATGGCCCAAGGAAGGAAGATGAGCTTTCCATTTTCTTGTTCTTGAAAATCTACTACTTGGGCTTTCTCAATCTCTCTTGGATTCTATTTGCTTGTACTTATATTCTCAAGGAGAAGGTAGATTACATTATTTAAATATAAATGTTATTCTCTCTAACATTGACATGTGATTAATCGCTAGAAATAGTGTAAATTATGATTATTTCCAAATACACATGTTTATGTGACTTTCATGTCTAGTTGTTAATTAGTTGACTAGATGCTTAAATGAGATTATGTGCTTATTTACTTAGTTTCTAATTAGTAACTAAATTGTTCACATAAATTAAGTCTTATTGCTAAGTTGAAAGCATGCTTATGTGTTATTATTAATTCTCTAAATGGTAGCACTCATGCTTACTTTGATTATTGTCAAAGTCTTAATGTTGTTAATGAATGATGAAATTTATTGATGTCATTCTTGAAATTTGACTCATGAATTAGAATCGTAGAAGTCACGTGCATTGTTGCCTAGTGGGCACACCTTATAGCATAGCATGATTTGCATATGAGAAATCCCAAAATGGGGATAAAAAGATGTGAAATATTCTAGATGGGGGTTGTGTGTGAGGACAGGGTGGAGGTACCTAAGAACGTACCAAACTCCAACTTATATTCGACTAGCTATTGGAAAGTTGGTATGGTACATTCCCAGTGGGGGGTGGCTCACAGTCCGGTAGCGAGGCGAGTAATCACGTGTGCATAGCCCAGGGTTCATTGGTTGAAAGGCATAGGCAACTTACATGTCACCATATCTCATTGGTAGTTATGGGATACATCTTGTATATCTATAATGTTTTCTACTAAGTCGTCATACTTAACGAATCTATAAAAACTCTTTTTCATGTGATCTTGATAGGGGCAAGGCCCACGAGTAGCCAGATACCCTAGCCTCATGTTTTTGAAAGCTCCTCATGAAAAATCATATTCTTTTGGACTTGGCATAGTTCTTTTATTAAACTTGTAATAGTTGTAATTTCATATCATTCATGTTAGAATCGAATCATGGAACTTACAAGTACATGGGTTCAAATTCTTCCATCTATGTTAAATTGTAAGCTATGACCTAGTTTGGGCACATGTTAGCCCCTTTATGCTTTTGGTAATGGTAGTGGAGTCCTTGTATTAGAACTCTTTCACAAATTGTAATATTCTCATTGTTAATATTCGTTGTTATGTATTCGGGATTTTCAAATCCCCTACGATCTGTATATGCTTTTAAACCTCTTCTTCTTTTCTTCTACTCTTGACACTTCTTATTTCTATTCATTTAAAAACTTCTTTGAAATCTAGAGTATTGTGGGCTGACCCTACTTGACCCGTTTGGTCTCAGTGGGTTGACCTTTGACTTTTTGACTTTTCTTTGGAATCCACGTATGATTCTTTCATAGCTTTCGCACTGTTTGGTTGGTCCACGTAGGACCTCTTATTCTCCTTAACCTCTTTCTTTGACTCTTTGACCCGTCCACGTGTTGTGGATTTGGGGCATTATAGGCAAGGACTCCTTGATTTGCGCCCCAAGTAGGATATAGATTGTAGAATCCTTCCCAATCTCCAACTCCTTCCTTATCATCATCCAGATTGAATCAATCCCAATATCCTCGGGGTAATCCCCTCATCTTTTGCTGGACGTGACCAGATCTTTTCCGAAACGGACGCTGCTTCCTTAATCTCAGGGTGACATCATCATGACAACTAGAGATAAAACCGCCTAGCTAGTTCAGCAGGCTGACTTGGCCACGCCCTATCAAAGGAACCAGACTGTCTGCTTGCCAGCTGTCACATCTTTGACGTGTATGAGCTCGAAGATGGCTATATATCGAGTTGATCCATTCCCTTCCTTGCTAGGCCTTCCTTTCATAGATGCCCGATGATGGACATTCACGCTAATCCAACCAATTGGGCTCCAACACTTGCCATTGCTCATATGTTCCAAGTATGGTGCCCGATTGTTAAGTATCTGGCCCATATCACCAATCAGGCTCCATACTACTTGTGCTTTATCCTTATGAACCACGTGCCTTCTTAAGCCTAATCACTGTCTGCAAGCTTGGACGGACCTGATTCCTCTTCATTTGGGCTTAAAACCTTTAACGGTTTTTGGGTACAAACAATTGCCTCCCAAAAGGTTCATATCAAATGTCCCGCCTTGATTGATGTGACATTTTGAATTTAAAAATTGCCACGTGTCCATCATGCAGGGACTGCCAGAACTCAAGAATCCCACCAGTCACTCACCATTTAATGCTAAAAAGTATGAAATGATGGAAAAAAACAAAACCCTTGACTTTTCCCAAATCATCTGTGTCTCTCTCTCTAAAACTTTTCAACCCAGAGCTTCTCTCTGTAAAACTCCATTTTTTCCCGACAACAAAACTTCCATCACCACTATTAAAATGGCCCCCAAAACTGCTCCGGCGGCGACTTCCTAGTCCAAGAAAACAATTTTTGATGCTCCACGTCCACAGAATCGGTGCCGGCAGGTGCGGTAACGGGCCAAGACCCATGCTTTGGACATTTCCATAGATTGTCTCACCAACTGCACCACTACTAACGGAACTCCGGTGGCGCTTGGTTTTGGCACGGTGTTTCATTCCAACCTCCCACTGCTTTCAACCTCTATTTTCCTCTAGTGGCCAATGAGTCATTTCTCCAACTTCTAGCCAATTAGAGCGAAGTCTGGTTTTCCACCCATTCAATTAGGTGCTGGCCTATGCCTACTACAGACTGGGATAAATGGTTGACCAAGGTTTCATCCTCTATGGTTAACCTCTGGAAACAGATAGGCATCTATGAGCCCAGCATGCTCGTCAATCCAAACTGGAGATAGACTGATCTCTCTTCTTCTTTATCCTTCTCTTTTGGTCCTCTTCCTACTATGGATTTCCTATTCCGCTGTGAACCAATGGGGCCAACTGTTAAGGACATCAGGTATTTGCTCGGGCTCCATTCCCACAGGCAAGAAGTCATTCCTGGGCTCGATGTTGGAACGACCAGCTTTTCGTACCCCCAACAAGAGTCCATTAGAGATGCGGCTGTGTCCTACAAACCCATTATTGCTTATCGAGGTTTCTTGGCTACTTCCATGGGTAAAGAGGGAATGCTTCTATTCGATGCTGACCATACTACCTTCCTCAACTACTAGCTAAATAGGTACCTTTTCTGCTCATCTAGCCAGGCCATCACAAAAGAATATACCACACTATCCTTGGCTTTGGCATCTAGCAAGCCTTTGTCCTTAGCCACTCTCGTCTTGGCACACCTAGTTCGAGGTGTGACCGAGTTTGTCCATTCAGGCTTTAGTTCTGGTCGAAGCTCGATGTGGATACTCCAACTTTGGTTATATTCATACTTCCTAGAATTTTAGCCCGCTACCCATCAGCTAGCTGATATTTTGATTTCTGCTATCCAATTCATGGACGTTCCCCCTTCCTTACATGCCTTTACAGAATATTTTACATTCTTATATGAAGGATGCTCTAATTGGGCTCTTCATATCTTTACCCCTTTTTTTCTCTTCAATTTCATTCTTTTCTTCAACCCTCTAATAACTCTGCCAACTGGGGCTTGGGCATTCAAACCACCTATAACAAAATCTTCTCTAGCTACTTAGTAGCTAGAGACATTATATTTAGTCCAAGCATCCCTTCCAGTAACAACAAGTGTGGGGCAGAATATTATTTTGTTCCCCTCTATGCCCTTCAGTTCAAGCTTTCCCAAATGGTAACCATTCCATTGGCCATTACGGTAAACGTGGATTGGGTAGAGCGAGGTCTGATAGTGAACGAAGATCAAGTGAAAAAAATAAAGGAACGATCGGACCAGTCAAAGGTAGCATTCACCTTCCAGCCATTTTCAGCCCGACCGGTAGTTTCTGAAGAGTTTAAGAAATGGTGCTCTAATCGGACCGCCCAAATATTTAGGAGCACCGCTTCGGAGGGTCTTCTTCAATTTACAGTATTACCGGCCATTATGGCCGATGAACCTGTCGCTACACCAGTGGCTGTCCGTAAGAAATAGACAACGAAGAGACCATCCTCTAAAAAGGCACCAGACCAAGGGCTGACCAAGAAGAAAAAGACACCAGCTCCATCCACTCAAGTATTATTCTTCTCATATTTTCACTTCGTGCTGTCCGATTGATTCTTTTCTTCTTCTTACCCCCTTTCATTCTGTGTCAGCTCGTGGACGAGGGCTCTAAAGAGGATATATTGCCTACCAGGGAAGCCTTTCAAACATAATCAGCTTAACCTCCAACTGCCCGTCAGCGAGTTGAAGTGCATCTAATTCCTGTTCCAACTCTTATTGAATGGGCAATAGTCATTCTTGAACAAGCTACAGATAAGGGACCGATCCCCATCCAAATTGTACTTTCTCTAACTCCTTCAGATGGAGATGATGATGTTCACCCTACTGGTGGCTCTGCTCCAGAACAAGTGGTACTTATCTCCAATAGCGAGGAATTGCCCGAAGGTGACGCCACATTAGGGATGGCCAGAGAGGAGGTAGAACAATCAACCTCTATCATGCCAGAATGGATTGGTGTTGATACTATGACTAATCATAGAAGAAACGAGTGTTTTCAATCCTGTTGCTTCCAACCTTTCAGAGAACTCAGCCCCAAGTGGCGAAGACCGAGCTCTAGCTGCCACCTCCACTGAAATAGATGCTCTACCCAGCATAAGCATGGGCGTTGGAACTTTGATGGGGAATACTACTATGGCTTCCCCTTCTGGGCCAAGTCAACAACCAATCCGAGCACTTGACGACCAACCAAACCATGGTGATGCTGCATCACAAGATGTATCGGCCTCCACATCATCATCTGCCTAGGTATTTCAATTTTTGTTTAGTTTAATTTCCTTGGTGTCTTTATCTAATATTAGCTATTGGCCTTGAACTTTTGAACAGGCCATTCCCTTGGGTCTAGAGCCGTTCATCCCTTTTGATGACTTATTCACTAGCCTGGACCTTGGAGCATTCGATCTGGGCTCTCTTGAACATAACGTTGCCTCGTCCTCAAGTTTGCAGTGGTCTAAGGACCTTGTTCTTGGGCTAAGTTCCTGTGGTCTAGGCAGTCTCCCCTAACCACTAAGCTCGATGCTACCTTAGACACCCTTGTTGGTGATCCTTCATTCTCTATCGGGTAATTGGCTTTGCTTAAGGAGATCCAGGAACAACTACCAGGTTGTCGTATCTTGTATCATTCGGCCTTGGTTGTTCATACCAAAGCCGAAGCTCATCTCAATGCTTGGCAGAAGGCGATGCAATTTCTTTAGCTAAGACAAAATATGAGGCTGGAAAGGTAACTCGGGCTCAAGTAATTGCCCGAGATACCTGGCTTCAAGCTCATATTGCCACGCTCAGGGCGCAGTTGAAAAAATGTGAGGTCGAGGTCATTACCAATGATGCAGCCCTAGTAAAGATTGATGAGGCCTTGGCTCAACTGGGAGGAGATGCTTAGAAGTGTAGTGACCAACTACAAGCCAACACTCTAACTGCCCTTATTTGGTCTCAACACCTCAACAAAGCTAAACAAGATCAAACTAGAGCTAAGAGGACATAGGAAACCCTGCGCGCGAAGCTTAGGGACTTTGAGGCGGCCTAGAGGTTAGTTGTTATCCTCTGTACATGTATATAAATTTTATTTATCTATTTATTTTTATTTGTAATCACTTTGTAAATAAGTTGTGCTTAGCTTTATTTAATACAATTGACTTTTGATCATTTAGGCTCATAATTAATATGAAGTTCATACTCTAACCGAGGTTTCGGTTTGTATTATAAATCAATAGTCTTCCATAAAGTAGGATAATAGGACTTTAAGTACTGACCGTTTGTTAGCCTAGTATGAACCTCTCCATCCATATCACACAGCCTGTATGCCTCACCGTTCTTGACTTAGTGGACAATGAAAGGACCTTCCCAGTTGCCTGACCACTTACCATAATGGTTATCCTTGTCTCTGACAGGCAAGATGGCCTTCCAAACCAAGTCCTCTATATAGAAAAACTTCTCTTTCACCATCTTGTTATATGCTTGGGTAGCTTGGAGTTTCTGCACTCTTAACGAATCCAAGGCCGTTAGCCTTATTTCATCAAGTTCCTCTAACTCAGCTATCATAGCCTCAATGTATTTAGCAGGCTCAATCTGATTTTGCAATGCCCTCCTAGCTAATCGGACTATGACTTCTATAGGTAGCATATCATCATGCCCATAGGTCAGCATAAATGGTGTAACCCCAGTGCTAGACCTTTTAGAAGTTTGATAAGCCCAAAGTGCTTCGGACAGTAACTTGTCCCGTTCCCTTGGGTTTTCCTTGACCATTTTCTCAATGATCCCCTTAAGGATCTTGTTGGATGACTCGGCTTGGCCGTCGGCCTGTGCATAGTAAGGGGTTGAGTTTAAAATGGTGATCCCTCTACTTTCAGCAAAGGCCTTGGTTCTACTCCCGTAAACACAGATCCTTGATCGACTGTAATGGTTTCTGGGAGGCCGAACCGATGTATTGTGTGTTCCTCTATAAACTTAATCATTGTAGCTTGAGTCACTGTCCTATATGGTATAGCCTCAGCCCACTTCATAAAATAGTCTGTGGCTACTATGATGAAGTAATGTTGGCCCGATGGTGATGGGAGTACCTTACCAATTAAATCCATGGTCCATCCTCTGAAGGGCCATGGCTTTATAATGGGCTGGAGCTCCTTGGCTAGCACCCGTTGAATCGGGCCATGCTTCTGGCAAGCTTGGCACCCTTTAGCATAGCTGATGCAATCCTTTAACATGATTGGCTAGTAATAGTTGCACCTTCATAAAAGCCATTTCATCTTGGTACTAGCCTGATGAGCAGATTCCTTCATGGACTTTAGCCATCACTTGCATAGCTTGCTTTTTCCCCAAGCACTTTAGGATAACATCATCACTGATAGGTTTCTTGTATAATTCTCCATCAAGCACCATAAATCGGACCACAAACAATCTTATCTTTTGGTCCATCCTGACATTTGGGTGTTTTAAGTATTCGATGATAGGGATTCTCCAATCATCGTTGTCCATTAAGACCGAATTGGTTATGATGGACCAGCCTCTCTTTGTCGCTGATGGTAGTGCTCGAACTTGTATCGACATTGCTTGATTCTCTGAACCCTTTATAGAAGATGAGGCCGATCCTACTTTCGCTAATCTATCAGCCTCCATATTTATTGATCTTTGAATATAACTTACACTTATGTCATCAAAATAGTCCATGAGCTAAGTGGCCATGGAGTGAAATGGACAGAGTTCCCAGCTTTTTATCTAGAATTGACTAGATATATATCCGATAACCAATCCTAAGTTTCCTATTATGTATACGGATGATGCCCCCATCTCAAGGAGTATCTAAAGTCTGATCATAAGTGCTTCGTATTCGGCTTGATTATTAGTACATTTGAAATTGAACTAAAACGATATCTTTGTCTTTTTATATTTGGGTGATACAAAGACCACCCCTGCCCCAACACCTTCTGTATTCTTGGACCCATCAAAGATTAATGTTCATGGAACTAAGGATGTGTTCAGTATTTTAGGTGCTAATGATAGATCTCCTAGATTGGTAGAATCTGGGTGATTGGCTAGAAAATTGGTTACGGTCTGGCCCTTGACCAATTATTGTGATCGATATTGAATGAAAAATTCCCTCAGGCTTAAGGTCCATTTTCTAATTCGGCCATGCATAATGGGTCTTGATAGCATGTACTTAATCACATCAGTTTGACATATAATATAAGTAGAAACAGGAGGCATATATGTTCTTAATTTTTGTGATGAAAAGTACAACGCCAAGCATAACTTTTCAATCGGTGCATAGCACTACTCAATTACAGTTAAAACTCTACTTAACTAATAAATGGACTGCTCACTACCTTGCTCATTATCCTGAGCTAACATACTTCCTATAGAGTAATCAGAGGCCGATATATACAATTTAAGACACCTACCCCTCTTGGGTGGCATCAACACTGGAGGGGTAGATAAGTACTACTTTACTCCTTCAAAGGCCTGTTGGTGGCTATGTTCCTACTTGAATTCTTCATTAGTCTTGATCTTAAGCAGTGGGGTCTATACCTAGGTTTTCCCTGCACAGTTGGAAATAAACCTCCTAAGGAAATTGATCAACCCGAGTAACCTTTGCAACTCTTTCTTGTTGGCTGGGGGCTTTGCTTCTAGGATAGCCCGAGCCTTGTTCTTGTCTATCTCTATACCTCTCTGGTGCACCAAGAAACCTAAGAAGTTCCCTACTAAAATGCCGAATGCATATTTGAGTGGTTTAATCTTTAGCTTATGAGCCCGCATTCTTTTGAAGGCTTTCTTAAATCAGCCAAATGTGTAGTATTGATCCCAGACTTAACCACCACATCATCAATGTATACCTCTATGAATTGCCCAATCATGTTGTGGAAGATTGAGTTCATCGCCCGTTGATAGGTGTCTCTTGCATTTTTCAACCAAAAAGGCATCACAACCCATTTAAAGGTCCCAATTTCCCATGGGCACCAAAAGATATATATTTGGTTATAACCCGAGTGCCCATCCATAAAGGACAAAATTTTATGCTTAGCAGCCGAATCAATCAACTGATTGGTCATGGGCATCGGGTACTCATCCTTTGGAGTAGCCAGGTTTAGATTTTTGAAATCAATGCAGACCTGAATCTTTCCATTCTTCTTTACCACTGGGACTACATTCGAGACCCATTCTACATACCTTGCAGCTCGAATGAATCCAGCCCTGAGGAGTCTCTCTATTACTTTCTTTACCTTTAGTGTAACTTCTGGTGACATGCACCTAGGTAGATGTTATAACGGCCTAAACCCCAATTTGATTGGTAATCAGTGTTCTACCAGTTCCCTAGATAGCCTTGGCATCTCGTCATAGTCCCAGGTGAAACAATTTGTATACTTATGTAAGAGTGCTATTATCTCGGCCTGGAACTGCGGTTCTAGCATCTAACTTATATAAGTTGGCTTATGCTATCCTTCATTGCCCAAATTCACTTCCACAAGGGGATCTTAAATGTCGACCTTCAGATCATCCAGCTTTACTATGGCCATTTCAAATTCTTTCATTTGAATCTCTTCCTCTTTTGGCAATTCTTCCTCGTAGATACAATCGCCAAGTTTGCACCACCATCGGTTAGGCTGATCTCTAGTCTTCTATTATCCATATATACACCATCTGGCCATGCTAGCCTTTAGGGCCAACTGTCTCTGTACCTCAGTAAGTTGTAGATTCATTGATAATGCCTTGTTCATTGATCTCCATTGGCCTTATCTCTTCAGTCCGATTGGGATTGTAATTATACAATTTTAAGTCTCATGGGGTTCCTTTGACGAACGTTGTTGTATTCGGTCTTCCCAGCTTGCCACATACTAACAGTTTGACTGGCCTGATGTCATCTACATACAGAACTGCATCATCCATTTGTACACATACTACAAACGGTTTGGTATTATCCCCCAGTACTTCGACCACATCACCTCTCCAAAAAATCAATAGTTGATACACGATAGAAGGGATACAGTAGTTGGGATGGATGCAGTCTTAGCCTAGCAGTTTATTATATGCAGTCGATGTCTCCATGATAAAGAAGGCTATCATGACAGTCTTGCTCCCCACAGTTAGTTCCAAATGTAGGATACCTTTAGTCCTTGAGGGTGTTATGTGAAGCTCTGGTCATTCATCTTAGCCGGAATCAGCTCTGACTCAGATGTTTGGAGAACCTTTAGCATGATCTGGGGCATGATGTTGATAGTGGATCCTCCATCAACGAGAATTCTATTTATTGGGACTCCTTCAATATATCCCTTGACATATAGCAGTTTTAAGTGCTGGGACATTTGATAGGTGGGTTTTTCAAAGACCACTTGATAGGCCCTGCTGGTTTTTATCCCTCTTTAGCTTGCTGCACCTTCAGCCTTAGGATGGTGATCTTAGGCTGATCAGACTGTTGATTGGTGGCGTCTACATTCTTACTTCTGTCGTCCACCACTTCGGGCTTGACTATTTCTCTTCCATTCCAAAACACGTCTTCTATCATGGCTGACTCTTTAGTCTGGCCTTCCATCACATCTCCCTTCATGGCTGTGGGTTGGTTTGGCTTAGCCATGAAGGACATAGACAAAGTGAACACCATGTTTAAGAATAGACTCATTGGGATAGTCCCAAATTGGATTGGCGTATCATCCAAATTTGAGAAGTCATCGGTCTTGAGATCCATTGAGTCTGTCTCGATCTTACAGTCCTTTGTTGCCCTATCTCACATAAACCTTTCCCTAAGGCACTTAGTGGCATGCATCACTCCCTTGCCCACCTTTTTGTCAAACACGAGCTCTTCCTCTATTTGATGCTCTTGAGAATCGGAGATATAGGGCAGAAGGACCCTTGGAGGGTAGTGAGCCCGATCCTCCCAATATTGTCGTTCTCTTTCTACCTACCTTGCCCTTTAAAACCTCCTTTTTTGGGATTTTCTATATTTAGGCATTGTTGAGAATTTTGGGTGTTTGGCCTTATACCATTTCCTTCATTCACCCTCGGTGGTAGCACAATCCTTGGATGGATGTTCAAAGTTGCAGCCTTTCCTGGCATATTCAACCTTAGTAGCGGCTAATGACGCCTTTCCCCTGATCGGCTTGAATCTGCCATGTCGATTGTTACTAACGATAGTGATTTAAGTTACCATTCAAGCTTAGATTGACTTTGTCTGGGCAGTGTTAGCCTATCATGCACAGACTTTCTAGGAATTTGTTCGCAAGGCTTATGTACCCTTGGCCTCTTGCTTGGGCTAGAGGCCTTCTTCTTGATATCGACCTTGCACCTTGGGCAGAGGCCTTGCTCTATCAAATCCAGTTGTCATTGTAAATCAATGATCAAACTATCTATATTTGATTGGGCCGTTTCAATCTCCGCCTTACATTCTACTTGCTTCCTTTCTTGATATGTCTTTTGAAGCTCATGAATTGTTACCTTCGGCCACTCCATGGCCGAAGTGGTAACTTGCTTTCCCTTCCTTTGTTTTGGCCTTTCTTTAATTATTTTTAACAAGTCAACCATCAGTCTGGGCCTGGTTAGCTTAGTCAGATCGGGCATCACCATGTTGTGTCGGTGATCTAAGGGACCAGATTGGCGTCAATACAAATGGCCTCATCGGAGAACTTGAACACTCATTTCTCCATATTTTCCTGTATCACATTATGAAGAATTATTCCATTTATAGTATTCTTAGTAGAGTACTTCCAAGAATTATGCCATTTATAGTATTCTTTATTCTTAATGTCATCGGCCTTTGGGATCCGATGACCATCACTTAGCTTAATCACTTTTTTAGCCAGTAGGGCATCGAAAATCTGATCGACTATAGTGATATCAAAACTAAATTTTTTCCCTTCCTCAAATGACATCTTTTTTGCAACAGAGTGATTAGTCATAGGCCATTTGTAAACTAACTCGGTGATTTGAAGGCATTGCATACTATCGGCCATTTGTAAACTAACTCAACAATGTCAATTTTCGCTTTGAGATCACACCCTGCCAGATGGACCTCGTAATTGGGATCTTTATAGTATGTACCCTTGGATGAGTTTTTCTTTTCCTTTTCATCCAGAAGAATACGTTCATAGCGAGCGACCCTGGTGGCTAGCTCAAGCAGATCAGTGAAGTCAGTCCCTTTGAACCTTTTTCGAAGCTCGAATGACATCTCTCCTATGGCCATCTTGACATACTCCTCAGGCAAGACAGTTTTGCAGCTATAATTAGCCTTTCTGAAACAGGCTATATAGGTTTCAACTGTCTCCCCTACTAGATGGAGCATTCTAGATAGATCTACCAATAACGTTTCGGGCTTAGTTCTGTAGAACTGGCCATGAACTAATTCCTCCATCCCTTACCAATCTCGTATGGAATTGGTAGGAAGGTTGACATACCATAAGAAAGCTATCCCTATAAAAGAGTTTGGAAATAAACTCAGTTTCAATGGGTCACTACTACCCACATGGCCGTATTGTACTATGAAATGGCATATATGCTCTATAGAGGACTGTTCACTTTCCCTAGAGAACAAAGTAAAGTTTGGTACCTTGTATCCCTCAGAAAAGTTGACTTGGTCAATTTCAGGAGGGTACAGTAGTCTATACGTCGGTCTTTCCATTCTTATCATGAGTGGGCCACACCCTTCGTGTATGGCTGCCACCAGTTGTTCCCTATTGATGGCCTGTGGAACAATGGGCTGCGCTGCCACAGGGGGTACTATTGGAGGTGGAACTTAATATTGGTTGTTAACGGCCTGATGAGGCCAGAAAACATTAGTAGCCCTTTGCCCCCCCAACAGCGTGGGCTAGGGGCTCTATATTACCGATTATTTATGTATTTCGGTCCTTATAATGGAGGATCATTGGTGTCGCCGATCCAACGGGATCTATAACAACAGCCTCTCCCAACTATAGCTCGAGGTGCCTGCTTGATCTGTTTTGCTCTCGGAGATTCGGGCATACATAACGTGGATCCTTTGGCTTATCGATCACACACGATACGCCAGAGCCTGACCCACTGGCCTGATTCTTATTGCTTTTGGCCCCCCAAGTAGTTATGAGTTGGCCTATCATTCTCATAAGATCGTTTAATGTTGCATCGGTCTTTTCGGCTGATGCTACTAGCCTATTCTGGCTTTTTTGCATCTCGGACGTTTGCTCAATTAGCATTTGAAAATTTCCTATAGACCCCAGGACTGCATTGTAGTCTTGCCTCATTGTTTCCATGGTCTGCCTCATGACGTCTGACAATGCTTCCAGAGTCAAGGAACTTTCCTATAGGGAACCGGCAGTGCTCTTGTCCTCTGGTGGGTCAGCAACGTTTAGGTCATCTTGTCCATTTTTCCCAATTCGGTTATCTCTCTTTGGAGGTATATTCTAGCACTATGAGTCCCACTGGGCGTGGTAAATTGTTTGCTTGTGGTTTTGTACGGGCATGCTAGAGCTAAACGGGCTCGGTGTCTGCAAACTAATTTCCTAAATTTCTTATATGAGTGATACACAAGGATTAGAGATCTAACTTCTAACATAAACGAATGTGTAGTGAGTAGGAAAGTACCCTCACCGAAGGTTCTATGGCAGTACTGAAGCGCACAAGCCAAATTAGTGCAGAGTTTATTAGATAAACAATCACAAACAAGTGATAAAATATGGAGATATTTTATTAAGCGTGTTTGGAAATAATAACCACAAAAGAATTAGGGAACAAGATCCGAACATGCTCTGATTTCTCAAAAGAACTAAAAATAAAAGAAAAACAACAAGGACTCACCTAATTGATTTGAATGCAGAATAGTAAGAACGCATGGGTTGAATGCTTTGAATGCTGTGAAAGATGCATTTAAATGCCATTTTTGAGTTGACACGGATTCCGTTTAACAATTGGCCTACCTTGTATTTATAGTGGCCCTAGAGCAATCCTGATATTGCAAGGACTCTTTGACTTACACCATAAGCAGGATATAGATTGTAGAATCCTTCCCAATCTCCAACTCCTTCCTTATCCTCATCCTGATTGAATCAATCCCAATATCCTCGGGATAATCCCCTCATCTCCCACTGGACGTGACCAGATCTTTTCCTAAATAGACTCTACTTCCTTAATCTCAGGGTGACATCCTCATGATAACTAGAGATAGAACCGCCTAACTAGTTCATCGGGCTGACATAGCCACGCCCTATCAAACTAGACTGTCCTCTTGCCAGCTGTCACATCTTTGACGCGTATGAGCCCGATGATAGCTATATACATACTCCTAATCAATCAGGCTGATCCATTCCCCCCTACCTGGCCTTCTTCTCATGGATGCCCAATGATAGACATCACGCTAATCTAACCAATCGGGCTACGACACTTTCCATTGCTATGGTGCTTGATTGTTAAGTATTTGACCCATATCACCTATTGGGCTACATACTATTTATAATTTATCCCTATGAACCACGGGCCTTCTTGAGCTCGATCATTGTCCGTAACCTTGCGCCGGCTTGATTCCTCTTCATTCGGGCTTAAAACCTTTGATAGTTTTTGGGAGCAAACAATATCAAAGTAATCCAAGAATGGAACACTGGATAACAGCAAAGAAGGTTATGCGATATCTTCAAAGGACGAATGATTATATTTTCACATATAGGAGATCAGATCAGTTAGAAATGATCGGATACTCAGACTCAGATTTTGGTGATTGCTTAGATAGCAGAAAGTCCACATCAGGCTTTGTGTTTCTGCTTGCTAGTGGAGCAATCTTGTGGAAGAAAATGAAGCAATCCATTACTGTTTCATCCACGATGGAGGCCGAGTTTGTGGCATGTTTTGAGCCCACAAGTCATGTTTATGGTTGTAGAATTTCATTTCAGGACTTGGTGTTGTTGACTCTATTGCCAAGCTGCTAAAAATTTATTATGACAATACTGTAGTAGTTTTCTTCTCTAAGAATGGAAAGTATTCTAGTGATTCTAACACATGGAGCTTAAGTACTTGGTTGTTAGGGAAAGAGTCCAAAAACAACAAGTGTCAATTGAAAATTTAAGCACTACTCTTATGATTTTTAATCCATTGACTAAGGGATTATCTACAAAGACATATAAGGAATATGTTGTAAGGATGGGTCTTTTAAGTAATCAATAATGATGGATATTTTAGTTGTAGTGTAATTGACACTTATGCGCAATTAAAGTTTGTTTCTGTTTGTTTCCTGTTTTCAATTATGTGTGCACAAATTATGTTTGATTGTTTGATAAATAGGAAATGTCTTAACAAGACACATTACATGGTCATTTTGGTATAATAGACTAAGTTAGTAAAGGTTATTAATGGTGTGGTGCATGGAAGGGAATACAACACAAATGTTGTACAACTGCTATGACTCACATTGATAGTCTATGTTAATCTTTTTATGATAGTAACTAAAAGGAAAAGCAATCACAGAAAATAAAGAGAAAAAATTGGCTACATTCCCAATAATAACAACTGTCAATATATTACAAAAATAGAGTTATAAAAAAAACAAAACAAAAATAACACAACTCCTATTTCAACAACTTTTCTACTGCATTAACACATCCAAATTGGTTACTTGGAAACAACTTTATGAAAAGTTAATAAGCAAAAGGGAGAATTTCTCAAAAAAAAACGGTAGATTAAATACAAAAATAATTTTTCCCTAACAAATAAAAACACTTATAACAAAATGTCTTACTGATAGATAAACCATGATCCAACAAGTACCCAATATTAATACATCATATTCACAAGTATTAACAAACAAAATCATCAATTCTTTATCACTTCCCTGCATGATTTTCTATTATGTCTCTTCTTCTCACCACATCTACTACACTTGACACGCCTCATATTCTCTACCTTTGATGGGAGCTTCTTAGTAACAGGAAGCAAAATAAATCCCTCATATGTGACTTTGTTTGTCCTACCAAATTTCACAATAGGATGAATAGGCTCAGAAATTGCAAGTTCATAATAACTAGTTAAGAAGTACAGCTCGATATAATCCATAATGCCCGTCCCATTCAAATGGCTGCTTTTGTTAAGAACAGTTCCTTGGCTCCTTCAACTAAGCCACAGCCCTACTATTATCACAGTATAGTGTAATAGGTTAAAGCGACACTGGTACCACCTCGAGCTCGAAAAGGAACTTCTTGAGCCAAGCAACTTCCTTTGTGGCTTCACATACAGCCACATACTCGGCTTCTGTAGTTGAGGCTACAATGCATTTTCTGCTTAATGCTCCTCCAATTAACAGCACCACCTCCCAAGGTAAAGAGATGTCCGGATGTCAACTTTCTCAAATCTTTATCTGACATAAAGTCTGAGTTAGAGTATTACACTGGAATTAACTCACTGCCGCCATATATAAGCATGTAATCTTTAGCTCTTCTCAAGTGCTTAAGAATGTGATTAACAGTTGTCCAGTGCTCTGGACTTAGATTCGATTGATACTTGCAAATCATGCCAACAGTAAAGCAGATATCTGGTCTAGTGCATAACATCGCATACATGAGACTTCCCACTGCCGAGGCATAGGGAACTCCTTCCATGCGATTCTTCTTCTCCTGTGTCTTAGGACACTAGTCCTTGGAGAATGCTAAACCATGCCTGAAAGGTAATAAACCTTTCTTCAAATTATCCATTGAAAACCTAGTTTGCACCTTATCGATATAACCAGCTTGAGATAATCCCATTATCTTTCGCTTATGATCCCGAAATAGCTTTATCCTAAGGATATAGCTCGCCTCTCCTAGATCCTTCATATCAAAAGTACTAGCCAACCAAGCCTTAACTGTTGACAACGCTACTACATCATTCCTAATGAGTAGAATGTCGTCAACATAGAGAACAAGAAAAGCCATCACTTTCCCTTCACACTTCTTGTATACACAAGGCTCATCTAGATTCTGTATGAAACCAAACGACTTGACCGCTTTGTCAAAACGTATGTTCTAACTCCTGGATTCTTACTTAAGCCCATAAATGGACTTTTGCAACTTGTATACCAAGTTACCTTTCCCACCAGTATGAACCCTTTTGATTGCTGCATATAGATGTCTTCCTCAAGATTTCCATTCAAGAATGCAGTCTTGACGTCCATCTGCCAGATCTCATAATTAAGGCATGCAGCAATGGATAAGAGTATTCTGATAGACTTGAGCACGGCTACCAACGAGAATGTTTCCTCATAGTCAATGCCCTCCCTCTTAGTGTAACCTTTTGCTACAAGCCTTGCCTTAAAGGTTTTAACATTTCCATCAGATCCTCTTTTCCCCTTATAGAACCACTTACAGCCAATGGGTTTAATATTGGCTGGAAGTTCTACAAGATCCCAGACCTGATTAGAATCCACAGATTCCAATTCAGCCTTCATAGCTTTAACCCAATGAGCTGAGTCTACATCAGTCATTGCCTCTTCGTATGTGGTAGGATCAGATTTAGACTCTATGGAGACCGCTTCAAAAACTTCTCCTAAGAACATGTATCTGTCAAGCTGGCTAACCATCCTCCCACTATGACGAGGTACTGGTGCAAAATTTGGTGAGGAAGTAGTATTTTCTAGTATTACATCTTTTATCAATTATAGGTAGGGTTGATCGCTCTCCTTCCATCTCTCTAAGATCTATCCTTCCCTTAGGTTTATGGTTCATGATATAATCATCTTCCAAAAAAATAGCATTTGTACTAACAAACACTTTCTGTTCTCTCGGATCATAAAAACACCATCCATAAGTACCCTTTGGATACCCTACAAAGTAACATACTTCTGATCTAGAATCCAACATTCTCATCTTTCCTTTCAGCACATGTGCCAGACACCCCCATATCTGGAGATGTTGCAAAAAAAAAGGCTTGCGTCTAATCCATATCTCCCATTGTGTCCTGGGAACAGATTTGCTTGGTACAAGATTTAGTATGTATGTAGCGGTTTCCAAAGCATAATCCCAAAGGAATAATGGCAACTCGGAATAACTCATCATTGTCCTTGTCATGTCTAAAAGAGTCTAATTCCTTCTATTTACTACACCGTTCTGCTGAGGCGTACCAGGTGCACTCAACTGTGATAGAATCCCATTATGTAGGAGGTGATCAATGAACTCATTAGAGAGGTACTCGCCACCATGATCAGATCGAATGGCCTTGATATATGTGCCCAATTGCTTCTCCACTTCACCCTAAACTCTTTGAACTTTTAAAAGGCTTCAAACTTTTGTTGCATTAGGTACACATATCCATACCTAGAGTGGTCATCAGTTAATGTTATGAAATACTCATAACTACCCCGTGCTCTAATATTTATTAGTCCACACACATCAATATGAACTAATTCCAACAATGCATTGGTCCTATTGCCCTTTGCAGGAAATGGCCTTTTGGTCATCTTACCCTCTAAACAAGACTCGCAGACTTCCATTGGCTCGAGAACCAAATCGCCTAAGACCCCTTTTTTGACTAGTCTACCAATCCTATTTAGATTTATATGGCCAAGCGTCATATGCCAAAGCTTTGTTGGATTAGTGGAAGGTTCCTTTCTTTTTGATGGTACAACTACCACTGAGTTATTAAGTTCCATGTTAGAATCAGTAGAAACATTAGGAGTAATCATATACAAGCCATTTAATTTGACACCAAAACTCACAAAAAAAACCATTTCTTTCGATCACAACTTTAATTCCAAAATGAAAAAGAATAAGCTTTGCTCGATAAATTTGAAACTGAAATTAAACTACGTCTCATTGTAGGGACGTAAAGTACATCTGATAAAACCAAAGCTTTATTTTTTGAAAATTCTAAAACTACTACTCCTATTGCAACTGCAAAAATGGTTGCGCTACATCCCAGAGACAGCATGATCTCCCCATCACTCCATTTTCTAGTTGATCTGAACCCCTGCAACGAATTACAAAAATGGTTAGTCGCACCAGAAACAATGCACTAAGTGTTTGAAATATTCATTATAAAACTTACTTCAATCACATGTGATTCAATCATACCTTGAACTCTTGTAGCTAAGTATTTTGGATAGTTCCTCTTCCAATGGCCATTCTCATCGCATTAGAAACACTTTCCTTTGCCTTGGCCACCCACCTTCCCTTTGCCCTTACCTTTTCCCTTAGATTTTGCAATCTTCGGGACCAGTCCGACACTTGGACCACCAGTGCTAGCCTTCTTCTTCCCTTTCTTACCTTTCGGCGTAGATCGGGAGGAGGAAGAGCTTTTCTCAACGTTCATAATGTTGCCCCCAGGTTTGATCACCCTTCCTCTACCAGTAATGAACTCATTAATTCACTCATTAAGAAATTCATTTGATTCATATTATAGTTAAGTTTAAATTGAGTGAATGATGGTGATAGGGAATTGAGGATTATATCAACTTGGGTATGTGCATCGATGTTGGCACCTAGGGTCTCCAATTCGTTCAAATAACCAATCATTTTTAAAATATGTTCTTTGACCGGAGTCCCTTCCAACATCTTTGCACTCATTATCTTCTGTATGGCAACCTGTCTAGCAGGCCTGCCATGCTCTCCAAACATTTTTTTTAAGGATTTGATAATGGCACTAGCAAAATCATTCGACTGGAATTGGTGTTACAACACACCAGCCATAAAGGCCAGAATGTAGCAACGGGCCATTCCATTCGATTTCATCCATTTCTCAAACTCACGTCTAGCAGTCGCTTAGCATTTGCAGCGGGTTCTTAGCGGCATGGAGTGGTGAGGACATATATGTGATCCTCCGTAGTTAAAATGATGTCAAGGTTAAGTTTCCATACAGTATAGTTGTTTCGAGTTAACTTGTTCTGAGTGAGTAAAGTGGCAAGTGGACTAAATGCAGATCCAGACATTATGATTACTAAAAAATCAAATAGACAAAATAAATATGGATATCAGAATTTGATAATTTGAAATAAAAGAATCCTTAAAACTCTTATTTAAAACAAAATTACTGGAATATCGAAACAAAAGAATAAAGCCTCCGTGTGGTGGTCAATGTTCTATCTTTCGATTCATCATGATTTGTCTGCTATGCAACTCTTGCAAAACAAATCATGACTCCTGAACCTATTTGATCTCTAAGTTTTTGAATAATGTCCTGTATGGGATCCCTTATTCATAGCTTAGGTAGTGTGTACCATTAAGTAGGATCCAATCACAACCACCTCAAGTAGTGCCTCCTTGTGGTGGTCACCCTCTAACACATCTGATTGATCCTATCCAGTGGAAGTTTACATCTAGTAACCAATGAGCAGTGTACCCTCCATATAGAATGATCACCCCTAGCGAGGTGACACATAATACACAACTCATCTTACAATGAACCATTAATGGAAGATCGTGGGTGTTATAAATAAGACCCTCTCCCACTAGATTTGATAGTAAAGGATTTTGCTTTTAGAAAAATTATTTCTACACATTACCTATAAACATCAAATGTTCACTAATGCGTTGAAATAGTTTTTGAATTTTAATTTAGAAAACTTGTTTTACGTACATGCAAGAAGTAACAATATTATTAAATGCCAATCACAAAACAAGCACATCAACAAAAATTAAAATGAAAATAAAGGCATTCAACAATGCCTCTATCTCTCACAGCTCTATCTCCATAGAACCTCTTTCTTCGTTTGATCATCTCTAGCTCCATCTTCATGGACAACGGCTTCTCGTTCCATCTTCATGGGCTTCCTAATTCTATTACATTGGCCCTATGCTTCTTTTAAAGATTACAATTTATCTAAAATTAGAAAATAAAATAATAAAGTAAAAGGCTAGAAAAATCGATGCGACTTTCCTTTTCGTAGGATTGAAGTCGCAGCGCCCTTTACACATGCCTTAGATCAAACCAAAACATAATACACACCGATTTCAACATTTAAATACAAAAATTTAAATACAACAATTTAAATTGTTGAAACTTGGTGTCATGGGATATAGAAGACTAATCTTGCTGCAAGAGGGTTAGTTGTCACATAACCACGCACATATATATAGCCATTGGAACTACTAATTTATTCGCATACACAATAAATACTTTATAGATGTAATTAGAACTACAAAATAGCATCTCTAGTTTTCTGTCGCAAACTAATTAAAAAATTTCAGAATAGTAAGTAGACAATTTTAAAACTTTTAAAACTGTAAAAAAAAGACACCTGGACAGATAACCACTTTCGATCAATCGAAGCTCTTTCGATCGCTCGAAACATCCATTGTCTTGAACCCAATTCTAATTTTCTTTTTTTTTTATGGTGCAGCAGCCTCCACTAGGTTATCTTCACCCTTATGACTCCTATAGACGTTTACCGAAAAAGCTAGGGTCGCTGGGAACCCTAATAGAGAGGATACAGAAGGTTTGGGAAGCATAAAATAGTTTCTGCAGCTTCTGGTATAATAAAATGACAAACTCTTTTTCTGGACGCAGCTGCCCTATTTATAGATTCCCAGAACCAACCTTACATTCAATCAATCGAAGTGGCTTCGATCTATCGAACCTTCGATCGATTGAACCACTGTTGATCGATCGAACCTGCCTTGACTTCAATTGATCAAAATAACTTAGATCGATCAAACTTGTCTTGACAACATCCTTATATACCTTTTTAAACATCCTAGTAGAGTTAATAGTGGGACCTCCTAGGCTCTCTATTGTTGGCTCGGACCAGTTGTTAATTCCCATGACCAAACTCTTTGATCAGCAAACTAACCAACTGGTCAGTTAACGTTTACTCCACTATAAAACGATAACTGAACTCCAACGCAAAAGAACATATCCAAAGCGACAACTAGACTTGTATGGTGTACTAATGTTCTTCTAACTCTAGCATTCATAAACATAATCAGGTAGTCAGATAAACTGTTACTATCAACCTGAATCATGATTACTTCTTGATTCCTTTAGTCCCATTCACCCGTTATGATTACAAAACATGTTGTTAACTATTTATCAACAAGACTGTAGTTTTTAGTCATCAACTTGGTGACATTCTCAAGGGAATGCTTACTCTTTATCAGAGGGTAGATTCTATCTTGACAATATATGTTCACAACCCTATGAACATGACATACCCAAGATACCCAGGTGTTGATCTTTAAGACCTCGCTAATTGGTAAGTCAAAGTGGCCATATCCATAGTTTAAGTTTATAATCGTCTCAAGATTGAGAACACATACCTTATAAAAGTTATGAGTTCCTATCGACTGTTACCAGCCTTAAGCGTTAATAAGAAAGCTCAAGTCCATCAATCCACTATAAGCACTAGCATATTAACTAAGAGCTATACTCCAGTGATTGAGATTCATCACTCCATCCAATGGTAGTTAATCATGCTATAGTGTAAACCTATTGAGATATATAGTTTCATCATCCATTGTGACAAATTCTAAGTATCAAAGAATAGTAATTCGTATCTCGCTTGTATGTATCTCATACACACACGAATTACTTACTATGATACTAAAGGATTAAACAATCATCTCATAAAAGACATAAATAACAAAATGTAAAGCTGATATCCATATATTTAAATGTCAATATCTCATATATATATAGTACTGGCTTGAGGGCACAAACCTACATATAGTACAATTTGACGATGTTGAGAGTACTATAGATTGAGTCAGCTGATGATCTAGAAGATCCCGTTACAAAATCTTACTAGCTAAGGATTTTGATGAGTCCCATAGACAACATTTGGTGTTAGAAGTAACGCTAAATGGTTGTGATTACAAGTGGGAGATTGTTGGGATTGCGCCCTCAAACTAGTTAGTTTGACTATGGAAATTATAATACATTTATGTATGTCAGTTCATAAGATGAATGGTTAGGCTATTATCCTTAAACATCATTATATATAATTTATATGTGTATAGGATTACATATGGGAGATATGAATTACTATTCCTTGTTGTTCCAAATATGTCACAATGGATGATAAGACCAGATAACTTATCAGGTATGCACTGTAGCATGATTAACTTATATATGATAGAGTGATGAATCTCATTCACAAGAGTAGTTGACTCTAAGTTAATACGCTAGTGCATGAGTTGTATTGACGGACTGTGAGTTAAACCTATTGACAAGAAAATCTATCGCAGTTAATAGGAACTCAAACTTGTATAAGATACATGCCCTTAATGCTGAGATAGTATTGGAAACAAGCCGTATGCTTGGTTGCTTTGAGTTACCAATTAGTGAGGTCTTCAAGATCAACACTTCGGTATCTTGGGTGACCAAGTTTATGGTATTGGGAACATATATTATCAAGATAGAATATACCCTCTTGTAAAGAGTAGTTCTTTACAACAGAGTAAGTATTCTCTTGAGAATGTCACTGGTTGATAACTGAGAGCTACGCAGCTGTGTCAACAAGTTATTCTGGACATGTTTGGTAATTTATGAGTGGTTACTGATACTCAAGGAATATAAGATGTATTTATCTATTGGGTAGACAGTACTATTATTCATGCATTCCAATGATAAATACGAATACTGGAAAGGTAGAAGGACATTAGTGTCATATTACACAAGGCTAGGAATCGCTAATATAAGTGTGGTTTTATTCTTATGCACTGGAGTAAAGTTATCATTACATAGTGGAGTTAATGATAATTGATTAATTATTATTTCTTAGTTAAGTGTTTAACTATATGGAATTAATAATTAATCAGATCCAGTAATTAAGAACCTAGGGGTCCCACTCTTAGCTCGAATGAATGTTTAGATGCAAAGGAGAAAAGAAAAATGGGAACCACTAACCGGTTTGTGGGACTAATTGGTTAGTGAGTAACCGGCTTGTTGGACTAACCGATTACTTGCAACCCACTAATCGGTTAGTGGGAGAAACCAATTTCTAGGAAAGCGATTACTGGTGACTAACCAGTTACTGAGGAATCGGTTTGTGGGTACTAACCGGTTTCTGGAAGGTCGGTTTAAAGCTTATAAATAGAGGGGCTACGGGCAGAATTAGAGAGTTGCATATTTTCAAGTTCTAAACGCCCTAGATCTATTTTTAAGCTTCCCTAGACCTCCAAGCTTTCTCCTAGAAGGGTTTCCACCGAACCCTAGCCTCCATGATCATCGAAGAGACATAGGAGTGAAGATCGCTAGCCTCGGACAATGTCACTAAAAGATTTTCAAACTGCTCAACATTGATCATAAGTTGCTGAATTTTGGACACGACGAAGTTAACGTCGAGACAAAGCTGTTGTAAAAAATTCAAGTCAATCGGAGATCGTTTAGTCCTCCTGATGAACACATTGGTCGGATTAAGAGATCGGGATTGAATCATTACAGGAATCGTAGAAGACTTCTCGAAACGATTCAACAAATCACAAAGGTATATCGAAAAATTATATATAAACGTGTGTGTGTATACATATTGCGTGTAATATAAACGAGAAGTAGATTTAAATTTTTGAATTGGATCTATCCTTTCGCTACGCACTAGAACTGGTTTTTTCCAATAGTAAGACCCACATTTCTTTTCTTCAAACGTGCGACCTTATCCCTATAACGGCTCCACAAAATGGCTTGGTACCATGTGCTTCTCTGACCCAAATAGCAACTAAATATGCTCAAATACATTTCATCGTACTTTTGACATAATCAAACATTTTCACCATACCATTGGGCCTACTTATCAATATAGCTGTCCAATATGAATTAAGCAATATATATCTATGAACTAACACATGTTTTTCATACAAAACATGAATACATGTCAAGAAATCATTCCAAAACACATAGTTGAATCACTCACCTCCAATTAACGCCGTTAAAATTCATTCCAAAGAAAACCCGTGCACAGAGATCGTGCAGAAGTCTGTCTAGTACAATTCCTAAGGATCAGAAGTCCGATTATCAACTTTTTAGGAAAATTCTAGAAGTCCGATTAAATTTTTTGATCAATGGATGGATCACCGAAAATGAGCGTCACAAGCTCAAAAATTGAAATCCCCCCTTTTGGCCTCTCTAGATTTAGGTTAAGAAACTTTGTAAATGAAAAATATCTCACCTCTTTCTACATAGAGGCACAACTCTCAAAATTTGTGTTTACCTCCCTGCGAGTTCTCAAAACTCCTAATTATTCTCTGAAACTTCTTAAACGCCTAATTCACTGTTTTACGAGTGAAAACTAAAAATTATAAAAGTTTTTGTCCAAGTTCCATTTAGTTGCTAAAAAGCGATTTCACATGATTTTACAAAATTACTAATTAGCCTACGAATTATGTAACGTGTTAATTCGTCCTCACCAGGATAATAAAATTAACAACAAAAGTGTAATCTGAACCAGATGATACGCCCAAAATTATGGGTAGTTTCCTACTCAAGCTAGAAGACTATGGAAAGTGCATCTATTTCCTAATCCAATTGGGAAACTCCCACAATTAATGTCAATCAATTCTAATACAATTAGGAAGCTTACTTGATTGGTGTCAATCACACCCTAATAGGATTATATTTCCTTATCCATGTATGAGTAGGTCTCTTGCATCTATAAAAGAGACCACTCACCCCCCATTGAGGGGGCAGCCAATTCTGTAGTCTACACAACGCCTCTATAATTCACCATTATACGCCTGCACCCGGCCGGTATTACTGGTAGTGCCGCCCCTCTTTGTTGGCTCACCAGGCCCGCCGGTGATCTGCTAGTGAACGTGCTCAGACACACCCGTGGACGTAGGTACCTTCATTAACAGGGCCGAACCACATACAAAAAATAGTCTCTCACTCTCTCTCTCTCTCCTTAAATTGTTCTACTTTACTCTTACCAATTTTTGGCATCATCAGCTTGGCGCCGTCTGTGGGAACGACAATTCTTCTCATCAACAAATTCTTGACTGATCAATATGCCACCAAAGAAGGCTGCGCAGCAATCCGACCGGGATGTTCCTTCGGCCCCGGCGTCGACTGCAGCAGTCCCGACATATGAGCAAATCACCGCAACCCTCACACAACTCTTGGAGGGCCAGCGTCAAATCCAGCAACAGATCGAAGCACTGCTAGCCCAGCAAAGCAATCCTCAAGTGGCCGGGAAACGACCCGGGAACATTGCGTACGGTCGAGAACCGATCTTGACCAGACAACAGACCCGAGCCAACCTGTCCCATGTTGAGGATGCCAGAGACATCAACAGTGGGCGTGCTGCCCGAGAGGAAAGACAGGAGCATATGGCCCGGGAATCAGTCCAGGGTCACTCGGTCAAGAGCCAAGTCGACCCTAGGCGAATGGTTACCCAGAGTCATAGCCGAGCCCAATCCCAGAGGACAACACCCTGCCATGAAGAAGCCTCTTCCACCAACCCGACCAGCTCCTCAAATACCGGTCGGGAAGGAGTGGAAGCCCGAATCAAGGACTTGAAGAAACAGATCGACGGAGTGGCCAAAAAGCTTGGTCAAAACTGTGTTCCGAATCAAGCCAATACCGAGACAGAGTCACCATTCTCCAGCCAGATCACGAGGTTCTCTATCCCGCGCAAATTCAAGCAGCCTCGGCTAGATTCATACAACGGCTCGGGAAGCCCGATCGACCACGTCCGAACCTATAAGGCTCAAATGGCCCTAGCCACCAACTCCGATGAGCTACACTGCCTAGCCTTCCCCAGCACTTTGAAAGGCCCGGCCATGCAGTGGTTCTACTCCTTGGAGCCCCGATCGGTCTGCAGTTTCAAACAACTCAGTAAGCAGTTCATCAACCAGTTCGCCGGTATGCATGAGCGGCCAAAGCCAGACATGCAACTACTAACAGTCAGACAACGGAATAATGAGTCTCTCAAGGAGTTCACCGACCGGTTCAACCAACAGAAGCTTCAAATCCGCAATTTGAACGAGACAATTGCCATCATAGCCTTCTGCTCGGGAGTTCAACACACCAAGTGCGCCGCGTCGTTCCACAGAAACCGACCGGAAACTTTGGTTGAGCTCTCTGAGAGGGTTGGAAAATATATTGACACTGAAGAGTTTCTGAAGACCAAATACACCGGACAAGAAAGCAACGAGTCTTCCAGAAGTAAGCGAAAGCGAGATCAGCCCCGGAGTTCTTACAGTTCTTCCAGTTCACAGAGGTCTGAGTCCGGCAATCCCGACCCGACCACCGGTTCACAGCAGTCCGGGTCAAGCAGCCCCGACCGGATCTCCAGCTCACAACAGGCATGGTTCGGCAGTCCCGACCCGACCTCCAGTTCACATCGGTCAGGATCAAACAGTTACGACTTTGCCTCCAGCACAGAGAAGTCAGAAGCACAACGACCCTGATCCGACCTCCTGTCTCCATCGGTCTAGAAGAGCCCGACTACATTGGTACCTGCTTGATCACCACATGAGGCTCCACCGATTGTCAGAGAACTTATACAAAGACCTCGGGCCTAACCCCGAGGCATACAAAGACCTCGGGCCTAACACCGAGGCAGCCAAAGACCTCGGGCCTAACCCCGAGGCACGAAAAAGACCTCGAGCTCCGAACTCAGGCACTAAAAAGACCTCGAGCTCCGAACTCAGGTGCTAAAAGACCTCGGGCTCCGAACCCAGGCACCAAAGACCTCGGGGTCACGCCCGAGGCACCGGCTTCGCTTAGGTCCAGCCGACGATGGAGGCAAACCTCCTAGGTGGCTGATGATGGCAAGCTTCAAAAGACCCTGCAACCACCATGTTCCAGGTCGGTTACCTACAGATCATAGCCTCTGTAAGACCCTCGTCTTAGCGAAAGCTTGGGGGGCAAGATGGCGCAGTGAGCTAAACAGGTAATCACACCGGGTATTTACAGGTCTCGCGAATAACCAAGTCAAAATCTTGGACAACCCGAGCACCTACAGTACTCAGAGACATTAACTCCACTTAGGTCCAGACCGACGATAGAGGTGACTAAAATCTCTTAGGTTGGCCGATGATAGAGGAGTAAAAGGACCCTAAAGCAACGTGATTTAGGTCGGCTCCACCAACATGGTCAAGCTCTTCTCCCAACAGTCTTGACGAAGGCTGGCCGGGTAGAAGACAACCATCCTGGGGAGTTAACAGTAAAAAGGACCCTAGAGCAATACGCTTTAGGTCGGCTTGTCCAACATGGTAAAATCCTTCTACCCACAGCCTTGACGAAGGTTTACAGGCAGAAGATAACCATACTGGGAGCTAACTCAAGCAAAAAAGACTCCGAAGTAGGCCAAGTCTCAACTCTCGGTCACTTCCCGAGCACTCAAAGACTTCGAATTAGGCCGGGTCTCAACTCCCGGTCAGTTCCCGAGCACATAAAGGTCCCGAGCTAGGCAGGGACTCAGCTCTCAGCCAGTTCCCGAGGACTCACAAGGCTCAGAAGCCCCGAGGCAGCTTCCTCAAGCACTCAGACAGTGGCAAGTGGCATCAAACTGATTTCCAAACTTGCCCCGATATAGCATCTGGCCAATCTTGGAAATGGGGGGCAGCTGATACGCCCAAAATTATGGGTAGTTTCCTACTCAAGCTAGAAGACTATGGAAAGTGCATCTATTTCCTAATCCAATTGGGAAACTCCCACAATTAATGTCAATCAATTCTAATACAATTAGGAAGCTTACTTGATTGGTGTCAATCACACCCTAATAGGATTATATTTCCTTATCCATGTATGAGTAGGTCTCTTGCATCTATAAAAGAGACCACTCACCCCCCATTGAGGGGGCAGCCAATTCTGTAGTCTACACAACGCCTCTATAATTCACCATTATACGCCTGCACCCGGCCGGTATTACTGGTAGTGCCGCCCCTCTTTGTTGGCTCACCAGGCCCGCCGGTGATCTGCTAGTGAACGTGCTCAGACACACCCGTGGACGTAGGTACCTTCATTAACAGGGCCGAACCACATACAAAAAATAGTCTCTCACACTCTCTCTCTCCTTAAATTGCTCTACTTTACTCTTACCAATTTTTGGCATCATCACCAGATAATAATACAGATAATGAAATACGCAAGTAAACATTTTTTTCATATAAACATTTAGGGCATTGCACAATGAACGTCTCAATCTCGAAGAGACTTCACAACAACAAAACATCCATTTCACACAGTCTCAATGGGTTCTCTTACACAGATACCCAAATTAACTCATGAGTTACAACTCACTCACACATGTGCCACAAATGCACAACACATCACATTATCATGCATGACAAATGTAATGAAAAGCAACAAACCCGTACACGGGTGTTATAATTATCTCTCCCTTAAAAGAAATTTGTCCCCAAACTTACGCCGTCTCCTAACATGACTTCTCCCACATGCTTCCCAACACTTGTCATTTTGTTCACAATTTTCATCTCTCCGCTACAACTCATGAGGAAAATAAATCCTCAAGTTCGCAAGGAAAATAACTCCTTTGAACCCCATTTTTTTCCAGTTAAAGTGTTAAATTCAACACATGCAACCAATCAACATTTCTCCTAAGTAAGAATATCAAGACTCAAGTAGAACACACTTATTCCTTTCTGATAATAGATTACACCACAAAATGTCACATACTCATTCTATCGTACGTACCTTTTCTGAAACCACAAACTTTAATGTGCAAAACAAAAAAATGAGTCATGTCTCCTCACGTTTCTTTCTCTCTGACCTTCACTTACAAATCATCTCGAACAGTTTAGCATTTTCTTCTGATTCCAATCTCGAACAGAACCATAGTCGAGTACAATCAGCCGTACATATTCCATTAATACGTTGATTCCTCAACCAATTGTTTGATACCTTTGAAATTCAATCTCTTATCTTGTCCACCAATGAAACCTTTGTGTAATACTTACACGCTCAAACTTCCTTCAATTTCTCACTATATGTCAACGCTTCCCTTCTAAACTATTCCACAACGGTGACCCTTGTTATCTAAAAATGTCATTTTGTCGTTTCTTTCCCTTCTGACTTCATCAACCAACTCATTAATATATCCCCATTCATTCAATACCTCTTAAAGTGTCATTATGGATCCCCACTACAAATCATTGAATATTATGGATCTCTGATATATCCCCATTCATTCAATACCTTTTTAGGAATCATAGAAGAGTTCTCGAAACGATTCAACAAATCACAAAGGTATATCTAACAGTTTATATATAAACGTGTGTGTATATACATATTGCGTGTAATATAAACGAGAAGTAGATTTAAATTTTTGAATTGTATCTATCCTTTCGCTGCGCACTAGAACTGTTTTTTTCCAACAGTAAGACCCACATTTCTTTTCTTCAAACGTGCGACCTTATGCCTATAATGGCTCCAAAAAATGGCTTGGTACCAAGTGCTTCTTCTTTGACCCAAATAGCAACCAAACATGCTCAAATACATTTCATCGTACTTTTGACATAATCAAACATTTTCACCGTTCCATTGAGCCTACTTATCAAAATAGCTGTCCAATATGAATTAAGCAATATATATCTATGAACTAACACATGTTTTTCATACAAAACATGAATACATGTCAAGAAATCATTCCAAAACACATAGTTGAATCGCTCACCTCCAATTAACGCTCTTAAAATTCATTCCAAAGAAAACCCGAGCACAAAGATCGTGCAGAAGTCCGTCTAGTACAATTCCTATAGATCAGAAGTCCGATTATCAACTTTTTAGGAAAATTCTAAAAAATGAGTTTTTGAAAAACTTAGCCAAACAAGTCCCAGTGGATATAAAAACGTATCTCTTACCTCTAGGAGTTCGAATATTTGATTAAATTTTTTGATCAATGGATGGATCACCGAAAATGAGCGTCACAAGCTCAAAAATTGAAATCCCCCCTTTGTGCCTCTCTAGATTTAGGTTAAGAAACTTTGTAAATGAAAAATATCTCACCTCTTTCTACATATAGGCACAACTCTCAAAAATTGTGTTTACCTCCCTGCGAGTTCTCAAAATTTCAATTATTCTCTGAACTTCTTACACGCCTAATTCACTGCTACACGAGTGAAAACTAAAAATTATAAAAGTTTTTGTCCAAGTTCCATTTAGTTGCTAAAAAGCGATTTCACATGATTTTACAAAATTACTAATTAGCCTACCAATTATGTAATGTGTTAATTCGTCCTCACCAGGATAATAAAATTAACAACAAAAGTGTAATCTGAACCAGATAATAATACAGATAATCAAATACACAAGAAAACATTTATTTTCAGATAAACATTTAGGGCATTGCACAATGAACGTCTCAATCTCGAAGAGACTTCACAACAACAAAACATCCATTTCACACAGTCTCAGTGGGTTCTCTTACACAGATACCCAAATTAACTCATGAGTTACAACTCACTCACACATGTGCCACAAATGCACAACACATCACATTATCATGCATGACAAATGTAATGAAAAGCAACAAACCCATACACAGGTGTTATAATTATCCCTCCTTTAAAAGAAATTTGTCCCCAAACATACGCCGTCTCCTAACATCACTTCTCCCACATGCTTCCCAACACTTGTCTTTTTGTTCACAATTTTCATCTCTCCGCTACAACTCATAAGGAAATTAAATCCTCAAGTTCGCAAGGAAAATAACTCCTTTGAACCCCATTTTTTTCCACTTAAAGTGTTAAATTGAACACATGCAACCAATCAACATTTCTCCTAAGTAAGAATATCAAGACTCAAGTAGAACACACTTATTCATTTCTGATAATAGATTACACCACAAAATGTCACATACTCATTCTATCATACCTTTTCTGAAACCACAAACTTTAATGTGCAAAAGAAAAAAATGAGTCATGTCTCCTCACGTTTCTTTCTCTCTGACCTTCACTTACAAATCATCTCGAACAGTTTAGCATTTTCTTCTGATTCCAATCTCGAAAAGAACCATAGTCGAGTACAATCAGCCGTACATATTCCATTAATTCGTTGATTCCTCAACCAATTGTTTGATACCTTTGAAATTCAATCTCTTATCTTGTCCACCAATGAAACCTTTGTGTAATACTTACACGCTCAAACTTCCTTCAATTTCTCACTATATGTCAACGATTCCCTTCTAAACTATTCCACAACGGTGACCCTTGTTATCTAAAAATGTCATTTTGTCGTTTCTTTCCCTTCTGACTTCATCAACCAACTCATTAATATATCCCCATTCATTCAATACCTCTTAAAGTGTCATTATGGATCCCCACTACAAATCATTGAATATTATGGATCTCTGATATATCCCCATTCATTCAATACCTTTTTAGGAATCATAGAAGAGTTCTCGAAACGATTCAACAAATCACAAAGGTATATCTAACAGTTTATATATAAACGTGTGTGTATATACATATTGCGTGTAATATAAACGAGAAGTAGATTTAAATTTTTGAATTGTATCTATCCTTTCCCTGCGCACTAGAACTGGTTTTTTCCAACAGCAAGACCCACATTTCTTTTCTTCAATCGTGCGACCTTATGCCTATAATGGCTCCACAAAATGGCTTGGTACCATGTGCTTCTTCTTTGACCCAAATAGCAACCAAACATGCTCAAATACATTTCATCGTACTTTTGACATAATCAAACATTTTCACCGTACCATTGAGCCTACTTATCAATATAGCTGTCCAATATGAATTAAGCAATATATATCTATGAACTAACACATGTTTTTCATACAAAACATGAATACATGTCAAGAAATCATTCCAAAACACATAGTTGAATCACTCACCTCCAATTAACGCTCTTAAAATTCTTTACAAAGAAAACCCGAGCAAAAAGATCGTGCAGAAGTCCGTCTAGTACAATTCCTATGGATCATAAGTCCGATTATCAAATTTTTAGGAAAATTCTAAAAAATGAGTTTTCGAGAAACTTGGCCAAACAAGTCCCAGTGGATATAAAAACGTAGCTCTTACCTCTAGGAGTTCGAATATTCGATTAAATTTTTTGATCAATGGATGGATCACCGAAAATGAGCGTCACAAGCTCAAAAATTGAAATCCCCCCTTTTGGCCTCTCTAGATTTAGGTTAAGAAACTTTGTAAATGAAAAATATCTCACCTCTTTCTACATATAGCCACAACTCTCAAAAATTGTGTTTACCTCCCTGCGAGTTCTCAAAACTCCTAATTATTCTCTGAAACTTCTTACACGCCTAATTCACTGCTTTACTAGTGAAAACTAAAAATTATAAAAGTTTTTATCCAAGTTCCATTTAGTTGCTAAAAAGCGATTTCACATGATTTTACAAAATTACTAATTAGCCTACCAATTATGTAACGTGTTAATTCGTCCTCACCAGGATAATAAAATTAACAACAAAAGTGTAATCTGAACCAGATAATAATACAGATAATCAAATACACAAGAAAACATTTTTTTTCAGATAAACATTTAGGGCATTGCACAATGAACGTCTCAATCTCGAAGAGACTTCACAACAACAAAACATCCATTTCACACAGTCTCAGTGGGTTCTCTTACACAGATACCCAAATTAACTCATGAGTTACAACTCACTCACACATGTGCCACAAATGCACAACACATCACATTATCATGCATGACAAATGTAATGAAAAGCAACAAACCCGTACACGGGTGTTATAATTATCTCTCCCTTAAAAGAAATTTGTCCCCAAACTTACGCCGTCTCCTAACATGACTTCTCCCACATGCTTCCCAACACTTGTCTTTTTGTTCACAATTTTCATCTCTCCGCTACAACTCATGAGGAAAATAAATCCTCAAGTTCGCAAGGAAAATAACTCCTTTGAACCCCATTTTTTTCCACTTAAAGTGTTAAATTCAACACATGCAACCAATCAACATTTCTCCTAAGTAAGAATATCAAGACTCAAGTAGAACACACTTATTCATTTCTGATAATAGATTACACCACAAAATGTCACATACTCATTCTATCGTACCTTTTCTGAAACCACAAACTTTAATGTGCAAAACAAAAAAATGAGTCATGTCTCCTCACGTTTCTTTCTCTCTGACCTTCACTTACAAATCATCTCGAACAGTTTAGCATTTTCTTCTGATTCCAATCTCGAAAAGAACCATAGTCGAGTACAATCAGCCGTACATATTCCATTAATTCGTTGATTCCTCAACCAATTGTTTGATACCTTTGAAATTCAATCTCTTATCTTGTCCACCAATGAAACCTTTGTGTAATACTTACACGCTCAAACTTCCTTCAATTTCTCACTATATGTCAACGATTCCCTTCTAAACTATTCCACAACGGTGACCCTTGTTATCTAAAAATGTCATTTTGTCGTTTCTTTCCCTTCTGACTTCATCAACCAACTCATTAATATATCCCCATTCATTCAATACCTCTTAAAGTGTCATTATGGATCCCCACTACAAATCATTGAATATTATGGATCTCTGATATATCCCCATTCATTCAATACCTTTTTAGGAATCATAGAAGAGTTCTCGAAACGATTCAACAAATCACAAAGGTATATCTAACAGTTTATATATAAACGTGTGTGTATATATATTGCGTGTAATATAAACGAGAAGTAGATTTAAATTTTTGAATTGTATCTATCTTTTCGCTGCGCACTAGAACTGGTTTTTTCCAACAGTAAGACCCACATTTCTTTTCTTCAATCGTGCGACCTTATGCCTATAATGGCTCCACAAAATGGCTTGGTACCATGTGCTTCTTCTTTGACCCAAATAGCAACCAAACATGCTCAAATACATTTCATCGTACTTTTGACATAATCAAACATTTTCACCGTACCATTGAGCCTACTTATCAATATAGTTGTCCAATATGAATTAAGCAATATATATCTATGAACTAACACATGTTTTTCATACAAAACATGAATACATGTCAAGAAATCATTCCAAAACACATAGTTTAATCACTCACCTCCAATTAACGCTCTTAAAATTCTTTACAAAGAAAACCCGAGCAAAAAGATCGTGCAGAAGTCCGTCTAGTACAATTCCTATGGATCATAAGTCCGATTATCAAATTTTTAGGAAAATTCTAAAAAATGAGTTTTCGAGAAACTTGGCCAAACAAGTCCCAGTGGATATAAAAACGTAGCTCTTACCTCTAGGAGTTCGAATATTCGATTAAATTTTTTGATCAATGGATGGATCACCGAAAATGAGCGTCACAAGCTCAAAAATTGAAATCCCCCCTTTTGGCCTCTCTAGATTTAGGTTAAGAAACTTTGTAAATGAAAAATATCTCACCTCTTTCTACATATAGCCACAACTCTCAAAAATTGTGTTTACCTCCCTGCGAGTTCTCAAAACTCCTAATTATTCTCTGAAACTTCTTACACGCCTAATTCACTGCTTTACTAGTGAAAACTAAAAATTATAAAAGTTTTTATCCAAGTTCCATTTAGTTGCTAAAAAGCGATTTCACATGATTTTACAAAATTACTAATTAGCCTAGCAATTATGTAACGTGTTAATTCGTCCTCACCAGGATAATAAAATTAACAACAAAAGTGTAATCTGAACCAGATAATAATACAGATAATCAAATACACAAGAAAACATTTTTTTTCAGATAAACATTTAGGGCATTGCACAATGAACGTCTCAATCTCGAAGAGACTTCACAACAACAAAACATCCATTTCACACAGTCTCAGTGGGTTCTCTTACACAGATACCCAAATTAACTCATGAGTTACAACTCACTCACACATGTGCCACAAATGCACAACACATCACATTATCATGCATGACAAATGTAATGAAAAGCAACAAACCCGTACACGGGTGTTATAATTATCTCTCCCTTAAAAGAAATTTGTCCCCAAACTTACGCTGTCTCCTAACATGACTTCTCCCACATGCTTCCTAACACTTGTCTTTTTGTTCACAATTTTCATCTCTCCGCTACAACTCATGAGGAAAATAAATCCTCAAGTTCGCAAGGAAAATGACTCCTTTGAACCCCATTTTTTTTCCACTTAAAGTGTTAAATTGAACACATGCAACCAATCAACATTTCTCCTAAGTAAGAATATCAAGACTCAAGTAGAACACACTTATTCATTTCTGATAATAGATTACACCACAAAATGTCACATATTCATTCTATCGTACCTTTTCTGAAACCACAAACTTTAATGTGCAAAACAAAAAAATGAGTCATGTCTCCTCACGTTTCTTTCTCTCTGACCTTCACTTACAAATCATCTCGAACAATTTAGCATTTTCTTCTGATTCCAATCTCGAACAGAACCATAGTCGAGTACAATCAGCCGTACATATTCCATTAATACGTTGATTCCTCAACCAATTGTTTGATACCTTTGAAATTCAATCTCTTATCTTGTCCACCAATGAAACCTTTGTGTAATACTTACACGCTCAAACTTCCTTCAATTTCTCACTATATGTCAACGCTTCCCTTCTAAACTATTCCACAACGGTGACCCTTGTTATCTAAAAATGTCATTTTGTCGTTTCTTTCCCTTCTGACTTCATCAGCCAACTCATTAATATATCCCCATTCATTCAATACCTCTTAAAGTGTCATTATGGATCCCCACTACAAATCATTGAATATTATGGATCTCTGATATATCCCCATTCATTCAATACCTTTTTAGGAATCATAGAAGAGTTCTCGAAACGATTCAACAAATCACAAAGGTATATCTAACAGTTTATATATAAACGTGTGTGTATATATATTGCGTGTAATATAAACGAGAAGTAGATTTAAATTTTTGAATTGTATCTATCCTTTCGCTGCGCACTAGAACTGGTTTTTTCCAACAGTAAGACCCACATTTCTTTTCTTCAAACGTGCGACCTTATGCCTATAATGGCTCCACAAAATGCCTTGGTACCATGTGCTTCTTCTTTGACCCAAATAGCAACCAAACATGCTCAAATACATTTCATCGTACTTTTTACATAATCAAACATTTTCACCGTACCATTGAGCCTACTTATCAATATAGCTGTCCAATATGAATTAAGCAATATATATCTATGAACTAACACATGTTTTTCATACAAAACATGAATACATGTCAAGAAATCATTCCAAAACACATAGTTGAATCATTCACCTCCAATTAACGCTCTTAAAATTCTTTACAAAGAAAACCCGAGCAAAAAGATCGTGCAGAAGTCCGTCTAGTACAATTCCTATGGATCATAAGTCCGATTATCAAATTTTTAGGAAAATTCTAAAAAATGAGTTTTCGAGAAACTTGGCCAAACAAGTCCCAGTGGATATAAAAACGTAGCTCTTACCTCTAGGAGTTCGAATATTCGATTAAATTTTTTGATCAATGGATGGATCACCGAAAATGAGCGTCACAAGCTCAAAAATTGAAATCCCCCCTTTTGGCCTCTCTAGATTTAGGTTAAGAAACTTTGTAAATGAAAAATATCTCACCTCTTTCTACATATAGCCACAACTCTCAAAAATTGTGTTTACCTCCCTGCGAGTTCTCAAAACTCCTAATTATTCTCTGAAACTTCTTACACGCCTAATTCACTGCTTTACTAGTGAAAACTAAAAATTATAAAAGTTTTTATCCAAGTTCCATTTAGTTGCTAAAAAGCGATTTCACATGATTTTACAAAATTATTAATTAGCCTAGCAATTATGTAACGTGTTAATTCGTCCTCACCAGGATAATAAAATTAACAACAAAAGTGTAATCTGAACCAGATAATAATACAGATAATCAAATACACAAGAAAACATTTTTTTTCAGATAAACATTTAGGGCATTGCTCAATGAACGTCTCAATCTCGAAGAGACTTCACAACAACAAAACATCCATTTCACACAGTCTCAGTGGGTTCTCTTACACAGATACCCAAATTAACTCATGAGTTACAACTCACTCACACATGTGCCACAAATGCACAACACATCACATTATCAAGCATGACAAATGTAATGAAAAGCAACAAACCCGTACACGGGTGTTATAATTATCTCTCCCTTAAAAGAAATTTGTCCCCAAACTTACGCCGTCTCCTAACATGACTTCTCCCACATGCTTCCCAACACTTGTCTTTTTGTTCACAATTTTCATCTCTCCGCTACAACTCATGAGGAAAATAAATCCTCAAGTTCGCAAGGAAAATGACTCCTTTGAACCCCATTTTTTTCCACTTAAAGTGTTAAATTGAACACATGCAACCAATCAACATTTCTCCTAAGTAAGAATATCAAGTCTCAAGTAGAACACACTTATTTATTTCTGATAATAGATTACACCACAAAATGTCACATACTCATTCTATCGTACCTTTTCTGAAACCACAAACTTTAATGTGCAAAACAAAAAAATGAGTCATGTCTCCTCACGTTTCTTTCTCTCTGACCTTCACTTACAAATCATCTCGAACAATTTAGCATTTTCTTCTAATTCCAATCTCGAACAGAACCATAGTCGAGTACAATCAGCCGTACATATTCCATTAATACGTTGATTCCTCAACCAATTGTTTGATACCTTTGAAATTCAATCTCTTATCTTGTCCACCAATGAAACCTTTGTGTAATACTTACACGCTCAAACTTCCTTCAATTTCTCACTATATGTCAACGCTTCCCTTCTAAACTATTCCACAACGGTGACCCTTGTTATCTAAAAATGTCATTTTGTCGTTTCTTTCCCTTCTGACTTCATCAACCAACTCATTAATATATCCCCATTCATTCAATACCTCTTAAAGTGTCATTATGGATCCCCACTACAAATCATTGAATATTATGGATCTCTGATATATCCCCATTCATTCAATACCTTTTTAGGAATCATAGAAGAGTTCTCGAAACGATTCAACAAATCACAAAGGTATATCTAACAGTTTATATATAAACGTGTGTGTATATATATTGCGTGTAATATAAACGAGAAGTAGATTTAAATTTTTGAATAGTATCTATTCTTTCGCTGCGCACTAGAACTGGTTTTTTCCAACAGTAAGACCCACATTTCTTTTCTTCAAACGTGCGACCTTATGCCTACAATGGCTCCACAAAATGGCTTGATACCATGTGCTTCTTCTTTGACCCAAATAGCAACCAAACATGCTCAAATACATTTCATCGTACTTTTTACATAATCAAACATTTTCACCGTACCATTGAGCCTACTTATCAGTATAGCTGTCCAATATGAATTAAGCAATATATATCTATGAACTAACATATGTTTTTCATACAAAACATGAATACATGTCAAGAAATCATTCCAAAACACATAGTTGAATCACTCACCTCCAATTAACGCTCTTAAAATTCTTTACAAAGAAAACCCGAGCAAAAAGATCGTGCAGAAGTCCGTCTAGTACAATTCCTATGGATCATAAGTCCGATTATCAAATTTTTAGGAAAATTCTAAAAAATGAGTTTTCGAGAAACTTGGCCAAACAAGTCTCAGTGGATATAAAAACGTAGCTCTTACCTCTAGGAGTTCGAATATTCGATTAAATTTTTTGATCAATGGATGGATAACCGAAAATAAGCGTCACAAGCTCAAAAATTGAAATCCCCCCTTTTGGCCTCTCTAGATTTAGGTTAAGAAACTTTGTAAATGAAAAATATCTCACCTCTTTCTACATATAGCCACAACTCTCAAAAATTGTGTTTACCTCCCTGCGAGTTCTCAAAACTCCTAATTATTCTCTGAAACTTCTTACACGCCTAATTCACTGCTTTACTAGTGAAAACTAAAAATTATAAAAGTTTTTATCCAAGTTCCATTTAGTTGCTAAAAAGCGATTTCACATGATTTTACAAAATTACTAATTAGCCTAGCAATTATGTAACGTGTTAATTCGTCCTCACCAGGATAATAAATTTAACAACAAAAGTGTAATCTGAACCAGATAATAATACAGATAATCAAATACACAAGAAAACATTTTTTTTCAGATAAACATTTAGGGCATTGCACAATGAACGTCTCAATCTCGAAGAGACTTCACAACAACAAAACATCCATTTCACACAGTCTCAGTGGGTTCTCTTACACAGATACCCAAATTAACTCATGAGTTACAACTCACTCACACATGTGCCACAAATGCACAACACATCACATTATCATGCATGAAAAATGTAATGAAAAGCAACAAACCCGTACACGGGTGTTATAATTATCTCTCCCTTAAAAGAAATTTGTCCCCAAACTTACGCCGTCTCCTAACATGACTTCTCCCACATGCTTCCCAACACTTGTCTTTTTGTTCACAATTTTCATCTCTCCGCTACAACTCATGAGGAAAATAAATCCTCAAGTTCGCAAGGAAAATGACTCCTTTGAACCCCATTTTTTTCCACTTAAAGTGTTAAATTGAACACATGCAACCAATCAACATTTCTCCTAAGTAAGAATATCAAGACTCAAGTAGAACACACTTATTCATTTCTGATAATAGATTACACCACAAAATGTCACATACTCATTCTATCGTACCTTTTCTGAAACCACAAACTTTAATGTGCAAAACAAAAAAATGAGTCATGTCTCCTCACGTTTCTTTCTCTCTGACCTTCACTTATAAATCATCTCGAACAATTTAGCATTTTCTTCTGATTCCAATCTCGAACAGAACCATAGTCGAGTACAATCAGCCGTACATATTCCATTAATACGTTGATTCCTCAACCAATTGTTTGATACCTTTGAAATTCAATCTCTTATCTTGTCCACCAATGAAACCTTTGTGTAATACTTACACGCTCAAACTTCCTTCAATTTCTCACTATATGTCAACGCTTCCCTTCTAAACTATTCCACAACGGTGACCCTTGTTATCTAAAAATGTCATTTTGTCATTTCTTTCCCTTCTGACTTCATCAGCCAACTCATTAATATATCCCCATTCATTCAATACCTCTTAAAGTGTCATTATGGATCCCCACTACAAATCATTGAATATTATGGATCTCTGATATATCCCCATTCATTCAATACCTTTTTAGGAATCATAGAAGAGTTCTCGAAACGATTCAACAAATCACAAAGGTATATCTAACAGTTTATATATAAACGTGTGTGTATATATATTGCGTGTAATATAAACGAGAAGTAGATTTAAATTTTTGAATTGTATCTATCCTTTCGCTGCGCACTAGAACTGGTTTTTTCCAACAGTAAGACCCACATTTCTTTTCTTCAAACGTGCGACCTTATGCCTATAATGGCTCCACAAAATGGCTTGGTACCATGTGCTTCTTCTTTGACCCAAATAGCAACCAAACATGCTCAAATACATTTCATCGTACTTTTTACATAATCAAACATTTTCACCGTACCATTGAGCCTACTTATCAGTATAGCTGTCCAATATGAATTAAGCAATATATATCTATGAACTAACACATGTTTTTCATACAAAACATGAATACATGTCAAGAAATCATTCCAAAACACATAGTTGAATCACTCACCTCCAATTAACGCTCTTAAAATTCTTTACCAAGAAAACCCGAGCAAAAAGATCGTGCAGAAGTCCGTCTAGTACAATTCCTATGGATCATAAGTCCGATTATCAAATTTTTAGGAAAATTCTAAAAAATGAGTTTTCGAGAAACTTGGCCAAACAAGTCTCAGTGGATATAAAAACGTAGCTCTTACCTCTAGGAGTTCGAATATTCGATTAAATTTTTTGATCAATGGATGGATAACCGAAAATAAGCGTCACAAGCTCAAAAATTGAAATCCCCCCTTTTGGCCTCTCTAGATTTAGGTTAAGAAACTTTGTAAATGAAAAATATCTCACCTCTTTCTACATATAGCCACAACTCTCAAAAATTGTGTTTACCTCCCTGCGAGTTCTCAAAACTCCTAATTATTCTCTGAAACTTCTTACACGCCTAATTCACTGCTTTACTAGTGAAAACTAAAAATTATAAAAGTTTTTATCCAAGTTCCATTTAGTTGCTAAAAAGCGATTTCACATGATTTTACAAAATTACTAATTAGCCTAGCAATTATGTAACGTGTTAATTCGTCCTCACCAGGATAATAAAATTAACAACAAAAGTGTAATCTGAACCAGATAATAATACAGATAATCAAATACACAAGAAAACATTTTTTTTCAGATAAACATTTAGGGCATTGCACAATGAACGTCTCAATCTCGAAGAGACTTCACAACAACAAAACATCCATTTCACACAGTCTCAGTGGGTTCTCTTACACAGATACCCAAATTAACTTATGAGTTACAACTCACTCACACATGTGCCACAAATGCACAACACATCACATTATCATGCATGACAAATGTAATGAAAAGCAACAAACCCGTACACAGGTGTTATAATTATCTCTCCCTTAAAAGAAATTTGTCCCCAAACTTACGCCGTCTCCTAACATGACTTCTCTCACATGCTTCCCAACACTTGTCTTTTTGTTCACAATTTTCATCTCTCCGCTACAACTCATAAGGAAAATAAATCCTCAAGTTCGTAAGGAAAATAACTCCTTTGATCCCCATTTTTTTCCACTTAAAGTGTTAAATTGAACACATGCAATCAATCAACATTTCTCCTAAGTAAGAATATCAAGACTCAAGTAGAACACACTTATTCCTTTCTGATAATAGATTATACCACAAAATGTCACATACTCATTCTATCGTACCTTTTCTGAAACCACTAACTTTAATGTGCAAAACAAAAAAATGAGTCATGTCTCATCACGTTTCTTTCTCTTTGACCTTCACTTATAAATCATCTCGAACAGTTTAGCATTTTCTTCTGATTCCAATCTCGAACAGAACCATAGTCGAGTACAATCAGCCGTACATATTCCATTAATACGTTGATTGCTCAACCAATTGTTTGATACCTTTGAAATTCAATCTCTTATCTTGTCCACCCTTGATTCCTCAGGTAAGGCTAGCTCAAGTGCTAGCTCAGCCTCGAGCTCAGCGGCGAGATCATCTAGACCTATGCCATCCTCTACAATCTCCCCACCTACTGGGACCACATGAACAATCCCATCATCGTCCTCAGCAATGGGAACCACTGGCGGAGACATCTCTAACTTAGCCAGATGGGCATGCACAATCTGGATCTCGAGAGGAAGGTAGAAAGCATCGCTATCGACCAACCTCAAAACCTCGACCAAAACCAAGCGCTGAGCCTCTGTAAAGTAACGAAGCTCTAGGCAGATACGAGTCAGGTCGACTAAGCCTACCACATGAACCTGGTGCCATAAATCAGATACTATGGTCGCTGTGGCCAACTGCTCAATGGCCGCATGATATAAGTCGAGAAAGGCTGGGATCACTGCCCCAGGTGTCACCAAGTGTCCTCCAAATCTGTCTGGTACATATAGCGGATGAGCTAGATCCATACCTGATAAAAAGGTACTACTTAAGTCAGGACATAGATAATCTTAGGCGTTTGGGTTCTGAGTCTATCCTCCCTGTCGTATCATCGGGTGTGTAACACTTAATGGAATGTGGAATCGGGTCTATATTGGTAAACCCTAACCTGGCTGAACTATTTTGAGATAAATCATAACCTGGCTCTGATACCACTAAATCTTGTCACGCCCCGACGTAGCATAAATAAGGAAAGCGTTTAATTTCCTTTATGGACCCGTAGGTCGCGATAGTTTGAAGGATCGATTCCGTCCCAAACGTCGAACAACAATAAACAATAATCAGAACAGAGCAATCAAGGCTTATAAAATTTTTCTAACTTATTACATAATACAGCACGGGGTCATCTAAAGGCACAGACCGCCTCAAAATAAAACAATAACTTAGTGTCTATTACAGTCATCCTTATAAAACAAACAGTTTAAAACTTAAAAAAGATAACTAAAAGCATATAATCAAAAACAGTTCTCTCATCCCAAAGGCAGCCATTCTCAGTTAGCGTAGTCATAAGATTCCTCCTGATTATAACCTGAAAAGCCTGAACACGAATGTCCAGGACGCATCAACGTCGTCAGCTTCAAGAAGCTGGTGAGTATTAAAAACATAACTTTAAATGTAAAACATACTCATTTACCTTTTTCCATTTTCAATTTGTAAAATCAATAGTTTGACATAGGGAGAATTCATTTTATAAAACAACGAGGGATAAATTAAATGTCGTTCATTCATAAAAGTATATGTTCGTGTATGAGACAATGCACCACACTCATCTTGCCAACTCTTTTCTCTCGACAGACACAACAACCCACTATCTTACTCCTGGTATCTTTGAAACACTAAGATAGCCACACTTTAGCAATGGGGCGCCAGGGAGTGTCCAGTTTGCCTCACACTTTGGTCCGGGGTACCAGGGAGTGTCCATTGCCTCACACTTTGAATACCTAAACCGCCATGCAAATACCGGAGCAACCTCACGCAGTATCCAGACTCGGGTATCAGGGAGTGTCCGTAGGCCACACTTTAGCACTACCATGGGTGCCAGGGAATGTCCAAGTTCGGCGTCACACACTTTAACGCTTCCATGGGCGTCAGGGAGTGTCCAAATTTTCCACCGTCACATTTCAAAGATACCCTCACCGCAATCTCAACCATAACGACAACCGCAATCTCAACCACAACCACAACCGCAATCTCAACCACAACCATAACCGCAATCTCAACCACAACCTCAATCTCATACTCTTCTCACACTGACCATTACTCTTTTCCACACTGACTGACACCCACATGCATGTACCACTGACCCCATATGAATGTCACGAACTTAAACACAAAGCAAAACGCTGCATTAAGGGAACAATGTACGTACGGGGATTGATAAGTTATAATACAATGTTTTAATTATTTAAACATAACCCAAAAGGATTCTGCTTTAATAATTTCCCAAACAGAACCTTAACAGTCCTTAAAAGTTAAACCAAACTGTCCCTAAATACAAAACAAATAAAAACCAGAATCTGCCAGATCGAGCAAAAATTCGCTCGCGCGGGCCGCTCGCGCGATCTGCCTCTCATCCTTTTCCAATATAAACTTTTCTGTCTACCTGAAAAAGCAAAGGTCGCGCGCGCGAGATGCTCACGCAACAGGTCCTTCGCGCGACCCTCGCTCGCGCGACCTGCCTAAATTCCATTATATAAATAAACTCTTCTGTCTGTCTGGGGAAACGAGGATCGCGCGCGCGGATCGCTCGCGCAAAAGGTCTCTCGCGCGATCTTCGCGCGCGCGATCGTGGCGCGAGTTTTTTGCTGAGGCTTCTTCTTCCTCGCAGAAACTACTCTGTTTCAGTTTTAAGGGTCCATTTTGACCCATTTTCAATTTCGGGAGTAATTAAGCCTTATAATATATGATTCTCTTTGTTTTTCAACAAGGATTAAGAATCCATAAACAATTTAACACCATTTGATCCATAGCTCTCCAATTTTATGAAAAACTAAAACATGTCAAAACTTCATTTTCAATATACTTTGTGGTATGAACAAATTAGGCTCTATAACTTGAACTATATACTCTATATACTATAATCTTTGATATTCAACTCTGAAAACGAATTTAGATTAAGTTTTGAAAATCTTGATTTCAAGCTATGAAATTCATACGGGAAATCAACCATGGTGTTTTACAAAATTAAGCAAGTACACAGTAACCAAACATGTAGTTACATTCTTAGTGAGTTAGTAATACTCACTGAGATTGATTATAGATGAATTGTTGAGAAAGCAAAGCAACTAGGAGATTCAAACCCAAGCTTTGGCTATGGGGATTAAGCTTCTCTCTCTATGCAATTTTTGAAATTCTCTGTGTGTCTCTCAAGCTCTCTCTCTAAACTCTCTGAATTTATAGATTGTGAGAATATGTGTGTGATAGTGTAGTGTGTATGAGTTATATAGAAGGAGCAAGTTGATGAACTTGGAGGCCAAGAAATAATAAGGACTCACTTAGCAAGTTTAATTGACCTAACAAAACCTCAAACCCTCTAATTAACAGCACATAAACATGAGCTGATATAACTATACACATACGTATATACACTCTCACCAATTGAAGGGTCAAGCCTTGACTAGTAGGGGGCAAATGTTGGTGGTTTGGTAAAACAAGCTTATGGAACAACAATAACACACACAAGATAGGTAGATCCAAACAAGGCACAAGCTAATGATCACTTGCCATAAATGGAAATAAAGTGTATGTCACATCTAGCTTTACATCACTTCCAAAATCTGTGGAAGTTTAGCACCGTGCGGACAGTTTTGAACATAAACTGGTATTTTCGTGGCGCGGTGTTCGTCACAAAAATACAGAAGATTCATTTTTACGGAAGAAATGGTTTTCTGGTTTTATAAAAATACTGTTTGAGTCAAAAGGAAATATTTCCACCGTCTTTGGAATACTGATTTGAAATCCAACACAGGTATTGCTAAATTTACAAAAATTGCAGTTTTGACCTCAACAATAATTTTAATAGCAATTGAAATAAGAATTTAAAGTTTAACACATGGGAAATAGAAACTAAATAAGACTAGAAATACAGATTAAATATGATAATGTCATATTAAAATTAAATGCAAATGCAAGTTATTACATCCTTCCTCCCTTAAACAGGATTTCGTCCCCGAAATCAAGACTAGCTAGTCCTGAAACAACTCTGGGTACCTCTTCCTCATATCAGCTTCAACTTCCCACGAGGCTTCATTCTCGTCATGGTGATTCCACTGAACTTTCACCAATGGGATGTCCTTATTTCTCAACTTCTTGATACTCTGATCTAGAATCTTCACAGGTCTCTCCTTGTAAGAAATGTTATGACTCGTCTCAATATCGTCATAACTAACCACGTGCGAGGGGTCGCGTATGTACTTTCTCAGCATACTCACATGAAATACATTGTGAACCCCAGACATCTTCGGTGGTAGCACCAGTCGATAGGCCACTTTCCCAACACGTTCCAAAATCTCAAACGGTCTGATGAAACGTGGAGCTAACTTCCCTCTCTTGAGACCAAAGCGTACTACTCCTCGTGTTGGTGAAACCTTAAGAAGTACGTGATCTCCAATACTGAATTCCAAATCTTTCCGACGTCGATCAGCATAACTCTTATACCGGCTCTGAGCGGTTCTCATCCTTTCCTTGACCAAGGAAATCTTCTCGTTGGTTTCTCTAACCAAATCTGGTCCCAACAACTCTGTATCCCCAACTTCTGCCCAACACAATGGAGAACGACATGGTCGTCCGTACAATGCTTCGAACGGAGCCATACCGATACTCGTGTAATAACTGTTGTTATAGGCAAATTCCACCAATGGCAAGTGTGTCTCCCAAGATTCCTCAAAATCGATCACACAAACCCTAATCATATCTTCCATGATTTGATTAACATGCTCAGTTTGTCCATCTGTCTGAGGGTGAAACGTAGTACTCATCTTGAGCGAGGTTCCCATAGCTTCTTGCAGACTTTCCCAAAATCCAGAAGTAAAACGTGCGTCACGGTCTGACACAATTGACACAGGTGCACCGTGAAGTCGCACAACTTGTTGTAGGTACATCCGACTCATCTTTTCTACCGGGTATGTCATACTATAAGCAATGAAATGAGCTGATTTCGTCAATCGATCCACTATTACCCAAATAGCGTCATGATTCTGCTGCGATCGAGGCAATCCTACTACAAAATCCATCGTGATGTGCTCCCACTTCCAACCAGGAATAGGTAGCGGTTGCAACAATCCTGACGGTCTCTGATGTTCAGCTTTGACTTGCTGACACGTCAAACACTTGGATACGAATTCGGCCACGTCCTTCTTCATACCTTCCCACCAGAAATTTCTCTTCAAATCCTTGTACATCTTCGTCCCTCCCGGGTGAATTGTATACCTTGAATTATGTGCTTCTTCCAGAATATCTTTCCTTAGCTCACCATAATCTGGCACACATAATCTCTCTTTGCACCGATATCCTCCATCGACTCCCACCTTCCATTCCGTCGGGTCTTTTTCTGACATCTTAGCAAACCATGTCCGAAACTTCTCATCTTCTTTCTGAGCTTCAATAATGCGATCGATAAGAACAGGCTGTAGGATAAGACATCCAAAAAGTTATCCTTCTCTTTCCCCAGCACTCTGTACATCAAATTCCGCCAACGTCTCCAATGCTCGCCATTCTCTAACCATTAAGGAGGCGATCGTCTCACGAGTCTGTCGACTCAGGGCATCAGCAACCACATTGGCTTTACCCGGGTGGTATTCCAACGTGAAGTTGTAATCTTTGATCAGCTCCATCCATCTGCGCTGCCTCATGTTCAACTCTTTCTGTGTGAACAAGTATTTCAGGCTCTTGTGATCAGAGAACAAATCAAATTTCTCACCGTAGAGATAGTGTCTCCAGATCTTGAGTGCAAAAACTACTGCTGCCAACTCCAAATCATGAATAGGATAGTTCAACTCATTTGGCTTCAGCTGTCTAGATCCATAGGCAATAACTCTGCCATCTTGCATAAGTACACACCCTAACCCATGATATGATGCGTCACTAAAGATAGTGAACTTCTCATCAGGCTTGGGTATTGCTAGTACCGGCGCGGTAGTGAGTCTCTCTTTCAACTCTAGAAAGGCTCGCTCATGCTTCTCTGTCCACTCGAACTTCAAATTCTTCTTCGTCAACCCAGTCAAAGGTTCTGCTATTTTGGAGAATCCTTCAACAAATCTCTGATAATAGCCTGCGAGTCCAAGAAAACTCCAAACTTCTGTAGGGTTGCTCAGTCTAACCCAGTTGGACACAGCATCAGTCTTGGACGAATCCACTGAAATTCCTTGAGATGACACCTTGTGTCCCAAAAATTTCACTTCTTGTAACCAGAACTCACACTTACTGAATTTGGCATACAACTGGTGGTCCTTGAGCGTCTGCATCGTAATCCGTAGATGTTGCTCGTGTTCTTCTCCTGACTTAGAATAGATCAAAATATCATCAATAAAGACGATGACAAACTGATCTAAATAAGGCTTGAACACTCTGTTCATCAGATCCATAAACACTGCCGGGGCATTCGTCATTCTAAACGGCATCACTAGAAATTCATAATGACCATATCGGGTTCTGAACGCAGTCTTAGGTATATCTTCCTTTCGTACCCTCAACTGATGATATCCCGACCTTAGGTCTATCTTGGAAAATGTCGTAGCTCCTTGTAGTTGATCAAACAAATCGTCGATCCGAGGCAAGGGATACTTGTTCTTGATAGTCACGCGGTTTAATTCTCTGTAGTCGATACACAGCCTGAGCATCCCGTCCTTCTTCTTTACGAATAACACTGGTGCTCCCCAAGGCGATGTACTTGGACGTACAAAACCTAGGTTCTCGAGCTCTTGAACTTGTTCCTTCAATTCTAATAGTTCTGTGGGGGCCATACTGTAGGGAACCTTGGTGATCGGTACGGTACCCGGTATAAGCTCAATACAGAACTCTATACTTCTCTCGGGCGGCAAACCAAAAATGTCTTGAAATACTTCTTCGAATTCCTTGACTACAGGTATAGATGATGCTGTCGCTTCTGTACTGACGACTTCGATGTTAGCCAAACATCTTGTGAGGAACATATCTCCCGAAGGATTACATTGAAAATCAAAGGGTTGATTCTCGTTGTCGGAGAATGTTATTCTCTTCCTCGCACAATCCAACTTCACTTGATTCTGAGAGAGCCAATCCATTCCTAGGATTATGCCGAACTCCTTCATCGATAGGACGATCAACCTTGCAGGGATTTCACGCTCTCCTATCCGTAAAGGACAATCCTTGCACACGTGTCCTAATCTGACTGCGGCTCCTAATGGTGATGTAGCCTTCAAAGCCTTCTCCAAGCGATGAGGTAAGATACCTAATCTCCAAATTGAATTAACATATATGAACGAAAGAGCAGCACCCGTATCAAATAACACTTTAACATGGGAGTTAAACAGAGTTAATGTACCTTCCACTGCTTGCTGATCAGGTTGAGCTTCTCCATAATCTCCTTCTTCATACACAGTTCCATTATATCCAGCGGCATCAGGAATAACAGCATTCAAGCGAGTCTGACCCTGTTGACCATAAGTCACCTACTTAGGAGCAGTGTAGAACCTACTGATGTGACCTGGTTCACCACAGTTGAAGCAGACTATCCCTTGCTGAGCAGCACGCCTTGGTGCCTTGCAATCTCAAGCCAAATGGCCAGGGTTGCCACAGTTGAAGCACTTTCCACTACTACTTCCTTCTCCTACTCGGGGTTGAGTCGGATAGGTAATAGCCTGGGTCTTCTTGCTCCCATCAAAATTCCTCTTCTGCCCTTGGGTACGATTCATTGGTGGTCTATTCCCAAAATTACCCCTCTGAGGCGGTCGAAATTCAAATTGCTTACGGTTCACTCTAGCATCCTCTTCCAGATCGTTAGCCAAACCAACAAGTCCTTCAAACGATTTATCTAAGTGTCCGAGAGTCAGGCGAAAAATCTGCAGTGTCAGCCCTTGGTTATACTTACGGATCTTCTTCTCTTCAGTATCAACCAGGTGTGGAGCGAACCGAGACAGTCTTTCGAACTGTGTGGTGTACTCTTGCACCGACTTGGTTCCTTGTGTCAGATCCATGAATTCTTTCTCTCTTCTGTGTCTCTCCGTAGCCGGGAAGTACTTTTCCAGAAATCTCCCCTTGAACGCAATCCATGTCATCCCCATTGCAGCTCCATTCCCGATAGTAGCTATAACCGAATCCCACCAATCTGCGGCAGCATCGGTCAATTGAAACGTAGCCAACCTTCTCTTGTCCATCTCGTTGCACTGGACAGCTTCGAACATGCGGTCCATCTGTCTTAACCACTGTTCCGCTTTTCAGGGTTCCGCGGTACCCGCAAACTGCTCAGGCCTTAGTGCACAGAATCTCTCCAGCAATTTGTCTCCAGTTTGACGGTCTCGTCGATTGTCATTCGTATTATCGATTCTTTCCAACCGTCTGATAAACGCTTCGAATATCCCCGTAGGATCGGCAGCCTCGGGTGCTCCCTCGATCAAATTCCTGTTCCTCTTTAGTCCTCCAGCCATTCTATGCATGATAGTGATAGTAGAATGAGAAACATGCATGCAACAGTGCTATGAAGTAATTAAATGACGACAATATTCAAAAGAGTATATCTTATATATAACTTCTTGTCAAGATGATACAAAAAGCATGTATGGTCAGATCAATGCCTACCCTACCTGTATGGGTTAGGACGCATGCAAGAGTTAATGTTACAAAAATGGGTCATTGCCCTACACTCTAATGCATGTAATTAAAGTTGCAAAAAGAGATAGAGATAATAGTCAAAAGTAGTTAATATGTACAATTCATAACTAGAACGTCAATCGTCTCCATAAGCAGCTATCAGGAGATCCAGCGAATCGACGGGGCGAAATCGCTGAGCCTGAAAGGGGCCCACCCCATCATAGCCTGGAGAGGTCAAAGATGAAGCAGGCGCAGGGGCATCTGCCTCAACTAGCATCTCCTCAGGTAAGGCTAGCTCAAGTGCTAGCTCAGCGGCGAGATCATCTAGACCTATGTCGTCCTCTACAATCTCCCCACCTACTGGGACTACATGAACAATCCCATCATCGTCCTCAGCAATGGGAACCACTGGCGGAGGCATCTCTAACTGAGCCAGATGGGCATGCACAATCTGGATCTCGAGAGGAAGGTAGAAAGCATCGCTATCGACCAACCTCAAAACCTCGACCAAAACCAAGCGCTGAGCCTCTGCAAAGTAACGAAGCTCTAGGCGGATACGAGTCAGGTCGACTAAGCCTACCATATGAACCTGGTGCCATAAATCAGATACTACGGTCGCTGTGGCCAACTGCTCAATGGCCGCATGATATAAGTCGAGAAAGGCTGGGATCACTGCCCCAAGTGTCACCAAGTGTCCTCCAAATTTGTCTGGTACATATAGCGGATGAGCTGGATCCATACCTGATAAAAAGGTACTACTTAAGTCAGGACATAGATAATCTTAGGCGTTTGGGTTCTGAGTCTATCCTCCCTGTCGTATCATCGGGTGTGTAACACTTAATGGAATGTGGAATCGGGTCTATACTGGTAAACCCTAACCTGGCTGAACTATCTTGAGATAAATCATAACCTGGCTCTGATACCACTAAATCCTGTCACACCCCGATGTAGCATAAATAAGGAAAGCGTTTAATTTCCTTTATGGACCCGTAGGTGGCGACAGTTTGAAGGATCGATTTCGTCCCAAACGTCGAACAACAATAAACAATAATCAGAGCAGAGCAATCAAGGCTTATAAAATTTTTCTAACTTATTACATAATACAGCACGGGGTCATCTAAAGGCACAGACCGCCTCAAAATAAAACAATAACTTAGTGTCTATTACAGTCATCCTTATAAAACAAACAGTTTAAAACTTAAAAAAGATAACTAAAAGCATATAATCAAAAACAGTTCTCTCATCCCAAAGGCAGCCATTCTCATTTAGCGTAGTCATAAGATTCCTCCTGATTATAACCTGAAAAGCCTGAACACGAATGTCCAGGATGCATCAACGTCGTCAGCTTCAAGAAACTGGTGAGTATTAAAAACATAACTTTAAATGTAAAACATACTCATTTACCTTTTTCCATTTTCAATTTATAAAATCAATAGTCTGACATAGGGAGAATTCATTTTATAAAACAACGAGGGATATATTAAAAGTCGTTCATTCATAAAAGCATATGTTCGTGTATGAGACAATGCACCACACTCATCTTGCCAACTCTTTTCTCTCGACAGACACAACAACCCACTATCTTACTCCTGGTATCTTTGAAACACTAAGATAGCCACACTTTAGCAACGGGGCGCCATGGAGTGTCCAGTTTGCCTCACACTTTGGTCCGGGGTACCAAGGAGTGTCCATTGCCTCACACTTTGAATACCTAAACCTCCATGCAAATACAGGAGCAACCTCACGCAGTATCCAGACTCGGGTATCAGGGAGTGTCCGTAGGCCACACTTTAGCACTACCATGGGTGCCAATGAATGTCCAAGTTTGGCGTCACACACTTTAACGCTTCCATGGGCGTCAGGGAGTGTCCAAATTTTCCACCGTCGCATTTCAAAGATACCCTCACCGCAATCTCAACCACAACCGCAATCTCAACCACAACCACAACCGCAATCTCAACCACAACCATAACTGCAATCTCAACCACAACCTCAATCTCATACTCTTTTCACACTGACCATTACTCTTTTCCACACTGACTGACACCCACATGCATGTACCACTGACCCCATATGAATGTCACGAACTTAAACACAAAGCAAAACGCTGCATTAAGGGAACAATGTACGTACGGGGATTGATAAGTTATAATACAATGTTTTAATTATTTAAACATAACCAAAAAGGATTCTGCTTTAATAATTTCCCAAACAGAACCTTAACAGTCCTTAAAAGTTAAACCAAATTGTCCCTAAATACAAAACAGACAAAAACCAGAATCTGCCAGATCGCGCGCGCGGGCTGCTCGCGCGATCTGCCTCTCATCCTTTTCCAATATAAACTTTTATGTCTGCCTGAAAAAGCCAAGGTCGCGCCCGCGGGCCGCTCGCGCGAAAGGTCCTTTGCGTGACCCTTGCTCGCGCGACCTGCCTAAATTCCATTATATAAATAAACTCTTCTGTCTGTCTGGGGAAACGAGGATCGCGCGCGCGGATCGCTCGCGAGAAAGGTCTCTCGCACGGTCCGCTTACGCGATCTTCGCGCGCGCGATCGTGGCGCGAGTTTTTGCTGAGGCTTCTTCTTCCTCGTAGAAACTGCTCTGTTTCAGTTTTAAGGGTCTATTTTGACCCATTTTCAATTTCGGGAGTAATTAAGCCTTATAATATATGATTCTCTTTGTTTTTCAACAAGGATTAAGAATCCATAAGCAATTTAACGCCATTTGATCCATAGCTCTCCAATTTTATGAAAAACTAAAACATGTCAAAACTTCATTTTCAATATACTTTGTGGTATGAACAAATTAGGCTCTATAACTTGAACTATATACTCTATATACTATAATCTTTGATATTCAACTCTGAAAACGAATTTAGATTAAGTTTTGAAAATCTTGATTTCAAGCTATGAAATTCATACGTGAAATCAACCATGGTGTTTTACAAAATTAAGCAAGTACACAGTAACCAAACATGTAATTACATTCTTAGTGAGTTAGTAATACTCACTGAGATTGATTATAGATGAATTGTTGAGAAAGCAAAGCAATTAGGAGATTCAAACCCAAGCTTTGGCTATGGGGATTAAGCTTCTCTCTCTACGCAATTTCTGAAATTCTCTGTGTGTCTCTCAAGCTCTCTCTCTAAACTCTCTGAATTTATAGATTGTGAGAATATGTGTGTGATAGTGTAGTGTGTATGAGTTATATAGAAGGAGCAAGTTGATGAACTTGGAGGCCAAGAAATAATAAGGACTCACTTAGCAAGTTTAATTGAGCTAACAAAACCTCAAACCCTCTAATTAACAGCACATAAACATGAGCTGATATAACTATACACATACGTATATACACTCTCACCAATTGAAGGGTCAAGCCTAGACTAGTTAGGGGGCAAATGTTGGTTGTTTGGTAAAACAAGCTTATGGCACAACAATAACACACACAAGATAGGTAGATCCAAACAAGACACAAGCTAATGATCACTTGCCATAAATGGAAATAAAGTGTATGTCACATCTAGCTTTACATCAGTTCCAAAATCTGTGGAAGTTTAGCACCGTGCGGACAGTTTTGAACATAAACTGGTATTTTTGTGGCGCGGTGTTCGTCACAAAAATACAGAAGATTCGTTTTTACGTAAGAAATGGTTTTCTGGTTTTATAAAAATACTGTTTGAGTCAAAAGGAAATATTTCCACCGTCTTTGGAATACAGATTTGAAATCCAACACAGGTATTGCTAAATTTACAAAAATTGAAACAAGAATTTAAAGTTTAACACATGGGAAATAGAAACTAAATAAGACTAGAAATACAGATTAAATATGATAATGTCAAATTAAAATTAAATGCAAATGCAGGTTATTACACATTGAGATTTTATCCGATATTGCTGATGATTAGTTGGTTCTACTAGTTGAGCGTTTGGGAGTTTTGTTGTATTTATTTTATTTCTGTTTTCTCTCTCCGCTCTCTTAGTAATCTTCTGGATATTTGGATACTTTGGGACTGTTTGGATAGTTTGGACATTATGATCACTGTTTTGTACTTTTATTGTTTTATCATCCCAGTGATTAGTTATTTTATTACGTATGGACCATGTGCTGTCATTATGTGCTATATCTATTGATCTTGGTTGTTTAGAGATTGTTTACTATCTTACAGGTTACTATGATTGCTGTTATTGCTTTGCCTCTGTCAGGTGATATCCATCAATTTTCATTTGAAAATCAATTTCTGAGGACATTGTTATTTTCAGTTGGGGATGGGATGCAGATAGATATTCACCTGTACATATTCACATTTAGCACTCTGAATAATTTCACTGCCAATATCATACAATCTCAATTAAAATTGGAAATTTTGAAAATTTTAGTAAATTTTCAACTTTATTGGTAGAATAACTTTGAACCTTCACTCCTGATTAGTTGTTATTAAGCAATGATGCATTCATGTTACTCTCATCCTTTTATGAATTAAGTTCACGCGTTTTTCTTATCACTAGGATGATTGCATATGTTGACTTTTCATGTATCCAACATCCATATGCACTAGTTGATAGCTATGCAGAAAACCTAAAAATGAGTAAATACGACTATTGTGTGCTAAAAGAATGAGTAGTGAAAACTAATTACCCTTAGTGAGCTTTTGATACAATCTTCATTTTTGAGGGAATTGTCACATAAAGTTCGAATCATTTTTCTTGATTATGTTTTTAAAAAAATTCGTTGAATAGTCTCATTCAATTCTTCAATTTGGCTACTTATTAGAGGAGAACATTCAGGATCTACCAACTAAACTCGATAAACACCTAAGTGCTAAAACTAAGAAATTGGGAAAATGATTTAAGACATCATCATTCACTACTTAACCTTTTCATATACCATTATCTACATTCAAGAACTTGCTTCGTGCCTAACCCCACACTGATTAAATATCACCAATTCTATTATGAAAATCCAAACCTAATCTTATACTTTGACCTCGACGAACCCCATTGCACACCTAATGTGATTAAATTGTTGAAGTATATGACTAGAAGGGAGTAGTTGTGGGAGTGGCCTCATAAAAAATATATATACAAAGAAACATCTTGAATGTGGAAGGAAAAAAAAAAGAGGAAAGAAAGTAGTAAGAAAAAAAATATATATGAAAATAGAGGATGGTCGGAATGAAGTGTTAAAAAAAAGACTCCATCACATGCTAAAGATGTGCGATTCCTTCCCCTCTCATTTCTATCCTACTATACAAAAATTGAAAAGTAAAAGCCTTAATGATTCTTAGTGACTTAGTTTGAACATGAACGTGTGAATTGAGTTATCCACGGTATGTCGCTCCTCTGGTAAGTAGTATCCCAGTCATGAGACTATACACTCTAAATGTTCGTTTTTCATAGAGTCAAGTATGAAAGCATTAGTAACCAAAAATATCACTCTTATCAAATCTTTCATACATATGCAATCATTATTAAGCAAGTTTCTGAGAGACGTTCTTTTTTAGTGTAAACCAATGTGAGAATTGAGCTGAAACTACAAGTTCTAGAGGTACGATAGTCCAAATAACTCTAAATAAGGTTCGACGTATAGCTGTTAACATCACACACACACGGATACATGACTGCAATACATATGTTATATCTATCTTTGTGACATGAGGAGCATGTGATTTTCTTTCATGGTTTGATTGAGGTTAATATGTTTGTGTAGAGAGAAGTTAATAGTTGAATAGGAGGGAATGTTTAAAAGTTTTTCTATATCCTTTTATTGAACTTAAAATATTGGAGAATTTTGTGGGTATATTCACTGTAAACCCTCACGAGACAACACTCGTCCACTAGGGGGAACCTAGGGGTTTAACGGCTTGTTACCATTGCTAAATGCAACCGTGATTCCTGTGAAAGTGAGTTAGGAGTTATCTCTTTAGGTTAGCTTGTTTTCGTTTATTTTATTTTAGTTTTTTAATCATTGTAGTGTAGTTTCGCTTGTTTTATTATCGCCATATTGCTAGGGACTAGCAATAAGCTAGTTGGGGGTTGTGACAAGCGGGTATATTTGTAAAATATAACCGCGTTAAAAGAAGAAAATGCACTAATTTAGTTTGCAACTCCCTAGTTTTTCTGCAATTTGTGTTATAATACCAGTTTACATACAATGTGATGAATCTTTGATAAGTTGTGTTGTTTTAACTATTACTTGTGCAGATTGATGTTTTGCTGTATGCAGGAATGAATAACAGATAAAGGATAAAGCTGGATTACAATCAAGGCAATTAAAAGTTGAAATGTTGAGTTTGAGTGGTAGAGGATCATTCAAGCGATTGAGAGTTCGATCGATCGAAGACAGTTCAAGCGCTCGAGGATTTCAAAAGTTCAAGCGATCGAATGATGTTCGATCGATCGAACATGGCTTTTATCAGAACTTACGCGCACGCTATAGACGTATTTTGTAACCCTAGCCTTAGGTTTTTTCTATAAATATTAGTTGTACTCACGTCCAGAAGGACGCCCAACTTTTGTTTTCACAGTTTCATATAGAAAGATAGAGAGTTTACATTGTTTTTGTAGGTTTTAAAGGTTAATATCGGTTGTTCTTGGATTTTCAGTAAGTTTGATCTTAACGCACCACTGCAGGTTCTGTTATTTTGGTTTATTTATAATCTTTTTATAGTTTCTAGCAGTATTAGTAGTAGTCATCATAGTATTGCATGCTAGATTATTGATAATCCTCAAGTTTCTATAGTTTTTATGTTTAAATCACCAACAAACAAGACTTTAATGAATATTTACATTAAAAATTATTCTGTGACACTCCAGACCATGTTTGAGTAGTCCTAGGGTTGAAAGATCACAATGAAACAGTGATCTCCAGCCTCTACCATGCAGCAGTATAAAACCTGCGTTCGATCGATCAAAGTTAGTTCGATCGATCGAAGTGGTGATACAGTCAAGCGATCGAAGATATTTCGATCGATTAAGGGATGACGATTCTCGATCCATCGAGAGCGCGTCGATCGATCAAGAATTCAGATTCTTGAGATGATCCCTTGCAGTATCCCTAAACTTTCTGTCTTTGAGATTTGTTATCAAACTATCCCCATATGCTCAGTTTGTCAAAATAGTTTCTAAACTTTAAGCCTTAAGGCATTTTCCTTCAAAAACCTTTGCAAACCACCATCAATGCTAGTACCATTGAAGGTGCAAGTCTTGACTATTGTTTTAAACACGCCTTCACGTATTTCAAGTCAACTGTGATGACATAGTCCCGGTCATGAAAGGACTATTGAATCTATATCTTTAGAAAATATGGGATACTGTAAAGTGATGAGCTCCATAGAGCATTAATGATTGTGCATCGTAGATGGTTAGGTCACTACAGATTCGTGTGATCCCAACGCTTCTTTTTATAAAGTTAAAAACCATTTTTAATATCGCTTTAGCTAGTTAGTTAGTTAATTGATAAATTAGTTTAGTTACTTTAATTTAGTAGTAGTTAATCTGTGAAATTCCGTGTTCCACATTCCCTTTAAACAATTGAATTTTCATTTTCTTTTTGAGTTTAACCTAAGTTTATAACTCCAACCTTCCCTGTGGGATCGACCTAGTCTTATCCAGTAGTACTTACACGTCTACTTACACTTGGGTATAGCACACAAGCGCACACAAGATTTTCCTCGTGTCACCTGCCATTATGCTAAAGATTGTCATGCCCCCAAAGCCCTTTTTCAAAGAGAGATCATTTTCTATAACTGTGGTGAGAAAGGCCACTTGAGTCGAGACTGCAAGGCACCCCGCCAAGGATACTATGGACCCATAGCTCAAGGACAAAATGCTCGAATACATGTAAATGCAATCATTCCAGAGGCAGCTGGATTTGATGTAGAGGCCTAAAATATGGAAGGTACGCTCACACTCTTCAGTAATAGAGTCAAAGCCTTATTTGATACTGGTGCATCAAATTCATTTATTACTAGAAGAACTGTGCAAGACTTGGGTTTAGTACCTCAGAACCTTTCCATATCACTGAATGTCGTATCCCTGTTGGGAACATCTATCAGGTTGGGTAAAGTATGTAGGGACTGCCCTATGAACCTAGAGGATAGTGACCTGTTAGTAAACTTGGTAGTTTTGTCGATGAAAAAGTTCGACGTTATCTTAGGAATCAACTAGTTGATTAAGTACCATGCCAACTTGGACTGTATTAGTAAGTCGATTACCTTTTTGTTACCCGAAAACCAACCTTTTCACTTTCAGTGTAATCCATCGAGCAATGCTTTTCTCACAAGCCACTTAGTTGCCATCCAGGGCACAAGTCTAGAGATTACAGTCGCCGAGATTCCAATGGTGTGAGAATTTGGGGATGTATTCAAGGATATTTCAGGGTTACCGCTCAAGCAAGAAATAGATTTCTGTATAGAATTGGTACCTGGTACGGACCCCAATATTTGAAACTCCATATCGAATGGCACTAACTAAAATGCAAAAGTTGAAGAAGCAAGTACAAGAATTAGAAGATTTAGGTTTTGTTTGACCTAGCACATCACCATGGGGAGCACCAGTGTTCTTCGTAAAGAAGAAGGGCATTTCGACTCTGCATAGATTACAGAGAGTTGAACAAAGTGACCATCAAGAACAAGTACCCACTACCAAGGATCGATGGTTTATTCGATCAACTTGAGAGCCGGATACCATAAGCTTTTGGTTAGACCAGAAGATGTGCTGAAGACAACATTCAAGACCAGATATGGTCATTATGAGTTTCTTGTGATGCCATTCGGTATTACCAATGCTCTAGTAATGTTCATGGATTTGATGAATAGGGTATTCAGGCCCTACTTGGACCAATTTATCATTGTCTTTATTGATGATATTCTGATTTACTCTAAAACCAAAGAAGAACATGAGAAGCACGTGCAAATTGCAGTACAGATGCTTAGAGATAATCGTTTGTATGCAAAGTTCAGCAAGTATGAGTTTTGGCTCAAGGAAGTCAAGTTTTTGGGACGTGTTGTCTCTCAACACAGAATTTATGTGGATACTTCAAAGACTGACGCATGGTTGGATTGGAAGAGACGGAGTAATGCTTTAGAAGTTAAGAGTTTTCTTGGTTTAGTTGGCTATTATCTGAGATTCATAGAAGGTTTCTCCATAATTGCAGCCCCATTAACTGGTCTTACAAAGAAGGCATGAACGCGCATTCTAGGAGTTAAAAGAAAGATTGACTTCAGCACTAGTGCTTGCAATTCCTAAGAGCGGTGAGAGAAACACCATCCACAGTGATGCATCGCACCAAGGATTAGGGTGTGTTCTTATGCAAGATGGAAAGGTTATAGCATATGGATCCAGACAGCTGAAGCCACACGAGACAAACTATCCAATGCATAATCTTGAGTTAGCAGCAATCGTCTATGCTTTAAAGATCTAGAGACAATTACCTCTTTGGAAAACAGTTAGATTTATTTTCGAACCATAAAGGCTTGAGGTATTTGTTTTCACAGAAGGAATTGAACATGAGACAGGAGGTGGATGGACCTATTAAAATATTATGACTTCACTTTATAGTACCATCCTATTAAGTCAAACGTAGTCACAGATGCGTTGAGCCAGAAGCCTCGTGGGATATTGCTAGTCTCATGATCCGAAAATGGAAAGCACTAAAAACCGTAGTAGAATTTGATCTTTAACCCACGCAGTCAGTGGGAGGATGACATTTTGGGTGTCTCGTGGTTCAGCCGACACTTATTGGTCGCGTTTTGGAAGCTCAGCTGAAGGATGAGGAGTTGAAGGAGTGGTTCGCCAAAGTTTTGGCAAAGAAACCAGAAGGGTGGAGTATCGGACTAGATGGAGGATTTAGATGCTAGGGTGGATTTATCATACCCAATGTGGAAAAGCTTAGAGCAGATATATTGGATGAGGCACACAAGTCTAGGCTAACTGTCCACCTAGGAGGAATGAAAATGTATAAGGATCTAAAGAGAAACTTATGGTGGGAAGGCATGGAAAGAAAAGTTGCTGAGTATGTGTCTAAGTTCTTCACGTGTCAGCAAGTTAAGGCAGAGCACCAGAACCGTCTAGACTCCTACAACCACTGTTGATTCTGGAATGGAAGTAGGAGCATATTACCATAGGCTTCGTGGTCGGATTGCCAAGGTCACAGTAAGGTCACAACGCCATTTGGGTGATAGTAGATCGGTTGATGAAGTCTGCTCATTTCATTACCTACAGCGTGACTTATCATGTAGAAAGGCTAATTTAGATGTACATTCAGCTAGTAATTTGACTTCATGGTGTTCCGGTCTCGATAGTATCAGATCGTGACTCAAGGTTCACCTCAAGATTTTGGAGAGTCTTTAAGCAGCCTTGGGAACTTCTCTGAGATTAAGTTCCGCTTTTCATCCATAGACTGATGGACAGATGGAGAGGACGAATCAAGTTATGGAAGATATTCTCCAAGTTGCGTTATCGACATCGAGAGTTCGTGAGGGACCCATTTGCCCTTAATCGAGTTTGCTTATAGCAACAGCTACCACTCGAGCATAGGGATGGCACCTTTCAAAGCATTTTATTGGAGACCGTGCCATTCACCACTATGTTGGGCTGAAGTCAGAGATGAAAAACTTCTTGGACTAGATATGGTTCAAGAAACAAGCGAGAAGATTAACATTGTCAGAGACAAGATGAAAGCTGCCCAGAGCAGGCAGAAGAGCTATGCAGACAAGCGTCGAAAGGACATAGAGTTTCATGTGGGAGATTATGTATTTTTTAGGGTATCCCCAGTTCAAGTTGTGGTCAGGTTTGGAAGAAAGAAGGGAAAACTATCATCTCATTATATTGGACCTTTTGATATTCTTGATCGGGTGGGCAAGGTGGCATATCGACTCGCACTGCCACCGAGAATGTCAGGAGTACAAAATGTCTTTCACATAAGCATGTTGAGGAAGTACATTCATGGCTCAGCACCGGTAATTGACTTCAAGGACATCGAAGTAAACAATAACATGACATACCATGAGAGAACTGTGCTTATCTTGGGAAGAGAAATTAAGAAATTGAGGAACAACGAGATTCCTTTGGTCAGTGGAGCCATCATGACGAGAGAGAAGCTTCCTGGGAGATGGAATCAGAAATACAAGAGGAGCATCCAGAGTTATTCTAGGAATAGCTTACTCCGATTTCGGGTAAAAAGCTTTTGATAGGTGGTGGAGAGATGTAGCACCTATACTTTCCTATCTAATTTCTCAAATTTCTGTATTTATCTTTGGAATACTCTTGGTTATATTTATAATAAGCTCTTTTTCTTATTCTTTGTTTGCTCTATATGATATATGTATGTTTAAGTTGTATGTTGAGACCTGGGGGGAGCTTTTGCTATAAAAGCTAACTCGAGCGCTCGAGGATCCAGAATGCTCGAGCTCTTCAATGGATGAAATGACCGTTTTGCCCCTGGGTTTCCAAAATTCTATAAATACTCATTAATTCTCAGCATTGTTACGTTTTAACCAGAGGATATCAGAGAGCTTGTGAGGGAGAGAACTCCATCCCTTTCCTACATTTATACACTCTCAAACTTCTTGCATGAGTTAATCCAAGCATGTACATACACCTACACTCCTATACGCACTTTGTTGCTAGAAATCAACATAAAAAACTGAAGTTTAGTTTCATAAATTGAGCATCCTTTTAATCAAGTGCAAGAAAAGAGGATTTGAAGCTAGCAAGTTCAAATATCAACCTTTCTCAACATATTTCTTACAATTTTCATCATCTTAGCACTTGCAAGTATAAATTCTCACTTGGAAACCTGTAGAATCAGTTTGTACATGTTTTCATGTGCTTGCATGAGATACACTCATGATTTAGTCCTTGCATGTGGAGAAAAACTCATGATCTAGCTCTTTTATCACAAATTAATAGTTTATATGATCATCCAAACATAACCTAAGCATGTGCGCGTATAGAATTCTCACATTAATAACTTTGGAAACTTTTTTTTACAACGTTCTATGTACATGCAAGGAGATCTAACTTAGTTTTCGTACATGCATGTGAACTAAACTTAGAAACTATTTTCTGCAGAACCCGAGCGCTCAGGCGTAGTGGCAGCGCTCGAGCTCTGAACGCTCAAGCTCCGAGCGCTCGGGCATGTCAGTTTTGTTAAGTTTATGTTTTTGTTATGATTTCCTGAGATTGTTGTTACATAATTGTGATGACTTCGACTTTAGATTCTGCATGTACACTTAGACACACATGCACTTAAAGTACTTATTGAGCAGTTAGCCATTTTATATGTGTGGACTTGAGTATTAGTCTTGAACTTGAACGGCGATGACTTCCACAATATGATGACTTTGATAATGGGAATAATGTATGCGTAATAAGATCAAAACTTATAAATAACTCTACGACTAGTTCATTGTGTTACGCATTGTAAACTCTTGTCCTTTGGTCATTGCTCTTGATGTCGGTCTGAGTGTTTGTTTGCATCTTTGGTATATATGTCACGTAATTCTGTTGGTTGTGGGTATCAATTGTCGATATTGAGGTTGTTGGACAGATGTAGTTATGGCATCCATTAGCAATGAAAATGATTGAGATGATTAACGAAATATCGGCCTTAAGGTGAGCTAACGGCCGAATGGTGAGCTATCTGATCTAAGGTGAGTTATTGGTTGCAGGGTGAGTTATTGGCCGTAAGGTGAGCCAACGGCCGTAAGGTGAGCTATTGGCCGTAAGGAGATTTTTCGGCTACAAGGTGAGATATCAACTAACGTGGATTGACGTTACGAAGCAAGTGTCCATATGACCATCGTCATCGTTTGTGAGATGGAGAAGGGTTTGTGTTGAAAGTCGTGTGTTGAGTCAGTTGTCAAGAAAGTGTGTCCTTTACCTTGAAAATTCAATGGGGATAAGAAGTCTGTGTTATTACCTTGTGGGTTGGTGATTATCTTAAAAGATGTCATAAGCCAACTAATGAATAATGAACTATAGAGTTTCCTTACTATTACTAACAGTACTTTGTAAGAATTTATGCTCACTCGGCTTGTATTCAAGCTGACGATGTTTTATGCCGCTGGACCTTCCACGTCCAGCGATGCCAGGTTTAGAAAGTGAGGCCCAACCCGGAGGTACCAACGGATATGACGAGGGGTATTCGGGGGAGGACCACTATGGGGATTGCTATGGATTTGCAAGTTGAAGATGGAGCTTTTAACTCAGTGTTTATCTTTTCTATTACGATGCAATAATTAGTTTTTTCAAAATTCGTGACACTGGATGTCACAAGACTACTTCTTTTATTTTGTCGCCTTTCAAATCTTCGGGTCTGTAATTTAATGTCGACATATGACTTGGTATTGTTTAATATTATTATATTGTATTTGAAGTAGATACATTCCCAATATTACTATGCTTTTGTTGTTATATTATTGAGGACAGTCGAGCTAATTCTAACCAGTCACGTGTCTACGGACCCATAAAGGAAAATTCTTATTTTCCCTATTTTTGGCTTACTCCAGGGCGTGACAGCATCTCAAAACCAATTCATTTGCATTTTTTTTATTTCAAATAGTTTCAAATCCACTTCCAGTAACGATTTTTTAAAAATTCAAAACTTGTGTCCTTCAGACAACAGCTCTTTAATTTCAGTTAACCATTTCGTTCTCCATTTTCTCCTAAATCAGTTCCTCACATAAACCAACCTCCATCCTCGTAATCCCAATACTTATTTCCTAGTCTCCTTCCCCTCATTCTCAATACTTCTTCGGTCATTTTCTAATATTAATTCACTCCATCGGTAACTTCTGAACAAGACTTTTACTCTCGATCAAGACCATTACAATATTCTCTTTATTTTAACAACTTTCCTTCACATTCATTCTCATTCTGCATCTTCATTCCAATTGTTGCCTTCATGACATCGTAAAAAAATAAAGTTTTCATACACACTTTTTTTTTTCTTTTTTCCTCTTTAAAACAAATTCATTTAACCATAGCCAAGATCGTAATTAAATTCAGTAGAACCAGTGTCCATCATACTCATACCGTTCACTTACCCATCAAGTACCATTTTCCCAATTTATATATTCACGTCCTTATAAATCGCCCTTTTCGTCCTCCTCTCCACAGAACTCGTTAAACACGTTATCGATCAACATCTTCTACTTACTACTCCGCCCTCTACTTTCTGAACTGTATTCTAAATTCAATATCCACTTACCACATCAATGCCTCAAGTGACAACACGACAATTTTCCTAATATGCACCACCCGTATCACCTCTAACCAATCTTGTAAATTCTTAAACTTCTCGTCTCACATATTCATTCCTTTGTTCACTTCATCGGTGTAAAGGTCAAAACCCCAAATAATTTTTACATACACTCCTCCCATTCTCATTCACTGCAACCCCACCAATATTCTATCTACGTTTACGTGAAACTTAGATCTACTTGGGAACATCACAAGAGTCAGGTCGGCACCGCACCCATCACAAGTCATGCCTGGATTGAGTTATTGGCTCTTGGTATGAGCTCACTATCCATGCACCCAATAGTTTTATCAATTCCAAGTTCAATCTAAATCTTAAAATTTACACCTAAATTCCATACTCAAACCTCAATCCTCTTTTTGTTCACGTTCATTTTGGAATCATCTTACTTCTAAGACCAATGGACATCGTATAACTCATCAAATCATTGACCGTATTCTCACTGTAGCTATTCCCAAATGCATATTGACCACTCATAGGAAAATTGTTTCGCAAACCAGAGATAATAGATTCAGTTGAGAGAGATAGGTTGCAAGATTCCTCAACTGTCTACTATCCCAATATCGTATTCAACTCCCAATACTTACTGTAATATTGGTTGAGAGATTCCTCAACCATCCGATACCCACTTTAAGATAGGTTTAGAGATTCCTCAACCATCTGATACCTACCGTAAGATAGGTTGAGAGATTCCTCAACCATCCCATACCTCAATATTGTAAGGTAAGTTGAGAGATTCCTCAACTATAAACCATACACAAAAATATCTATATATACACTTCCTGATGCTTGCTATCCCGTCAAGTCTGTCGTCGTCCCTGATATACTCATGTCACAATCTCATATACTTACGTCATAATCGTTAAACCAATCCCAAAACGTTAACAACAACCACTCGCACTACCTGTATATGGAAAGTACTTCTCTCAACATGAGAACCACAATCAAACTTCCTCTACTATTTACCATCCTAATTCCATCTCCCTCTCGTACTTAAAGAAAACTCATTCCCATCAGTTTTGAAAACTTTTTACTATTCAAGATGTTGAAAATTAAATGGTTACCAAGACGATATCATCTATCACCTTTGACAACTCTATAGTGTCCACGTTGATCGGGAGAGAACTAATCCTAAATATACGCCTTAACGAGCATTTGTTAGTACATTTTATCCTGTTTTTGTATATTTTTACTCTGTTTTCTAGTTTCTGACAGGTTTTGGAAGAAATCAACTAAACCAGGCTAAACAGGGTGAAAAAGCATAGTTGAAAAAGCTGAAAAATCCAAGTCGCGCGCGCGACCCGCGCCCGCGAAATCTGAGAATCGCTCGCGCGATCCGCTCGCGCGAGATCCCCAGAATCGCTCGCGCGATCCGCGCGCGCGAAGGTCCAAATGTCGCGCTCGCGCGACCCGCTCGCGCGATATGGGTAAAAACCAATGTTGCGTATTTCAGTATACTGAAGACTCCTGTGCAAACGAAACTGCTAAACGACGTCCAGACTGTAAATTACATGCGTTTCAGTTCGTTTCGAGTTGGGAAGCCTTCCAAAGCTTATACAAACTCTATATAAACTCCAAATTTACTCAATTATGGGGTTGGCAATTATTATATACACTCATACATACACATTCTACACATATACTTCCAGCCCTTGAAGAGGGAGAAGCAAGGAGAAGAAGAAGAAGACCAAGGATCTCCATAGCCTCCTCCATCAACTACTTGCCGATCTCTACTCCTATGGCAGCTTAGATCATCGATCTAGGGTTTCAATGAAGCCCTAGATGAGTAATAGGGTTTTATTTATGCTTTTATTTTAGTTTTATTATGTATGGATGACAGTCACATGTTTAGAGGATTTTTATAAATAAATCGTACTTATAGTGATTAAATCATTACTTTCAGAATTTATTCTTGTCTTAGATCTATTTTGACTGTGATGTGCTCAACGATCTATTCTTGCTGTGCTTGTTTAGATTGTTTACATGTGATGGTGCTTTATTGATTCGTGCTATCAAGTATCCGAATAGTCCATGCCTAGGTTAGACGGATTAGATCACAACCCTAGTTTAGTGTGAGATAATTCGTGCTACCCGAAGATGGATTATGTTGGTGCTTGAACCATGATTATCTTCTTGTCGGAGGAATTGGGCTTGTAGCTACAATTTCCCATTATCATCCAATGTAATAAGCTAAAGTAATTCATAAATATTCCTATTATGAAACTAGTGGTGGATTTGCAATCCTAGGTTCCCTTTACATATTCATTAAAAACACTTTTAATTGCTTTCATAGTTTAGATTTATTTTGTTATTAGTTTAATTAAATTCAAAATCAAAATCCATTTTTCCTAATTAATTAGACTTAGGTTTTAAAATTAAGTTGATGTAGTAATCAATCTCTGTGGGTTCGACCTTTACTTCCACACTGCAAATCTTTGGAAAAGTAAAGACTACTTTTTATATCTTGATATTGACAACATTAATTTTTGGCGCCGTTGCCGGGGATTGTATTACTACTCTTAGTTTTATAATCGTAGTTTAGTTAATTCGTAAATATTAGATTAGTTTTTATTTTTCTTATTTTCTGTTTTTGTTTTTAGTCACTAACTTGTTCTTTTATTTCCTAGTCAACGTTTCCGAGTGGAGCAGCTAATCGCATCAAAGGAGCTTACGCAAAAATAAAATAAATAAAAATTAAGTAAATTGCTCGCTTTAACTTTGCTTTAAACCACTGTAAGTCAGGGCGCTGTGACGCACTATTTGCATTAGTTTAGGGTTAATTGCACTGCATTAGCTAGGAAACCCGGGGCGCTGGGCTTGACGCGGTCATTGCATTACAGGATAATTTGCATGCATCACAGTAGTTGAGTGCTTGTTATCTTAATTGCGTGACTGCTATTTGTTTGTTTTTTCTTTTGTTTAGTCAGTCTTTGTTTGTAGTTTCTTTTTCTTTATTTTAGTTTATGTTGGGTACACGTTCAAATAAACCAGATTTAAAATCTTTCGATCTTGAACTTGAACGTACCTTAAGAACTAGTAAGTCCACAACCCAAGCTTCTAGAGCTAGGTTGCAAGACGACGAATCAACTCCGATTCCGTCGTCGTTGTTTGAGGCCGAAATTCAGAGTACCCGTGAACGGTTAAGGAAAACTCGAACTTTTCAAATTGAACCGATTAAAATGGCTGACGGTGGAAATAATAATAACAATCAAAATGATGGTGCGAATATGAACAATCTTAATATACCGCCACCACCTCCACTTATAAATTATTTTATTCCTACTACTTACACGCCACAAGCCGGTATCGAATTACCGGAGGCGACGGCATCTCACTTTGAGATAAAGTCGTCTACGATCTCGCTACTACCGTCTTTCCATGGCCGTATAAATGAAGATCCATATAAGCACTTAGGAGATTTTCAAGACATATGTTCCACTTTGAAAATTCAAAATCTTACTGATGATGATTTAAAATTGCGGCTCTTTCCATTTTCTTTAAGAGACAAAGCTAAGTTTTGGCTCCAATCACTTGAGCCAAACACAATAAAAACATGGGAAGCCCTACATACTGCCTTTTTACAAAAGTTTTTCCCTATTATGCGTACAAATAAGATAAGAAAAGATATAACTAATTTTGTGATGCAAGATGGGGAGACTCTTTATGACACGTGGGAAAAATTTAAAGAATTATTACGTTCGTGTCCACATCATCAGGTTCCCAAGTGGCAATTGGTTCAAGTCTTCTACGAGGGGCTTATTCCCTCTGTTAGGAATACCGTCGATGTCGTTTGTGCGGGAACTTTCCTACACAAAAGCGCCGACGAGGCCTGGAAAATATTTGAAACGTTAAGCGAGAATTCGATGCATCAGGCTGTGTCGGTACGTTCTGAGGGATACCTTCAACATAAGCGAGAGGTGACAGTTGAGTCAAGTCAATCAATTCAAATACAAGAATTAAATAGAAAACTTGACCGACTTATGCAAATGAACAAACCGTCTAATACATCCTCTTTAGAAGTATATGCATTATGTTCTGAACCGTCCCATAATATCTTTGCATGTCCTTCTGCATCTCAATATCCGGAATTTGTTGAGCAACACGTTAATTCTATGCAACAATTCCCACAAAATAATTATAATCCTAGGTCGACTAATTTTCCAAATACGTACCGACCCCAATACCAACAAGGTCAATACCAACCACCTCCTCCACCTCCACGCAATAATGCATTTGAGGAGAAGGTGCTGGCCTCGCTTGAAAATTTTGGGTCGGTAATCCAGTTAGTACACTCTCACACTCAGTCTATCACAAAGCTCGAGTCCCAAATGGGACAAGTAGTTACTACATTAAACCGTTTAGCTGAGAGTAAGTCGACGAGTCAACCTACTCAGCAACCTAAGGGGCAATACGCAGTGGGTAGTACGAGTGAGAGCGTGAACGCTGTTTCGACTAGGACGACTACTCGAGATGAGGAAGTTGTTGTAATTCCGGATGGGGGTGAGAATGATAAAAATTTAAATTTGAATAAAGAAAAAGGTGAGGATGTGAATCAAAGTAGAAAAGAAAATGAACCGGTCTCAACGAATTATATTCCGAGAATGCCATATCCACCAAACGTTGAGGGACCGTCACATTTGCCTAAGAAAGGGTCTAAGGTTGAGGATATACTCGAGGTGTTCAAACAAGTTAAAATAAATATTCCTTTCCTCGACGCTATAAAACAAATTCCTGCTTATGCTAAATGTTTAAAAGACCTATGTACGCAAAAGCGAAAAATACAGAGTCATACTCCTAAAAAGGTCTTTCTCACGGAAAAAGTAAGCTCTATATTCCAACACGCTCCTCCGAAATATAAAGATCCAGGTACGCCTACGATTTCATGTGTCATAGGTGACACTATCATTCATAGGGCTCTCCTTGACTTAGGAGCGAGTGTTAACCTTTTACCCTATCACGTCTATAAACAATTAGGATTAGGTGAACTTAAACCTACGGCCGCTACTATTCAGTTAGCGGATCGTTCTATCAAAATACCTAGAGGAATCGTCGAAGACGTGCTAGTAAAAGTTGATCAATGTTTCTATCCTGTAGATTTTATGGTCCTTGACACCGAACCGGTGCTAGATGCTAGGAAACATACTCCTGTCATCTTAGGCCGTCCATTCTTAGCAACCGCCAACGCACGTGTTAACTGTCGGACGGGGGTAATGAAAGTGTCATTTGGGAACATGAACTTAAAATTAAACGTTTTTAATGCTATGGATCAACCTCCTAAAAACGACGATTCCCTATGTGTGGAGGGTAGTGAGGTTACACGGAATATTGAGCCTAAGAACGTAATAAATATAAGTGCGGGAAATAATATAGCGGACGATGATGAGTGGATGAATCCTAATCTCGTGGACCCTAATGCGGAATCTACTCGGAAGGTAAGAAATCGATTCGAACATAATGACAAACCGTTAATCGATTTAATTCAAAGCGATGTTATTTCTGCTTACCATCGAGCTCTACCTGACATCCTTAGGGGTACACAGTCCGATTTACGGCCTCCATAAAATCTTGAGCTAGAATGGTCTAGCTGAAGACATAAAAGTTAGCGCTTCTTGGGAGGCAACCCAAGCTTTATTTCATTCGTTTTTCTTATTTTTGGTCGTTTTTGGGTCTGTTTGTGTCTGTTTTGGACATTCTGGATAGGTTTGGGGGTTGGAATTAATTTATTTTAATAGTATATACAAAATTTTAGCCAAAAAATGGAAAACACCAAACTCGCGCGCGCGGCCCGCTCGCGCGAGACGTCGCTCGCGCGGCCCGCTGGCGCGAGTTTGCCCCTTAACGTTTTTCTTTGCTTTTCTTTAATATGAGCCCTCAGGTTCTCCTCGCGCCTCATTTCGCGGGCGCGAGGTACCTCGCTCGCGCGAAAATTTAAAAATAAAAAATAAAAAATAAAAAATAAAAAATAAAAAATTCCTGGGAATTCGCGCGCGCGACGGCCGCTCGCGCGATTCCTCCAATTCCTGTTTTTCTCTTTTGTTTCCTGTATTTTCCCCCATACTTGTTCTGACAATGTTTTCGTTTCTGTTTTTGTTTTTTTTAAGCCATTTTAGATCGAGTTAGTTGTTGTTTTCTTTATTCCATTTATACTTTTATGTTTTATTCCGGTTAGTCGTTTCGTTTAGTTTCGATTAGTTTTTTTTGGTATATTTCTGTTTATTTACTTTTAATATTCTTTTGTTAGTTTGTTTTCTTTTATTACACAGTAACAGGTAACATTGAACTGTATTGACATATTCCTTTGTGTCACCTGTGCTATGCTTGTCAAGATTAAGGTGCTATCGTTTCTTTCCTTATGTACTCTCCGTTCTTTCGTTTTATTGTTTCATTGGGGACAATGAAAGGTTTAGGTTTGGGGGTATGCACACAAATGCACATTATTTTATGCAAAATTTTAAAATTTTTCAATAAGTGTTTAAATAAACGATAGTACTAACGTTTTTGCAATATCAATTTGATACTTCTTGTTCAATAACTTTGAATTGTTATAGAATGGTAAACATGAGAATATGTGGTTAAATATTTACTAAAGTCATGATGAAATGTTTTAAGTTATGTATTGTTTGAATCGTAGTTTATATCATAGATTTGCACATAAATTTATGCACTGCACGTAGTCGCTTGAATACATGTTTGATATGAACTATAATATGATTCGGATTTCTAGATAACACATGGTGGAGACTAGACCCGGTGAGGTTTTGAGCCTATCTTTTCTATTTAGAGGGTTATAAATACATCTTGTGTTTGTCGAATTTCATTGAAATAGCGCATCTACTTGTTGTTTAGTCTCATTATTCTTGCTTTGGTTGATAGTCAAGTTAAAATAGTTGTTACCATGCTAAATAATCTTCCGTCGTAAATATTGAAGAACCAGATAACCATAGGACAAGATTTTAGGCCTTCTTTGTTTATTACCGACCGATAAATGATGAAAATTTCCTTAGTTCGCCCTTTTGAGCCATTAAAATGCCATTTCTTTCTTAAATTACCATTATCCTTGTTTTTGCTCCAATTTGGCCAACTTGGAGTTCACTTCTGAAAGATTGATCACCTTTTAGTGGTGTTAAGGCGATGTGTGATTGAGAAGAAGAAGAAAATAAGATGATGTTTGGGGTGGTTGCCGTGTTATTTATTGAATATTCGTTTCAAAAGCAACGAGGAGGAAAAGAATAAAGAAAAAATAAAGAAGAGGAAGGTTGAAAAAAATTTGAAAGAAAAGAAGAAAAATGAATGAGAAAAAATATGAAAAGATGAATGTGGTAGAAGAGACGAATGAAAGAAATTGAACATGCCTTACAATGCTGTTCTAAACCTACCCAATTAATCCGTTCTATCATTTTTCATTATCTGAGCCACATTACAACCTTTAAAAAGTCCTATTTGATCCTAGAAAAACATGGTTTTGATATGTAAATGATGGGAGGGGATTAAAACATGGTAATGATTAATTTATTTTGATTATTGGCATCTTATCCATGAGACTACTGTTCTTTCGTGTCATGCGTCTTTTTCATGTCATATGTGAGTATTCTTGTTTTGAAAATATATTTCCTTTACTCACATATTTTAGAAAAATTACACCTGTTTCTGAGTGTGTCATTTGAGAGTGTAATTCATTGTGAGATTCGTAGTCGAGACATAGTTAAATGGTTATCCGAGTTATATTCCATGTTCATGACATACGCGTGTTCATTTGACTACCATATCACACACGTGCAGTTTTATGAGAAATTCTATTGATTTATACGATGCATGTGCTTGAGATTGTTTTTCATGATTTAGGTGGATGTTTCATTATGTTTCTTCTTGTTCGTTATTCTATTTCAAATCTTTGTTATATAATAAGGAGTATTGAATATTATATTCTTTGTTTTAAATAAAAGTTTTTAAATTTATAAGTTAATAAAGATGGTTGTGGGTAACTTGTTGATGAGAACCCTCACGAGACTTCACTCGTCCGACTAGGGACACCTAGAGGTTTAAAAGGCTTGTTGCATATGCTAAATGCAATCGTAATCCATGCGAAAATGGAATAGATTTTTATTAGTAGTTTTTATTTTAGTTTTGCTCGAGGACTAGCAAAATGTAGGTTTGGGAGTGTGATCGGGAGAGAACTAATCCTAAATATACGCCTTAACGAGCATTTGTTAGTACATTTTATCCTGTTTTTGTATATTTTTACTCTGTTTTCTAGTTTCTGACAGGTTTTGGAAGAAATCAACTAAACCAGGCTAAACAGGGTGAAAAAGCATAGTTGAAAAAGCTGAAAAATCCAAGTCGCGCGCGCGACCCGCGCCCGCGAAATCCGAGAATCGCTCGCGCGATCCGCTCGTGCGAGATCCCCAGAATCGCTCGCGCGATCCGCGCGCGCGAAGGTCCAAATGTAGCGCTCGCGCGATATGGGTAAAAACCAATGTTGCGTATTTCAGTATACTGAAGACTCCTGTGCAAACGAAACTGCTAAACGACATCCAGACTGTAAATTACATGCGTTTCAGTTCGTTTCGGGTTGGGAAGCCTTCCAAAGCTTATACAAACTCTATATAAACTCCAAATTTACTCAATTATGGGGTTGGCAATTATTATATACACTCATACATACACATTCTACACATATACTTCCAGCCCTTGAAGAGGGAGAAGCAAGGAGAAGAAGAAGAAGACCAAGGATCTCCATGGCCTCCTCCATCAACTACTTGCCGATCTCTACTCCTATGGCAGCTTAGATCATCGATCTAGGGTTTCAATGAAGCCCTAGATGAGTAATAGGGTTTTATTTATGCTTTTATTTTAGTTTTATTATGTATGGATGACAGTCACATGTTTAGAGGATTTTTATAAATAAATCGTACTTATAGTGATTAAATCATTACTTTCAGAATTTATTCTTGTCTTAGATCTATTTTGACTGTGATGTGCTCAACGATCTATTCTTGCTGTGCTTGTTTAGATTGTTTACATGTGATGGTGCTTTATTGATTCGTGCTATCAAGTATCCGAATAGTCCATGCCTAGGTTAGACGGATTAGATCACAACCCTAGTTTAGTGTGAGATAATTCGTGCTACCCGAAGATGGATTATGTTGGTGCTTGAACCATGATTATCTTCTTGTCGGAGGAATTGGGCTTGTAGCTACAATTTCCCATTATCATCCAATGTAATAAGCTAAAGTAATTCATAAATATTCCTATTATGAAACTAGTGGTGGATTTGCAATCCTAGGTTCCCTTTACATATTCATTAAAAACACTTTTAATTGCTTTCATAGTTTAGATTTATTTTGTTATTAGTTTAATTAAATTCAAAATCAAAATCCGTTTTTCCTAATTAATTAGACTTAGGTTTTAAAATTAAGTTGCTGTAGTAATCAATCTCTGTGGGTTCGACCTTTACTTCCACACTGCAAATCTTTGGAAAAGTAAAGAATACTTTTTATATCTTGATATTGACAACATTACACGTCATACACAGTAATTTTACCATCATCCAATCTCACCTCATTTTATCTCATTTCATCTCATATCATTTATTACGTCGTTCGTACCCTTACCTCATCACATCCATATAGTATGATAATGGATGTTATGGAATGTTCAACAATATATATATGTTCACTATTCATCCATACACGAATGCGATGGCAACTCTCCTATCGACTCAGTCATGACATATCAAGTATTCGCTCTGATGAGTATAATGCATAAAGACTATGCATGCCATGCCACAATATATATATATATAGATGTGTGTGTGTACAGATCATTATCACAATCAACAGATGCAACCATGTGAAGCATTCTACAATGATAACAACATTATCGTCACAATCACACGCCCCACTCGACGTCACTCAGCATATATTGTCACTCGTTCCCAAGATTCTAAACCTATTGCTCTGATACCAATAAATGTCACTGTCCGGTCCCACAATAGCAGAATCGGAGCCCGTGGCAGACCACCGAGGCTAAAATAATTCATTAACTTTCCCAAATTTTAGTTTAAGAACACGCAGCGGAAAAAGGAAAACACTTCATCTTTAAAACCAAGAATCCAATCGATTGGATATGCAAACTACAGAGAGCTTAAAATCTCAGCACCTCGTCCTGTCGACTGCCTCCCATGTCCAATCAACTGGGGTGTCAAATTCTTAATTGACTGAACTATCTGGTCGATTGAACTCCCATCCAAGCAGAAAGTCAAATTTTGAAAACACAAACCAGTCAACTGTGTCAGGGGACCTAGTTTACTGCTTTTCAATAAATGGTGTAGTGAGTTGCTCACAAAAATGATCCAATCAACTACATTCACAAATCGGTCGACTGTTTTCAAGCAGTAGAGCATTCTGTAGAATTTTCCAAGTTGAAAGGTTTTCTTAATTCATCCAGGGCCCAAACACACACTCCAAACTCAACCCAATTAGTGATACTAACTAGATTATAACATCATCAAAACATAATTACAAGAGATTATAGTCGATTACAACATCACGAATTCGTTCTAAGATTCTGAGATAAACATAGATTACACGTCATGGAATCCTTAATACAACATTTCTATTACAAAACTACGAGGTAGCATACTCATTCACCTCCCCGTGATCACTTTCCCGATTCCTCGCCAGCATTAGCACCTGAAATGGTTATTTGAATAATCACACATATTCGATTCGTTTAAGCTAACGCTTAGTGAATAAAAATAACCATGCACATGAATGATAAAGATGTTCGCATTCACATCTCTTCCTTTCATATTAATCTCTGGAGTCTCACGTATACGTTCCACACTCCTAGTCCGCGACTCCTCGCCAATAAGTCCACACTACTAGGTAGGACCAGATTTCTTTTCTTCAAATGTGCGACCTTATGCCTGTAACGACTCCACAAAATGGCTTGGCAACATGTGCTCCTTTAACCCAAATAGCAACTAAACATGCTCAAATACATTTCACCGTGCTTTCGAAATAATCAAACATTTCACTGTACAATTGGGTCTACTTATCAATATAGCTGCCCAATATAAACTAAACAATATATATCTAAGAACTAACACATGCTTTTCATAAAAAAAAAAAAAAAAAAAACACGAATACATGTCAAGAGATCATTCTAAAACAAGTCCCAGTGGAAAATTCCCATGGATCAAAAGTCCGATTATCAACTTTCTAGGAAAATTCTAGAAACTGAGTTTTCGAAAAACTTATCCAAACAAGCGCCAGTGGATATCAAAATGAAGCTCTTACCTCTAGGAGTTCGAATATCTGATAAAATATTTTGATCAACAAACGGATCACTGAAATTGAGCGTCGCTTTTGGCCTCTCTTGATTTAGGTTAAGAAACTTTGTAAATGAAAAATATCTCACCTCTTTCTATATACAGATACAACTCTTGAAAATTGTGTTTACCTTCCTGCGAGTTCTCAAAACTCTTAATTATTCTCTGTAACTTCTTATACTGCTAATTCATTGCTTCACGAGTGAAAACTAAAAATTATAAAAGTTTTCGGCTAAGTTCCGTTTGGTTGCTAAAACACGATTTCACATGATTTTACGAAATTACTAATTAGACTACCAATTATGTAACGTGTTAATTCGTACTCATTAGTATACTAAAATTAATAACAGAAATGTAATCTGAACCAGATAATAATATAGATAGTGAAATACACAGGTAAACATTTATTTTTAGATAAACATTTAGGGTATTCCACAACGAACCTCTTAATCTCAGAGAGATTTCACAACAACAAAACATCCATTTCACATAGTCTCAGAGGGTTCTCTTACACAGACACCCAAATCAACTCGCGATTCACAACTCACTCACACATGTGCCACAAATGCACAATACATCATATTATCATGCATGACAAATTTAATGAAAAGCAACAAACTCGTACACGGGTGTTATAAAACCCATCGATCATCTTCAAGAAATTGGTTCAATCTTCAAGAAATTAGGAATGAACTTTAGAAATTCTAGGGTTCTAATCGCTACGAGTTGACGATGAACTGAGAGTGGGAGTCTAAATGAGCCGATTGGGGGTTCTAATAGCTGCGAGATCTGAGGCAGCAAAGAAAACCTCAAACCTCTCTGGGCGAGAGAGAGAGAGAAAGAGAGAGAGATTTCTAATCTAAGACTTGCAAATGAAAATGAAATCAGAGTCAGAAATAAAGATGAGATCTAAACAGAATTGAGAGGTTTTCTCAGAGCTTTCTTAATTTTTCGTTAAGCATAAAGGGATTTAAACAGAATTGTGAGGTTAATTTTTGTGTATATTTATGAGTGTATATACATGTGTATGTGTGTGTGCATGTGTGTGGGTGAAAGAAGACGAAGATAAGGGTATTTTGGACATTTTAAAAAATTAACTTATTAATGTCAGTCATTTTTTAATACCAGTTAACGATAGGGGTGTCAATGTTACTAACTCACAAACTTGAAAAGAGGTTAGTCTAACTTTAAAAACTTTAAAGAGTGTAAGTGACAAAACGCCAAATCTTAAAAATGTCAGTGTAATTTATCCAATATTCTTTGTGATCAATAATTTTAGAACAACTAAAAAACGTAAATGACACGTAAAGTAAAATAAGACGGAGGGAGAGAGAGAAGGATGCAAAGTGAAAAACATTTTGGTTTGATTTTTTTTTCACCTCTGTCACCCTATCTAACCTATTCAATATGGTTTGCCCTCCTCCTCCTACTAAAGAGCAAGTGGGATCCGAGTGCCAGTAAAGAATTGATGGACGTGATGTGACCCGTCATCAACAACGGTTGTTTTCCATTTTAGGAGCTGATAAAGATGGCCACGTGAGTAGAGACCCTAATCACCCAATTGAAAGTGAGGTTGCCACGTGGTAAACGATGAAAGGGACAATAAGGTTGGCAGCGTATGTCGTTAAGCCTGTCCCCAAAGGCAAAAAGCCCTGCAACTGCAACCCAACCCCCCATTAATATAATTCAATTACACAAAAGAAATTTCTAATAATCAAAAAAAAAAAATCACTGCTGTGGCCTGTGGGTGGGGGACTCTGCCGCGTATTTCCCTGCCCTTCTATTATACATATATGATATATGTTCACATATATTATATATAAATATAGATAGAGATAGAAATAGAAATACACTCATTAGAAAAACAGACGAGAGGGGGTGGAACTGGAGTAAAGATCATCATCATCAGCTTAAAATTGAGATCCAGAAAAGGGAGGAATAATGGAAGTGGAAAAGCAAGGGAGGAAGCTCAAAGAAGAGCATAATCATAATCACTTATCTGGTGCTTATATTCGTAGGCTTGTTAAGCAACTATCTTCTTCCAAAACAAAAGATCATGAGTCAAAGTCTTCATGTGAGCATGGGTACTATTCTAATTGTACTATATTAACTACTACTAGTAGTACTAAATTGGAAGAAGTTGGTGGAAATGATGATGAGCATCGTCAACCAATTATATCCCAACAACAACAGCCTCCTAAAAAGCAAGTGAGAAGGAGGCTACACACTAGTCGACCTTATCAAGAGAGGCTTCTAAACATGGCCGAGGCACGGAGGGAGATTGTAACTGCACTCAAGTTTCATAGAGCAGCCCAGCACAAACAACATGATCATCCCAAGATTATTCACGATGAGCAACAACTAGAGAAACAGAAACAGAAACAGAAACCACCTCATCAACAACCACCGCCACCTCAAAACCACCTTTCCTACTCATCCACTTTTCCAAATCTTTATTACTCCCCCTGGCCGTCATCTCCACCTAGAAATATTAATGATCAAAATCTTGTTATTAATGCTGCAGCAAGTCCATTAACCCCGCTCCCTCACCAAACCTTAGGCTTGAACCTCAATTTTCATGACTTCAACAATATTAATATTAAGTTAGAAGCTTCTTCTACTACTATCTTTCCTAGTACTCTTAATTACTACTCATCATCCTCCATCTATTCATCATCCTCTTCCCCAATATCTTCATCTTCTTCTTCTTCTTCTTCTTCTTCTTCTTCTTCTTCTTATGTTGCTACTCCTCATGAACAACCTGCTGGGCTGCTTCCAATAATAAGTAGTGATGAACAAGGCGGTGGCAATGGCGATGACGATCGTGATAGAGGCTTGGAATTAGTCCTACACGCCACATTGGACGATGAAGAGATGGAAAATATAAGATCCATTGGAGAGCAGCATCAAATGGAGTGGAATGACACCTTGAATTTGGTTACATCTGCATGGTGGTTTAAATTCTTCAAGAAAGCTGAAGAAGATGTTGATCATCATAGCCATCCATTTCATGATGAAGCCATGGAATTCCCATTCCCAGACTGGCTAAGTACTGCAAATGACTCATGTGTCTTGCAGCAACAACACTTTAACGATCACTACTCAAATGACTACTTCCAAGACCCTGCCCTGGCCTGGTGAGAAATTTTCAGTTCTTTTTCTTTTCTTAAAAGATGAATTACTTACAAAATTAAATATATATTGCTACTTACTAGTTGAGAAATTAGATACTCCCATCTGCTATGTTCCTATGGATTATTTTTCTCTTCGAATATCACGTTTGTGTTAATTTTTTCATTATTACTTTGGCAATGCATATATATATATATATATATGTCCAAAATTATCAAAGGAGGACTAGCTCCCTCTGTCCCATTTTGTGAGTCTATCTTTGGAAACTCAACTCATTACAACAATTTTTTTAGTTTTGTCTTGGTGTAGATTTCAATAAAGGGTAGTTTTGGAAAGTAAGTAAAAATTATATACCAAATTAGCAAAGTGGATACTAATTTTGGGACATCCCAAAATAAAATACAGAACTCACAAAATAGGACGGACGGAATATATGATCACCGAACTCCCTTGAGCATTAACGTATGACCTAATATTAAGGTTTTGAATAATATTAATAATGTCCTTTCTCAGTAACAACAAATTTAATGGTGTTATTAATTGTACACTTGAAATTTAGAAAATAAATACGAAAAGTTGATACAAAAAAAAATCCAAATATTTCTTCTTCTTTTTTTTTGTTTTCATAGTGTGGGCATATTTGTCGAATTAAAAATCTAATACTCCATCAGTCCCAAAATAAGTGTTTAGACTTTAGACTAAAGTGAAATAGTTAGTCATTCCTTTAACCTTAACTGGCATAAGCCATATTTGGCAACAACTTTTCAAAACTAAAATAAAATATTTAGCAAAATAGTCTTTATAATTGCAATGGGCGAAAAGCTACATTTGACAACTTATACCAATATAATTTTTTGTGATTTAATTATATAAGAAAAAGAAGTTACTTTCTCTAAAAAAAATGAAAAGAAAAAGAAAAAGAAGTTACCAATTAAATGGTCCACAGGGGGTATTATTGACCCATTTAGAACTACAATGGGGCAAACTGAAAAATGTGCTCACCATAGGGGATCAAAGTGCCAAATACTCCACTAAACAAGCTTCAGTTCCGTTAATTTTAATAGAATTGCTAATTGTTTCACTTTAGTCCAAAGTGTAGGGGGTATTAGTGACGATTTAAAATACAGTGAGCAAAGTGAAAAGGGGTTAAGTAAAGGGGTGTATTTGTAATTACCCATTTTTTGAATTTAACATTTAGATGTTCAGATCCGTCTTAAAATAGTGTTTCAGTGCGACAAAAGTGACACGTCGATGAGTAGGGCCCACGATTTAATTTCAATTGATGTCATTTAAAAGCACAAAAAGTAAAATAAAATAAAATTGGCATTAGTTACGTAGTTGGCAATGGAAGTGTGATCACAGTTACAAAAAAAATACATGGTGCATACTGAGACAAATTTTGGAACCAAAATCAAGCTACCAATTTTTGAGCTAATATTCCAGCGCTCATAAAAGTTGGTGAGAATTTGAATTCATTAAGAACCAAACAAGGACCAGTTATGGTAATCGAATGTTGAGATGCTTTTCAAGCCGGTTTTAATCCTTACTAAGCTATTAATGATTATTGTTTTAGAATAATGCTTGGGGCACCAAAGGATACAAAGAATTTTCACAAAATGAGTGGAAAGTCTATGTGCCACACTGGGACCCGTCAGCAATTAATGAAAATAATGTTAATTGCTGGCGGGTCTTAGTGTGCCACATAGACTTTCCACTCATTTTGTGGAAGTTCTTTGTGTCATTTGGTGCCCCAAGAACTATTGATTGTTTTATCTTCCTATATTAGATTATTTATAAAAGTTGTTCACTTTGTTCTATTTGGTTTTCAGCATGGAGATAGGAGAGATTGAAGAAATGGATGAGGAATGGCTAGCCTGAGAAAGATTGATTGCTTTTCACTAATCAAATCTTTGATCTCCTGCACCCCTCTTCCCTAGCTTGGTTTTTTTTTTTTTTGGTCCCATTTTGATAGTCTTTGAGATTCTCCTTTCAAATAAGGCTAGCAATAAAAAGGCCATGGAGGAAATAATGCAAGGAGAAAAGAATTTGCCTTTCTCCTCTTGATTGTTTTTCTTATTGTGGAGGGGCTGGAAATGTGATACGGATATTTTCATTTTCAAAGCCTTGGTCACAATCGATCTTTAAATATATGGCTCATGAACATTATTCGATATTAATAATTGGTGGCAGTAGAGTATATATATATATTTAATACTTGGAAGGTTACCACTTACCAATATATTCATACTTGTCCACATTTAGGTCGAGACATTGACAATGGTAATCTAGATTGGTAATGGGTATCGTAGCATAGGTTAGAAAGGGTAATTTTTTTGTGACAATTTTCATATAACTTTCATATAATTTTCAAAATGATGTGTTTATATCTCTTATGTGTCACTGTGGGGTCCAGTAATATCACAGGAGAGAGATAAACACATCTGATGATGCCGAAAATTGGTAAGCAAGATTTGGACAGAAAGTAAAGCAAGAGAAGATGTGTATGTGGTTTGGTCCCGTTAACAAGGTGACCTACATCCACGGCTGCGTCTGCGCGCTCTTACTAGCAGATCACCGGCGGGCCTGGTGAGCCAACAGAGGTGGGCGGCACTACCAGTAATACCGGCCGGGTGTATGCGTGCCAAATGTGAGTTCTCTCGTAAGTGCTTATATGCTTAGAGAGGTGATTTTCGGATCCCTTTAGAGAGGATAGGTGGGCTCTTTTATAGATGCAAGAGTCCACCTTTACATGGTAAGAGTTGATCAGATTAGAAAACCTAATCTGATCATAACAGATTTGCTCAATTTTAGGAGTATTTCCTAAATGATTTAGGAATCTACTCGTTCTTCCTAAACAGAGTTCTGGCCACATAAGGAAACTGCCTAGAAAGTTCTTCCCGGGCTACGCCTCCTGGAAAGTCGCCGCATCTCGTGCCCGGGCTGTTCGACTACCCCGAGCGGTTACCTTCGATGACCCTTGGGGTGTGGGCCCCCAAGCTCTCGTCCCGGGCAATCCGGGTCTTTCAGCTGACGTGGCGGTTGGACTTTTGGAGGATATTTCTGGACGTATCAACATATTTTTAAGAAGTTGTATGAAAGTTGTACAAAAGTTGTCACCAAAGAATTACTCGACTAAAAAATGAAAAGACAAAACTTCGCCGTGGTGTTCGCTGTTGTTGATTGACACTACAATACTAGGAACAAAGGACTTTACTAATTCGTTGATTAGTAAGAATACTGAGAGAATATCATAGACAGAAAATTTTGTGATAATATATTTAAAGACTTACAAAACCCTTGTATAAAAAATTAAATAAATAAACCCCACCCTAATATGACTTGAAAAGTTGAATTTTGTAAATTACCAGAAATGGTAAAATTGAGAAAACAAATAAATCATAATCCCCAAACAATGATCATGAGCGGCAGTGGCTAAGCCTATATAGTTGGTAAAAAAACTCTATATGCTATGCTTATGTCAGAGTTTGAACCTTGCCTTCTCTCTCAGACTCTGACATTTATGTCCTCGGACGAGATCACTATTCTAAATTATCCAAATAATAAGAGTAATAATAATAATAATCTGAGAATTACACAATTTATGAGATCCAAATTGGATTCATACTGAAAGAGAAATTGTCAAAAAGAAAAGATTCCTAAAATGGTAAAAACAAAGTGGCAGAGCCGCAGATGATATACAGTTGTTTCATATGTATGCGTATTACCTCTGGGGGAAGTTTGTAGTAAAAGAAGTCATTTTGTAGGAATCAAAATAAAAAAAAAAAATATATATATATATATATATATTCATTTTGTCGTTTTTAAACCCACAATCTACAACCTCAAGCATTTTTACCATTACACCAAACAATTAAACCTTCCTCACACATACGACAAAATGATTAGTTTTAACAACAATAAAAATTGGGATTAATAAAAATAGTCAATTTTGTTTATTTTTTAAACGACAGTTAATTATTTTATCAAAATGAAAAGAAAATTAAGTTAAAACTAAAAATTTAAAAATACATTAACTTTTAATCGTTTTTTAAATAATAAAAAATAAAAAAATTACATCTACACCCCCACACACTTCTTCCTCACCACCACCTCCACCACTCGCCCTCCACCATGGTTGGCCACCACACAATGACCACCACCACCACCACTACTATCCACCACACAACGACAACCACCACCACCACTACTAGCCACCCCACCTGCACACCACTCCCACCACGGCCACCACCACCACCACGACCCCCACCACAGCATCTCTCTCTCTCTCTCTCTCTCTCTCTCTCTCTCTCTCTCTCTATATATATATATATATATATATACATGATCAGTATATTTATACTATATATAAGTGCACCGATCCCCTTAAGTGTTTTGAACTTTAATCAATCGGTGCACTTTTACCTTTGATCAATTGGTGCACTTTTACTTAAGTAATTTTTCTTAGAGTTTTAATAAGTTTGATATGCCACTTTTTTTGGGTACATCCCTTTATTTTTGGTCCGTCAACTATTTTTTGGGTCTATGATGGACTCTTTTAATCCTTGGCTATGTTTCCCTATTTTTTTCTTGTTCACTTACCTAGCTATTGTTTAGCAATATTCCTTGTAGATGTAGGACTCTAAGAACGTATTATTTAGTAGGTTTAAACTTTAAACAAATGAGAGTCTGTTTGTGATGAAAATATTCAGCCAATGCAGGTTTGACACGCAAGATGTGACGTGGCAGGATAATTGGTGGATACTGATGGACATTGGAACTGTTATGAGCGGTTGATGCTGATTCATTTCAATCAAGTATTTAACTGATGAAAGACACGTGTTGACCATCATGGAGTAATTAAAGGGCAGTTGTCAACTTGAGAAAATGCCACGTATAAGAGCAGTTATCAGTTTGAAAAGAGGAGGGAACATTCAAATCAAGTTGTTGAGGCCTCGATGTCTATAAATAGAAGGATTGTGTATTCGAAAGGGATCCTTCGATCAAACATCAACATATATCTCTCAATACATATACTGTATTGTTATCTAGATACTTATATTTAGGAGTAGGACACCTTCGAAGTCATCTTCAAGGTTAGATTGTAGTTACTTTAATTTAATAAAAGTAGTTCATTACTTTTAGTTACTTTACTGTTCTTATTTAGGAGTAGATATTAATTTAGTCAGTTAGAAGTTCTTCAGTTTGTTACTTCTTCACACAATTAAAAGTCCTGTTCAAGGCATCGAACGTCACCACAGTTCCCTGGTGAGGCGCAGTTTGGATTATCACATATACATTGACAATTTGCTTGCCTGGCACGCTCGCACACACTTATAAATTTTCCAACCAAACAGAGTCCCAATCATGTAATGCAAGTTTGCAACTAGAAATTAGCCAAACGTTTGCAAGCAATTATTTTCGGTCCTCTTTGCAATGTCTCAAGTTGAAAAGTGTAATCACCCAATTTTCAACAACTTAATAGAGTGGCAAAAATGTCACATTGTTGGCACATTTATATCATGAACTAGTCACATGTTACAAAAGCATATACTTTCAAACTGAAGGGGTTAATTTGTTACATTTTTTTTTTAATTTAGGGGTGTTTGATAAATAGTCATAGTTGAGGGGCTGTTAGTATTATTTCCCTTTATATTATTAGTCTTCTAATTTGAAAAAAACTTGTACTACAAAAAAGATAAAAGAAATAAAAAATTGAAACTAAAATAATGAAAACTAACAATTTGGGATGATTTCAAATGGCCCATTTGGTATTTGAAAATGCATTATTGCCAATTACAATTTAATTAGCATCTTCATTTTTCAAATTATTTATAAGAAGCATTCTAACACAATTTTGGCTTTCTTACAAAAGTAAATCTCACTTGCTTCTGCTTTTAAGTTGGAGGAGGTGCCTCGCATAGAGGGACATGGGTTGGGGGTTCCCTGGACATGGGTTCGGGTTTGATGGAACCTGATACTCCTTCACCTTAATGACAAAGAACTCTCGCTTTGTGTCACATCTTGATTTTTGGACAACCAAATATTCAATCCAGAGCATGTATTCACACTAATATTCAACTGTCAAAACCCCGAGAGTAACACCCTCACACAGGCTAGCTAACAAATAATTTATTAAAAATAATATTTAATACTCATTAAATAAGGTCAGGTGATCTTGTTTTTAAAGAAAAACTCTTTAGTATTAAATATGTATTCCCAAACATCCATTTCATTATAAAACACATAAAGTTCTATTGCAAATATTATTCCCTTCAATTTAAAAAGAAAACTTTTATTAATAAAAATCTCCGTACAGAGTTTAGTAGAAATAAAATAAATTCTCGACATCCTTTGATCAAGAGCCACTACACCATTCCCAATCCCAACAAATCAATTCATACTACAATATCATAAATATGACTCACATTGCCATAAATAAAATTAAATAAGATATAACTTATGCAAAATACAATACTACACAACTGCAACTCCAAGACATCAACAACTCCACAGAAAATCTCCGATTACTAAATCCGCACATACATTCGACTACGTTTCATATGGAAACGCCCCCGAATGCATAACACACGCGGGTCAGTCACATGACTGGTATGAGTTAAGCAAAACAACAAGTCTTAGGCATCCAACTTGAACTCGTAAACTACAAACCACACTACAACACTCTTGGGCCAAGACAGGTAGTTCCACATACATATCTTGACAATAGAGTAGTTTCCATTTATGTGGTGGTAAATAGTTTCTTGCCCGAAACCCAAAGCTATTACCAATTTCATACTTACCCATCTACTTATGGTGAGCCAAACCTGTAAAACGTTAATGGCCCCACCATCCTGCAATACAAGAGTTAGTAACCACAAAAATACCACGAAGATATACGGAACACTTTTTTTATTAAAATATCACCAGAATGGAAATCTTAGTCCTAAACTACACGTTAAAAACAATTGAAGTTAAACTAACAGCAATCAAATAAGCAATTAATTTGAACGGTTAACTCTTCAGGATTTTTTTACAACCACACTCTTACTTTTATGAACGATTCATCATTCAATTTCGTAGGCTCACCACTTGGCCAGCCTCCATGGTACACCCACACATATATCCCATGAGTGCCCGAACATGCTACAAACATCCACTCTGGTGCCAGTTTGGTTGGGGTATCAACCAAACCAGGTATACACACAGAAGGCCAGTCAATATGCTTAGACATCTATAAATTATGACGAGCATAAGGCTTAGGCCAGCTTGATCACGAAGCCACTAGCAAAAAGGTACACTTAGCAAGTCGAGCTACAAAAAAAAATAACACAACGGGGAGCAGTGAACACTAAGGAACTTGAAATCATTTCAGCATTCTCGGAATTATTAAATTTCATCGGACTCAAAGTCAATGACTATCACCCATTTTTCATAGCTCAACATTATATGAGAATTCATGTATCTCCAAAATAAATTTTCATTAAGTCATACTAACGAATAGAATAAATCCACAAAGAATCACTTCTCCCAATTTGGCACGTTTTAACATACTAAAAACTGCTACTGGAATCTTAAATTTCTGCGCAAACGGTGTAGAATCAGAAAATCCTCAAAACACGAAAAGTGTGCAGAATCACGTTTTACAAAGGAAACGCGGACAAAATTCTAAAATTCTAAGCCACAAATTTCTAATATTTTTTGAAGTTTTCAGAAACTGTTAGAATTAGAGATACATGAATTTCACAAAATTTCTTAATTATCATGAGTATTTCACATATATGTTCATCAACTAACTATCCACATAACCTTTACGAATACCCTAGGATCATTATCCGAGAATCAAATTCATGAAGTCACACAAAGGTCATAAATTAATCCGACAATAATAATGTGCATTCTAATCCAAAAATTAAACATCAACAATTAAATTAGACATATAAGTAATTCATTCACCGCGTATACATATATACATACATGTGTATATATATACCCGAATTCACATATTTAATTCACCTTGTTTGAATCGTTGAATAGATGCGAGTACGAACTTAACGACGAACAACACGCTCCACGATTTCACACGCAGCGACGGATCCAAAACCCTTCTTCTTCTTCTTCTTCTTCTTCTTCTTCTTCTTCTCTCTCTCTCTCTCTCTCTCTCTCTCTCTCTCTCTCTCTCTCTCTCTCTCACGTCTATTATCTATTTTCTTTTTCCTTTTCTTTCTTTTTTTTTTTGTTTTTTTTTCTCTTCTAATCCTAGGGCACCTAGATATATGTAGATAGAAAAATATAAACACACCCATGTATATTATTAACACACAAACACACAAATATTAAAATTCCCATTTTTTATCTTATGGGCTCACAAAAAGACATCATATGGGTCCAAAATGCAGTACAAGTACTAAAATGAGTACCCAATGGGTACCCATGACCCCGGTACTTAGTTTTAATATTAATTACATTATTTAACACATTTACGGGCCTATAAATGCTGCTAAAAAATTAACACATCACTTTTCAATAATTTGGCCAATTTAAACTTTTACCACTTTAATCACACCACTTAACTTTACCAAACTTCATATAGTAATTAATAACAATTAAAAAACATAATTAATTACAAATAAATAAATGACCATAAAAATATAAATACACACAGCTAATTAATAATACATAAAAATTCATGTTGCTTCCTTAACATATTTAAAAATGAATATTTATATCAGAAAAAATGCAGAGTGTTACATTCTACCCTCCTTAAAGAAATTTCGTCCCGAATTTTGAAGCGACGGTAAACACAAATAGTATTCATGAATAATGTTAAATGCACAACTAACACAAAGCACAGATTCACATTTAACTCTCAACCATACAAGACTTAGTACGTCGAGCGAATAATCCAAACAAGGAAACCCTTATATATGTACCTATGGTCTTGTATAGTCAATTGTTAAATTCTAACCATAACTAAAACATAACACAATATAACTAGTCATTTCATATACACACTTAGACTTTACAAATAATTTCAACACACAGGGATGCAATTCATGAATATAGTCTATGTGCATGCACATGTTCACCTTTTACCGTACCCCGCGCTACTTCTGATCCTCGAGATATCCCAAATACCTTGTTGACTTACCGATATATCTACTAAAATAATACTCATGTCGATGAAGATAAATCCATTCTCACCGGATATGTATTAAAAAGAAGGTTATAGATAGCAGAATACTGACGACTTGATAAATAATCCAAAAGGACAGAAAAATAGAATTCCTATGCACGCAGAAATATAAGGAATAGGTGCAGCAGTAGATTACCCGTCGATAGTAATCAGTGTCATAATAAGAAGTCCATGATATCAATTATAATAATTTCTGCATCAGAAGTCCAGTTGAGAATAATAGAAGCCTCGCTGACACTATAAGAAGACCAGATAATAATTCGTCGATAGATTCACCTAGATCACTCAGATATAGATTCCTGATAACTCATCATAGATGATCACCTCGGATAATAGGTAAAGAAGATAATAACAACTCAGCTTCCCTTCTCGAAGAATATACCATATTGTAGGCGTAGACAATCATACGCATAGTTTCCTTTCTATATACAGTGTTTGTCAAGAACCCCACTTCTTGATTTAACCTCCAACTCCCCTTTACTACTCCGTCACAAAAAAAAAAATATGCATGCACTATTCATGCAATAAGATATATATATATGTATATGTATATTTTCTAATCTAACATGCAATGACACATACACACACACACACACACACACACATAAGCTGATAACTATTAACTAAAAACAAATAAACACCACATAAACAACAGTTATCTAACACAAAGTTAAAAATATAAGCAAACAAAACCCAAACACAAATATATCCACGACCTATAGCTCTGACCCACAACTGCAATACCGAGGATCCCCTAGACTTCTCCCAATCTAAGGCAACTTGAAGCTCTAATACCAAATAGTCACACCCCGATTTTTGGACAACCCAATATTCAATCCAGAGCATGTATCCAGATTAATATTCAACCGCCAAAACCCCGAGAGTAACACCATCACATAGGCTAATAGATAATTTATTAAAAATAATATTTAATACTCATTAAATAAGGACATGTGATCTTGTTTTTAAAGAAAAAACTCTTTAGTATTAAATGTGTATTCCCAAACATCCATTTCATTATAAAATAAATAAAGTTCCATTGCAATCATTATTCCCCTTTCAATTTAAAAAGAAAATCATTATTTTCATTAACAAAATCTCCATACAGAGTTCAGCATAAATAAAATAAATTCTAGACATCCTTTAGTTAAGAGCCACTACACCATTCTCAATCTCAACAATACAATTCATACTACAACATCATAAATATGGCTCACATTGCCATAAATAAAATTAAATAAGATACAACTTATGCAAAGTATAATACAACACAACTGCAACTCTAAGACATCTCCACAGAAAATCACCCATTACTAAACCTGCACTTACATTCGACTACGTTTCATATAGAAAAGCCCCCGAATGCATAACACACTCGGGTCAGTCACATGACTGGTATGAGTTAAGCAAAACAACAAGTCTTATGGATCCAACTTGAACCCGTAAACAACAAACAACACTACAACACTCTTGGGCTAAGACAGGTAGTCCACACACATATTTGAACAATAGAGTAGTTTCCATTTATGTATGGTGGCAAGTAGTTTCTTGCCCGAAACCCAAAGCTACTACCAATTTCATACTTACCCATCTACTTATGGTGAGCCAAACCCGTAAAACGTTAATGGGCCCACCATCCTGCAATACAAAAGTTAGTAACCACAAAAATACCATGAAGATGTACAGAACAACTTTTTTATTAAAATATCACCAGAATGGAAATCTTAGTCCTAAGCTCCATGTTAAAAACAATTGAAGTTAAACGAACAGCAATCAAAGAAGCAGTTTATTTGAACGGTTAACTCTTCGGGAATTTATTTACAACCACACTCTTACTTTTATGAACGATTCATCATTCAATTTCTTAGGTTCACCACTTGGCCATCCTCCATGGTACACTCACACATATATCCCATGTGTGCCCGAATACACTACCAACATCCACTCTAGTGCCTGTTTGGTTGGTGTATCAACCAAACCAGGTATACACACAGAAGGCCAGTCAATATGCTTAGACATCTATAAATTATGCCGAGCATAAGGCTTAGGCCAGCTTGATCACGAAGCCTGTAATACCCTGTATTTTTGTAATATATTATGTGAATAAGACCCTGTATGCTTCTTTTAATACTTGTTTGAGCCTGGCCTTACCCTTGGTATAATTTGGATACCAATCGATTGGATCACAATCCATGCCAATCGATTGCACAAAGTGTCAATCGATTGGGACCTGAAAGATGTCAATCAATTGGTAAGAGTACCAATCGATTGATACTTCGTCTTCTTCACAGTGAAGACTGTCCAGCAACATATAAACGGGAATACATGGTTTTTTCTCCATTTCTTCATTTAAACGAGTCCTAACATCAATGACAAGTTACTCAGTGAGTTTAGAACTCACCTTAGGTGTCTAGGGTGTGTGTGGGAATGAGTATTGAAGCTTGGAGCTTCAATGGTGGCTCCTCTCTCTCTCCTCTGCTCTGTCTCTCCTCTGTCTTCTTCTTTCTTCTTCTTCTTTCTTCTCTGGTCTTCTTCTCTTCTCTCAATCCCTGGATGTGTGTGTGGGTGTATAAATATATGTATATATGTGTGTGTATATATATATATGAGTGTTTATATATATATAAACACACACAAACACTCCCTCTCACTCCTTCTGATTTCTTGGAACTCCAAAAACGCATAAATGAGCTGATATATATAGGGAGAAAGTGTTCACGTGGACAAACCCCAGCCAGAGCAAAAGAATCTGCCCAGCTGCCTCCAATCGATTGGTATAAGTGTCAATCGATTGACATAAGCAATCGATTGGTATACTTGCCAATCGATTGGTACCCAAAATAAAGCAATCGATTGGAAAACTTGTCAATCGATTGGTATCCAAATTATACTAAGGGTAAGGCCAGGCTCAAACAAGTATTAAAAGAAGCATACAGGGTCTTATTCACATAATATATTACAAAAATACAGGGTATTACATCATCCACCACTCATTAAAGATTTCGTCCTCGAAATCCGAAACAAACAGGGTTAAAACAAAAATGGAAACTTCTCTTGCATCTCCGACTCCAATTCCCATGAAGCTTCTCCTTCGTCGTGGTGCTTCCACTGAACCTTCACTAGCGGAATATCCTTGTTTCTGAGCTTCTTCACTCCTCGGTCTAGAATACGCACTGGTCCTTCGTTGTAGGTCGCGTTCTCGTTCACCTCGATATCTTCAAAACTGATCTTGTGCGTTGGGTTGTGGTCGCACATCCTCAACATGCTGATGTGGAAAACGTTGTGCACTCCTGACATCTTTGGCGGCAATGCAAGTCGATATGCAACCTTCCCAACACATTCTAGGATCTCGAATGGTCCAATGAATCGTGGCGACAACTTGCCTCTCTTCTGTCTGAATCTGACGATACCTCGAACTGGCGAGACTTTGAGTAGCACATGATCTCCAACTGCAAACTCTAGATCTTTCCGTCGCTTGTCGGTATAGCTCTTGTGTCTGGATTGCGTTGTCTTCATCTTTTCTCGTACAATCTGGATCTTCTCGCTGGTTTCTCAAATCATCTCAAGCCCAAGTAGTTGAGTATCTCCGACTTCGGCCCAACATAGCGGCGATCGGCAAGGTCTTCCATACAAAGCTTCAAACGGCGCCATCCCTATGCTCGTGTGGTAGCTGTTGTTGTAGGCAAACTCGATCAAAGGTAGATGCGTTTCCCATGAACTCTCAAATTCAATGACACAGGCTCGCAACATATCCTCCATCATTTGATTGACTCGTTCTGTCTGACCGTCTGTCTGTGGATGAAAGGCTGAACTCAAATTCAATGAAGTTCCCATTGCTGTCTGAAGGCTTTTCCAGAATTCTGCGATGAAGCGTGAATCTCGATCTGAAACTATTGAGACAGGTACACCGTGCTGTAGACACCCAATTTTGACCACACTGATAGGATTTAGGGTGGACAACGTCTTGGAGGATTCGATGATGAAAAGTACCCCATGGAAGGTACTGGATTCCACACAATCAGAAGATCGGACTTCGGAAAGTGACTTCAAGCTCAGAAAAGCCCTTTTCCATGGATAAATCCCGGTTTTGTCAAAATCATCTCTCAGAATTCATATTCTCTCAGGGTTATATGAACATTAAGTGTTCTAAACGCAGTATTCTAGGTATCCAGAGATTCAATTTTAAAGAAAAGTTCGAAATCGACGCACATTTGAAAGCAATTTTGGAAAAGACGTCATTTGATTTCAAAAAGACGACGAAAGTTCCGGAGGACTTCCGGACTTCAATTGGACTTCAATTCTCATTATAAAACCTCTGGAAATATTTTTATACTGAAATTCAACCTGACAGCTTTCCAACGGTACGTAAACGGACGATTTCGGACACCAAAAAGCATTTTTACAAAAATCTGGAAAAGCAGTGCGCATGAAATTTGAAACAGAGCTTGTGGGTGACCAGAGGGACCCAAATAGTAAATGGCGGTTTTGGGTATGGGGGTGGCGGGTCCCACCATAACCGCCACTTCCATTTGTGTCCTCCACGGAGCTTTTTGAGTTCCAGACCCTTCTAGAAGCTTCCCACTGCGAGGAAATTGCCTGGAAATTGCGTTTAGGCTCCGAAATGGCCATTTTAACCCTCTTTTAAGCTCTAAAAATCCTGTTTTAACCCTGAAACTTAAGAGCTAAGTCTTCAAAACTCTATATAAGATCTCATACATCTCATATGAGATCACATCTTAACACACTAGACACTTGGAAGAGATACACTTGAATATACTTGGAGATACAAACACACATAGAAGCACATACAAGAGAGATAAGTATACTTTGAATATACTTTCAATTTAGGTGAATTCTAGAGAGAGAAAATTATGAATTGAATTTAGATTAACTTAGGCTAATTAGACCACAATTTGAACAACAATTGCCTCCCTCAACTTCCATGGATGAGTGCTTGAAGAACACTTGAATAACACTTGAAGAAGAAGATCTTCAAATCAATTTTGGTCTTGTAATTGAGAATCCTCCAAGAGGTAAACACTATAGTTCATCTCTAATTCCTACTTTGTATATATAGATCTATAAGATTTGGATCTAACTTAGTTCTATTTCTACTTATTAGAACACTCATCTTCTTCCTCTCATGTTCTTCACACACTCACATAGTTAGATCCAAATCTCTTTGATTTTTATTGATAATTTACAATTAGAGATTGTTTTTCACTTTGATTTTCAATTTTGGTTTCATTCTTCAATTTTAGTTTAGATTCATGCATACATGATTATATATATATACATATATCTATTTTGAATTCTATGATGGTTTGGAAATATGATCTATGAGAAGGATGATTTCTATGTTCATACCTATCTCTTGATTATTCTTATTACCTAGAATTCCTATTGAATTTCATCTCCAACATGATATTTATAAGTCCCTTTGATCCTTGATCTAAAAATTCTTCATAGAACTTGAGGGCTAAATTGATTGGGAATCATGATAATTAAGTTGATCTATGAGTTTGATCTCTCTAATAAGCTTCAACTATCACTAAAATGTTTTCCTCACACTTTAAAATGAACTAGATAAAAATTCAGCAAAGCAGATTGGTTTTGTCCATTAGATTTGGTCCATCAAAACCCATAGTTTGATGGATTTCAAATTTTCTGGGTAAACTTTGATGAATTAGCTTTCATCCGGTCCGTTTTGAGAGCTTTTAGGATTCATATACTATTTTTAGAAATTGTTGAGAAATCGGTTGACAGATTTGAACATCGTCTCTTTGTGCTTGAATTTCAGAAAATCTATAATAGTTATCGACGTTCCGCTTTTTGGGGATGATTCCTAACTCATATATCTATATGCCGATGTAAAATCGTGAGCATACGATCGAGTTAGGATCGTTTTCTAAGCGTTTAAAGTTGATACAACTATTCTGGAATTTTCTAAGTTTAATTACAAATATGATTATGTATACAAAATGGTCACACCTTGATCACTCAACAACAATTGATGAATAAAACTTGGTTTAGAAATCACCTAGGATAAATGGATGAGAGATCAAAAGCTTAAATCAACTTGGTTAACATGATTCATGAACTTCTATTATACTTCTATTATGTTTTGCATTCATTTGTCAAATGATACCAAATTTCCAGAATAACAGAGTCTGTTTAAAACACTTTTTCAGAAACCTTGTGATTACAGAATGTCCATGGGTTTATTTTTATCATATACTACAATGAAATAGCTTTCTTTTGACACCAAATAGAGCTTCATATGATTTTTGTAGATTTAATTATGATTTTTACAAGAACAGTGGACAGTCCTGATCCACTGTTCCCAAAACATTTATTTCTCAAACAATAAAATTGATATTGAGGTCCCACTTTTTGGAGAAGTTCCCTAAGACATGTATCTAACTTTCTGTAAAAGGGTTTTTATCCAGCTCATGTTTAAGACCACTTTTGATAGGATTCATTAGAGGTTGCTGAATCTGGAAATTTGATTGATGACATGTTTTCTTTGTTTATCATGCATATCATTTGTTTGCTTGTATTTTTGCAATGCTTTGGGTATTCTTTGGTGTCTTAGTGCAGAGAATTAAGTGCCTCGGACCCGGACTTCGATTTGTGGTTTGCCTCGTCTACATGTGGCTTAGTGCCCATGTATCATGTACTATCTCTATCCTTTCTCTTAGAATTTTTCTAGGTTTACAACTTTGATTTCAACGACACATTTCCTTTAGGATAAGTCTCCGTTTATATGATTATTTGTTAGAGACATCTTATCTAGGATTGTTGCATGATTGCATTGCACGTTTACACTCTTTTTGCTTTCGCGACTCCGCTTGAGTCAACCAATGTAAGTCTTCTCGTTCCCTTTGCATATCATGACATGTTTACTTTATTTGCATCGGTCCCGGGCGGGACTAGCCACTGTGAGTATACTTCTCCCTTGTATTGCATGAGCATCCGCTTTCTACTTGATTTAGTCTCTTGAAATGATTTTCATTAGATGTTTCTTTTTGCCATGTATATATCTATCTAGTATGTTTGAGGAAACAACATCTATTATGAATTAATAACAAGGATATTTGAATCAAGGCCTACCATTCGGTAGGGCGAGGAGGGGGTGCTTTAGTCCTGCTTGGGCTCCTTCCCCTCTCGTACCAAGACCCCCGAACCTTGTTTCTGGTAATGAAGGGCGAGTAACCTTATTCAATTTTGGGCGAGTCAAACTTGGGTTTCCTAATTCCCGATAAAAATTAGGTGGCGACTCTTTGTCTCTAGGATCGCGTGAGGAAGTCCTAGTTTTCCCTGAAGTGTGCTCCTTGGGATCCGTCCCGGGACACTATCGAGGGAGAGCGTCAGGACCTCCTCCTCCATTCGCGACGGTCCACAATCTGGCGACTCTGCTGGGGATCGAACATGAAACCGATGGTTTCTTGTTCTTCGAGGGTTTGACTTGAGCCAAAGAATATCCTTGTTATTAATTCAATAATCATGTTGTTTCTGCCTGCATTTGCACTTGCATTGTTCTTTCACCGCGACTGCTTGAAATCATTGCCTTGAAGATAGAGGGCCCTCTTTCCTCTATTTGTCAAGAGTTTTGGTAGCATGTAGTCACCGTTAGCCTTGTACCGCGTGCGGTATATAGAGCTCATGTGTGAACGGCACGCCCTCGGGGAGGCGGTCAACCACACCGCTGAGCTTGCTAATGGACCCTTTATGAGACTAAAACCCGGCCTTTGCATATAGTTTCTATAGAACCCTTCAATTAGGATCTTGATTATCATCTTTGATTAGGACAATGTGATGAATTATTTGCGCTTGCCCGTAAGGGATTATGTGGATGATGAGGACGTGTATGCGAAGGCATCATCAAACCTTGTATGGTGGATTCCTCTAGGATAGTATGGTCTTTATCCGAACATCCAATCACTATTTGAGGACAATTTTGAAAATTTTTGAAATTATAAGCACTTCTTTGAAAAACCCCAAGTCTTTCAAAAATTCCAAGAATATCCCTTTTGAAAATTTGCTTTGAGATTCACTTTCACAAAATCTTTCCAAAATTCTCCTTAGATTTTAGAGAATTTCAAAATTCCTATTTCCAGAAATCATGATCACACTTTGATGATTCAATTTCAAATTCTCCTAGATTTTAGAGAATTTCAAAAAAAAAAAAAAAAATTTTACTTTGGTCTTCAAGAAATCATGATGATTCAATTTCAAAATCTTCCTCTCAGATCTTAGAATTTCAAAATTCCCACCTCAATTTTTAAGAATCATGATTTCTCACCACAAGCATTGATGGTTCAAAAATTCTTTTGAAAATTACAAATCTCCCCATCTCTTTCAAAGATTTTCATGAAAAATTTCAATTTTGAAAACATGAACCATCAAGAATTTCAAAACTCAAAATCCTTGGATAATGATTGGATTAGTAGGGTGATTAGCATACTCAAGGAATCTTATGTGCTTATGTGTTGATATGCTAGGTCTAAGCTAGATTAAGGTGCATTGCATTTAGATTAGATTGCATTTCATCTGCATTGCATGCACTACACGAGCATTGCATATACGACTCACGAGTGCGACGCCTCTAATATACTTTCAAAAGAAAAGATTTGTTTTCCTCAGAATTTTGAAAGCTTGAAAAGATTTCTTTTGATTTTAAGAAAAATGTTTTTGAAAAAGGAAATGATTTTCCATTTATGATTTCCATCTTTGTAAATCCACCTTCTTATATCATTCTTTGAAAAATTCTTTTGCAATAAAGATACCTGATTATTTGAAAATCCCTAAATAAACCAGATAAGAAAAGATAGGACCGAAAAGTTGTACTCCTTTCTGGGTCAGAGCTCCGAACAGCCGTTTGATCAGATCAGGGTTAGAAGAAGGAACAGCCGAGTCGACTAAGGTTGAAGATATGACATACGAAGCGGATATGGAAGCCAGATTGGCCGCAATGCAAGCTGCCTTGGATCAGAGCAGGGAGCAGAATCGAGAACAACTTGCCACTATGATGAGAATGATTGAGCAGCTAACTAATCCACCACCACCACCTCCAGAGCATCATGAAGAAGAAGATTTTGGGGAGACAGTTCAACCAAAGGTTCAGCTAGATCAGGAAATTCAGGACAAGTTGGCCAAGATCGACAAACTAGAGAGTGTGATCAGAAAGAGCAAAGGGGTGGATGAGTATTTGTTCGATGTTGAAGGGTTGTGTGACGCTCCAAAAACCAAACTCCCAGAGAAGTTTAAGATGCCGCATATTGAATTTTTCAATGGAACTGGAAATCCGAAGAGCTATCTGAGGCTTTATGTAGGAACTTTGCAGCCTATGGGCATTGAATCTGACCTCTTCGCTCTATTGTTTCCAAGAGTTTTGAGTGGAGCAGCACTTTCATGGTACTTGACGTTGGAACCAGCCATAACCAGAGATTGGGAGGCATTGGCCAAAGCTTTCGTGGCTCAATATTCATATAACCAGTTGTTTGATGTAACTGCAAGAGATCTAGAAACCACCCGACAAGAGTATAGGGAATCCTTCGCAGGTTTCCTTACTCGTTGGAGAGCTAAAGCTGCTCAAATGACTAGCAGGCCAGCGGAAAAAGATCAGGTCCGAATGATCATCAAGAATCTACAGCCCGAATACTTGGAAAGGCTAGAATTTCAGTCCATTGTGAGTTTCGAACAGCTGTTTGATGTGGGAACTTTGATAGAAGATGCCATTAGAGATGGAAAGATCAAGAAAGAAAACACGAGCAATCGATACAGAAAGACAGAAAGGCCAGTCTATCATCAGTCTGCTGACGTCAACACACTATCTCCTCAGCCTTTTCAGAAAGAGCGTCGAAGTATGGCTAATGCAAGAGGAAGTCAAAATCAGAAACAGTCGAGAGAGAAAAGAGAATTTTCCGACTTGGGGATGCCACTAAGCACCGCACTTGAAAGAATGATAGAAAAAGGGTACTTGCAGAAATTGGAACCTAAACCAGAGCCAAATCCACTTCCACCGGGTTTCAAAACAGAGTTCTTTTGTGACTTTCATCAAGGCCGTGGACATAGCACAGATAGATGCTGGAGACTTCGCCATGAAATTGAAGACTTGATTGAAAAAGGGGTCATCTCCCCTCCTCCCTCTCAGCCAAATGTTCAGAAGAATCCTCTCCCTAATCATAAGGGGAACATGCCAAATGTTAACTTTGTAGAAGAAGGATCTCAGATTTATAACCCAAAGATCTACATCACATCCTCGAATCAACCAGCTATGGATGTTCAACTTCCGGAAGACGCTGCAATTTGCATCTTGAGGAATATGGAAGAGGAAGAATGGGTCGAAGAAGCACTGGCTTTTGAAGAAGAAATAGCCAACGGAAATCTTACGATTGAATGGTGGGATCCCAATGCCATCACCGACGACTCAATCTGTGTAATAACCCCCATTTTCTTGCATTGCCATATTTAAAATTAAATATACATTGTCTGCCTTTATTTAAATTCTTATGTGAAAAATTTATTTCTTGACTAATCCCATAATTGAAATTACTTTTGGGGTCAAAATGCAATTTTTATAAAAACTGGCAATACCTGTGTTAAATTTCAAATCTGTATTTCAAAACGGTGGAATTATTTCTTTTAAAACTCAAACTGTATTTTTATAAAATCAGAAAACTATTTCTAACATTAAAATGAATTTTCTGTATTTTTGTGATAAACACCGTGTCACGAAAATACTAGTTTAGGTTTAAAACTGTCCGCGCAGTGTTAAACTTCCACAGAATTTTGGGAGTAACTGATTGGACAAATTTCTTTATACCCAATTATTATTGCTAAAGTTTTCCCTTAGGCCTTGTTTGGCAAATGCTTGTAGTATGTGTGTTGTCCTAATGCCATAAGCTTGATTTCCAAACACACCTTGACCCACACCAACTCCACCTACCCTTTCAATTATCAATGGAGCATTATGAATTGCAAGTGTATATTTACACATCATTGTTGCACTTTCTTTGTAATTAGTGGAGATTAATGGAGAATGAGTGGGATGTTAGGCAAATGTTTTCTAAGTGGGAGTTTGAGTATTTATACACCCAACCACACTACACATTCTACACTCCTAACATAGAGAGCTTGAGAGAGTCACATAGAGAGATAATAATTTCAGAATTTGAAGAGCTCAATCCTCCATAGCCAAGCTTGAAATTGGAGATTCTTAATTCTTGTATTTCTTTCTCAACAACTTCTTCAATCTACATCACGGTGAGTATTACTAACTCACTCAAAATGTAACTCATTCCTTATTTACTGATTTAGGTAGTTAATTTTAACAGTAGCAGAATTTTGTTTTCAGATTTTTGTTAGGAAAACGAATGAAATTTAAGGTTCTGCCCGCGTTGTCCCAAGTAAAACTCGATTCTGCACACTTTTCGTCTAATGCAATTTTCTCAGATTTTGCACCGTTTGGGCAGAAAATGAGGATTACAGTAGCAGAAAAAGTATATTAGAAATTCAATCTAATATTTTCTCTTTTAATTTTAACAGTAGCAGAATTTTGTTTTCAGATTTTTGTTAGGAAAACGAATGAAATTTAAGGTTCTGCCCGCGTTGTCCCAAGTAAAACTCGATTCTGCACACTTTTCGTCTAATGCAATTTTCTCAGATTCTGCACCGTTTCGACAGAAAAGGAGGATTTCAGTAGCAGTTTTTAGAATGCTATTAGTTATGTTTAAAATGATTAAGGCAATGAATTACGAATTTTCAATCCCCGTACGCGTATTATTTCTTTAATTCTGTGAATTCCTTTATGTTTAAAGTTTGATGACATTCATGTGGAGTCAGTTGTACATGCATAGTGAGTGTTGGTAGTGTGTAAAAGAGTAATGATAGTGTGGAAAAGAGTAATGATTGTGTGGAAAGAGTATGAGTTTGAGTTGTGGTTGTGGTTGTGGTTGTGGTTGTGGTTGTAATTGTGGCTGTGGTTATGGTTGTGGTTGTGGATGTGATTGTGGTTGGAGTTGAAAAAGAGGATGAGGGTGTCTTTGAAATGCGAAGGTGGCAAAAATGGACACTCCCTGACGCCCATGGAAGCGTTAAAGTGTGTGAAGCCGAACTTGGACACTCACTGGCACCCATGGAAGTGCTAAAGTGTGGCCTATAGACACTCCCTGAATGACTCGAGTCTGGATACCTGTGTGGGGGTTGCCCCGGTATTTGCATGGCGGTTAGGGTATTCAAAGTGTGAGGCATTGGACACTCCCTGGTACCTCGGACCAAAGTGTGAGGCAAACTGGACACTCCCTGGCGCCCCGTTGCTAAAGTGTGGCTATCTTAGTATTTCAAAGATACCAGGAGTAGGATAGAGGGTTGTTGGGTTTTGTCGAGAGAAAAGAGTCGGTTAGATGAGATGGTGCATTGTTCTCATACACGGTCACATATGTGTGAATTTATCTTTTAATTATTGTTGTGGTTGTTTTTCTAACAAGCTCTTTATCATAAATAAAAACTTGTGGTATTTAAATGGAAATGGGAAAAAGGTAAATGGGCATGTTTTTACATTCAAAGCTATGTTTTTAATACTCACCAGCTTCTTGAAGCTGACGGCGTTGATGCGTCCTGGACATTCGTGTCCAGGCTTTGCAGGTAATAATCAGGATGAACCGTATGATTATGCTAATTGAGATCAGTTGCTGAGAAGAGATGTTACTTTTATATGCTTTAAGTTTATGTGCTCTAAGTTATGATTAGTTTTGTAATAAGGATGATTGTAATAGACTTTAAGTTATTGTCTTATTTCAAGGCGGTCTGTGCCTTAGTTAACCCCGTACCATAAGATGTAATAAGTTAGAAAAATTTTATAAGCCCTGATTGCTCTACTCTGATTAATGGTTTTATGTTGTTCGACGTTTGGGACGGAATCGATCCTTCAAACTGTCGCGACCTACGGGTCCATAAAGGAAATTAAATGCTTTCCATATTTATGCTACGTCGGGGCGTGACAGGATTTAGTGGTATCAGAGCCATAGGTTTTCTAGATTGACCAGGCTCAGTTATTCACGCCATAGATTAGTGACATAGGTTACCCTTAAGTTTTACTAAGCTATACAACCAAGTTCTAGTGTTAGTTTAGTACGGATTACCCTTAGTTCAGAAACTAAAATTCTAAGTTGGTTTTATCATAGAAATGATTACCCGTTTGTCTTGTCATATCGACAAGAATGATAGCAATTTCCATATACCTTCAGACATATCCATTTAGGATTAGTCGAGATAACCATAACTTATGATGCCCCTACAGACATATAGTAGCCGAGTTTCTAAGGAGTTAAAGCATACCATAGCCCTCATTAATAGCTTAGGCACTGACAAACTTCCTGAGTCAAATCTCGGAATAGTCAGCATGGCCCACAACCTAGAGTATGGAGAATAAGAATACGACCTCTTTGCTATTAGACATCAGCCTCTCTACATGCTACACGTGCATCAATATTGATACATCACTCTCTCTCCATGTGGTCTCACTCTATACACATGCATCACTCTCTGCCCTCTCTCTTTCTTTCTTTCTCTCTCTCTTTATGTCATTCTCATTCTCACCGACCCCGCTCTCTTTCTCTTTTTCTTTATGACCCTCTCACTAACCCCCTCTTTCTCTCCCTTTTTGTCACTCTCAACGCCCCACTCTCTCTCTTTCTTTCTCTCTCTCTCTGTCACTCTCAGTGATCCTCTCTCTCTCTCTCTTTTCTTTCTTTCTCACCTGCCCTCTCTCTTTCTGTCACTCTTCACGTGCTCTCTCTCTCTCTCTGTCACTCTCAGTGATCCTCTCTCTCTCTCTCTTTTCTTTCTTTCTCACCTGCCCTCTCTCTTTCTGTCACTCTTCACGTGCTCTCTCTCTCTCTCTGTCACTCTCAGTGATCCTCTCTCTCTCTTTTCTTTCTTTCTCACCTGCCCCCTCTCTTTCTGTCACTCTTCACGAGTTCTCTCTCTCTTTCTCTCCTTTTAAAGACCATCCATGTCCCATATCTCTCTATCCTTCTCACCATGAGCCTTTCTCCGTCTGACCCTCCCCCTCTCTTTCTTCTTCTCTTCTTCTTCCTTTTGCCTCTTGGCAGAAACTCATCTCCCCTCTAAAAAAAAAAAAAAAAAAAAAAAAAAAAAAAATGGTTTCTAAGAAGGTTGTTGACACAAGTCGTTGTGGTGCATGCGAGTATAGCAGAAGACGGTGCAGAAGTGACTGTTCCTTGGCTCCCTACTTTCAATATGCTGGGAGTGTGAAGGATTATGAGGCAATTCACGGCTTTTTCGGATATAGGAATTTTCTACGCCTTATTGAAAAGGTACCTGAGGAAGATCATCAACAAACTATCAAATCCCTTGTGTTTGAAGCCACAGCTAGGCTTCAGGATCCCATTTTGGGTTGTGTTTCTTACATTTTTTTTCTCGAACAACAAGTTCTTGAAATGAAAGAACAAGTCTCACAACTTCAAGCTCAATCAAAAGAAGAGTCACCCAAACAATCCAAAGAGCCTGATCCAGATCCTTGGCTTAACTATGCCATGGTAGATCTAGATCACGACATAGAAAACCCTCGTAAGTGTTCCAATCTCATTTCTCACACCACAACTACTCCAATCTCTTCTGAAATCTCTAGCCCTACCTGTATTCCCCCTGTCACTCAAATTTGTACAACCTCTCCTTGGTCTAATCTGATCCAGTCCTTACTATCTAGCACCAACCACCAAACCTCTCCAACACCACTGGATCTCGCTACTCCCAACACAATTTCTCCAGTCCAGTCCTTACAATCTAGCACCAACCACCAAACCTCTCCAACACCACTGGATCTCGCTACTCCCAACACAATTTCTCCAGTCCAGTCCTTACAATCTAGCACCAACCACCAAACCTCTCCAACACCACTGGATCTCGCTACTCACGACGCAATTTCTCCAGTCTCTCGTCCTGCCCCCACCACCTCCGTTACTCCAACTTGCTCCTGCTGGTCTAAACACTCACAATCTAACAAGTCCCGGATTCCCTTGGAGCAAACGAAAAAACCAGAGGTCCCAAGATATCCAAATCTCCTCCCAAATCTTCAAGCAAGTTCATCAAAAACACCTACTCCCTCCACTGATCCTTACTCTTTCTTCACTGTTAATAACTTAGCTCAAAGCTCCTTCTTGGGTTTAATTGACATGGTGGAGAGTCAACGTGTCTCTAAAAGAAAAGGAAAAAAGGTCGCGAGGTGGCTTGAGCCTCAAAACTAAGGCTCTTTTTTTTGTGTTTTCTTCAAAAAAAAAAAAAAAAAAAAAAAAAAAAAAAGTGGAATGAACATCATGGTCCGTATTCGAGGTAGTCCCTGTACGTCGAGTGTGCGTGGGATTGAGCCCATATGTCTTACTATGCATGTCCCTCCACCAGCTTAATGTAGTTTGGATCATTGGGTATTGTTTTATAGGGCAACTGGGAGGGTAAGCATCCCAGGACGGTATTGTCCTCAGAAGTAAGTCCTGAAGAACATTAACCCAGGGTTCTGTGGAACGGACTATAGGATCTATATGGTTGCTGAAAAGTGTGTAGGATGTCGTTAGCATTCGATCTCTAGAGGGAAGCCTCACGTTGGCAGGACTCAGTTCCCACTCAGCAAAATCCAAATGTACATTTGTATCATTGTAACTTTTCATATCTAAAAAAAAAAAAAAAAAAAAAAAAAAAAAAAAAAAAAAACCTCCTTAGCACTATCTTCGCTTCTTATGTAATGTACCCTAAACATTGGGCTATCAGTTCAAGAATCAGCTGTGGAAATACTATCTCTTGTTAGTAACATAAGTGCACTTTCTAAAAAGAGGGTTCTAATCCCCATCACTTTCACGATCCACTTGTGTTTGCTATCATCAATTTAAACTAGCTCAAAGGCTGACATGACATGCTTGATCATTCCTAATCCTTCATTCAGGCCCAATTCGATACAATGGCAGCACATGCAAATCCATACTGCGAACATTGATATTACCAAATCCAAAACAGCACTAGTGCATTCGCAATTGTCCAAATCATCTCATTGCCAAATCAATAGGTTGCTCCACTTTCTCAAAACTTTTACTCTCTTTCAAAAAAAAAAAAAAAAAAAAAAGGGGTATAAATATTCTCTCTCTCCCTCATTTCTTATTCACTCCTCCTCCTTGAACGCAACTCTTCCCTCATCTGTGCCGATCAAGGATCGTGTAAATACATGAGCAAACAATCATATGTGTTGTTCCCATCCATCCAGTACATGCATTGTTTCTAAACCCTATACCAACAGTCTGATACCCCACAAGCCTTTGGAACGTTCGACCTATCAACTTCACCAAAGATGTCTGGGGTTCACAATATATTCCATGTGAGTATACTAAGAAAGTACATACGAGACCCCTCGCACGTGGTTAATTATGACGATATTGAGACGAGTCATAACGTTTCTTACTAGTTAGTCTTGATTTCGGGGACGAAATCCTGTTTAAGGGAGGAAGGGTGTATAACCCCCATTTTCTTGCATTGCCATATTTAAAATTAAATATACATTGTCTGCCTTTATTTAAATTCTTATGTGAAAAATTTATTTCTTGACTAATCCCATAATTGAAATTACTTTTGGGGTCAAAATGCAATTTTTATAAAAACTGGCAATACCTGTGTTAAATTTCAAATCTGTATTTCAAAACGGTGGAATTATTTCTTTTAAAACTCAAACTGTATTTTTATAAAATCAGAAAACTATTTCTAACATTAAAATGAATTTTCTGTATTTTTGTGATAAACACCGTGTCACGAAAATACTAGTTTAGGTTTAAAACTGTCCGCGCAGTGTTAAACTTCCACAGAATTTTGGGAGTAACTGATTGGACAAATTTCTTTATACCCAATTATTATTGCTAAAGTTTTCCCTTAGGCCTTGTTTGGCAAATGCTTGTAGTATGTGTGTTGTCCTAATGCCATAAGCTTGATTTCCAAACACACCTTGACCCACACCAACTCCACCTACCCTTTCAATTATCAATGGAGCATTATGAATTGCAAGTGTATATTTACACATCATTGTTGCACTTTCTTTGTAATTAGTGGAGATTAATGGAGAATGAGTGGGATGTTAGGCAAATGTTTTCTAAGTGGGAGTTTGAGTATTTATACACCCAACCACACTACACATTCTACACTCCTAACATAGAGAGCTTGAGAGAGTCACATAGAGAGATAATAATTTCAGAATTTGAAGAGCTCAATCCTCCATAGCCAAGCTTGAAATTGGAGATTCTTAATTCTTGTATTTCTTTCTCAACAACTTCTTCAATCTACATCACGGTGAGTATTACTAACTCACTCAAAATGTAACTCATTCCTTATTTACTGATTTAGGTAGTTAATTTTAACAGTAGCAGAATTTTGTTTTCAGATTTTTGTTAGGAAAACGAATGAAATTTAAGGTTCTGCCCGCGTTGTCCCAAGTAAAACTCGATTCTGCACACTTTTCGTCTAATGCAATTTTCTCAGATTTTGCACCGTTTGGGCAGAAAATGAGGATTACAGTAGCAGAAAAAGTATATTAGAAATTCAATCTAATATTTTCTCTTTTAATTTTAACAGTAGCAGAATTTTGTTTTCAGATTTTTGTTAGGAAAACGAATGAAATTTAAGGTTCTGCCCGCGTTGTCCCAAGTAAAACTCGATTCTGCACACTTTTCGTCTAATGCAATTTTCTCAGATTCTGCACCGTTTCGACAGAAAAGGAGGATTTCAGTAGCAGTTTTTAGAATGCTATTAGTTATGTTTAAAATGATTAAGGCAATGAATTACGAATTTTCAATCCCCGTACGCGTATTATTTCTTTAATTCTGTGAATTCCTTTATGTTTAAAGTTTGATGACATTCATGTGGAGTCAGTTGTACATGCATAGTGAGTGTTGGTAGTGTGTAAAAGAGTAATGATAGTGTGGAAAAGAGTAATGATTGTGTGGAAAGAGTATGAGTTTGAGTTGTGGTTGTGGTTGTGGTTGTGGTTGTAATTGTGGCTGTGGTTATGGTTGTGGTTGTGGATGTGATTGTGGTTGGAGTTGAAAAAGAGGATGAGGGTGTCTTTGAAATGCGAAGGTGGCAAAAATGGACACTCCCTGACGCCCATGGAAGCGTTAAAGTGTGTGAAGCCGAACTTGGACACTCACTGGCACCCATGGAAGTGCTAAAGTGTGGCCTATAGACACTCCCTGAATGACTCGAGTCTGGATACCTGTGTGGGGGTTGCCCCGGTATTTGCATGGCGGTTAGGGTATTCAAAGTGTGAGGCATTGGACACTCCCTGGTACCCCGGACCAAAGTGTGAGGCAAACTGGACACTCCCTGGCGCCCCGTTGCTAAAGTGTGGCTATCTTAGTATTTCAAAGATACCAGGAGTAGGATAGAGGGTTGTTGGGTTTTGTCGAGAGAAAAGAGTCGGTTAGATGAGATGGTGCATTGTTCTCATACACGGTCACATATGTGTGAATTTATCTTTTAATTATTGTTGTGGTTGTTTTTCTAACAAGCTCTTTATCATAAATATAAACTTGTGGTATTTAAATGGAAATGGGAAAAAGGTAAATGGGCATGTTTTTACATTCAAAGCTATGTTTTTAATACTCACCAGCTTCTTGAAGCTGACGGCGTTGATGCGTCCTGGACATTCGTGTCCAGGCTTTGCAGGTAATAATCAGGATGAACCGTATGATTATGCTAATTGAGATCAGTTGCTGAGAAGAGATGTTACTTTTATATGCTTTAAGTTTATGTGCTCTAAGTTATGATTAGTTTTGTAATAAGGATGACTGTAATAGACTTTAAGTTATTGTCTTATTTCAAGGCGGTCTGTGCCTTAGTTAACCCCGTACCATAAGATGTAATAAGTTAGAAAAATTTTATAAGCCCTGATTGCTCTACTCTGATTAATGGTTTTATGTTGTTCGACGTTTGGGACGGAATCGATCCTTCAAACTGTCGCGACCTACGGGTCCATAAAGGAAATTAAATGCTTTCCATATTTATGCTACGTCGGGGCGTGACAATCTGGTATGAGGAAGAAAAGCCCATAGAAGCAGTCACCGAGAAACAAAGCACTGAGCCGATAGAAGAATTGCTAAAGCCTGTCGAGAACCTTGAAATCAAAGATGACGATCTTATTGCAATGATGGAAGAAGAAGAAGATTGGTGGTATGATGATGAGGATGATTCCGTTAATAATACCATAATCCCCGATGATTCTGTTTGGAAAATCACTGTTGGCACCGAAAAGTTAGCCAAAGAACTTGAGTCTATCTGGATCACCAATGAAGCAAACCACTTGACCCGTTCCGGACGTCATTTCAAGCCTCATGAGTTAGAAAATCGTAATGAGAAAGAAGTCGTCAAAACAAAAGAGGCTGGTAAAGGAGCCGTGAGCGAAGAAGAAGATGAAATCTTAAAGCAATTGAAGAAAACACAAGCTTGGATCTCAGTATGGGGATTACTTATGACCTCTCACAAACACAGGCAGGCCATGCTCGATACTCTCAATCGTTTGGATGTTTCTGTCAATACTACTCCCGAAGATCTAGTAAACATGATCTCTTCAAAGCCTTGTAAGCCTGTAATCACATTCACAGATGAAGATTTACCGCCGGAAGGGGCACACCACAACAGAGCTCTCTACATCACTGTACATTGCCTGGGGAATAGAGTACCGGTCTGCTTGGTAGATAATGGGTCAGCCTTGAATGTATGTCCTCTCCAAACAGCTCTCAGAATGGGGTTGTCTATTTCAGAACTCTTGCCATCAACACAAACTGTGAGGGCCTATGATAACACCAAAAGGGCCATTGTGGGAATGATTAAGTTGAAAATTGAAGTCGGGCCATTAAACAAAGAAGCTGATTTCCAAGTGATTGATATTCCGGCTAGCTTTAATCTGCTATTGGGACGTCCGTGGTTACATGTGAATGATGCAGTCGCCTCCACTCTCCACCAGAAAGTCAAGTTCATCTGGAAAGAGGATGTGGTAACAATCTTTGGGGATAGCTGGATCAAAGAAGAAGGGACAAGCCATGGTCCTGTGCTAGAAGTCCAAACACCGGAAGAAGAAAATGAATTAGGAGGATTCAACTTTGTGGGAATGATAAATGAAGGAGCTAAGAAAAAGAAATCCGTTTGGGATCGACTCAGCTATGAGAAGAAACTTCCTGATGCATCTGTCTGGGGCGAAGAAATCACTCCGATCAAGAAAAAGAAGCCGTTCATCACCGGACGCGAATATAGAAAGATGTTCGAGAAGGGAAACCCGGTTGCCAAAGATCTACAAGAAGAAGTGGGACAGAATTGGATCCCTGAAGTCATGCCATTGTACTTTGACCAGTATGCCAATCCTAAAGTGGCTCATATGGTGCGGAAGATGAACTATTTTCCTGGAATGGGACTAGGTCGTCGTCAACAAGGAATAACTGAACCACCGAACTTCCACGAACAGAAAGATAAATCTGGGCTTGGGTATCAATTGACTGAAGAAGATAAGAAGAAGATGACAAAAGGAAAAGGGCCGATGGTTGTTTCTGGGCCAAGAATCCTGAATGGATACTTCGTGAAAGAAGGCGATGACTTTCCCTTCTGTGGGTTCCCTGAACCATGGTATGATCCGGCTACCAAGAACATTAAGCCTGGATTTGAGATTTTCTTCAAACATGAGTTCTCCGACTATGAGGATCCGTTCTTGTATACTCCGCCTATCAAGAAAGAAAGGAAGGACTGGGCTGAGCTGATGACAAGTGATGATTTGAACATGCTAATGGATGAAGAGCTGAACATGCTGATGGATGCCGAAGAAGCACTGGGAAATGTGAAAGAAATCAAGCCAATAGAGGGAGCTCTGAACAATTGGGTGATAGAATCGGAAGTCAACAAATCCCCTCCCCCATTTCCCCGGAAGTCTGTAAAGGCCAATATGAGCCATGATGTTGAGTCTGCTTTTGCTTTTGATGTACCCAAAAATGTTAATGAAATGAACGAGGATTTTGCTTACTCTTCTGTGTCTGATGATCTTGATTTTGAAATTTCTGAGGATTTGCAAAGATTAATTGAAAATGAAAATGAATCTGCATGCAAGATTATTGAAGAAACTTTGCTAATAAACTTGGATAATGAAGATAATCCACAAAATGTTCATATTGGCACCACGCTCACTTCACAAGAAAGCAATGAACTAATCAACTTATTAAAAGAATTTAAAGATGTTTTCGCTTGGTCCTACCAAGATATGCCAGGCATCGATCCAGAGATTGTCCAACACCACATCCCTCTCTTTCCAAATTCAAAACCTGTTAAGCAAAAGTTGAGACGCATGAGACCCGAATGGACTTTGAAGATCAAAGAAGAAGTTGAGAAACAATTGAAAGCTGGATTCCTGATGGTAACCCAATATCCGGAATGGATAGCCAATATAGTTCCTGTGCCAAAGAAGGATGGAAGGATCCGTGTATGTGTTGACTTCAGAGATCTAAACAAGGCTAGTCCTAAGGATGATTTTCCGCTTCCACACATAGATGTTCTGGTAGATAGCACCGCGGGGCATGAGTTGTTATCATTCATGGATGGTTTCTCAGGGTACAATCAGATTTTAATGGCACCCGAAGACAGAGAAAAGACTACATTCACAACTCACTGGGGGACGTATTGCTACCGAGTAATGCCATTTGGGTTAAAGAATGCCGGAGCGACCTATCAGAGAGCTGCTACTACTTTGTTACATGACATGATCCATAAAGAGGTAGAAGTTTATGTGGATGATATGATTGTTAAGTCCAAAGAAAGAAGTGGGCATTTAACAGCACTCGCCAAGTTCTTTGAAAGATTAAGGAAATACAGAATGAGATTGAATCCACAGAAGTGTACTTTTGGAGTTACCACCGGAAAGCTGCTGGGATTTCTCATCACACAGAGAGGAATTGAGGTTGACCCCACAAAGATCAAGGCTATTATGGATATGCCGCCTCCGACAAATGAAAAGGAAGTAAGAGGATTTCTGGGAAGAATCCAATTCATCAGCCGCTTCATATCTAAGCTCACTGCTACTTGCGATCCGCTTTTCAGCTTGTTGAGAAAAGGGAAGAAATTCGAATGGGACAATCAATGTCAAGAAGCTTTTGACAAGATCAAGGCTTATTTATCAAACCCACCGGTTCTTTCACCCCCGAAGTCAGGGAAGCCTTTGCTGTTGTACTTATCCGTGTCAGAGAATGCTATGGGATGCATGTTAGCCCAAGAAGGAGATGAAGGGCGTACAGAGAAAGCCATTTACTACTTAAGTAAAAGGATGACTGGATACGAATTGAAGTATTCTCCGTTAGAAAAGACATGTTGGGCTTTGGTTTGGGCCACTCGTCGTCTGAGGCATTATATGTTGGCCTTCCCTGTTGTTTTAATCTCCCGAATGGATCCTTTGAAGTACCTATTTGAAAAACCAGCATTGACCGGAAGAATCTCCCGATGGACATTGATGCTATCTGAGTTTGACTTGATACATGCTACGAGTAAATCTGTTAAAGGAAGGGCTGTCGCAGAACATTTAGCAGAACATCCGATAAATCTGGAAAACGAAGGAGAGTTCATGTTCCCTGACGAAGGATTGATGGAATTAAAAGAAGATGTGTGGAAAATGTATTTTGATGGAGCTGCAAACCAGAAAGGATATGGAGTGGGGATCATCCTTGTATCCCCTGAAGGAGCACATACCCCGTTCTCTATTAAGCTGAAGTACACTTCCACCAACAACACTGCTGAGTATGAAGCTTGTATCTTGGGGCTAGAAGCCGCATTGACTTTGGAGGTAAGGAAACTTGATGTATTCGGGGATTCCAATTTGATCATATCCCAAGTTCGAGGAGATTGGAAAGTCAAGGAAGAGAAGTTAAAACCCTATCATGAGTATCTTGATTCTTTACGAACTCGTTTCTTGCATATCACGTTCTTCTACCTGCCTCGAGAAGAAAATCAGCTAGCAGACTCTTTGGCTACTTTAGCGTCAATGATTGAGATTCCTGTGGGGATAAAGCTAACTCCTTTGATGATTGAACAAAGGGAAAAGCCGTCTTATGAGATGATTGGGGAAATAGAAGAAGCAGAAGAACTTCCGTGGTACACCGACGTGTGGAACTTCATTGAAAATGGGGAATATCCGGAAAGCGCCTCCGAGAAAGACAAGAGAGCCATAAGAAGATTCTCGGCTCAGTTCATGATTTGTGGTGGAAGTCTATTGAAGAGATCTTACAATGGATTCAACTTGACATGTCTATATGGAAACAGTGCGAGAAAGATGATGGAGCAAATTCACGAAGGGGTGTGTGGTCCTCATATGAGTGGACACATGTTAGCTAAGAAGATCATCCGACAAGGATATTATTGGACTACTATGGACAAGGACTGCTATGAATATGTCAGAAAATGTCACAAATGTCAGATCCATGCCAATATGAAGCATGTGCCGCCGTCACTGCTATACAACATGACTACCCCTTGGCCATTCTCAGTTTGGGGAATAGATGTTATTGGAGAAGTAACCCCGAAGGCGTCTAATGGGCATCAATACATCCTGGTAGCAATTGATTATTTCACAAAATGGGTGGAAGCAGAGTCTTATGCGACATTGAAGGCTAAAGATGTGGCCAGATTTATCAGAAGAAATATAATCTGCCGATACGGGGTCCCTCATGAGTTGATATCCGATCATGGCAGTCACTTCCAGAAAGAGGTTTTGGATCTACTAGAAGAATACAAGATCATGCACCACATGTCAGCGCCGTATAGGCCACAAACAAATGGGGCAGTTGAAGCAGCTAATAAGAATTTGAAGACGATCCTAAGAAAGATGACTGATACATACCGAGATTGGCATGAGAAGTTACCGTATGCACTGTGGGGATACAGAACATCTATCCGAACATCTACAGGAGCCACTCCTTATTCATTGGCTTACGGAATGGAAGCAGTACTCCCAGTTGAAATAGAACTACCATCTTTGAGAGTTGTGGCAGAATCCGAGATTCCAGAATTTGATTGGCTAAGAGATAGATATGAGGAGCTAATGTTACTTGATGAGAAAAGGTTGGCCGCAATTGATCATGTGCATGTGTATCAGAGAAGAATAGCTCGAGCATTCAACAAGAAGGTCCGTCCAAGAAAACTTGAGGAAGGCGACCTTGTGCTTAAAGCCTTAAAAGCACCCGTTTTCGATCCTAGAGGGAAATTCAAGCCAAATTGGGTTGGCCCATACGTCATCAAGAAGCTTCTCTCTGGAGGAGCGGCATACCTGATGGATCTAGATGGAGTTGAGTTCAATCAGCCAATCAACATTGACCGTCTCAAGAGATACTATGCTTAAAAGCCTTTTCTTTCAAAACATGTTCTTTCAAAACCTCCAGCATTCGAGGAACTACACTTGACCTGATTCCCACTTGGGGATATGTAGGCAACCTGCTCGGTTCGGTCACTGCTCCTGAAACCCTCAACCATACTTTCTTTCAAGACCTGGCCGAACTACTTTGGATCTGATTCCCACTTGGGGATAAGTAGGTGAGCTTTCCTGGCTCTCGATCCCTGAACCTTGCAAACTAGGGGCAAACTTTCAAGTTTGCCCAAAGCCTCAAGATATCACTGCCACACTAGGGGCAAACTGCGTTTGCCCAAACTTCCATTTATCTCTATCAACTAGGGGCAAACTGTCGTTTGCCCATACCTCGCTACCTGTCCTCTCTGGATCACTTGGCTATCAGAATTAAAGCACCTAAGTGAAAAATCTGGTAATTCTTGATATTAAGTTGAAAAGTTTTTTAGCAATCTAAAGATGTGAATCTAATGTCAAGACTGAAACATTATGTGGAAAATTTTCGAAAGCTTCAAGATTACATGCAAAGCCAACACAATATCCTGCTACAAGATAAAATCTCATTTTCAAAACATGCAAATCCTTAGAAAATTCAAATATCCAAGTCAAAAGACATTGTCGAGAAAGAGGAATCGTCAGAAATTTCCTTTCCCTGTAAAATCGAGTCCTGTGTGTCAGTGTGCAAAGTGTCAATCAAATCAGTCTCGTGACGAGGGATGCAAAGCGAAACAGAAGGATAGCATAAAGCAGCATCAAGCAAAGTCAAGAGTACAAGCCCATCAAGTCTCAGACAGAATACATCAACATCAGTCTCAGCACAGAAAGCAAGAAAAACAGAAAGATAGTCATGGGTGCATATGATCATCATCAGCGACGACGAGTAGCCCGTGGGTACCGAGCAGGCATATCTGAGGCCGTAGAGCTATCATCATCTTCAATTTGGCGCCTTCGCCTAGACCCACCAGCCCCACCAGAAGGGCCTGCATTCATCCGCTCCAACTGTGATTGAAGCTGCCTAACTTGAGCCACCTGTGGAAGAAAAGAATCAGTATAGGGGTTTGAAAAAGCAATGAGATAAGAAGAAAAGGTCAAGAAATTTACCAGGGCCGCATCACGGTCTATGTAAGTCTGGCACATGCCATCCCACTGCAAAGAGAAGGAAGATATGGTCAGAAAGATCAGAAGAATCAGAGGTAATGAGTTCAGAAATTACTTACATGTCCCTCACGAGCAAGGCTCCAAGCCCTCAGATTCTGTGCATAAGCTCGCTCTTCATTGAAAACGGCTCGGGGAACGGACTCATGTTGTTCTGAAACTAGCTGAGGCTCTACAAGATCACGGGGGATCTCTACAGAAGATATAACTCCGCGCAGCATGGTCGAGGCTCGCCAATCACAAGGAGGAATGAGAGGTAGAGGTCGACCAGGGCCATCCACAAAAGAACTCCCCTGCAAATGATGATGAGAAATAAGATAAAGCAAGCATTCGATCAGAAATGAAGAAGTCGTGAAATACCTGCGGGTCATCCGAGAGCGGGAAATTAGGCATCAGATGAGTAACCCTGAAGACGTCATAGTTCTCCTCAAACAGAGTAAAAGAGGCTGAAGGAATTCCGTTCAAAGCATTAATAAGATCTTCATCTTCCAAATTCTGCGCCGACCTCATACAAGAAGGCGGATCCTGTGGCACTAAGAGACGATCCTCCAAATCAGTCTGAGGAGCTACTCTCTCTCCAAGATACCACTTAAGAACAGAGGGACCCTCAAGAAGAATCCTCTCTCCAGTCATCTGTCTAGCTAAGCCAATCTCAGTCACATCTCCATTTGTCACCCAAGGATGCCAGTTAACTTGGGTGAATCTGAGACGGGTAAGAAAATCCCGGCAAGAAATAACATTATGAGCATCATTCTTGGTACCTACGGCTTGGCGACGCCACTTCAGAGCCCGTGGAAAAATATGAATCTCTTCCTCCCGGAATGATGGAGCCGTCATGGAGAAATACTCAAAGGCCCACACCTACAAGAGAAAATAAAGCAGTGGTCAAAACAGCAGAACATCAAATGATAAAAACTGGAAATGAAAATATTTTCAGTACCTCCCAAGCTCTCCAGAATCCGCCGAATCCAGGGGATTTGCCTCGAGAATGCTCCCCCATATGACTATACAGAATGGCTAAACCAGCAGAGCCCCAATCAAAATCTGCAATCTCCTCAAGATTTCGAAGACTATCAAGCATATTCAATGTAATCCGCTCAGCTCGAGTAGAAAGAAGAGAGCAACCAAGCAAATACAAGATGAAAGCACGGGTAAGCTGCATATCGGTAAATTGAGCCGCTCTTTCAGAAGGCCTGAAGTTGTTGATGAACCATGTGATGCCTACGCTCGATCCGTGAAGATCTCTCTGGGATGGGATGATGCCTAGGAGACGCTCAATGATAGTAGGATGTCTATGGATGTTCTTTGCAAAGGCAAGACGATGCCCGCCAAATGAGATGCCGGTTATCATTGCAAAATCAAGAGGGGTCATGGTTATCTCCCCAAAAGGCATGTGAAAAGTATTTGTGGAATCCCACCACCTTTCAGCAAGAGCTTGAATCATGGCCAAATCATTAGTCGATCTCTCCAATAAGGTTACAAACGACCCAAAGCCCGCTTGCTTGATATTGGCTACTACTTGGGGACGCGACTCCGACAATTCATTAAACCATTCAAGGCATTTTCCATGGCTACCATGACCTCTAAGATGACCAACCACATTCTAAAAAGAAAAAGGATGATTTCTAAGGAATCGCAAGAATAAAGAGACACGTATGAAGATGTGAAACAAAGGAGTAATTAAAGAATGGGTTACCTCTTGACGAAAGGCCCTCCTAGAGATATGATTTAGTGGATTTTTCATGGTTGCATACTCCATGGTTTGAGTTGATGAAGCTCCACTAGCTTGAAATTGGCTTCTACGTGTTCTAGAACTTTCACCTTGTCCATGGGAACTCATGGTTGTTGATGCTTGAAGCTTGAAGATAAGAGGTTGAAGATGATGAATAGTAAAAACCTTGGTACTTGAATCCCCTAGAATAGGGAGGAGTTGATGAAATCAACAAAGTTTTTGGAGGTTTTAATGCAAGAAATCACTCAAAACATCAAGAAATTGCAAGATTTGAGCACCTTAGAAGGAAGAGGTGATGCATTGAAGAAGAAATGAATGAAGAACAAAGAAGAAAATGGGTTTAAAACCCCAAAGTTGCGGCTGGCGGTTCCCAAGGGGGTGTGGGGAACCGCCATTTACTATTCACTTCCTGCCATTTCCCCATTTTGCTCTATATTCGCGTTTTGACCCCCGGAACTCTTGATTTGATCCCGGATTGGTCCATTTTTGATATATAAGCCTTGAGAGTGCTTAAAACTTGTTGGAATTGGTCTAGAGGACCTCTGGAGATTTGAATCTTGGTAAAAATCCATTCAAGAATTGAAAAAAAGTCCCCCAGATGAGAAGAATCAAAGGCACCACAGCCTGAAAGTGGCCGAGAAACGGCAAACTCCCGTCGTTTTGGGATTGATTATGAGTTGTCTTAGAAAATGGACATTTGAGTCTACTGTCGCTTGAGAATTACATCCAGAAAGGACTTTCAGAAGATGGGTCAGAATGCGAGATGTTCAGAAAGGGTTAGAGTAAGCCTGACGTGTTGCAAGAATGATTGCGTTGGTCGAAGCACCAATATGAGTCTCAGAAAGAATCAGCAGGGCCTCCAGAATATGTGCTCGCGTCCCAGAAACCTCAGATATCTCCTCAAGCAGAGAATTTCCAGATATTGTCAAGGTATAACAGAATTCGTGCATCTCTCAGAATCATAGGATCTCCCCAGTAGAGAACTTTCAGAATTACGTTTCTCGCAAGCATCATGTATCCACGGGTTGCCTCCAGATAAAGGGTATCTCTCAGAATTTGAGCATCAAAATCGCCTCCAGAATACAAGGTTTATGCCAAGCATCATGTATCCAGGGTTGCCTCCAGAATGTAGGGTTTCTCTCAGAATCGTGGGTTGCCTCCAGAATGTAGGGTTTCTCTCAGAATCAGAATCGTGGGTCGCCTCCAGAATACAAGGTTTATGCCAAGAATCGTGTATCCGTGGGTTGCTCTCAGAATGTGGGGTTTCTCTCAGAATCGTGGGTTGCCTCCAGAATGTAGGGTTTCTCTCAGAATCAGAATCGTGTATCCAGGGTTGCCTCCAGAATGTAGGGTTTCTCTCAGAATCATGTATTTCTCAGCATCGCATATCAGGGTTGCCTCCAGAATGTAGGGTTTCTCTCAAAATCAGAATCGTGTATCCGTGGGTTGCTCTCAGAAGAAGGGTCATCTCTCAGAATTTGTGTATCTCTCAGAATCCGTGCATCAGAACAGAAGATTTGTCCTCAGAAGAAGGGCCTGTTTCAGAAGAACAGAGGATTTGTCTCCGGTAGAGAGACCTGTTTCAGAAGATTTGTTTCTAGACCTGCCACAGAAGATTTGTCCTCGGAAAAAGGGCCTGTTTCAGAAGAACAGAAGATTTATCTCCGGCAGAGAGACCTGTTTCAGAAGACTTGTTTCCAGACCTGTTACAGAAGATTTGTCTAGAAGAAAGACCTGTTTCAGAAGAGCAGAAGATTTGTCTCCGGCAGAGAGACCTGTTTCAGAAGATTTGTCCCCAGCAAAAGGACTCTACATCAGCAATCGTCCCCAGCAAAAGGACTCTACATCAGCAATCGTCCCCAGCAGAAGGACTCTACATCAGCAATCGTCCCCAGCAAAAGGACTCTACATCAGCAATCGTCCACAAAAGAAGGACCTGTTTCAGCAATCGTCCCCAGCAGAAGGACTCTACATCAGCAATCGTCCCCAGCAGAAGGACTCTACACCAGCAATCGTCCCCAGCAAAAGGACTCTACATCAGCAATCGTCCCCAGCAGAAGGACTCTACATCAGCAATCGTCCACAGAAGAAGGACCTATTTCAGCAATCGTCCCCAGCAGAAGGACTCTACATCAACAATCGTCCCCAGCAGAAGGACTCTACATCAGTAATCGTCCCCAGCAGAAGGACTCTACACCAGCAATCGTCCAGTTGTTTGACATGACTCAGAATTCATCCAAGATACTTCGCTATTTCAAGAGTCGTCCAGGATACAGATGACGCCTACGAGCCTTAAGATCAGAAGAATAACTTTGACAAAAACCTCGAGAATCATCCAAGATACCTTTAGCATATTCGACTGTGAGAGAGAGTCGTTGCATCCTTTGCATTAGATTTTGCATCTAGGGAACCCTTGAGGATGATTCCTCCAGCACTTTCACATTTCATGTTTTCATATTGCACCAGCATCCTAGGATAGGAGCATTTCATCCGCATTGTTGTTGTTTGTTTGTTTTCCGTCTTCTCGCGCGCTTGAACTACGCCCTGGTCTGATTCCTGGAAAGGATACGTAGGCAGCTCCAGCGGAGCACGACCAGCATCAGCTTCAACTTAGCCGCCTCTACCCAGCATTGCATTGCATTCTTGCATTCGTAATTTCTTGATTTTCTCTGATTTTGAATTTCTTGATTTTGCGAATTTTTTGTTTTTCCTAAAACCTCTCAGTATGGTTATTTGGGTGCCTTCAAGGCTTTGGCACTCACTTGCAGTTCACGTTGTTCACAACAAGCTCTGCCAAAGAGGGGCAAACTGTAGACACCCAATTTTGACCACACTGATAGGATTTAGGGTGGACAACGTCTTGGAGGATTCGATGATGAAAAGTACCCCGTGGAAGGTACTGGATTCCACACAATCAGAAGATCGGACTTCGGAAAGTGACTTCAAGCTCAGAAAAGCCCTTTTCCATGGATAAATCCCGGTTTTGTCAAAATCATCTCTCAGAATTCATATTCTCTCAGGGTTATATGAACATTAAGTGTTCTAAACGCAGTATTCTAGGTATCCAGAGATTCAATTTTAAAGAAAAGTTCGAAATCGACGCACATTTGAAAGCAATTTTGGAAAAGACGTCATTTGATTTCAAAAAGACGACGAAAGTTCCGGAGGACTTCCGGACTTCAATTGGACTTCAATTCTCATTATAAAACCTCTGGAAATATTTTTATACTGAAATTCAACCTGACAGCTTTCCAACGGTACGTAAACGGACGATTTCGGACACCAAAAAGCATTTTTACAAAAATCTGGAAAAGCAATGCGCATGAAATTTGAAACAGAGCTTGTGGGTGACCAGAGGGACCCAAATAGTAAATGGCGGTTTTGGGTATGGGGGTGGCGGGTCCCACCATAACCGCCACTTCCATTTGTGTCCTCCACGGAGCTTTTTGAGTTCCAGACCCTTCTAGAAGCTTCCCACTGCGAGGAAATTGCCTGGAAATTGCGTTTAGGCTCCGAAATGGCCATTTTAACCCTCTTTTAAGCTCTAAAAATCCTGTTTTAACCCTGAAACTTAAGAGCTAAGTCTTCAAAACTCTATATAAGATCTCATACATCTCATATGAGATCACATCTTAACACACTAGACACTTGGAAGAGATACACTTGAATATACTTGGAGATACAAACACACATAGAAGCACATACAAGAGAGATAAGTATACTTTGAATATACTTTCAATTTAGGTGAATTCTAGAGAGAGAAAATTATGAATTGAATTTAGATTAACTTAGGCTAATTAGACCACAATTTGAACAACAATTGCCTCCCTCAACTTCCATGGATGAGTGCTTGAAGAACACTTGAATAACACTTGAAGAAGAAGATCTTCAAATCAATTTTGGTCTTGTAATTGAGAATCCTCCAAGAGGTAAACACTATAGTTCATCTCTAATTCCTACTTTGTATATATAGATCTATAAGATTTGGATCTAACTTAGTTCTATTTCTACTTATTAGAACACTCATCTTCTTCCTCTCATGTTCTTCACACACTCACATAGTTAGATCCAAATCTCTTTGATTTTTATTGATAATTTACAATTAGAGATTGTTTTTCACTTTGATTTTCAATTTTGGTTTCATTCTTCAATTTTAGTTTAGATTCATGCATACATGATTATATATATATACATATATCTATTTTGAATTCCATGATGGTTTGGAAATATGATCTATGAGAAGGATGATTTCTATGTTCATACCTATCTCTTGATTATTCTTATTACCTAGAATTCCTATTGAATTTCATCTCCAACATGATATTTATAAGTCCCTTTGATCCTTGATCTAAAAATTCTTCATAGAACTTGAGGGCTAAATTGATTGGGAATCATGATAATTAAGTTGATCTATGAGTTTGATCTCTCTAATAAGCTTCAACTATCACTAAAATGTTTTCCTCACACTTTAAAATGAACTAGATAAAAATTCAGCAAAGCAGATTGGTTTTGTCCATTAGATTTGGTCCATCAAAACCCATAGTTTGATGGATTTCAAATTTTCTGGGTAAACTTTGATGAATTAGCTTTCATCCGGTCCGTTTTGAGAGCTTTTAGGATTCATATACTATTTTTAGAAATTGTTGAGAAATCGGTTGACAGATTTGAACATCGTCTCTTTGTGCTTGAATTTCAGAAAATCTATAATAGTTATCGACGTTCCGCTTTTTGGGGATGATTCCTAACTCATATATCTATATGCCGATGTAAAATCGTGAGCATACGATCGAGTTAGGATCGTTTTCTAAGCGTTTAAAGTTGATACAACTATTCTGGAATTTTCTAAGTTTAATTACAAATATGATTATGTATACAAAATGGTCACACCTTGATCACTCAACAACAATTGATGAATAAAACTTGGTTTAGAAATCACCTAGGATAAATGGATGAGAGATCAAAAGCTTAAATCAACTTGGTTAACATGATTCATGAACTTCTATTATACTTCTATTATGTTTTGCATTCATTTGTCAAATGATACCAAATTTCCAGAATAACAGAGTCTGTTTAAAACACTTTTTCAGAAACCTTGTGATTACAGAATGTCCATGGGTTTATTTTTATCATATACTACAATGAAATAGCTTTCTTTTGACACCAAATAGAGCTTCATATGATTTTTGTAGATTTAATTATGATTTTTACAAGAACAGTGGACAGTCCTGATCCACTGTTCCCAAAACATTTATTTCTCAAACAATAAAATTGATATTGAGGTCCCACTTTTTGGAGAAGTTCCCTAAGACATGTATCTAACTTTCTGTAAAAGGGTTTTTATCCAGCTCATGTTTAAGACCACTTTTGATAGGATTCATTAGAGGTTGCTGAATCTGGAAATTTGATTGATGACATGTTTTCTTTGTTTATCATGCATATCATTTGTTTGCTTGTATTTTTGCAATGCTTTGGGTATTCTTTGGTGTCTTAGTGCAGAGAATTAAGTGCCTCGGACCCGGACTTCGATTTGTGGTTTGCCTCGTCTACATGTGGCTTAGTGCCCATGTATCATGTACTATCTCTATCCTTTCTCTTAGAATTTTTCTAGGTTTACAACTTTGATTTCAACGACACATTTCCTTTAGGATAAGTCTCCGTTTATATGATTATTTGTTAGAGACATCTTATCTAGGATTGTTGCATGATTGCATTGCACGTTTACACTCTTTTTGCTTTCGCGACTCCGCTTGAGTCAACCAATGTAAGTCTTCTCGTTCCCTTTGCATATCATGACATGTTTACTTTATTTGCATCGGTCCCGGGCGGGACTAGCCACTGTGAGTATACTTCTCCCTTGTATTGCATGAGCATCCGCTTTCTACTTGATTTAGTCTCTTGAAATGATTTTCATTAGATGTTTCTTTTTGCCATGTATATATCTATCTAGTATGTTTGAGGAAACAACATCTATTATGAATTAATAACAAGGATATTTGAATCAAGGCCTACCATTCGGTAGGGCGAGGAGGGGGTGCTTTAGTCCTGCTTGGGCTCCTTCCCCTCTCGTACCAAGACCCCCAAACCTTGTTTCTGGTAATGAAGGGCGAGTAACCTTATTCAATTTTGGGCGAGTCAAACTTGGGTTTCCTAATTCCCGATAAAAATTAGGTGGCGACTCTTTGTCTCTAGGATCGCGTGAGGAAGTCCTAGTTTTCCCTGAAGTGTGCTCCTTGGGATCCGTCCCGGGACACTATCGAGGGAGAGCGTCAGGACCTCCTCCTCCATTCGCGACGGTCCACACGTGCAGTCGCACTACTTGCTGTAGATACATCCGGCTCAATCTTTCAACACGGTACGTCATGCTGTAGGCGATAAAATGTGCTGACTTGGTGAGTCGATCCACTATTACCCAAATAGCGTCGTGGTTTTGCTGAGACTTTGGCAATCCAATCACAAAATCCATGGTGATGTGCTTCCATTTCCATTGGGGAATCGGTAGCGGTTGTAGGAGTCCAGGTGGTTTCTGATGCTCTGCCTTCACTTGTTTGCAAATAAGACATTGCGATACATACTCTGCCACTTCTCGCTTCATTCTTTCCCACCATAAGTTTCTCTTCAAGTCCTTATACATCTTGTTTCCTCCTGGGTGGATGGTCATCCTTGACTTGTGTGCTTCGTCCAGAATGTTCTTCCTGATACCATCGTCATTTGGCACACAGAGTCTACCTTTTCACCTCAGTGCTCCGTCCATACTAATACTCCATATCTCTGGTTCCTTTGCGGACATCTTGGTAAACCATAACTTAAAATCCTCGTTCGACTGTTGAGCTTCCAAGATGCGGCTGATGAGAGTCGGTTGTACGACAAGACATCTGAATTGTCGTCCTTCTCCTGATTCCACTGGTCGAAGGTCAAATTCGGCTAACGTCTCTAATACTCGCCATTCTCTAATCAAAATCGAAGCAACCAAAAGGCGTGGCCTCCGACTTAGAGCGTCGGCTACAACATTTGCTTTACCCGGGTGGTAGTGCAAAGAGAAGTCGTAGTCCTTGAGTAGTTTCATCCATCTCCGTTGTCGCATGTTCAACTCCTTCTGAGAGAACAAGTACCTTAAACTCTTGTGATCTAAGAACAAGTCGAACTTTTCTCTATACAAATAGTGTCTCCAAATCTTCAGGGCGAACACGATTGTAGTTAATTCCAAGTCGTGCGTCGGATAGTTCTTCTCATGCGGCTTCAATTGTCTTGATCCGTATGCGATGACATTCCCCTCTTGCATTAGCACACAACCAAGTCCTTGGTGTGATGCACCACTATAGATTATGAATTGTTCACCACTCTTAGGTATCGCAAGCACGGGTGCTGAGGTTAGTCTCTCCTTCAATTCTCGAAATGCATCCTCATGTTTATCGGTCCATTCGTACTTTGTTTCCTTCCTAGTCAGGCTTGTCAACGGTCCTGCGATCCTAGAGAATCCTTCCACAAATCTCCGGTAATACCCAGCCAATCCGAGGAAACTCCTAACTTCGGTCGCGTTGGTTGGTCTGTTCCAGCTCAAGACTGCATCGATCTTAGATGAGTCTACAGAAATCCCATCCTGTGATATCACATGTCCCAGGAATTTAACTTCCTGAAGCCAGAATTCACATTTGCTGAATTTCGCATACAGACTATTGTCTCTGAGAGTCTGTAGAGCAATTTGTAGATGCTTCTTATGTTCTTCTTCCGTCCTTGAATAAATTAGAATGTCGTCGATGAATACTATAATGAATTGATCCAGATAGGGTCTGAATACTATATTCATCAGGTCCATGAATACTGCCGGGGCATTAGTCAATCAAAAAGACATCACTAGAAACTCGTAGTGTCCATATCTCGTCCTGAAGGCAGTTTTTGGTATGTCTTTCGGTCGAACTAGCAATTGATGGTATCCTGAACGCAAATCAATTTTCAAGAATATCCTTGATCCTTGTAGTTGATCGAACAGGTCGTCTATCCGGGGAAGTGGGTATCTATTCTTGATCGTGACTTTATTCAGCTCCCTGTAGTCGATACAGAGTCGTAGCTCTCTGTCCTTCTTCTTCGCAAATAGAACTGGTGCTCCCCAAGGCGAAGTACTTGGGCGAACAAAACCTAAGTCTTCAAGTTCCTGAACTTGCTTCTTCAATTCCAACATTTCCGTTGGCGCCATCCGATACGGGGTCTTGGAAATCGGCAACGTTTCGGGTGCTAACTCAATGCAGAAGTCTATCTCTCTCTTCGGCGGAAGTCCTGAGATACTTCGGAACACATCTTCAAAGTCTTGAATAACGGGGATCTGCTTGATAGTAAGCTCCGTGCTTGAAGTCTTAATCGTGGCTAGGCAGCTCGTGATAAACATGTCGCTCAACGGTTGGCACTGAAATCTGATATGCGGGCAACCAGGCGTCGAAAAGACAATGGTCCGACTAACACAATCCAGGTTAGCACCATACTTAGTAAGCCAATCCATTCCTAGGATCACGTCGAACTCAGACATTGACAAGACTATCAAGTCTGCTGGGAGATTTCTATCCTCTAGTGTCAAGGGACAATCCTTGCACACCTTACCTAACTTAACGGATACTCCCAAGGGAGAAACAACATTAAGGGTTGGCTCAAGTGCTAGGGGTAGCAAACCCAAATCACGTACCATCTTAATAGCTATGAAAGAACGGGCAGCACCGGTATCAAACAAAGCCCTAACTTGACAGTGAAATAAAATGAGTGTACCTTCCAAGTTCTGCTGTTCCTCAGCATTATACCCTGCATTGTCAGGAATGATGGCATTCACCCTAACCTGTCCTTGCTGTCCTTGAGCAAGCGCCCCATAGTAGCCTCCACATGGTGCTCGATAATCCTTGCTTATGTGACCAGGCTTGTTACAGTTGCGGCAGACGAGGTCATTTCGACGGTTGGTCTTGGGGGCTGTGCAATACCTTGCAATATGTCCGAGCACTCCATAGTTGAAACATCCATTAGTGTTCTATCGCTGGGCGACGGGCTGTGCCTGAGGTGGTCCTCGTTGTTGATTCTGTTGTCGAGGAAAATTAGCTTGGGGCTTCCTTGTCCCATCCCATGTACGCTTGGTTCCCTGGTAGTTGTTGGTCTGGGGTCTCCATCCCTGATTGTTCCTCGATGATTGCGCGGGAAAGTTCCTTGGTTGGAAGGTCCTGGGTGGAGGTCGATTCGCTTGTGGTCCTTGCACAGGGTAAGCATCCTTTTCCAAACTTGAAGCAAGACGGACAATCCCTTCGAACGACTGGCCCAGATGGCCTATCATCATGTGCCGGAGGTGTGGGTTGAGTCCTTGGTGAAATCGCTTGACCTTCTTGGCGGAGGTGTCTATCATATGCGGAACGAAACGGGAAAGTCGCTCGAGTTGTGTGGTATACTCCCTGACTGTCCAGTTTCCTTGGGTTAGACTCAGAAAATTCCTCTCTTGTTGGTCTCTTTCGTCCTCAGGGAAATACTTCTCGAGAAATCGAGTCTCGAATGCTTCCCAAGGCATTCTCCTTGCAGCGTCAATCCCAATCGTGGCTCTCTCAGCCTCCCACCAGTCTGCAGCGGAGTAAGTCAGTTGAAATGCAGCTAGACGTCTCTTGTCAAGCTCACTGCACTCCAAGGCTTCAAAAATTAGCTCCAACTCTCGTATCCATTGCTCTGCTTTCCAGGACTCTGCCATGCCGTCGAACTTCTCGGGTCGCAGGCCACGAAATCGTTCCAACAGCTTATCGCCTGCCTGTCTTAGGGGGACAACGTGGTTGTTGGCGTTGTTGTTGGTGGCATAATTTTAGGTATCGCCGATGTGCTCCATCCGTTGCATGAAAGCTTCGAAGACTCCAGTTGGGTCCATACCCTCGGGAATGGGTGCTCCCAGTCGTGCTTGGTTCCTTGTGGGTCCCACCATAGTGATTCGTGTGAGGTGTACCTATGAAGGATCTAACGATTAGCTGACAATCTTCTCGGGGAAATGACCATATTTAAATAATAGAAAGCATAACATGAATCAAAATCACAACCATAACAAAATAATGAGATGATAACAGAAATAACCAAGAGAAACGATCTGCCATATATATACCCAAAAGATGTACAGCGGAGTATACAACAGATCATCTATGTACCAGGTATTACATGGTCCTATACAAGATCTAAACAAAAGGAAGATGCACACAAGACCACTACTGGTGGCTACCTATACAAAAAGGCTATGGTCAATAGCTGTCTATGTAAGCGTCAAAAGTAAATGGACAACATGTCCTAAAGTCAAACGTAAAAGTCTAAGTCCTAAAGGTGCTGGACTCAGAAGTTGTCCACATCGGATCCATAGATGGAAGCCTCGTCCTTTGGGGCAACCTCAGATAAAACATCATCCACATCCATATCATCGTCATCCATCATGTCCTCATCCTCTACAACATCCTCAATCAGCTCGGGTCCATCATGCTCCACAACAACTCCCAAATCTCCTACATCAGCGGCCAAGTCAGCCTGGGCTGCATCAAATGCGGCTGTAAGTGCCTCAGCCTGTACCATAGCCTGTGCTAACTCCGGTGTTCCAATCTCAAATCCATAGGGATGTGCAACCATCTCTGCAGCCCATTCAGCTGCCAGCTGTGCTATAGCTCCTCCTGGTAAGACTGGTACTACTGCATCATCACTTGCGTCATCATCTGCGGCTACCTCATCCTCCCCTATGGATAACCCTCTGCAACTACAATATTTACACCAACTGGCACGTCCATACTGGCTGGGTCCTCGGGGTCCTCCTCCTCCGGATCATACTCCGGCTCCTCATCATCGGTGTCCTCGTCCTCTTCATCCTCTATCTCTTCATCGGCATCCTCTGGCTCATCATCGCCATCGCTCTCATCATCATCCATCTCCTCATCTGCTGGGGGTGCATCAGCCATGTCCTCCTCTGGTGGGGGTGGAGGTGTCTGGGGTGGTGGCTCTGTCGGGGGTGGTGGAGGCGCAATTCTAACCTCTGCAAGTAGAACCTTGTACGAAGAACAGTCTCGTAACATCAGTAGAGAATCCTCCTCGATGCGTTTGAAGGTCTCTTTGCGGTAGATCATCTCCTGACGTATCACTTCTGGGTCCTGGGTCCCAAATCTCTGCTGCTCAATCCGCATGTCTCGCTCTGTCTCTACAATAGCTCTCTGCCTAACCTTCCAGGCATAGTACTGTGGATCTGCTGGCGCAATACTCCTCTCATACACATAGTGTCCTACAAACTCATCTGGAACGAACAGCGGCGGTGCCATGCTACCTGAAAAGGAACTACCTTAAGTCAGAACTAATCTTAATACTCATCTATAGAATCTCAAGGTTCTAGGACCAGATGGTGTGGGACAATCTGTGAGCGAAAGAGGTACAAAATCTGTGAGCGAAAGTGTTTGTGTGTGTTTATATATATATAAACACTCATATATATATACACACACATATATACATATATTTATACACCCACGCACACATCCAGGGATTGAGTGAAGAGAAGAAGACCAGAGAAGAAAGAAGAATAAGAAAGAAGAAGACAGAGGAGAGACAGAGCAGAGGAGAGAGAGAGGAGCCACCATTGAAGCTCCAAGCTTCAATACTCATTCCCACACACACCCTAGACACCTAAGGTGAGTTCTAAACTCACTGAGTAACTTGTCATTGATGTTAGGACTCGTTTAAATGAAGAAATGGAGAAGAAACCATGTATTCGCATTTATATGTTGCTGGACAGTCTTCACTGTGAAGAAGACGAAGTATCAATCGATTGGTACTCTTACCAATCGATTGACATCTTTCAGGTCCCAATCGATTGACACTTTGTGCAATCGATTGGCATGGATTGTGATCCAATCGATTGAACCTTTTATCAATCGATTGACACTACTCTGTTTCCTAATCCAATTAGAAAACTCACGCACTTTAAGGTAATCATACCTAATCAGATTATATTACCTTATCAATACAGTTTCCATGTATGAGGGGGACTCTTGCAGCTATAAAATTGGCCTCTCGTCCCCTGCATACGGGAGATCAATTGATCGATCAATTACTTTTCTGCACAATATCCTCCATTGCTTTGGGTAGACTGTTCGACCAAAATCTAATAGCTCCAGTTTATTGTGGGTTCACCAAAGGTCCTCGGCTGTTTTATGACATAGTGAAAGTGCTTAGACACACCACGTGGATGTAGGTTTCTTTATTAACAAGACCAAACCACATGCAAATTTCTCTTGTCTCCTTTCTCTTACGATAGACCAAATTTTGGCATCATCAGTTTGGCGCCGTCTGTGGGAATTTGACAATTTTCTAGAAACAAATATCTTGACTGATCGACATGGCTCCTTATAAGATTAAGAAGTCTACTCCGCCGACCGGTTATGTAGATCCACCGGCCCTGGAGTCGATGACTCCCATGACCCCCGAACAAATCACTATAGCTCTCGCCCAACTTCTGGAGGGTCAGCAACAAACCCAACAGTAGATCGAAGCCCTGCTGACCCAATAGAATAAATCTTTGGAAGCTAAGGTACAGATCGGGAGTGTTGAGCGTTATCAGGCACCAATGCGGACCCGACAACGTGCCTGACAAGGCCAAAGTCTCCACAAGCAGTGGTACAGCCCATGAACGATGAGCACTATCGGGATCCAATACGGACCCGACAACGTGCCTGAGTCAACCCGAGGCACGTGGAGGATGCCAAAAATATCATAAACAACAGGCGTGCTGCCATGGTGGAAAGGCAAGAGCGCATAACCCAGGAATCAGCCCAGGGACGCTCGACCAGGAGCCGAAGTGTAACAACCCTATTTTTTTAAATGTCATTTATTTTTTTATTTATTACTAGTACTATTATTTTAATATGTTAATACTATGTGTGTGTAGTAGTAGGCCATGGGTGTGTGTAGTGGCCCATGTGGGTATGTATTATGGCGTGTGTACGTGTGTGTCGTGCGTGTGTGCAGGTGTGTGTGTGTACCATGAATGTGTGTGTGTGTGTGTGTGTGTGTGTTTGTAACTCATATGAGGGTGTGTCATAAATATAAGTATATAATATAATACTATTAGGGTTAGGTATTGAAGATAGAAAAGAAAAGTGAGAGAAAGAGAAATGGCAGAGAGAGGGGCAACTGTGAGAGAAAGAAAAAAAAATTTTAAAAAAAAGGAGGAAGAAAATAGAAGAAACCCCACTATTAAATGTTTCTCTACATTTCGTCACCATCAATCGTAGCCCTAACAAGGTGAATTAAATATGTGTGTATATATATACATGTATATATACAGATATCTATATGCGTATATGTATATGTATATATATTGTCATATTACTTTTAATGATCTTGAAATCATTAAAGTTGTGGTATATCAATGTGTAGATTGTTGTGCCATGGATTATATTTTTGTAGACATGAACAAATAGAGATATGTGTTCCATGAATTCTTTGTGATTATAAATCATTAGGTTTTCCATGGTGGTCGTTCAATTGAATTGAGGAAAATTTTGGATTTATTAGATTTACGTATTTTTGTTAATGAACTAATTTTATATCAGTCTGTACGTTAGGAATTTTAACATTCTGTCCATGTAAACTCATGTAAAACTTGATTCTGCACGTGTTTCGTCTAATGGTGATTTTTTAGATTCGACACCATTTGGGCAGAAAATGAGAATTTTAGTAGCAGTTTTTACTATGCTTATACCGTTAAAATTGGAGGAATTAAGTTCCTTAGTGGATTTCTATTCGTTATCTTGTGAGGTTAATGGTAGAATTATGAAACTCTCTATATATATATGTATATGTTCTTCGTGAAGGGTGTGACTGTGTGATTATCCGAGTGAATACTTTTATAGTAAAAGTTAAAAGTTAGAAATAAAATCCTTAGAGTTCACCACTACTCCATTCTGTGTGATTTGGCCACTGGTGTTAAGTGATCTCCGGAATTATTACTGTGTGTACTTGGCCTTTACTGTGTGATTTTAATAGGCTTATGCACGACTATAATTGTTTGTCTCATGATAGATAAACAAAGATTATTTTCTGACGTCATTAATATAATGTCTTATCTTTCGGCGTAACGCTAAACTCATGTTGTCACACCCCAAACCGGCCCTGGAAGATTTGGACACGTGTAACAAAACTATACGTACCCAAAATACACTAAATAGCAAGAAACCATGATAGTTATGACAGAAAACATGATTTGGAGCATCATAAAAGAGTTTGCTGAGAATACATAGCCCCAAGGGCAAAATGTTCATTGATAAAGTATTTCAAAATTTTACACCAAAAGATATATCTTTGAGTCTCGGTTCCAACCCAAAAAACGGCGCGCGAATCCGAATTTTCTAGAAAGAGTTATACATGTTTCCGTAAAAGTGGACGTTCTGTGAAAAATTCAAGCGGATCGATCCCTTCATTAACCCGAATCGATCCATTTCACTGATTCTTCTATAGAATGTCCCTTAAAAGGTCGGATCGATCCCTTCATTAACCCGGATCGATCTAGATTCTGCAGAACATGTTTTTGCTGCTAAAAACACTGTCAAAACATATCCAATTCATACCCAAACCAAACCAAACTTTTTGAGACTTCAAGAAAACATTTCAAACACATTCATAAACATGTTTAAGCATTAACCAAGCATCTAAATCATGAACTCAAATTCTTTTAAATCAAGTTAAACACTTGAACTCAAGTTTCCACTCAATCCAAGCAAGCATTCACATAAACTTTCCCGCAAGGGTCTCAAACCACATTTAGCATTTGCAAACCAAGCAGAACTTGTCCAAAACTTGCAACACTTACATCCGGACTTGTCGAAACAACCCAGATGTGTACATAGTTAATACATAAGGAAAATACATGAAATCCACACATAAAACTCCATCCTACCAACTATTACATAGAAATTTACATAAATTTTTCCCAAGTTAACTTGAAATCATCCAAATGACAAGTTCAAGATTCAAGTCTTATAATTACATCAAAAGTAGCATTCCACTATTTTAGGAACTACTAATTACAACATATTAAAAGTTTTAAGTGAGTTATTATGCATTAGTCTCAAATCTCCCCATCTCTCTCATCTCTCCCATCTCTCCCATCATTTCTTCTCCGAGTATTGCTCCAAACCTGCGGTGGTTGTTATTTACCACAACAGAAAAGGAAAATGGTTTTCTTAAGCATTATGCTCAGTGAATTAACTGACATGCTTGAATGTCGTGAACATGTATAATGCAACAATATAGGCACGTAAGCATACATAATCGCAGAATTCATGGGTTAATGGTTCATCCAGACCGGAAGACCAACTCCTTATTACTCCCAACAATGAACCATTACTCCCAATTATTCATTGACCACTTAACATATAAACACCTAGTCACATAAACATGATCATTCACACAATTTTAACATAGAGTTCTAATAATTGACATGAATTCAACCACAACTTCAAGAATCATCATATCCTAACTACCAATTGAAGCATAAGACATGTACATCATCAAGGCTTAAGTTAGAAAACTCACCTCCTACAAGTTCTACCAAAATCAGCCCAAGAATGCTAAATTTCACCAATTTCAAGCTCTATTCCTACTCCAAAGAGATTCCTACATGAACTCGATAGACGACGTCTCACCGATGAGTATGAGCTACTAAAATCCAATGATTCAAACGTAAATTAAAGGTATAGAAATGATCGTCTCACCTCCAAGAGTCCAAAAATGGCTTCGGTTCGCGAATTAGATGAACAGCGGCGACAGAACGGCAGAAAAATGACGTCGGCGTCTCCTCTCCGTCTTTTCTCCCGAGCTCTCTCTTGTTTTGTTTAATTTTTTGTAAATAGAGACTACTCCCTCATTTGACACACACACATGCATTGACCATGAGGTGTCTTACCCTTATTTTTCATCTTTTTCATTTACACCCTTGGAATTTCTAAAGTTCTTATTATAAAACCCCCTAAACATTCCATTAACTACCCAATTATCTAATGAGTGTTTGTCTAAGTTCCGTATGGGTCCCAATGTGGATCCCAAATATTTTGTGAAGTTACTATCGCACCTACTAGTTATGAATCATTTTCATTTATACCCTTATGTGAGTATCCAACTAACACCAAATGCTAACATACAACATTATATAATATGAGAGCATTTTAACCAAATATTCATGTAATCATATAAATGCATTTAATCACGTAAAATGCAAATATTTTTGTTCGACCCTTCACTAGATCCCACCTCATTACCTGTCTTACCTCACTAGGGACTTTTCCAACTGTGCCGTTTACTGAACACTTTTCACGGGCGAGTCCAAGCCTCCCCTTAATCCATTTTATACACTAATTATATTAATTAATGCATATAAAAATAATAATTAACCCGTTCTCCGGGTACAGGTGTTACACCTGTGATACCCCTAGGGAATTTGGTGCTAAAGTAGATGTTAGAATTATGTTAGGAGACACGCGGGATATGTTTGTAGGTTGAACCATGGTTGGGTGGCAAAGGTGGTGAACATAAGGTACTAAACTGGATATGGATTTTTTTTTGTGTTGTTGTGCTATAGAAATATTAGGTAGATTGCTCTGTTCCCTTCTAAGTTCTGAACGTAATGTGAAGTGTTAGACATGATTCTTAGTGACGATTGCGTTTTAAGTTTTCTTTGAAAAGCTATTTAGACACTTTTAATTCCATTTTGTGAACCATAATTCGAATCCATGATATTATCAATGTACTAACCTTGTGTTGCAGGATGGTGAGCCTACTAACATTTTTGCAGGTTTGGCTCACTATGAGTAAGTGAGGTAAGTTGTTATTTCATTCTACTTGGTTAAGAGCCACATGGCCACCACATGAAGGGAAGCTACCGCTTTTCCTGACGTGTGAGTGGAACTATTATCTTGCCCAATAAATCATGCTTTGTGTATATTGTAAGGGACTGTGTGATATTCCTTAGAATATTTTTTTTCTCTGTATATGTTTAACTCACACCAGTACTTTGTGACTGACCCATTTGAGTTTCTCAATCAGGTACATTCTAGATGGAGCGTATCCAATCATCCTATGCAGGGATAGTTTGAGTTGACGGTAGAGATTGATAAGCCGATTAGAGGCATGGAGCTACTTGGTGTTCTGTTAATTAGTAAACTTTTTTGGTTCATTTTTTTTGTCAATTATGGGCCACTTTACTAATTTAGAGATTAATGTATTAAGTTTGAATTTTGAGACTTGGTTTGGTATATTTTGGGATTTCTTTTTACTATCCTTTGGGTTAACCTAGGATTGGTGATTGTGTTTTTAAGAGATTGGTTTTAGAGTTTTTTTTTTTATTTATTTTTTTTAGCATCTAAAGTTTATGGGTGTGACAGTTTGGTATCACAGCCAGGTTACCCTAGACTGGAGAGTGTCTAGGTGATATTCAGAATGTGGTGAATGGGTTGTTAATTAGATTGAATGAGTTTGTCTCGGATAGTTATGTATGTGTTATTATCTTATAAAGGTTATGGCTGGAGGCTATAATACCCGTCATGGAGCTTAAGTTGGAGCTAGTGAGAGTTTTGGAGGAGTTGGGAGAGGAAATCCCAACTTAGTACAGGTTGATGTGGGGGCTATGATGAACCAGATTCTCCAAGCTGTACAGAACAATCAATAGGGAAACCAGGGTGACCCGTTCGCTAAAAGGAACAAGGATTTGTTTCTATTGGCGGGTGAACATTTGATGGGGATAAGGGTCCATTGGCAGCACATGCTTGGGTTCGCAAGTGTGAATTTGTATTTAAACAGATGCAGCTGATAAAGGTACAGAAGCAGGATTTGGTATCTCAGCAGTTGGAGGGTACAACTTTGTCATGGTGAGGGTCTATGCGGGCTCTCAGTATGATGTGGTAAAAATGACATGGGAAGAGTTTAAGGTTGAATTTGAAGAGAGCTTTGTTCCTAGAGCAGTGTGGTTATAATTGGCCAGAGAGTTTCAAGATCTTTCTCAGGGTACCGTGTCAGTGATGGAGTATGTTAGTAAATTTAATGAACTTTCTCACTATGCTCCATATCTCATTGATACCGAGGGAAGAACAATGAGAAATTATTGATGGATTGGGACACTACCTCTCCAAGTCAGTGTTAGCGGCAGAGGGTGAGCCATTTAGTACGATAGTGGATTTGGCCCTGAAATTTGAAAAAAGAGAGCAGAAGTTCTAAAAAGAGAAATCTGCAAGGGCTAAGGCAATATAGTCATTGAGAGATAGCTGTTCTCAGTCTCAACGGAAGGATGGGAGAAAGAGTGGGAATCGATCCAAACCTTATGACCAAGGGCAGAAGGGCCAACAGAATCAGCGGTAATGATATGGCGATCAGCAGTTTTCAAAAAATCAAGGGAATTTTAGGCAGCAGAACCAATAGTGGAATGGTCAGGGTGGTCAGCATAATCAGGGATTTCAGGGTCAACGTCAACAGGCACTGCAGTAGTAGATTGGTTTCCGTCCACTAGTGCCTTAGATTGGAGCACCACCAGTAGGGGGAGAGATGGTTGTAGTTCCTAGGCTGTGTTAGATTTGTCGATTGTCAGGGCATATTACTAAGGATTGTCACAATAGGCCACCGAACGATCAGGTAGCTTCCACTAGAGCATTTGCAGTGATGCCAGGCCATGAGAATGTGCAAGGTAGTCTCAAAATTTTTCATTCCAAAGTTCTTGTTTTGTTTGACACTAGTGCATCTCATTCTTTTATTTCCCGTCAATTGGTTCTGAGAGAGGTTATTTCGATTACTCATTTACTTGTGCCGATATGTGTAGAAACACCTCTAGGAGGGTCAGTTACTTTATATGAGCAATGTAGAGACTTTGTGATAGACTTTGTGGATAGTACATTTATCGTTGACTTAATTGTGTTGGGTTTTGAGGGGGTTTCCATCGTTTTGGGGATGGATTGGCTTAGGGAGGATCATGTCACTTTAGATTGTGCTGGGAGGACTATCTATGTAGATACTCCAGGGTTACCTTGTTTCTCTTATACATATCCTGACTATGGAGATTTAGTGATGTCTAGTTTTCTTTATTCGGTGGAGATACCGAAGAAGGACATTAGTGATGTAGACGTGGTAGGCGACTTTGAAGATATTTTTCAGGAGATTCTTGGACCACCACCTAAGAGAGAGGTGGAGTTTTGGATTGATCTTTTACCTGGATCTACACCTATTCCAAAATCGGCGTATCGTATGGCACCCAAGGAATTGGGAGAGATGAAGAAGCAACTTAATGAGATGCTTCAGAAGGGATGCATTGAATTCTTTCTTTTGTTGGTTTTATTCCATTATTCATTGTTGTTTTTTTTCCTTAGCTATTAGAGTAATCCTTTTGAGGTGTGTATGACTCAGGTTCATACAACCCAGTAATTCTCCGTGGGGAGCTCCAGCTATTTTTGTGTTGAAGAAGGATGGTTCTCTGCGTATATGCATAGATTATAGAGAGCTAAATAAGGTGATAGTTAAGAATAAATATTCGTTGCCTAGGATTGATGACCTTCTTGACCAGTTGAAGGAGGCGGCCATCTTATCTTAGTTAGATTTGAGGACGAGATATCATCAAATGGGGGTTGTGGAGCAGAGTATTCCACGTACAACTTTCCGTACTCGGTATGGGTTGTATGAGTTTTTGGTGATGCCATTTGGTTGACTAATGCTCCAGCATTCTTTATGGATTTGATGAATCAGGTGTTTAGACCGTATTTAGACCGATTTGTTGTTATTTTCATCGATGACATATTGGTTTACTCTCAGACTCTTGAGGAGCATAGGGAGCATTTGAAGAATGTATTGCAAACACTTCGGGAACATCAACTATATGCCAAGTTTAGTCAATGTCATTTTCAGGAGTTGACTGTGAGATTTCTGAGTCATGTTATTTCGGCATAGGGAATAGCAGTAGACCCTGAGAAAGTAGCAACAATTCAAGAGTGGGTGTAACCTACTAACCCTACAAAGGTGAGGAGTTTCTTAGGGCTAGTTGGGTATTACAGAAGGTTCATTGAAAAATTCTCACTCATAGCAGCACCTTTAACAAGGTTGATACGTAAGAATGTGAAGTTTTTGTGGACAGATGAGTGTGAGCAAGCATTCAAGGAGTTGAAGCATCGATTGACCACCGTACCCATTTGACCATTCCGATTGAAGGTGGGAAACTTGTAGTGTTCACGGATGCCAGTGGGACAGGTTTGGACTGTGGTTTGATACAGGAAGGGAAAGTTGTTTTGTATACTTCTAGACAATTGAGGGCACATAAGAAGAGATATCCTACTCATGACTTAGAGTTAACCGCGATGGTGTTTGCATTAAAGGTGTGGAAACACTACCTGTTTGGAGAGAGATTTGAGTTGTATACAGATCACAAGAGCCTCAAGGATTTGTTTTCACAGAAGGAATTGAACATGAGACAACAGAGTTGGGCGAGTTCATCAGTAGCTTTGACTTTAAGATTCTTTATCATCCGGGGAAGGAAAATGTAGTGGTTGATGCGCTTAGCTCAAAAAATAGCGTGATGGCTTCTATGATGGTTAGGGAGTAGAAGTCTCTTGAGGTGTTAACCTCTTATGATATTCAACAAGTACGGAAGAAGTGAGAAGGCGTATATTGGAAATTTGTTGGTTCAGTTGACCATAGTAAGCAAGATTTGACAGATGTAGTGTTTAGATAAAGTTTTGGTCAGTTGTCTCAATGATTTGTTTGTGGATTTTCTTAATGAATGTCTGACAGATTGAATTATAGATTTAGAGGGAAGTTTATGTTTTTGAGGAAGTCTTTGTGTACCAAATGTCAAGGAGTTGAAGAGAAAAGTGTTAGATGAGGCACATCGGTCTCAGTACAATATACATCTTTGTGGAACCAAGATGTATCATGACTTGAAACGTACCTTTTGGTGGAAAGGTATGAAGAGAGATGTGGGAGAGTTTGTCTCTAAGTGCATGGTGTGTCAGCAGGTGAACTCGGAGCATCAGAAACCACCTGGCTTGTTAAAACCTTTAAAAATACCTGTGTAGAAGTGGGAATGCATTTCCATGGATTTTTGTGGATGGGTTACCGAGGTCCAAGAAGGGAAATGAGTGAATTTGGGTCATTGTTGATCGGTTTACTAAGTTTGCACATTTTATCCTTATTAGTGTGCATCGTACGACAGACAAGTTAGCACAGATGTACATTCGGGAGATAGTATGTTTGCATGGGACTCTGGTCTAGATTGTGTCTGATCATGATCCGTTGTTTGTGGCAGAGTTTTGGGAGAGTTTTCAGTGGGCTATAGGGATCCAGTTAGATCTTAGTACTGCTTATCATCCTCAGACCGATGGACAGACTGAGAGGGTTATCTAGATTCTCGAGGATATGGTAAGGGCTTATGTGATCACGGTGGTAGCTAGGAAGAACATTTTCCATTGGTAGAGTTTGCTTACAATAACAGTTACCATTCTAGCATAGGAATGACACCTTTTGAAGCGTTGTATGGGAGGCCGTGTGTTGGGCAGAAGTAGGAGATGTCTATTTTGGGCCCGGAGATGGTTCGGGAGAATACTGAGAAGGTGGGTGTTATTCGACAGAGGATTAAGACTGCTCAGAGTCGGCAATAGAGTTATGTTGATCGGAAATGAAAGGGTATAGAATTTGAAGTTGGAGATTTTGTGTTCTTGAAGGTATCTCCGATGAAGGGTGTTATGCATTTTGGTAAGAAAGGGAAGCTTGCTCCAAGGTTTGTAGGACCTTATGAGATCATTGAAAAGGTTGGAGAGTTGGCTTTTAGGGTATTGTTGCCACCGGCATTGGCGACAATCCATAATGTGTTTCATGTATCGATGTTGAGGAAGTGTGTGAAGGACCCTACACAGATTGTTCATCTGACAAAGCTTGAGATTAATGATGATCTCACCTATGTTGTTCGACCTATCACTATTGTCCATCGAGATGTGAAGTATTTACGGAGGAAAGTAGTGAACCTTGTGAAAGTGCAATGGAGCGAGAGAGTAAATGATGTTATGTGGGAACTGGTGGAGAAAATTCGGAAGTTGCATCCTGAATTATTTGATTAGAGTTCGTGCATGTTGCAAATCTCGGGACGAGGTTTTCTTTGAGGTGTGTATAATGTAACAACCCTATTTTTTTAAAATGTTGTTTTTTTATTTATTACTAGTACTATTATTTTAATATGTTAATACTATATGTGTAGTGGGCCATGGGTGTGTGCAGTGGACCATGTGTGTATGTATTATGGCGTGTGTGTGTGTGTGTCATGCGTTTGTGCAGGTGTGTGTGTGCCGTGAATATATGTGTGTGTGTGTGTGTGTGTTTGTGTTTGTAACTCATATGAGGGTGTGTCATAAATATATGTATATAATATAATACTATTAGGGTTAGGTATTGAAGATAGAAAAGAAAAGTCAGAGAAAGAGAAATGGCAGAGAGAGAGAGAGAGAGAGAGAGAGAGAGAGAGAGAGAGATGGGCGACAGTGAGAGAAAGGGAAAAAAAATAAAAAAGGAGGAAGAAAAATAGAAGAGACCCCACTATTAAATATTTCTCTACATTTCGTCACCATCAATCTTAGCCCTAACAAGGTGAGTTAAATATGTGTGTATATATATATATACACATCTATATGTGTATATGTATATGTATATGTATATATATTGTTATATTATTTTTAATGATCTTGAAATCATTAAAGTTGTGGTGTATCAATGTGTAGATTGTTGTGCCATGGATTATATTTTTGTAGACATGAACAAATAGAGATATGTGTTCTATGAATTCTTTGTGATTATAAATCATTAGGTTTTCCATGGTGGTCGTTCAATTGAATTAGGGAAAATTTTGGATTTATTAGATTTACGTATTTTTGTTAATGAAATAATTTTGTATCAGTCTGTACGTTAGGAATTTTAACATTCTGTCCATGCAAACTCATGTAAAACTTGATTCTGCACATGTTTCGTCTAATGATGTTTTTTTAGATTCGGCACCGTTTGGGCAGAAAAATGAGAAGTTTAGTAGCAGTTTTTACTATGCTTATACTGTTAAAATTGGTGGAATTAAGTTCCTTAGTGGATTTATATTCGTTATCTTGTGAGGTTAATGGTAGAATTGTGAAACTCTCTCTCTCTCTCTCTCTATATATATATATATATATGTGTGTGTGTATATGTTCTTCGTGAAGGGTGTGACTGTGTGATTACCCGAGTGAATACTTTTATAGTAAAAGTTAAAAGTTAGAAATAAAATCCTTAGAGTTCACCACTTCTCCATTCTGTGTGATTTGGCCACCGGTGCTAAGTGATCTCCGGAATTATTGTTGTGTGTACTTGGCCTTTATTGTGTGATTTTAATAGCCTTATGCATAGCTATAATTGTTTGTCTCATGATAGATAAACAAAGATTATTTTATAATGTCGTTAATGTAATGTTTAACCTTTCGGCGTGAAGCTAAAGTCCTGTGATACCCCTAGAGAATTTGATGTCGAAGTGGATGTTAGAATTATGTTAAGAGAGACACGGGATATGTGTGTAGGCTGAACCGTGGTTGGGTGGCCGAGGTGGTGAACATAAGGTACTAAACTGGATATAGTTCGAGGTGACGGTGGAGATTGAATAAGCCGATTAGAGGCATGGAGCTACTTGGTGTTCTTTTCATTAGTAAACTTTGTCGGTTCATTTTTTTTTTTTGGTAATTGTGGGCCACTTTGCTATTTTAGAGATTATTATATTAAGTTTTAATTTTGAGACTTGGTTTGGTATATTTTTGGATTTCTTTTTACTATCCTTTGGTTTAACCTAAGATTGGTGATTATGTTTTTAAGAGATTAGTTTTAGAGTTTTTTTTTTTAATTTGTTTTTTTTAGCATCTAAAGTTTAGGGGTATGACACGAAGCGACCTTAGGCACACGATCAATCAGAGTCAAAGCCGAGCCTTATCCTTAAGGACAATGCACTTTGAGGAGGAAGCCTCTTCCTCCGACCCGACCTACTATACGGATACTGGTCGGGATAACGTGGAAGCCCGCATAAACGACTTGCAGAAACAGATCGAGGAGCTAGGCCGAAAACCAAGTCGCGATTATACCAACACAATGACTGAGTTGCCGTTCACCGGCCAAGTCACGGGATTTTCCATTCCACACAAATTCAAACAGCTTCATCTCGACTATTATGACGGCTCAGGAAGTCCAGATGACCATATCCAGACCTAGAAAGCTCAGATGGCATTAGCAACCAATGCTAATGAACTGAACTACTTGGCCTTTCTTAGCACTCTAAAGGGCCCAGTTGCGCAATAGTTCCATTCCCTTAGGTCCCGATCGGTTGGTGACTTTAAGGAACTCAGTAAGCTGTTCGTCAACCAGTTCGTGGGTATACTTGGTCGACTGCAGCCACACACCCAGCTACTTGCTGTCAAGCAGCGAAAGGGAGAATCCTTGAAGTATTACGTCGATCGGTTCAACCAGTAAAAGCTTCAGATTCATGACCTAAATGAGATGGTCGCAATCAAGCCTTCTACTCGGGGTTTAGAATACCAAGGTCGTCATGTTGTTCCACCGACAACGACCGGCAACCTTAGTTAACCTTTGGAAAAGGGTCAGAAAGTACATTGACACTGAAGAGTTCTTGAAGTCCAAACGTACAAACTTTACAGAAGATGAGTCTGTGAGAGCCAAATAGAAATGTGAAGGCTCCGAGATCAAGAAAGAAACAGAAATAGGATCAGCAAAGGGGTGGTCGATATCAAACCTCGATGGCCTTCACACCACTTTCCTGGCCCATCCAAGAAGTCATGGAAGCCGCTGAGGCTCAGAAGCTGCTCAAGAAACCAACCAAGTTGAAGAGCCCACCGGAGAAAACGATTCGGAACAAGTATTGCCGCTACCACAAAGACCACAGCCATGACACCAAGGACTGCTTTAAACTCAAAATTGCTATAGAGAAACTCATTGAGCAGGGTCATCTAGCTGAGTTTGTCACCAAAGACAGACAGCAGTTGTAGTAGGATGCCCGGGTCCTCGAACAGTAATAGCCCCTCGGCCATATCAACGTGGCCTCTAAAGGTACATCAGGCAGAGGAGACGCGCATTCGGCAAGGAAGAGACATGCCCGGGCATCCCGAGCGGATGTGGCGTAAGTCCAACCAGTCAATTGCCCTCTGAATGACACCATGACCTTCTCATCCGGTGATATCTGAGATTTGCACTTCCCCCATGATGATCCACTAGTGGTAACGCTCTCTATAGCCAATTACATGGTCAAAAGGGTACTCGTGAACACAGGAAGCTCCTCTGACATATTTTTTGCTTCAGCATTTGGTTAGTTTGGAATATCAAGTGATCAGCTCTGACCAATGGCCACTCTATTTATGGGATTCAACGGATTTAGTACACAACCGCTCGTGATGATCGAGATACCGGTTCTAATGGGGACCTACCCACATCAAGTCTCCGTGCTCACAAACTTTATTGTGGTAGAGGCCCCATCCTCTTACAATGTCATTTTGGGAGACCAACAGTTAACAAGCCCAGAACAATCATGTCAACTTACAGCCTGATCATCAAGTTCCCGACCCCGCAGGGACCAAGGAGCTTGAAAGAAGATCTAGCCACTGCCCGGAGTTGTTATATTAGTTCCTTGCATAAGGATGTAATTTCTAAAGCACTGAATGTTGAAAAGATGGACCCAAGGGACATCAGGGACGGAATCAGCCTAGTCGAAGAACTCAGCCAAGTAATACTGGACCCCCAATTTCCCGCCCATCCATTAGTATTGGTACTCTCTTGGAACCAGACCTTAGAGAAAAGCTAGTCCAGTTCCTAAGGCAGAATCAAGACATCTTTGCATGGAACCACGAAGACATGCTTGGAATTGATCCCCAGGTCATGTCCCACTAACTCAATGTTGATTCGAGCTTCTGCCCAGTTAAGCAGAAGAGGAGGGAAATGGCCCTTGGAAGACAAGAAGCAATGCACAAGGAGGTCAAGAAACTCCTCAAAGTAAAGTTAGTCCGTTAAGTGCAGTACCCCGACTGACTGGGTAATCTTATCTTAGTCAGGAAGAGTAACGAAAAGTGGAGGCTGTGTATGGATTTTACTGACCTAAATAAGGCCTATCCCAAAGGTTGCTATCCACTACCCAGGATAGATCTCCTAGTAGACGCAATGGCAAGTCACTCACTTGTTTTCTTCATGGACGCCTACTCTGGGGTACAACTAGATCTGCATGTATCACGGTGATGAAGAAAAGACCTCCTTCATCACTGATCAAGGAACATACTGTTACAAAGTGATGCCCTTCGGACTCAAGAATGCAAGAGCGACTAACTAGTGATTGGTCAATCATATGTTCAGGGATTTGATCAGAAAGATTATGGAAGTATATGTTGATGACCACCTAGTCAAGAGCCGGGACGAGCCCAACCATCTCGAGCACTTGGTTAGGGCATTCAGCATCCTGAGAAGATTCTGGATGAAGTTAAATCCAGTGAAGTGCGCATTTAGGGTCTTGTCCGGGAAATTCTTAGGACACTTAGTCAGTAGACGGGGAATCGAATCTAACCTAGAGAAAATTCGGCCATTATCAATATGCGGTCACCTAGATCAACCAACGAAGTTCAAAGTCTAGCAGAACGAGTGGCAGCATTAAACAAATTTGTGTTCCAAGTAACCGACCGGTGTTTGCCATTCTTCAAGATCTTGCGCAAGGCCTTTGAGTGCTCGGAAGAGTGCGAGGAGGCATTTCAGGAACTCAGAAAGTACCTGGCCTCACCCCTTTTACTCTCAATGCCCATTCCAATAGAAGAATTATTTTTGTACCTGGCAGTATCACCCTTGGTGGTTAGCTCGACACTAGTTAGAGAAGAATATGGAATCTAATACCCAATGTACTATACTAGCCAACCACTTCAAGATGTAGAAAATAGATATTCGCTCATAGAAAAGCTAGCCTTTTCCCTTGTCACTTCAGCCGGACGACTCCAGCCGTATTTCTAAGCATAAACCATAATTGTCCTCATGGATCATCCCCTACGCAGGATCCTATGCTTAGACGTCTAGGAGACTTATGAAGTGGGCAATAGAATTGGAAGAGTTTGAAGTTCTTTATCGACCTCGAATAGCGATCAAAGGACAGGCCATTGTAGACTTTCTTGCCGAGTTCACCTATCTGGAAGAATCGGTCGAGGAATATACCCCAACCAATCTACCGCCCGGCCCATAGCCCAAAATCCCGACCTGGATACTCTATATTGATTGGTCCTCTAATAAATAGGGTAGTAGGTGTGGACACTCGGAATTCCACTTCTTGTTTGTTTGAAATTATTTTGAAAGGAAAAGAAAAGGTCTGTTGAAAACAGATACAGAGTCGCCACTTGGTCTTTAAGGAACCAAGAAACCTAATTTGACTCACCCAAATGGATAAAGGGCATCAGCCCTTCATAACCAAAGAACTTGGTTCAGGGTTTTGGTACGAGAGAGGAAGGAGCCTTTGTCGCGACTAAAACACCCTCAACTCACCCCGTCTCTCGACGGGCCTCAATTAACATCCAAATAATCATCTTTTAATATGTTTGGTTCGACAATTAATACTATGATAGGTATATTACATCACATAAGAATCTTGAAATGGAAGATCAAAAGATAAGATATCATTCATAAGATCTAAGCCAAATATCACACAATGCAAAAGTGAAAGACCACATAAACAAACCTAGGAAAAATCATCTAATCACATATCAAGTAATTAAGTTTCCCTAATCTAAAGGGGACATGAATTGTTCTTGAAACAAATAATCAAAGAAATCAAAATATGCTTAGCAAGCTAGTATGATGCATGTTAATCTCTGGGAAAAGAAGACCTCTCAATCCCCGGGACAGATGAGAAAGGAAGATTAGATCGAGGGGAAACATGAACGTATGATAAATTTCATTCCTTATAATCTTCTTAGATTAGGAGTCACAAAAGCCTCAAATCTTTGCATGGATGTAATGTATATATCTAGAATGTGCCAAGGTTGTAATGTGTTTTGTGTTCATGGATTTCTAGAATGACTTAGAAGTCTAGAATGTGTATGAATGAATGAAGGAAATCACCATGGGATATGTAAAAATGTAGTATGAACTACTTCCTAAGACATGAGCTAATTTGGAGTGCATATGCATCAAATCAAAGGATGGAAGTAAAAGTATACTTGCTGTGAATAGTGGATAGAACAGTGACAATGATCTTTTGAAAATTCAAAAGAGGGGTTAGGAATGCTTTCAATGCATGATTTTTTATGGAGATCTTTCTTATTGTGTCTAGAACACAACCCAAAAATCTAATCTTTAATAAATATTACAGATGAGAGAAATCATATGAACAATAGAGGTTACTTAGAAACAGAGTTCGTACTGTCGACTGAAATGTCAAAAAATCTTAGAAAATGAAAAAAAAAATGATCTAGGGGCCCATTTTATACAGAAAGTTCCCTAAGACACTTAAGGTTAAGGGAAAAATATTTTAGGACCACTCATTTTGTAAAAGTGTTCTGTAAAACAAGTTGAAAGTCGACCAAGCTGCTGTGGCAGCAAAAATAGAATGTCTGTAAAGAATGTTTGGGTCAAAATGGAACCCTTCCAAGTCTTTTCAAGCCAAGCCAAAAATCATTCTAATGAGTTAGAAAGACTTTACAAGTGGTCTTGCATCCATACATTGAGTATTGAGTTCTAGAGAAATCTTTGAGCTCAGATCATTCACTGTTTTGACCCACTGTTTTAAATATTTTGGGAAAAAAACTTAAGTTTTCTTTCTTGAGATCAAAATGAGAGGGGTTTTGAAATAGAGGTTTTGAAAGTATATTTTCAACATCAAATAGAGATTATGACCTCTTGAAATATCAACATCAAACTCATCATCAAGAACCCCCAATATTATTGGAGAGCTTTATTTTTATTTTGAACATAACTTCAAGGATACCTTGGAGGTATTGAAGTTATAATCATCATCTATTAAACATGTTTTTGAGGTCAAGAGCTACTATCCATAAGGATTCATTCACCTTAAACTTTATGTCATCATTTAGATGGTGAAGAACAAGTAAGTAAATAAAGAAAAAAAAAAGAAATGAGGTAAGAAGAGATGAACATATATATAAACAAGCAAGTAAATAGCAATCAATAGATGATAATTAATGTGATATTGGACTTGTAGCTTGGTGTTTTACTTATAGATATTGACATTTGGAAATGGAAGTAGCTTCTTAACTCAAGAATGCTCAAGAATGGTGATTGAGGGGTATTTGGAATGTGAAGTATAAGAGAGGTAATGGAAGAAAACAAGATTAAAACTCACTTTCTTATAGAAAATCAATGGGAGAAGCTTCCTTTCTTTCTTCTAAACCTATCTCTATCTCTCTACAACTTCTATGAACTTTGCACTTGGGCCCTCTAAAATGAAGAGCAAAGTGGGGTTTATATAGGCCAATTTGGGGAGATTTTGGGATTTAGAAAGTGCTCCTATTGGTCCAAAACATCAGTGAACATAAAACTACATCGTTTTGGTTTTTAATTAATCAAATTGGACCTCCAAATAAATTACAAAAATGGACTCTGCGAGGGTTGAGTGCTGCCGCAGCACTGGCCCAGTGCCGCTGCAGCACTGCTCCTCAAATGCCCAGAAAATTGTATTTAGGATCCCAGAGGTTCCGGTATTCACGAAAATGCCATATTTCGTCCGAAATTCACAAATAATGCGTACGAACTCCAAACTGAGCTTGTGATACTATTGGAAAGGTAACGAAGTCTATTTTCTGTATAAAATGTTTCAGAGTCAGGTCACTTTGAAAAGTTTTACGGTATTCGCGATAAAAGTCAATTTGCTCGCCTTTTTCACCTTAAAAAATTCATAATAAATCCGTTTTAAATCCAAAAATTATGTGCGATATACCATTGGAAAGCTATTGACCTCTAGTATCCATAAAAAATGTTTGAAAATTGTTACGGTGCTTTAGTTTCGAAGTCAACTTTTAGGTCAAATCGATCAAACCTGGGATCTTCAAAAAGTTCTGGGAGCTCCTAGGAGCTGACGTTTTCATCCGATTTTCTTTTAAAACTCATTTTAGTACTTTTCACATGATCCAGAATGATCTTGAAATTTTTTGGCAAATTTGGATGATTTTGGTTAAACCTTGGTCAAACCGGTCAACGGGGACTTTTCGGGAACTTTTCGGGAACTTTCGGGACTTCTGGGGGTCTCTGGGAGCTGACGATTTCATCTGATTTTACTTAAAAACTCATTTTCTTACTTTTATTATGACATAGCATGTTTCCAAAACTTTTGGTCCAAATCTGGGAGTTTTTGGGCTTTCAGGGGCATTTTGGTCATTCTGAGCATTTTGAGAAATAGAACTAACTTCCAGGAGTCCTTTTGAGTCTTTTTCAATCATTGTGAACCATCAAGCTATGGGTCTCCTAAATCTGATAACCGACAAAATGGGGTATCTACAGTAGTGTATAAGTCATCTTGATCACGCCTGAGGGGATTCAACTCAAGTATGCCCTTAGGTTCGGATTCCAACCCTCCGACAACGAGGCGGAGTATGAAGCCCTACTGGTCAGACTACAACTGGCTATGTCAATGGGCACCCGGCAGATTAAGGTGTATAATGACTCTCAGTTGGTGATAAATCAAGTTTTGTAACAGTATGAAGCTAGGGAGGATAGTATGGTGGCCTACCTGGCCCTAGTCAGAAAGATTACCAGTGAGCTCAAAGGGTTATCTATCACACAAATCCCAAGGGAAGAGAATATACAAGCCGAGCAGTTGGCTCGCCTAGCATCATCATCAAAATCAAAGCTTTAGGGAATCACAGAAGGCATGGAGATACACCCAGTCGATGCAGGTTGTAGTTGGATGGACCCAATAGTAACGTTTCTCACGTGCGGGAACCTCCCACACGAGAAGCCTGAAGCCCGGTGGATCAAATACCGAGCAACAAGGTACCACCTAGCTAATGGAATACTTTACAAGAGGGGTTGATTGTTCCCTACCTCCGATGCGTTCACGCAACTTAGGTTATGAGTATTTTGCAAGAAATTCACAAGGGAGTGTGTGGAACCCATGTCGGAGATCAAGAATGGCCCTGTTGCAAGGGTACTACTGACCTACTATGACTCAAGATTCAAAAGACTATATGAAATGGTGTGATAAATGCCAGAGATATGCAAGCATGATCAACCACCCGACAGAAGAACAAACCCCAATCCTCAGTCCATGGTCATTCACTCTATGGGGTCTCGACCTAGTCGAACCACTCCCCATTGCCAAGGGATATGTCAAGTTTGTCATTATAGCAGCCGACTACTTCACAAAGTGGGAAAAGGTCGAGCCGTTGGCCATAATCACCGAGAAGAAGATCGAAAGTTTCGTGGAAAGGAACATACTCAGCAGGTTCGGCATTCCTCGAGTTCTGGTCAGTGATAACGGTAGGTAATTCAACACACCGATGTTCAGACAGTTTTGCTTAGGCTACGAGATCTCAAATCCTTTTTCTTCTCCTGAGCATCCCTAAGCTAATGATCAAGCAGAGATAACCAACCGAACAATTTTATAGTCCATAAAAACAAGACTTGAAACAGCTAAGGGACTCTGGGCAGACGAACTTCCGAGCCTTCCCCAAGAGGCCACTAGAGAAACCCCGTTCTCTCTTACCTATGGCTACGAGGTGGTAGTCCCGACCGAGCTCCAGCTACCAACCCACCGAGTGGCCAACTACTGCAGTAGCCAGGACAATAAAAGGGCTCTCAAAGGGGAACTCGACCATGTAGAGGAGATAATGGATTTAACATACCTTATAATGGAAGCCTATAAGTAGAGGGTCTCCCAGTACTACAACAAAAGGGTAAAGTAGCGCAACTTCTAAGCGGGAGATATGGTCCTTAAAGCAGTCAACCAGTCCACCAAGAATTCGAGCCATAGGAAGTTAGGGCCAAATTGGGAAGGACCCTATAGGGTCACCCAGGTCAACCGACCGGGAACTTATTGGTTGCGGACGTTAGAAGTACAAGACCTATCACACCCTTGGAATGTGGATCATCTACTGAAGCACTTTCAGTAAAATCAGAATCAATATTGGTTAGGGAGGTTATGTTTTCTTTAATAAATTATAGCTCTTCCCGATGTGGACACGCATAATCCCGCTTTCTTTTTAGTTTTGAAACTGATTTGAAAAGAAAGAATGAAGGTCTGTTGAAAACAGATATAGAGTCGCCACATGGTCTTTAGGGAACCAAGAAACCCAATTTGACTCACCCAAACAGATAAAGGGCACTGGTCCTTCATAACTAAAGAACTTGGCTCGGGGTTTTGGTACGAGAGAGGAAGGAGCCTTTGTCACGACTAAAACACCCTCAACTCACCCTGTTTCTCAACGAACCTCAATTAGCATCCAAATAATCATCTTATACTATGTTTGGTTGGACAGTTAATATTTATGATAGGTATATTACGTCACATAAGAAACTTGAAATAGAAGATCTAAAGATAAGATATCATTCATAAGATCTAAGCCAAGTATCACATAATGCAAAGTGAAAGATCACACGAACATACCTAGGAAAAATCGTCTAATTATATATCAAGTAATAAAGTTTTCCTAATCTAAGGGGACATGAATTGTTCTTGAAACAAATTAATCAAAGAAATCAAAAAAATGCTTAGCAAGCTAATATGATGCATGTTAATCTTTGAGAAAAGAAGAGCTCTCAATCCCTGGGACGGATGAGAAAGGAAGAATTAATCGAGGGGGAGCATGAACGTATGATGTAGTTCATTCCTTATAATCTTCTTAGATCAGGGGTCACAAAAACCCCAAATCTTGCATGAATGCAATGCATGATCCTAGGATGTGCAAATGTTGTTGTGTGTTTGTGTACATGGACTTTCTAAAGTGACTTATAAGTCTAAAAATATGAATGAATTCATAGAGGAAATCATCACAGGATATGTACAAATGCAGTATGGACTACTTCCTAAGATATGAACAAATTTGGAGTGCATGTAAGCATCAAATCAAAGAATGAAAGTAAAAGAATGTTTGCTCTGAATAGTGGACAGAACAGTGACTTGATCTTGTGGAAAATAAAAAGTAGGGTTAGGAATGTTTTAAATGCATGATTTTTTATGGAGATCATTCTTATTGTGTCTAGAACACATATCAAAAAGCCAATCCTCAATAAATATTACATATTGAGAGAAATCATATAAACAATAGAGGTTATTCAGAAACAGAGTCAGTACTATTGACTGAAATGTTGAAAAATCTTAGAAAATGAAAACAAAAGATCTAGAGGCCCATATCATACAAAAAGTTCCTTAAGACATTTAAGTTCAAGGGAAAAATAAGTTAGGACCACTCGTTTTGGAAAAGTTTTCTGTAAAACAAGTTGAAAGTCAACCTAGCTGCTGTGACAGCAGAGGCAGAATGTTTGGAAGGAATATTTGGACAAAAATGGACCCCTTTCAAGTGCTTTCAAGTCAAGCCAAAAATCATGGGTGTTCTATAATGAGTTAGGAAGACTTTCCAAGTGGTCTTGCATCCATACCTTGAGTATTGAACTCAGAATAATTCTTTGAAATTAAACAACTCACTGTTTTGAAGATTTTTTTGTGAGAAATAAAGTTTATTTCTTGGAATCCCAATATTGGGGTTTTAGAGGTATTTTGAAATAGGGGTTTTCAAAGTATATTTTCAGCACTTAAATGGAGATTATGACCACTTGAAATATCAACATTTGAACCCATATCAAGAACTTCCAAGATTGTTGGAGACACTATTTTCATTTTGGAAATAACCTCAAGAATACATGGGGATGTATTGAGGTTGTAATCATCATCTATCAAACACATTTTTGAGGTCAAGAGCTACTATCCATAAGGATTCACTCACTTCAAACTTTATGTCATCATCTAGATGATGATGAACTAGTAAGTAAACAAGAAAAAGAAAAAGAAATGAGATAAGAGGAGATGAACATCAAAGTAAACAAGCAAGTATATAGTAATCAATAGATGATATTCATGATGATTTTGGACTTGTAGCTTGATGTTTCACTCATATGTGGTGACTTTGGATATGGAAGTAGCTTCCTCTCTCATAAATACTTACTAAAATGGTAGTTGGGTGTATTGAATGTTAAGTAAATAGAAGCAATGAAGTAAAAATAAAGTTTAGAACTCACTTTCTTGCTTGAAAATCAAAGAAGGAAGCTTCTTTTCTCTCTACTCTAACCTTATCTCTACAACTTTTGCTCTAAAACTTTTCAAAGCTTGCATTTGACACCCCCAAAATGAGAAGTCATAGGGGGTTTATATAGGCCAATTTGGGGTGGTTTTGGGGTTTTAGAAGTACTCCTATTGGTCCCAAACAACTGAAAACATAGAGCTACGTCGTTTTGGTTTCTAATTAATCAAAATGGACCCCAAAAGAAATTGCAAAAATGGACTGCTCTGGAGGAGCTGCGGAGGCACTGGGCCTGTGTCGCGGCGGTAGTGGGCCAGTGCCGCGGCGGCACTGCTCCTCATTCGTCCAGAAAATTCTTTTTAGGCCCCCAGAGGTCCCGGTATTCACAAAAAGGCCCTATTTCGTCCAAAATTCACAGAAAATGCATATGAACTCTAAACTGAGCTTGTGATATACCGTTGGAAAGGTAATGGAGTCTATTTTCAGTAAAAAAAATAGTTCGGAGATAGGTCACTTTGAAAAGTTTTGCGGTATTCCCGATAAAGGCCGATTTGATCATCTTTTTCACCTTCGGAGATTCATAATAAATTCGTTTTAAATCCAAAAATTATGTACGACATACCGTTGGAAAACTATTGACCTCTAGTATCTGTGAAAAATATTTAAAAAATGATACGGTGCTCTGGTTTCAAAGTCAACTTTTGGTCAAATTGGTCAAATCAGGGACCTCCAGAAAGTTCTAGGAACCTCTGGGAGCTCCCAGGAGCTGACGTTTTCGTATGTTTTTCATCTGAAACTCGTTTTAGTACCATTCACATGATCTAGCATGATCTCAAAACTTTTTGGCGAATTTGGGCGATTTCGGTCAAACCTGGTCAAACCTTGGTCAAACCGGTCAACAGGACTTTCTAGGAACTTTCGAGACTTCCGGAGGTCTCTGGGAGCCGACCATTTCATCTGGTTTTTGCTTTAAAACTCATTTTACCACTTTTCTAACGATGCAGTATGTTTCCAGAGCTTTTGGTCCCAAATCTGGGAGTTTCTGAGCTTTCCAGGAAATTTTGGTCATTCTGAGCATTTTGAGAGATAGAACTAACTTCCAGGAGTCCATTTTGAGTCTTTTTCGATCATTGTGAACCACCAAGCTATGAGTCTCCTAAATCTGATAGCTGACAAAATGGGGTGTCTACACCCGAGCACCCACAACAGTTTTTAAATGAAATAAAGATTTTTTTCTGGCAAATAGTGTTCCTTATCAATGTTTTCTAACAATAAACGACCTTGCGATCATACTCGAGGTACCATAAAGACCTCGGGATCATACCCGAGGCACCAAAAGGACCTCGGGATCACACCTTAAGGTACTAACTCCACTTAGGTCCGCGACCTACAATTGGGGCAAACCCCCTAGGAGACTGTTGTTGTTAATATCAAGATATAAAAAGTGTACTTTACTTTTCAAAAGATTTGTAGTGTGAAAGTAAAGGTCGAACCCATAGAGATTGATTACTATAGCGACTTAATTTTAAAACCTAAGTTTAGCTAATTAAGAAAAGCAGATTTAGATTTGGATTTTAAATTAAACTAATAAACTGAAAATAAATCTAAACTATGAAAGCAATTAAAAGTTGTTTTAAACGATATTTAGAGTGAACCTAGGATTGCAAATCCACCACTAGCTTCATAATAAGGGTACTTATGAATTGCTTTAGTTCATTAAGTTGGATGATAATGGGGAATTGTAGCTACAAGCCCAATTCCTTCGTCAAGAAAATAACTATGGTTCAAGCACCAACATAATCCATCTTCGGTTAGCACGAATTATCCCACACTAAACTAGGGTTGTGGTGTAATTCGTTTAATCTAGGCATGGACTATTTGGATACTTGATAGCACAATTCAATTTAAGCACCATTACATGTAAATAATCTAAATAAGCACAGCAAGCATAGATCATTGCACACATCACAGTCAAAATAGATCTAAGACAATAATAAACTTTAAAAGTAACGATTTAATCAATAGAAGTACGATTTATTCATAAAAATCCTTGAAACATGTAACTGTCATCCATACATAATAAAACTAAAATAAAAATATAAATAACTCCCTATTACTCCACTAGGGCTTCATTGAAACCCTAGATCTAAAGTCTAGTTGTCCATAGAAGTGCAGATCAACAAGAAGTTGATGGAGGAGGCCATGGAATTCCTTGGTCTTCTTCTTCTTCTCCTTGCTTTTCCCTCTTCAATGGCTGAAAGTATGGTTGTATCTTGTGTGTATAACAATTGACAACCCTATAATTGAATTAATTTGGGATATATATAGTTTTGTAACAAGTTTGGAAACTTTCCTAACCTAATTCGCACTAAAATTGCTGTAATTCCTTTTCCAGACGTAATTGGACAGTTTCGTTCGCGTCGGAGTCTTCAGAATACTGAATTACGCATTTTTGGTTTTTACACAGGTCACACGAGCACGATGATTGGAGCCTCGCACGAGCGGGTCGCGCGTGCAATGTTTGGGAATGTTGCGCGAGCGGGTCGCTCGCGCGATGTGCTTTTTCCTGCATCTTTCAGCTTCTTATTACTCCTTATTAACCTGGATCCTTGTTTTCTTCCAAAACCTGCTATAAAACAAAAAAACAAAGTAAAAATACATAAAAACGGGATAAAAATGACTAACAAATGTGAATTAAGGCATATAATTAGGATTTGCTCTCTCCTAATCAGTGACCCACAATAGAGGAGTCAAAAGACCCTAGAACCCATACGTTCTAGGTCGACTACCTATAATAATTACTCCTACAACGCCTGCCTTATCTAAAGCTTGGGGGATAAGAGGGAAATAGTGAAATATAGGAAACCACAACGAGCATTCGCATGCCTTGGAATTAACTAAGTATAAATCCTTAGACATTCGAGCGCCCACAATGTTCAGAGTTCATGTTGGGTTATTACAAGGCTGAGGATTAACCAAGCATAAACTTCTGCGTTAATCCCAAGCACTTACGGATGCCCCCAACTAGGATCTACAAACCTAGAAAATTCCAAGTATAACAACTCAAAAAATTCCAAGGCTTTATAGTTCCCCAAAAGGCCGAGTGCTCCCTACCAGTCACAGTTCTAAACCTTTTACTAAGGCAGGGTTATAACAAGGCTAGCAACTGGTTGGTCATGGGCAATCGCAAACAAACACAGGCAATAACACGAACAACAATTGACAAAAAAAAGTGACCTTGTAGGGCCCTTGTCATTTAGTTCAGAAAAAGTACAAAGCCTGGGGGGCAATTATAGTAGCCACCCAACAAAAATAAAATGGAAGAGAGAGTTGGGAGAAGGCTCAATCTTGGACGTCATCTACAATGACCAACCCCGTAGGTGGGAGCCTCCTCTTTAGCAGCAACCTTACCAGTAGCAGGAGCCTTTACATCCCAATAGTCAGAATCCACTCCCGAGTAAGCTATGAGGCCCCATTCGGTATGGTCCAAAGCCACCCCCCTCTTCAGGTCCAAGTAGCCCTGAAAAGAAGCCGTCTTTGAAGTCACCCTATGGGGCCTTTTTCGTCCCCTCTCGAACAATTTCAGCCTCAGCCATGACCTCTTCTCGGCCTTTGAAGCCACCAAACTCTCCCGAACAATATTAAGATCCGCCAGGACGACCTCCAGCTTTGCCTGAGCTGCGCCTAGGCTCAGGACCATCCCTTTTACCTTGTCCTTCTCCACAGCCAAGGCATTTTCCTTAGCCTCCAATGCCTCCCTCTTATTTGAAAGGGTGGCCTTAGCCATGGCCACCCTCTCAGCTAAACCAGACAGGTAGGATTCAGCCCTAGCTGCTATGTAACTGACCTGCAAAAAGGGAAAAAGAAACCAGTTAGTGGTCTTCAACGAAGGAGTAAGGCATTGAGGAATGGAAAGAGATGGGGCAAGTTACTTATGAAATGAGAGGGGCTATAGAGCCACCCCAGGAGCGGCTGAGGGGACATCCCCGTGTACATCTCAACCTGACTCGAGAGGAGAACCAGCCAGATTCTCTCTCGGATCTTTGAGGACTCCGCCATCTACATCTCGACTGACACATCTCTCCTAGAGTCAGTATCATGCACTACCTCGACCGGTTCCTGGCTTGTCCCATGCCTGATCTGCCTGAGTTGCTGACCGTCGGCAGCAGGCTCAGTAACTGCTCTATTTCTTTCTCGCCCGCCCATGCGGTCTTAGTGACCTCTTTCGCCCTTAGCACTTCGGGGGTCTCTCCTGGGGCCATATCTGCAGAATTAGGAGTGGAAACGAGTCAGAAAGATGTGGACAGAAGGCAGAAAGGCAGTAAAAAAAGGAAAAATCCAAGAATCAGGAACTTACCAGGAATGATCGGAGGAAAGACTAGTACGACAAAAACTTTGTTGGGCCTGTAGGTAACTTCCTGGGTTCCCGTCTAGGTTAGCACGTCAACAATGTTAATAGGATCCTGGACCAACGCCCTTAGACGATCCTGACACTCATTCAGGATGCTTGGTGGAGTGACAGATCCCACTGCAAAAAACAAAGGGGGGTCAGGCAGCATTACGACAGCTAGAAGTAATAATCAAATGCAGACTTAAGAAGCAGCTTACTCCTTAATTTGCTAGCCCAGGTTGTTCTCAGGGGAATTCTCGGGGCCTCCTCACTGAGCCCAATAGTGGACACTTGGAAGAATTTCCTCTTCCACCCATTGTTGTTGCTTAGGGCATTATCTAATATCTTTCTCCCTTGCCGAGCACTCAGAGAAAAGAGACCGACCTCCCTGTGCAACGGGGATGGCCGGTAGGTCCACAAAAATTTCTGGAGGGTCAGCTCGTACCCAAAAACTTAGGGCCAGAGGTAAATGGCCCCCATCAGAAATGTCCAACCGTTCGGGGCAAGCTGCATAGGAGCAATATAGAGGTAGATCTGTAAGTCCCAAAAAAGCAGGTGGAGAAGAAGACGAAGGCCCGCGAGGAGCGCGTCCTCGTAAAGTGTAGTGAACTCTGACCGACAAACGTGTGCCTCACCGTCCTTGACTGTAAGGGAAAAGCCTTCAAAATAATCGAACTTCTGCCTGATTCTATCTAAATTTGACACGAGCAGACTACTGGAGGTCCCCATGCAAGAAAAGACAACCTTCGGACTACTTGAGGTCGAAGCCTCATTACCCGACCCCCTCGACTCAGAAACCTCAACGTATTCCTGACTCCCTCCCTCATCGGATACTCGAATGGGGACTCTAACCACGCTGTGATGGTCCGATGGGGTTCTTGAAGGAGGATCCAAGTTAACGCTGGGGTTCCCAGACCTCGATTGCTCGTCCTTCAATCGGGAAGACGAGTTGAAATTGGAATGACACATTCTTAAAGCCCCCATTACAGGACGAGGAAGCAATTGATGACCTGAGTAAGGGTTAGAGACCCCTACCTTAAGGTACAGAGGTGGAAGAGTCAATAGCCTATACGGTAGGGTGTATATGGTCCTAACTATCAAATAACACTCAGATAGGGTGGGTCTAGGACACACCAACCAGTCAGACTGGCTCTATCCAAGGAAGACGACTTCCCATCCTTAAGGAAGAAGAAATCCCAATCCTTCACAAAGCCCAAAGGATTCCTATTCTCCAACCTCGCTCGGGAAAAAAAGTGAAAGAAGAAGAGAAGGAAAAATGAAATGAATGACAAGGTTGGAGGAACGAAGACTTACAATGCAGGGAAGAGCTCGGGAAGCTTGACCGGGTGCTTTTTCTCCGGAATCGCTCAGTAATTTCTTCCTATAAATAGCAGAAGGAATGAAAATGCTCAAGTGTCCCTTATTTAGATTGCATGAATTGTTTAGATGATTTCATATCCAACAGCCCAACAAATTTCCCGCCTAAGCGCTCGACAGCTAGCACCTCGGGCAGTTGAAGCGGTGTCTCAAAAGGAGTGTGCATTAATTGTACGATGTGATGGTTCGGTTAGGTTGTGACTGACCGGTTACACTTATACCGGTTTATTCTTGACACATGGTAGGTCAAACCCCGAGCTCCTGAGTCATCAGACCGAGTTCATAACCCGAGTTGTAAAAGACGACCGGTCCCACCCCGGGTAGTTGTACTGTGCAATTCTCCCGTGCGATGCCAATTTCCAAGCATCATCAGATGCAACACCAGTTTAGCCTTGGAAAAGGGGGGCAATTGATGTGTACAAAAGTATTCGTCCGATAAAGAGCAAGATTCGGCGGCCATATGGAGTAACATCCGATCAGGGGGTACAACCATCCTGGCCGGACCAATGACCCAACCTACAGGTCAGGAACGCTGCTTAGACCCAGCTCCTCGCAGGATAGCTCTAGGGCCAGCTTGGAGGCGCAATCCGGACTCATCCAAACAGTTTCCTATGCAAGTTAGAAGACTAATGGAAAGTGAAGATTGTTTTCTAATCCAATTAGGAAACTCGCACACTTTGTGGTAATCACACCTAATCAGATTGTATTACCATATCAATACAATTTCCATGTATGAGGGAGACTCTTGCAACTATAAAAGTGGCCTCTTGCCCCTTGTATAGGTGAGATCAATTGAACGATCAATTACTTTTCTACACAATACTCTCCATAGCTTTTTGTAGACTGCCCGACCGACCTCTGGTAGCTCCAGTTTATTGTTGGTTCACCAAAGGTCCCCGGCTAGTTTATAACATAGTGAAAGTGCTCAGACACACCGCGTGGACGTAGGTCTCTTCATTAACAGGGCCGAACCACATACAAATTTCTCTTGTCTTCTTCTCTTACGATTCACCAAATTTTGGCATCATCATGAACTATTTTTCAGTTTGGATATCAGTATTAAATTTGCCAACCCGAACCTGAACACCCGAATCTAAATTTCGGTTCGGTTTAACTCGAATGCCCACCCCCACCCTTAAACAAAATTGATGGAATGGACCATGTGTAGGACACATTTCTCAAAAATATGATCATACTATAATATTGGACTTAAAATTAAATTCTCGTACATTTACAAGGAACTAAAATGTGTCTAGTTTTATTTTCTTTTGGGGCATATGGTCGTCATTTGGTCCATAACCTAATTTTTTAGAAATGTCATTAGTAATTGATCTTAAATGACATGAACTAACACCAAGAAGGGCCTTGTTGCCCAAGTGGTACCGGCCACCTCTCTCCCTCATGGAGTGAACGGGTTCAACTCTTATGAGAGTCACTCCCTTTGGGAGTTTGTTGGGGTGTGGGCTTTGCTCCCCCTCTTGTGTGTGTTGGTCCCTCGAAAAATAGAATATGATCCAAAATGAATTGTTTTATAACATTGCGATTTTTAATTTTTGATATTCGTTTTCAATTTTTTTTTATAGGTTCTCAAAAAAATAAAAATAAAAATCGAAAACGAAAACAAATGGGAAAAATATAATACGTAGTATTACAAAACGGGCCCACTGATAAAAGATACACATTTTCCAACTGCGCACACACACAAAAAAAAACAGAAAAAAAAGAAAAAAAAAAAAATTAGTGCATAGCTCGATGCTGGCATTAGGATCTGACCCGGCGCGTAATACACCGCCGCCGGCTGTTAGTTTTGACCAGAGGCAGAGTATTGGAAATTTTGGGGGGCATTTCCCTCCAATTCACCTGTCAATTCAAAAATTCAAAGTGAGAACCTTTGAAGATCTATTTTCCCTTCCTGACCTATACATATACAGAGATATACAGTATACTCCTCCTGGGGACTGTAGTAGACAAAATTCAGAATATGGTCTCCAAGTCGAATTCCAACCCCAAGCAAACAAAGCCAACAAAATCCACTTCTTCTGTCCATCAGCTGAATGATGATGATGATTTTGAAGATTGCTGCCGCTCTCTCCCTCTCACCCAAAGACCCTCCAACTCCAAGATGCCAAAACTATCATCCATCAATAGGAACCATGAATCGAAACCACCTCCATCAAACTCCCAATCCACCACCACCAATCAAGAGCTGTTTCATAACCACCACCACCACCACCATCTATTTGTATCGGACACCACCACCGATTTCAGTTTAGAATCCATTGAATTAGCCATAGATTGCAGCCATGAATCTCGAAATTCCCCCGAGACTGATGATGATGTTTCAACGAAAACGGAGTTGAAAGTTTTGAAAGGGGGTTATAATTATTTGTCCAATTCTATAGAGTCTAGATTACTCACTTCCATTGTCAATACTGGCCCTAATGATTCTAGTAATAACATCATAGGCAACAACTTAGATGAAGAAATGTCGGAGTCCGAGGAGGAGCCTTGTACACAGCTCGATGTCTTACTCAAATTGTGTTCTGAAGCAGACTGCCCAAATGACAACATTAACGAAACTGATTTCTATCATCACCAAGGATTTTTAGATCTTTGTGATGCTCCTCCGGTTCATTGCCCCCTCTGCGGCACTGACATATCACATTTAACTGATGAATTACGAGAGGTCCACACTAATGAATGCCTCGACAAACAGGAAACTCCAAAAGTAATCCCTCTTCTTCTGCTCTTGAGTTATCTTATACGTAAACACACACACACACACATATAGGACTGCTCATCTATGTATTGTTGGGGATAATGAGATAATATCTTAGCATCTATCCTAGTTTGTTATGTTGAATATCTCTTAAAGAGAGAGAGAATAAGGATAAACTATTAACAATATTAAGTCTGTGTTATTATGTTTGTGCCTATAGAACTAGGCATTACCACTGTACTATTTGAGTTGACCAATACAGTGAAGACATGTTATCGTTCAGTCGTTGAGTTGGGTGTTTGGATGCCATACATGCATTAACTTAACAGACAAGAGCTACAAACTAATGGGTACTTATTTATACATACATAAATTTTGCGGTTCAGTTCACTTGCAGCTCGTCTTAAAGGTTTCCCTCCTTGGAAACTACCTTTAAATCTCTATTGGAACATAAAAGGTGACTTTTGTGACTAGGCTATCCAATCATCACCGGGATAAGCAATGAAATTATAATGTGCCAGATGCTTTGGTATTTCTATCTACATATGAATTCTAAGTTACTGCTTGCAGGTTGTTCTTCCCAATGATGACACTGGACCTCAATGTCTCGGGCAAGTTCTTGATGGTTCTCCTGTTTGGTTTCCTCATCAAGTTGCTGATACATCTCGAGTAGTTGAATGGCTGCACGGTCTGGGTCTAGCTAAATATGAAGATATTTTTGTGAGGGAAGAGATTGATTGGGACACTCTCCAGTGGTTGACTGATGAGGTATGCTTTGTAATATCCCCATGAACCGTATTTGTTATCTTTGTGAGGCTTTTGAAGATGCTATTCACACAGGACCTTATATTTTAGCACAATACCTTTGGGATACAGTACTCAGTTATATATGCTTCTATATAGTTTTGCTTCATAAACACGTGATTTCCATATGTTTTGGATACGTCGGAATGTTCGTTAGATTTCTTCTTGTTGCTGACTCTTAAAGTTGAATTTGTGCTTGTGGGCATCAGTTTGTGTGTGTGGAAATGTGCTTCCGAGACAAGTTTGCCATCCACAAGTGTCCTGTGCTGCAAGGTTGATTTTAATAGCGGCATGGGCCATAGTTTTGTAGACAGGGTTGAAAACCTCCAACCTGATGTAGGGTGGGGTTAGCTTAGAAATGAGCTTTTTACAACAATCATAAATCAGCCAAATTTGTTAGACTCTAGGATTGTTAAACATAAGGATGTGATACAAGCATCCGACCTATAGGTTTTCTGCTGAGGTCATGTGTGATGGTGATTAGTCTTACATCAGAAAGTTAGTATGAGAAGAATTGATTAATAAACATAATTGGTGGGGCCCAAGACATGAAGGCCTAAGGTTTTGGTCAAGTTGTGTTCCGACATGTATAGACTATTTGTTGCCTCGCTGCCTCCCCAACAAAGTGGTACCTTTGCTATGGCAAGAATATCCTGGCTGGAGAACTCTTGAAGCACCACGTCACCGGTATCTCCAGTATGGTAGCCCACAATGTAGTTCGGTGGTGCATCCCCAGAAGAGCAGTGCGACTCTCGAGGAGGTAGTTTGGCAGTCTCATGGTCCTTGGATGAGTGTGAGCTTTGTTGAGTGCGGTGAAGGGTGTCTCTTAGAGAGGGAGCGGAGATCTTGAACTAGAGAATGTGGTGTATTCAGCATAGTAAATGGTGCGGGCTTGTTGACAGTGCTAGTTTGAGAGGGAACTGAGTGGATTAGTAGACTCACACATGAGCATTTTTAAGAACAAAGTATTGAGAACTCAGAAGTAAAGTCTCTATTCTTGACTCTTTAAAAACATTTTAGCTTTGATTCTTGGACTTATTTGGTAAATAATCAACTACAGTTTAAAGACATATTAATGGCCAGAATAGAGACTTCAGCAACAATTGGCATATATAGACATGCATAGAAATTCTTAATGAGGAAGTGCTGCGAACTAAATTTATTGTTGATTCATAAGGAGATATTTTGGTAAATTGGAATTCTTTTGTAATCTTGGTGATCTTGGAAGATGATGATGTATTTGATCAATGCAGTATTTCTCTGGCGGAATCAGCTTGCCACCTATCATTTTATACTTTATAGTTGATTTATAAGGAGAGAGATTGGTAGATTGGATTTCTCCTGTAATCTTTTGTGAGCTTGAAGATGGTGATGTATTTTTTGACTCTAGGACTGTTAACGCAAGGATGTGATAGAAGTTACTATCCCCTACTACTTCGTTACCAAGATTTGATGTACGAAAACTTTTGAAGGCGTGTTTAGAGACCTAATCAAAAAACTTTTGTGGCTGAAAATATCTAAGAACTACAACATTTTAGGTTTATTAAAAAGGTATGAGAAATGGGCAATGTTGGGGTTACCATTGTTATGTAACCAGTCAATGTATATCAAGCTCTAACAACGTATCTCACGCGTAACCCCGTCTCTCACATGGAGAGATAGGAAATGGAACTCCGTCTTAATGGAGGAAAAATTCCATCATAATGGAGACACATAACACAGTGCAATTCGCAAATTAGAACAGGGATGAGACTTCAACCCAAGACATCATGGAAGCAAGACTTTGATACCGTGTTAACTCGCCAGTTGCTCCAAGTTCTTAAGTTTTTAGGGAATTGGCCCAACCATGTATATCAACCCCCAACAACGATAAGGCAAAAAGGTGAAAGCTTAGGGGGGATGTAAATAGTACATGCCTTATGTGCGAAAGCTTAGGGGGATGTTATGGATATTTTGCACTGTAAACAGTACTTTACAATAAGTTGGCCTTTAACTGCCTATTTGCTAACTAACTATTAAAAAATTTGAGTTCGTTTGGCAACGAACTTTTTACTGCCTCTTCAAAAGTAAACTAACTTTCAAGCAGAAAAAGAGTTTAATCTAAAAACAACAGATTGAAGCTTTTTCGAGAAAGTTGAACTGAACCTTTAAAAAATTCCCATGATAATACCAAACCCTAAACAGTTCTTTAAAAAATCTATTATTCTCACAGCAATCCCAAACGGGCTCTAAATGTGATAACTGATGGAAGGAGTGGGCTTGTCCAAGTAGGAGTCTTAGGGTCCATATTGGTGGTTAGCAAGGTAGAGACCAACAATTTAGTGCAATGGTTCAATCTTGACTGATATTTGAAAACAGGTTCGAGTATGAAAGCAGCCACTTCGTGCAAATATGTCAAAGTTTGACGTATGTCTCAAGTCTGGTCCTCCGAACATCCTCAGTAAGCGGGATCACCACTGGGTACTGGGCTTTTTTTATTGGTGGTTGGCAAATTGCAATGGTTGGTAGTGGTCCTTGATGCAACTCTGTAATGCCCTTAAAATATGTACCTACTCCTTTTACAACAGAAACACTGGCTGTGGTGATGTGTACGACCCACACTTATGACAAATTATAGATGCATTTCCAGCTAGTAGTTCCATAAATCGACTTTAATAGTGCATCTAGATGTATAAATTATAATGATTTCTAACAATTGCTTATGTAAGAAATAGTAATATTAGATTTTTCTGGAACACATGTATTGGGTTAGACTGACCAATTTCTTACAGCCTGGTTGACTCTTGAAGTAAATACTTCTAGTGTATGAAATTAGAATATAAATGAAATGGGCTAAAATGTGCCATTATGCTCACACTTTTTATCCATTATTCGCCATAGAGATTACTCAGCTCAATTGCTTTGCATTTTTTTGTTGTTGTTCATGTTTTAAGCCTGCTTTGTTGCATATCATAAAGTGTTTTCCCTACATGTTTTCCTTCATCCTCCCACTCTTGATAAGTTACTTTCTCCTTTTGTTGTCTTCTCATTATGAGAATTAAATTATTTAGAGACGAAAGATGGAAGAATAATTGTTATATTATTCATTCACAATGTGTATGTATATATACAAGCTAGGAAAAACAGAAAAAGGAAATAAAGAAAAGAAAAGGAAAGAAAAGAAAAGGAAATGGACGACTATAATCAATTACAATTAATCTATTCCTAATCAGTCCGTGAATAAGTTTGACCATAATAAATATATATTCCAACACTCCCCCTCAAGCTGGAGATGGAGCAAAGATATTAGTGAGACCCAGCTTGATCATATCAGTGAGACCCAGCTTGATCAGAGACGACTTCAGGAGAGAGGGACCAACAGACTTTGTAAACATATCGGCAGCTTGATTGGAAGAGGGCACAAACTCTGGGACAGTGATTCCAAAACGAACTTTCTCTCTAAAGAAATGAACTTCCACTTCGATATGCTTAGTACGTTCATGGAGAACCGAGTCAGAAGCAAGCATAAGGGCAGACTTCTTGTCATAGAACAACGTAGATGAGCTATTAATCGGATAACCCAACTCTTTTAGAATAGAACGCACCCATAGAAGCTCACATGTTCCCTGTGCCATGGCCCGATACTCTGCCTCAATGGAAGAACGAGAAACTACAGCTTGTTTCTTGCTTTTCCATGAGAGAAGATGATTCCCATAGAAAGTGTAGAATCCGAATGTGGATCGACGATCACTCTTAGACCCAACAAAATCAGCATCAGTGAAGCAAGACACCCCAGACTGTGTACCTGCAAAATAAAATAATCCAAGACCCTGACAAGTCTTGAGATACCAGAGTATATGATGAACAACATCAAGATGAGATGATCGTGGAGCATGCATAAATTGACTCACAACACTAACTGCAAATGTAATGTCGGGTCGAGTGTTGGTCAAGTAAATAAGACGGCCAACAAGGCGCTGATATAATGAAGCATCAGGAAGAAGTTTGCCACACTCATTAGACACTAGACAGCTTATGATTGGGATCCATTGGAGTGTATTTTCGTTGAGACAGTGATATACCTTGACGAGAGTGAGCAACTTCTATCCTGAGAAAGTATTGAAGACGCCCCAAGTCCTAAACATCAAAAGATTGACTAAGAGCCTTCTTGACTTTGGTAATGCCTGGAGCATCATCCCCTGTAATAATGATATCATCAATATATACCAGAATAATAATTAACCGGCCATCAGGTCGATGATGGGTGAAACAAGTGTGATCAGAGTGGCATCGAGTGAAGCCCAAAGATAAATAACCTCACTAAAGCGGTGGAACCAAGCTCGGGGAGATTGCTTAAGTCCGTATAGAGATTTTCGAAGACGACATACCTTCCTTGAATACTCCCCCTTAGCTCGAAAACCCTGAGGAGGATCCATATAAATAGTCTCATCCAAATCCCCATTTAGGAAGGCATTTTTAACATCCATTTGATGCAGGGGCCAGTTGCGAGATGCAACCAAAGATATTATAAGCTGAACTTATGTCAATTTGGCTACAGGAGCAAAGGTAGCACTAAACTTCATAAACACGTGATTTGAGTAAAACCCTTGGCCACTAGACGTGGCTTATATCGCTTGATAGTACTATCAGCCCTATACTTAATAGAGAAGACCCATTTACACCCAACTAGGCTTGTAAACGGATCGGATCCAGACCGAATCTAGTGCATCCAGATCCAGATCCGTTAAACTATATATGGATTCGGATTCGGATCTGACGGATTTGTTATAAGTCGGTCCATATCCGGATCCACCAAAATATACCGAATCCGGATCTGGATCTGGATTCGATCCGAAATAATATATAATGTGTATATCTATACTATTTTTGTATATATATAATATGTATATATATAAATATATTTGTATATACATGACTAATATATTAAATATAATATAGTATGTATATGCATTATATATACATAATTATATTATACTCCCTCCGTCCCATAATAAGTGTCCACTTCCATTTTGCACATTGTTTAAGAAAGTTGTATTATATTAGTTTTTTGGGTTCATTTAATGGTCACTTTCCAATTTTACCCTTAGATGTGATGGGTGTTTGACTTTTTACTTGTTTTGAGACCACAAATAAATGCTACTTTGTCTTCATTATAAGGGTAGTTTTGGAAAGTAAATAAAAGATATCTGCCAATTTAGGAAGTGGACACTTATTGTGGGACATCCAAAAAAGGAAATGTGGACACTTATTATGGGACGGAGGGAGTAGTATGTATATACATTATATATACACATTATTACATTATATGTATATAATATGTAGATATATATAAATATATTTATATATTTAAGTGTTATTTGGATCCGGGTCTTAGGCGGACCATATATTACAAAACATATCCGGTCCATTTTTTTAGTATAAAATACAGATTCGGATCCGGATCCGGATCCGGATCCGGATCTGGATCTAAAAAAATGCTCAAATCCGTCTAATAGAGTCGGATCTGGACCGGATCCGGGTCTAGACCCGGTCCATTGACAGGCCTACACCCAACAATCTTCTCACCCGGGGGGAGAGGCACAAGTTCCCAAGTTTGATTATGTTGAAGGGCATCTATTTCCAAGGTCATGACTGCCGCCCACTGTGGATCCTGGAGGGCTTCAGAGACAGACCGAGGGATGGATGTGGAGTCAACCTGACTAAGAAAAAACCAATAGGAATCTGAGAGTCCTTGATAAGAAACATACTGATCAATGGGGTGATTAGTACTAGCAGAAAAACCTTAACCATTAGGAGGACGACGAAGTCTAGAGGGAAATTTAGAGGAAACAAAAGGTAAAGGTGGAGAAACATTACCAAGATTCCAGTGAAGATATTGGAAGTGGAGTCTAAGCAGGAAGCCGGCGAGAGTACACCTGAGTAGGAGCAGTAGTGATGATTGGAGGAAGGTTGGAAGAAGTCTCCAAAGGTTGTTTAAACAGAGAAACAGGACGCGGAGAAGAGTTTGAATCCTCGGAGACTTCGGTAGAAGGAGGACCAAAAACAGACTAAGTACCTGCAAAAAATGGAGTATCTTCCAAAAAAGTGATATCCAGAGAATGATACATATGACGAGTGGTAGGATCATAACACCTGTAACCTTTTGACATAGGTGAATAACCTAAGAAGATGCAGCGGACAACCTTGTTGTCTAATTTTGTCCGAGTTGGACTACGATCTTGGACAAAGCATGTACAACCAAAGACTCGAGGTAGGATAGGAAAGAGGGTTTTGTCGGGCTGTTGCAAAGGTGCCTTGCCTTGTAAAACATGACTTAGAGTCCGGTTAAGAAGAAAAGTGGCAGTAAGAACGGCTAGATGCCTGAAGTATTTGGGTACATTCATTCCGCACAGAAGACACCTAACAATAGACATGATGGAGCAATTCTTTCGTTCCGCCACACTATTCTGTTCTGGAGTGTAGGGACAAGTGAGTTGCTGGAGAATACCCTGTTTACTAAGCTCAGCCCGAAACTCATTAGTAATGTATTCACGGCCATTATCAGAACGTAGATTACGAACAACAGTACTAAACTGGGTCTTAACCATTTGTAAGAAGTTAGAAAACAAGGAGAAAACTTTTGATTTCTTTTTAAGCAAATAAACCCATGTACACCTAGTGTAATCATCAATGAATGTAGCATAATAACGGTAACCAGAAATAACAGTAATTGGGGAAGGACCCCACATATCAGTATGGATAATATCAAAAGCAGACGGTGCACGATGCATGCGAGGTATATAATGAGAACGAGTATGCTTAGATAATTCACACACCACACAATTGAATTTAAGTTTCTGGCAGGCTTTATTTAATAATGGAAAAAAGTTGACAAAAATAATGAAAGTTTGCAAGGCCCAAGCGGGTGTGCCATACTTTTATTGACTCTAAAGAAAAACTGGAAGACTTAAAAGATTCAGGCAAAACAGACGCCTGAAGACTTGAAGACGACAAATTTAAACTCCCACCAGGTAGATCACCAAAATAGTAAAGGCCATCCAGCTCATATCCCTTGCCCAAAATCTTCTTTGAAATCCGGGCCTGCAAATGACAACAATCTGGTAAGAACACAATTTCACAATTAAGAGATTTTGCAAGACGAATACCGGAAAGAAGATTATACAGAAAATTAGGGACACAAAGAACAGAAGATAAAGAGATACTAGGAGAGAGGCAAACATCGCCTTTACTTTTGACATAGATAATGGACCCGTCGGCAATACGCATAGACTGGGAGGTAGGGTTGATAAAAAAAACCTCCCACCCGACTCACCCGACCCCACCTGATTGTTTTTTGTTGGTTTTTAATGAGAAGGATGAGTCACGGGTCTGAGAGTTATAAAAATGCTGGGGTCAGTTCGGGTGTCGGTTTGTATCCTTCAGGACTCGATGAAAACTGACCCGACACGTACATGTATCATAAAGAACTTTTTAAATATATTGATATAAACTGATTAGGTAGTATTTATATTCTTTTTCTCATTTTATGGTTAGAACAGAAACTCTCATTCCTCCACTGAGGCAGAATATCGGGCCATGGCACAGGGAATATGTGAACTTCTATGGGTGCGTTCTATTCTGAAAGAGTTGGGTTATCCGGTTAATGGCTCATCTATTTTGTTCTGTGATAACAAATCCGCTCTTATGCTTGCTTCTGACTCAGTTCTCCATGAGCGTACTAAGCATATTGAAGTAGATGTTCATTTCATTAGAGAGAAAGTTCATTATGGAATTATTGTCCCGGAGTTTGTGCCTTCTTCTAATCAAGCGGCTGAAATGTTTACAAAGTCTGTTGGTCCCTCTCTCCTGAAGTTGTCTCTAGTCAAGCTGGGTTTTATTGATATCTTTGCTCCATCTCCAGCTTGAGGGGGAGTGTTGGAATATTTATTTATTATGGTCAAACTCAATCACGGATTGATTAGGAATAGATTTATTGTAATTGATTATAGTTGTCTATTTCTTTTCTTTTCTTTCCTTTTTCTGTTTTTCTTAGGTTGTATATATACATACACATTGTAATGAATAAAGATAACGATTCTTCCATCCTTCTTTCTTCTTGGTATCAGAGCCAAAAACACCTAACCCTAGCCCCCACCACCAGCCGACACCACACCCAGCCTCCTCCAGGCTTGCCGCAACTGCTTTCCTTTCCTTAACAACTAGCTCTGCTGTTGTAACTCTCTCTTGGACTGGGATAGATGAAGGAATGGAGCGAAGCCATAGAGTAATCCCTTGACTTAATGATAGATTGAATAAGCTGCCCGCCCCCCCACATAAGACATCGGATGGGATCGATAGTTGGAAATTTGGAGGTATTCAGAAGTAGACTGCCTCTTCCTTTGATTGAAGAGATCGGTCATGGTTAAACTGTGCTTTAAAATAGCTTTCACAAATAATTGTTCTAAGGCAGGCAATCATTCCATCTCAAGCTTTAGAACCTGAGCTAACTGAATCCAACCTGAGTTTGGGTTGAGCAGCTTAATATGAGGTGGTGCTGTCTAGGCTTGGGTTGGACAATTCTACTTATCCAAATGATATTTCCTTGTCTTGCAGTTGTTCCCTAGAAATGCGTTGGAGTTGTTGCAGGTTACTGGCATATCATAACATCATATTACTGTTTTTGTTACTTGAATGAAGTTTTTCCTAATAAATGTTTGTTACTTTGTTATTTTTATTCTGTGCAGGATTTGTGTAGCATAGGTGTTACTGCTCTTGGTCCCAGGAGAAAGATTGTCAATGCTCTCAGTGAACATAGAAAGGAAGGTGCCAAAGCACTGGATATACACTCAGATGCCTATAAAGTTGCAGCTAATGACACTAGAAAACTTCCTGGAAACAAGTTGATTACGGAATATTTTCCAGGCTCTGTTGCTGATAGGGGAAAACGTGTTACTACTACACCTCGATCTAATATTGACAAAAGTTACTCAGATTCTGGCCGTAAGCAGGTTTCGGTAAAGCATCCTGTCAGAAATAGAAAGCTTAGGGACATTCCTTTGTGGTGTTGCATACCAGGAACACCGTTTCGAGTGGTAAATGGCCTTTCACCTAGTACTGACTTTCCATTTTGTTTCTACTCTTTCTTGGTTTTAGTAATTTTCTCTGATCAGATGATTTCTTACTTCCCCAACGTGTGAGGCACATGTATTCCAATATTCTTGTTCTAAGAACTTTATTTCGGGTTAATATGATGCTATTCGACGAACAATTCTACTTAATTGATCTCCTTTTCTTTCCAAATTAGTAGAAAGGTTGACATTTGCTGCTCACATTCAGCTCTTGTTAGCTAACTTTGGTAGTTGACTCTGGTTAATATCGCTGGCAATATTTTTTTTCTAATAAATTTCCTGGTTCTAGCTATTTTTCAGGTTTGTTATCGTCTTAGTGGACAATGAATTGAGTTGATCAACAAATTGCAATTTTCTTTTTTGGGGGTGGGGGTGGTGTGGGAGGTGCTATTTCTGCAGCCATCTCTCTCACATGAGGACCATTGACCACGTATGTCATGTGAATAGGAGGGCTCTGGATGCTGCTGACAGGGCTGTAGAAATAGCATATCTTTCTGGAACTCGTTTTTATGAATTTGTCAATTCTTGGGTGTAGATTTCTTCTATCCGTTCTCCCCGTCTTTAACTCTGATCTAAGCTTCATTCCTAAATTCATTTTGAATGGTTTTTGCAGGATGCATTTCAATATCTCAGAGGAGATTGTTCTCATTGGTTTCTCACTCACTTTCATATGGATCGTAAGTCCATCTGTACTTGTTTCTATTTATTTAAGCAGAAAGGAACACCTATTACATAACTTTTTCAAAGGCCTTTGAGATATGTACAAGAAGTACATGGGATCTAGCTGTCTTGACTAGTATCTCATCACTAGCTACATGCTCATGTGAAAATGCTTTCTCATGCACTTAAATTTCTCATCTATGCTCTCTTACTCCTAGACTATTATTCTAAACTTGCATCAAAATTTCTCCTACATAACCAAAAAAGCTATCTTTGTAATTATGATTTCCAAACATATCTTAGCTACTCAGTAATAATTGCAGTAAATATGTTTACATGATTCCGATTTGTGTTATCTACCGGATGTGCTATGATCCAAATAGTCATGCATTTGGTGCGGTAGTAGTTCATGTAATAAAAATTATGGTAACTGGGCCATGCTTGGGGTTATATGTTTTCCTTCATACTAGCATTATATTCTCCATTGAGAACAAGAAAACCCTTGCAGAAGCACCAAACAAGTTCATAGGCACGCAATATTGAAAAGAAGTGTAGCCTTCTTACACTAGTTTTGACCCTAAGCACCCATGATATCAATATCTTTGAATGATATTTGGCAATCATCGATGATGACGCTGCCTTTTGCAGATTACACCTGGGAACCAACTTGAAAAACGTGATGATTGAATTATTACAAAGGTGATTCCACGAAAGCTTGTATTTCATCAGCTATATGCAAACCTGTTATAATGGCCTTGAAGGATATGAATAGGGCTAGGAAGCACGGATGCGGGTGCAGGGAAGCCGGTGCGGAGAGTTCGGCAATTTCCCCAAAAGTAAGGGTGCGGTTGCGGCGGGGTACTTTTGTAAAATATTAAAAAATATATTTTTATATATTACTATATATGAACTTTTCTACTAGTACATTCTGTAATTTTCATATATTTTTACTAATTAAGCTAGGAAGCACCGGTGCGGGTGCGGTGAGTTTGGAAATTTTTCCAAAAGTAAGGGTGAGGGTGTGGCGGGGTACTGTTACAAAATATTAAAATATATTTTATATATTGCTATGTATGAATTTTCTACCACTTCATCCTCTAGTTTTCATTTTTTTTTCCCAATTTCGCTACAAATAATAGTTAACAAGCAAAAAAAAATCATCATAAACAAAAAAGGCCACATAGCCAACTAAGTAACGTCACAAAGCCACCCATTTAAAAAAATAATAATAAAAAAATCTAAAAAAAATAAAAAAAATGGAAAAATAAAAATAACACCCCAGCCGCACCCCAAACGAGTCCCTCTCGCACCCACTCCGCACCCGGCTGCACCCAAAACTCCATAAGAGCTCACCAAGCACCCAGTCGCACCAACTGCCGCATCCAAGCCGCACCCGCACTGGGTGTGCACTAAGTGCGACGACCTTTTTGGAGTGTCCGTGTTTCATAGAGCCACAAATAACAATTAACAGCAAACAAGTTCACATTAAACAGTAACCAAAGCTTGCACTATTGTTCAACATCATTCAAGAATAAACAATTAACAAGCCAAAAAAGTAACACATTTAAAATTTTAAAAGAAAAGAATACTTAAAAAAGGGGGCTGCTAACCTACAACCACCGGCTTGTAGGTTAGCAGCCTGTACACCAGCTTTTAGCGACAAAAAAAAGCTTTAGTGACGAAATTTTTTTCGTCGCTGAAAGGGCGCCGTGCTGCATTCCCAAAAAATCATATCTGAAAAAAAAAAAAAAAATGAAGCTGTGAACCTAGCAGAGATGAAGACTGAGAGACAGAGTCGAAGGGCTCCAGAGGGAAAGACAATGAGTGAGAGAGAGTGAGAGGGAGAAACTAGTTTTGATCCCCCAGGTTTCTAAAATCATTTGAATAGGTTTTCTTGTTTTTCTAAAAATACACCACCAGCCCATTTAAAAAAAAATGAGTGTTCCTCCCGCACCCCAGCCGCACCCAAAACACCGGAAGAACTCACGAAGCACCCAACCGCACCCCTGTTCCTCCCGCACCCCAGCCGCACCCAAGTCCGTACTCGCACTCCATACTATTAATCAGTGAAATAAATTCATATGATGTGGTGGTACATTCTGGGGTTTGGGTTGTCAGTTCTGCAGTTCTTTGCCTTTGCTACTACTCCAATTTACGTAATATTTCTACAGAAGTTCACAGGTATATTTACTAACGCAGATTATCAAGGCCTTACGAGGTCCTTCTCTCATGGGAAGATCTACTGCTCTTTGATCACGGCGAGGCTTGTGAATATGAAGATTGGAATCCCATGGGATAAATTAGAAGTTTTAACCGTCAATGAGAAGATCAATATTGCAGGAACTGCTGTGACGTTCTTTGATGCAAACCACTGTCCGGGTTCTGTCGTAATACTGTTTGAACCACCCAATGGTAAGGTGTGGATCTCAGACTCCTTATGATATGCACAATTATATTGGCTGTTGGTTTCTCACTGTTTCTGAAATTAATCATGTACATTTTTCTTGCATCTAGACTGTTCTGCACACGGGAGATTTCCGTTTTAGTGAGGAAATGGCAAAGATGTCTGTTTTCCAGACATGTTCCATCCAAACTCTCATCCTTGATACCACTTACTGTAATCCCCAGGTAAAATATCTTTTTCTCATATAAAAGCTTCAGAGTTGGGACTATAAGTGAAGAGAGCCACTGAACTTTTAATTGGCTAGGCTGTGCTTCCTAGAGGTTTGCGAGATTTAAGCTCACCAAACGTGTGTTACTCGATAAAATTTGGTGCTAAATCTATATTCCTACAAGCAGAAGCCAAAAAATGACTAAAAGAAGGTGACCCTAGTGAAATTTGGATACGAATGACTCATTTGTTGCGTATTTAGGTGGGCATCACACACATAAAAGGATCAATGAAACCAAGATTAGACCTGGGCTGGTCCATAAGTAGTAATATCACTGCTGGAAATTTCATATTTCATATGCAAACATTTTTCGTTTCTGGAGACATGAGCACTGATTGATAAACAGAACGAGCTTAACAAATCATCTAATGTGTTTAACAATTTGTAGTTTTCAAGGACACCAACTTAGAAATATTATGTCAATAGTGCTATACAAACACAAAATTTATTCACTCATTTTTCCAAAAATCGATAAGCGAGACAATGTTCAATATGGTCAAATATAATGTCATATTCACTCCTAGGATGCCAAAACAGTTTGTAAGAGTAAAGTTTTCCTTATCAGATATGCAGCATAGAAGATGTTCTAGATACTTCATGTTGTTTAACATTCATATTTTAGGAATATTAATCTAATTATGCCTGTATTATGCAAATTCACCTGGAAGTTGTATGTATAAGTATATGTGATCTAAGACGACAAGATTCCAACAGATTGGAGGTTCTCCTTATGCATCAGGAAAATAGTATTTGTGCATCTACTGAGTGTATAAGTACACACAGAACTGTATGTCCACATATATACGTATATACCGTTAGTGGCCTATCTGTTCCAGGTGAAGTTGATAAAACAGAAGTTTATTTCACATTCCTTGCAGTATGACTTCCCAAAGCAAGAAGCTGTCATTCAGTTTGTTATTGACTCCATCCAAGCCGAAGCTTTCAACCCAAAAACGCTGTTTCTGATTGGTAGCTATACAGTAGGTACAGTAGCTTTCTCGAGGTCTACCTCCCATGTAGTATAACTGAATTACATTATCTGGAGTACATAACTCTCTCTCTCTCTCTCTCTCTCTCTCTCTCTCTCTCTCTCCCACACACACACACAGCACTTTCCTCTAAGCTAATAGAAGAACATTGTCATTTCATTCTTTCAACAGGAAAGGAAAGACTGTTCTTAGAGGTTGCTCGTGTTCTCCGTAAAAAAGTATATGTTACTGCACCCAAGCTACGGTTATTGGAATGCTTGGGGCTCCCCAAGGAAGATATGCAGTGGTTCACGCTAAATGAGCAGGAGAGCCATATTCATGTTGTGCCTATGTGGACACTTGCAAGCTTCAAACGATTGAAACACATATCTACTCAATATGCGGTGAGGGGCTTGAAATTAATAATCATAAATACGTATATATATATGTTTGGCATTGTACATGAAGATTCCCATATGAACTCTTGGTACTACCATGAACAAACCCCTTATAAAATGCTGGTGTTTCCTTGCGATTGATAACTCATTAATCTCAAGTATAAGTCCTGCGAAGCCAGGCCAACTGTCAAAAGAGTATTCGCTAGTTACTGCCCAAAGGGTTTCTTGCTTCTATTTTTCTCAACCTCCCTCCAAAGTTCTCTCTACATTCTTAGGTGTTCCAATATAAATGAATGGTCATTGGCCCTTTTTCTAATTGTGTGTAGGATTGATCTACAATATAAAGATTTATTTTGTACACAAACGAATGATTCTAGAGTGTGATAATGGACGTATGATGAAACTTATGTCTTGTGACTTAAGACATCACAATATAGTCACTAAATAGTCAAATTAAAAAAAAAATTGCATTTAAATTTTCCACACTTTGCTAAGTGTTTTTCTTATATATACATTTGCCCTATTCCTTGAAGGCTGAAATATTGACCAAGCTCTATGGTTAGTTTTGTTTAGAAAAACCAGAAACTGCTCATTCTAGCAGTGTGAGTTGCAGTTTAACAACTAGTAGAATATGAAAATTCTGTACAAGTACTTTTTTAGGTCGACTGACTCTATGAATAGAGCTAGCACTTAGGATTACTTTGGCTTTGACAATTGAGAAATAGAACACATGGTTCCAACTTTTCTTTATCAATTTTTTTTCTCCCTTGGTTTCGGATATGTTTCATTTCCAAACCACTGAAGTTGTATCTTATGTTGTTTCAGAGCCGTTTTAGTCTAATAGTTGCTTTCTCTCCGAGTGGTTGGAGTTTTGGTAAAGGGAAGAAGAAGACTCCAGGAAGGAGGTGGCAGCAGGGTACAATCATAAGGTAAAGGAGTATTGGATCCTATCAAGTAATCTGCTAGAGAGTCTTTTACTAAATATAAATGCACTACTTGCTCATTAGCCTTGCACCTAGCACTAACAAAGTACAAATAAACTACCTACCAAGTGAACCAACATGAGCAATTGCCTCGTCGGTAGAAATGTTCAAAGGAATAATTCCTAATTAGAATTGCTGGTTATATTTTCTTTGCCGTAGGTACGAGGTGCCGTACAGCGAGCATAGCAGTTACTCAGAACTAAGAGAATTTGTCAAGTTAATATCTCCTGTAAACATCATACCAAGTGTAAATAACGATGGGCCAGACTCTTCCAACATGATGGTTTCTCGTCTTTTGTCGTAATTGGCTGACTGCAACTGGCAGATGATAGCTTGGTAGGGACTGTGTTTGCTTAAATTCATTTCTCCATAATCGTTGTGTTTTTCTTGAGATCTATATGGGTACAGTACATTGTTGTTGGGTTTTGTTTAGTGGTATATCTCATCTATATATGACAAAGAATGGGAGAAGATAAACAAAGCTGCTGATGCATTCATAGACTCCTCTCTCTCTCTCTCTCTCTCTCTCTCTCTCTCTCTCTCTCTCTCTCACTCACTCTCTCTCTCTCTCTCTCTCACACACACACACACACACCCACACCCCTTTTCTTGAACTCTCTCTTGTCCCCTACTAATGGTTTCTCAAGGTTGAAGGCAAGTCTTTGTCTCATCCCCTACTTTATGTACATGTGCTGTAAGGAACCATGTGCAGCCCAATTTATTTTATTTTTCCCTCTTTTGTTTTCCTAGTTTTCTGTCTTTTTTTTTTTTCATTTTTCCCACGTGTTTTAGGACTCACATTTAGCTTTTCTTCCCTTATATAAGGGGTAGTTTAGTGTAGGAAATGACTAAATATATTGATTTGCATTTTGCTTTGTGGTTTTGCAACAAGTAATTTGCATTTGTTCTTCATTTCTATTCATTTCTATTTTTGTTTCTTCTCTTAATTTCTGTTGCTTGTGATGGATCTGCACAATTGGTATCAGAGCTATCTTCCGATAACCATGGGAGGACACACTTACAGCTATGTTCCGATCACCATGGAAGGTTAGCTTCATCTGTAGCACCTCGAATTTTCCCGAAAATTCCACGTAGGATTTAGAAAGTGACGACGTTATAGAAGGTACATTAAGATTATCTTAAATAGAAATTTCTATAAGAACCCTTTAGCAATCGTCTTAACGACGAGATAGTTTATAATCTAGAGTCTTAGATAATCGTTGCGTCAACATCTTAAGTTCCTATTTTAGAATTCATAGTTCGTATTTAGACTTGTACACATTCATCTACATTACATTTTTAGTCTTACTTATAGTTAGTAGTGCACGTTCACTGAGACTCAGGCACGTATTCCCAGTATTGCATGTGTTCGAGACACTGGCACTTGCCTTAAGTACACAACCCGAGAGTGGGACCCATACCACCACCCTCATTTGGTCCCCTAATGATCTACCCTTAGGCATACACAACATACACATGCACACACACATATTGGTGCACCCTTGCAAGTGGGAACACACTATCTTTTCCCTCCCCCCTTCTATAAATATGACCCTTACTCCCTCATTTACACTCCCTCACCCTCAAAACTCTCCTGTCCAGCCACCATAAATCTGTCTCTACAGATTATAGGAAGAACCCGAGAGTGAGAGTTTGAGAAGTGAACACCACACACCACCCCAACACTCTCGGCTATACACAACCATACCCCTCTCTACATTCCCTCACAGGCACTCCCTCTCTTTACACAACCTCACACACATAGAAGACCTGGAGCTAGAAGAAGAAGAAGACTGGAGGAAGAAGAGACGCACAAAGGAGAGAGAAGAAGTAGATCAGAGAAGAAGATAGGAGACCGAGACCCCATAGAGGTAAACCACACCCCTATTTGTATTTCTATGGCCCTGCATGTCATGTAGATGACCCTAGGACCTCGGGCATGCAAGCCAAACAGAGCCCTAAGCTCTGGTTTTGCTCCGGCCAGTCATTAGAGCTCAATACCATTGTGATCCTCATAATCCCCGTAGTACCCCCTTAGTAGCAGTTTTCCATATGAATGACGTTTGGTTACTCATGCAGAGCATTATTCCTTTTAAACTTGAAAAAGAATAGCGGACCGGTAGGAAGGAAGCCTTAATGAATGGACTCAGCTTCAAGCTCATAGTATGTTATAGAGGACTGAATTCCGGTCATTTTGTCGTTCGAATGGTGCATTTTCATGGAGAAACGTGCTAGATATGCCCCTTTGAAGTTTTCCGGTAAGCCGCGATTTCTGTCGACGCCACTTCGCCAGAGAAGACGATTGGTCTTCGGGTTATAAGACCCGGGTAAGGGGTTGGGTTTGGGCCGGGTTAGTCTATGTGAGTAAGTAGGTATGGGTTTGGGGTGGGGATTGGTCAAATAGAACCCGTGGGTCCGTTAAGTGCAACGACGTCATTTTGACATCGGGTCTTGTTCGGGTCGGGGTAGTTGGGGCTGAGTCTGATAGTGGGTCTGGGTTTGGATCAAGTTTGGTTTGGGTTAGGGCTAACGGGCTGGATAAGTTTAGTACAAAAGGGTTATGGGTTCGGGTTGGTTCAATCCGAATGGGTTTTTTTGGGTTGGGTTAAGTTGTGAGTGTTCATGGGTGACCATTTGGTTTTGGATCGTGTCGGGTTTGACCCGTTGGGTCACGCGTTTGGGTCTGTGTGTGTGTGTGTATATGGGTAACCCATTGAGTTCGGGTCGGTTCGGGTTGACCCAATGGGTCTGATTAAACATTTTCATTAATATTAATATACTCATAAATGAATTTAAATGGTTTTAATTATTATAAATAGTTTTAAATACTATATTAATGATTTTAAATCATGGAATATTATTATTTAGTATTCTCTATGTTCTGAGAGTAATTGTATTAATATAATAATATACTCCCATGGAATATTATTATTATTTATGGAATATTATTATTTATGGAGTAATTGTATTAATATAATAATATACTCCCATGGAATATTATGATTTTAAATCATGGAATATTATTATTTATTATTTAGTATTCTCTATTTAGTATTTTATATGTATTAAATAAATAGTTTTAAAGGTATTTAAATATATTTTAAATACCTATGTTTATTCATAAATTCTGAAAAATTAGGGTCATTATATATTATAAATTATAAAGTCATAATATTATAGTTTAGTATTTTTAATAATTATAAAGGAGCTATTTTACAAATATATTAATTATTATAAATACTAAATGAGGTTTGAAAATTATGAGAAAAATATGGATAGTGTATTTTAATATATAGTATTTATTAAAAATACCTCCCAGTACTGATTTCACAAAGTAGGTATATTTATGTATTTAAATCCCTGTTCGGGTATTTTCTGATATATATTATCTTCAATAATTCATATAAAATATCGATGACTGATAAATACGCGGTCAGTTCTTAGAGTCTTAAAATAATGTCTAGATCGTTTCCCTTAAGTCTCGTGACTTTTTGACTCGGTAAAAAATATAGCCTGTCTTTAGAGCCCGCATTAGTGTAGTAAACCTTGTCTTTTATCTCGTAAAACGCGACGAATTCCGATTTGAGTCTAGTCAATGGCGTTGTACTTAGAATGACACGTAGATCACTACCTTGAGCTTTATATCCTCATTAGGTAAATTACCATTATGTCCCTGTAGCTAGTTTTTATAATTTATTCCTTTCCTTATGAGTTTTCTAACCTAACTCTAATCTTAATAAGATTAATATAAGATATCTAAAAGTTATCTGTATGATGTTTTGTATAAATAATATGTTGATTTATGATGCTACATGTATTCCAATAACTGTATGGCTATGTGAAGTATGTTATGATAGTGCTAACGCATACGTGAGCATGTTAATGGTTTATCTATATGTTTATTGGTATCAAATCCATGTTATGTGATCCATGTTATATGTTATATTTACGTTGTTAAGAGGCTAAATGCACGTTTTACGATGATGTTAATAAGAATGATTATGTATGCCATGTTCATAAAGTAAATGAATGAATGTACATTGCATGTGAGTATCGGTAGCGGACATGCGTGCATCTCATGACATGTGTTAGCATGCATTGTATAAGAAAGAGATGTGAATGTCGGATCTGATGGATCAACAATTGACGAGCTTGGGGGACATGGACGGTTAGGGTTCTTAGTGCGCCTCTCGCCATTGAAGAGGTTTGGTGATGCGCATACATGGTTGAAGACATTCCATGTATCGTTGAAGATGTCCGACTAGTGTTCTAATATACTTCTCAGCCGTGTAGACGACCGGTGAGAGTATACACATGGTTGAAGATGTCCTATGTGTCATTTTCATTGTTTACAGATAGTGTGCACCGTGAAGACGTCCGGCGGCCTATCAAGGGAATAAATTGATCATAGGACTCACCGTGTAGACGACAAGTGTGGCCTACTGTATATGATGATACGAGAAAGAGAAAGAGATGAGATAGCAGTTGTGAAAGTATGTTACCATCCTTGATGCACTGCGTGTGGTCAAGTGAATGAGAAAGAGAAGGTGAATGATGAGATTGAGTTGATGAGTAGAATGGTTTGGTTTTGAAATGATGTGACTTTGAAAAGTAATGATTTTGAAAGGAAATGGTTTTGAAAAGAAATGATTTTGAAAAGTATTCGTTTTGAAAAGTATCTGTTTTAAAGAGTTATTAAAAGTTGTTGAGATTAAATGGCACTGGCCATGCATTTGCACGCATGAGGATGAAATAAGGAGAATGTATTCTAACGTGATGTGTTTATTTATTACACGCTTTGTTGAGACCTTTGCTATGCTTATGGTAAGAATGCGTCTTTTTATAAGAGATTAACCGTATCCTAAGATACTGAACATTAACATGAGATGAGCGATATTCTTATCTATTGATTAGTGTGCGCTTAGACTCTCACTCAGCTTTGTTCCAAAGCTGACGGCATGTTACGCCCTGGGCATGTTACGCCCTAGGCATTCCTATGTCCCAAGTGTTGCAGGTTTTGTCTAAATAGAAGGCCTCAGGATGCAATGCTAAGGAGCCAAGAAGGATAGAGTGGTGCTGGAGCTTGGAAGATAGTTTTTTATGTTTTTAAGTTTAGTATGGCCTCTTGTATTAAGATTGATGTTATTGTAATTCTTTTTTAATTTCTAATGCTGTATTTATGTCCAGATATGTTAAATTATGTTTATGCTTTAGCATTTCCCTTATGATTACATTGTGCGGAGTTAGAATGATAGAACGGTTAATGAACTAGTCACGTGTCCATGGACCCGTAAAGGAAAATTTTGTTTTCCCTATTTTTGGCTTACTCTGGGGTATGGCAGGGTTTTTGTGGTATTACAGCCTAGGTTTGGGCCTTCACCGTCTGTCCGATACACTTAAGCTATGAACTTTAAGATGTTTCTTTTGGTTAGCACCAGTACTAATTTAGTTTTTGCTTTGGGCAGGTTAGCATGGAGCATCGAGTAGAGCATGATGTAGAGGATGGAGAGTACAGAGTCACCCTGCATAGGCAGATTTCATCCCGAGGATTAGCTTATATTAGTGCCACTGTTAAGCACGGTGTTCGCCGAAGGATAGACATATTGAGTCGTCGTTTCTCCCGTGAGAGACATATGCCAGAGTTAGCCTATCATAGAGTTGTAGCACTCCGCTTGATGTCGGTTGAGATGGAGGAGATCTCTCATGCCCTTGGAGGACTTGTCATTCATGATCAGGACAAGCGTCAGGAGGAGATAGTGCATCATGTGAGCCCTGCAGGCTCTGATGATGACCCAGATGATGATGAGGAGAACTCGATAGCAGAGTTGGAGATAGTAGAGGACCCTGATTGGCCTTTAGAGCCAACTTGGAATGCGTGGATAGGTATTCCTCCGATAGACTTTCTGCCATTCGACGACTTAGGAGAGGTTACCACAGATTCTGATGTTGAGAGAGACTGAGTTTGGTCTCTGAGTTAGCTTATTTTCTTCTTGTTAGGTCTTGTAATTCTACTTCTTCTATTGTAATTCAAATTAGTAAGACTTGTATCAGTACTACTACTATTGTAACCTTGTTATTTTATGATTATGAAAACCTATTTTCAACTTGCTTCATATTTTAAATGGTTGTGATAATTATTCTTATTATTATATTTCTCTAGTATATTTCTAATTAGTAAGGATATAGAATCAACCATAAGAAGATATCTAGAATGCATGTATAGTTTTCTTAGATGACTTTGCTAAAACGACTTGTTATATCAACGAGAAGTTTAGGCACTGACAAACTTCCTAAGACGGATATTGGAACAATCAGCTCAGCCTAGAGTTTAGAAAAACCAAGGATAGAAATACCTTACCCTTGTGACTCTAATATGACAACCCCTTATATGTTAAGATTGTTGACCTGATTAACTGATATTCCCATTACTTGCTACGTGTTTTTCCTGAGATAAGAGTAGTTGACGTTAACTTATTAGGTATCAACTCGTAGGTATAACCCCTTGTCAACATACACCATGGCTAGAAGAATCGGAATGCTCAAAATCCACCCAACAGACCAGCAGATGTGATACCTCCTGTAGTGGATCCAACATGATTGTTAGGAACTCTTGTCCGACGTATAGAACAAGCAAGTGATCACCTAGACTGCGTCATCAACAATGGAAATGCTCGTCAGACAGGAGATAAACTGCTTGAGAGATTCAGTGCACTTCAACTAGGAACTTTCACTGGAATGATAGAAGCGTGGGAAGCTGAGCAATGGCTTCGTGATATGGAACGAATGTTTCAAGCCCTTGAATGCAATGAGATGGAGAAAAGACGTTTGGCTGTTTTTCAGTTGATGTATTCGCAGCAGACTAGTGGGAATCTGTCGAAGCTACGATAGGTGAAGGTGTTGCAAGAAGAATGACATGGGACGCATTCAAGACTAGATTCTTAGCAAAATATTTCCTAAGGATGGAAAGGAATAAGAAGAAAGGAATTCATAAAACTAGTTCAAGGCAACATGACAGCACAAGAATACACCACAAAATTTGAAAGACTATCACGATTCGCTCTTTTCATGGTTTATACTCAGCATAATAAGACACTGCATTACTACGAAGGACTTAACCTAGACATTAAAAAGATAGCAGCAGTAACCTCGACCAACCATTCGAAGATATGGTCGAATTAGCCACACATCTAGAGAACACAACTCTGAACCGCAAGAAACAAGAAAGCAATTGACAAAGAGAAGAAGGTAACTGGTTCCAGGCAACTAACCCAGAAGGAAGTCAAAGAGTCAATCAAGTGTCACGGGAAACCACTCGAATGCAGTTTGCAAGCACTAGAGGAAACTCTGAACACATCCAGAATCATCACAAAAGACAGAGAAGCAATGAAAGAAAAGTTAGCCAGATAGCTGTTCAGACACACACAAAGCAACGAGATATCTGCTACAACTGCAGAGTATCGGGACACCACTCCAAAGAATGCACAGCACCAGAACAGCTCACAGGACGACATATACAGTACTTCAATTGTTGAGAGACTGGACATGTGTGCAAAGATTGCCCGAAACAAGGAAATCAAAACAATGTTCCACAACTACAAAGATCCCGAAAGAGAGCTAGTAAATCAGCAAACCAATCTCAACACTGAATAAGATGGAGAACCAGAGGTACCTTATTCATGTCAAGATTTATGAAATTCATGAAGTGTCGATGTTGTAAAGAAGTTTGAACATTTGAATGAACTTATGGGAAGAACTTGATTAATCAGCTGGTTGAAACCTCACAACCTTAGAATTTGAGATAAGATTAGAACTTTGCACATATTAAGACTTAGAAAACTCTAGATTTCGAGGACGAAATCCTTTGATAAGGTGGGTAGAGATGTAGCACCCTGAATTTCCCCGAAATTTCCACGTAGGATTTAGAAAGTAATGACGTTATAGAAGGTCCATTAGGATTATCTTAAATAGAAATTTCTATAAGAACCCTTTAGCAATCGTCTTAACGACGACATAGTTTATAATCTAGAGTTTGTTAGAATAATTGTTGCGTCAACATCTTACGTTTCTATTTTAGAATCCATAGTTCGTATTTAGACCCGTACACGTTTACATTTTTTGTAATACCCTGTATTTTTGTAATGTATAATATGAATAAAACTTTATATTCTTCTTTTATATAGTTGTATGAGTTTAGCTTTACCTTTGGTATAATCTTTATCCCAATTGATTGGACTAGTTTTCCAATCGATTACCTTATCTTGGATACCAATTGATTGGATCATTTAATACTTAACCCCAATCGATTGCCACTCTTGCCAATTGATTGACAGCAGCTGGATAGATTCTTTTGCTCTGGTTGGGGAGAGGCCACGTGAACACTTCTCCCCCTATATATGACCATTTTTGCCCATTTTCTACTTTAGAAAATCAGAGAGTGAGAGATGGAGCTTTTGTGTGTTATATATATACACTTATATATATAGGGTGATACTATTGCCACTCTATCATTGAACTAGTACACTCCATAGTACCACTCTTAAAACATGTGGTACCATACATGTCATGCATTGCATACATGATACCGCATGCTCTGAGAGTGGTACCATGGAGTGTATTAGTTCAATGATGGAGTGGTAATAACAATTCCCTATGTATATTTACACATATATAAATACATCCATACACATACACACATGTACACATGGACTGAAGGGGAAGAAGAGAAGAAGGAGACCAGAAGAAAGGAAGAGAAGGAAGAAGAGAGAGAGAGAGAGAGAGAGAGAGAGAGAGAGAGAGAGAGAGAGAGAGCCATTGAAGCTTCCAAAGCCTTAATACACACATCCAAACACCCCTTAGACACTTAAGGTGAGTTCTAAACTCACTTGGTAGCATAATATTGATGTTAGGACTTGTTTAGATAAAGATAAGAAGCATGGATAACGTTCTCTCGTATTTGTGTTGCTGGACTGTCTTCACTGTGAAGTAGACGAAGTCCCAATCGATTGTCATCTTTCATAACCCAATTGATTGCCATTTTATACAATCAATTGCCATTGTAGATACCCCGATCGATTGGCATGGATTGTGATCCAATCGATTGGAATTTTTTCGAGTCAATTGTTACTGTTTTTATACCAATCAATTGGACCTCTGTCCCAATCGATTGGCAGTTTCAGAATGTTGATATTCTTGTTTACTATATAATATAACTGTTTAGTTGTTTATATATTGTTCTTAATCCCCCGCATGTAATACAGACGTGATAACGAGATAATGCGACGTAGGATCGTAGTAACATTAAGATTAACAGATGATGTTGTAACGTTAAATAACGTAATAGTTGAGAATCCTTTGGAGTTATCATTCGTTTAATTCAATGTGTTCAGGCCACATGGGACTGTCATGTATCAATGTTAGAGTTGAAATTAAGTAAGTTTGTTAAGATTCGGGAATCTTGCATGGGTGGGGCCTTGGTCGATCATATGTTTTTAAAAGTGGTAGACAGACGAAGGTGTCTATGACTTACTGTTAGCTGGACCAAGTAGCCCTAAGATAGCCAGATGATCTAATCATATGTTCTTAAAAGCGGTAGACAGACGAAGGTGTCTATGCCTTGTGGTGAACCGTGATCACTGGTAGACGTCGTTAACTCAAGGCATTAGAATGATGTATTGTTGCTTAAAGCGTTATATCCCTATAGTGCGGTGAACTGGGCATATGTTCGTAACAACTGGGGATGAGCTGACATGGTGTCCATGTCATGCTGTGAACTGTGCATATGTTCTTAAAAGCGGTGGACGGAGCAATGATGTATCTTTAGAAGTGAACTACTGTTGAGTCTGTTTTTCTATTAAAACATGTTGTTGATCTTAATTTAGTAAGACGTTAGTAATCGAATAATCGGTTTGATTAAAGAGAAGATACCCTTAATGGAATCTAATTGTTTATCATCATAACTTGTAATAACTTCAATAGTTGATACCTTGTTAGTATCTAACTCACTCAGCTTTCATTAAGCTGACGATGTTTATGCCGCTGGACATTTCTACGTTCCAGCGCACCTTGGTTATGACTATGCAGGTGAAGGACCTACGGGCAAGGACTACTATGCCGGTGACAATGCTCTTGTGGAGGATTATCACGACGGAGGTCAGACAAAAGAGGACTACTACGCCGAGGACTATCTCTACGCCAATTGAAGATTAAACTACATCGTAGTTTAGTTATCCTTGTTTTTAGACCTTTTTGCATCAAGCATATGTTGCCTTAACATTTGTGTTTCCGTTATGTTCTATTTTATTCAAGACTCTGATTTGTAATAGCTAGTAACTTCCTTTTGACAATAAGTTATGTTTTAACTGGGACTTAGATTATATTTTGTTATCTCTTTACCCTTTTTTTTGTTTAGTTTCGCGTGGTGTGAACAACCATGTGACTTCACCAGTCGCTGCCTTTGGACCCAAAAATGAAATTTATTTTTCTCTATTTTTGCTGTTCTGGGGCGTGACATTTTTAGTCTCACTTATAGTTAGTAGTGCACATTCACCGAGACTCAGGCATGCAATCCCAGTATTGCATTTGTCCGAGACACTGGCACTTGCCTTAAGGACACAAGCCGAGAGTGGGACCCATACCATCACCCTCATTTGGTCCCCTAATGATCTACCTTTAGGCACACACAACACACCCATGCACACACATATTGGCGCACCCTTGCAAGTGGGCACACACTATCATTTCCATCCCTTATTCCTCTATAAATATGACCCTTACCCCCTCATTTACACTTCCTCACCCTCATAACTCTCCTGTCCAGCCACTATAAATCTGTCTCTATAGATTATAGAGAGAACCTGAGAGTGAGAGTTTGAGGAGTGAGCACCACACACCACCCCCACACTCTTGGCCTATACACAACCATACCCCTCTCTACATTCCCTTACAGCCACTCTCTCTCTGTACTCAACCTCACACACATAGAAGACTAGGAGCTAGAAGAAGAAGAAGAAGAAGAAGACTCGAGGAAGAAGAGACGCAGAAAGGAGAGAGAAGAAGTTGATCGGAGAAGAAGTTGATCGGAGAAGAAGATAGGAGACCAAGACCCCATAGAGGTAAACTACTCCCCCATTTGTATTTTTATGTCCTTACATGTCATTTAGATGACCCTAGGACCTTGTGCATACATGCCAAACAGAGCCCTAAGCTCTGGTTTTGCTCTGGCCAGCTATTAGAGCTCAAGATTGAGCTTGATTTTCGAATCACAACCAAAGCTCCTAAAAACTATACCATTGTGATCCTCATGATCCCCATAGTACCCACTTGTAGCAATTTTCCATATGAATGACGTTTGGTTACTCATGCAGAGCATTATTCCTTTTAAACCCGAATAAGAGTAGTGGACCAGTAGGAAGCCTTAATGAATGGACCTAGCTTCAAGCTCATATTATGTAATAGAGGACTAAATTTTGATCATTTTACCATTGGAATTGCACATTTTCACAGAGAAACGTGTTAGATATGCCCCTTTGAAGTTTCCCGGTAATTTGCGATTTTCTGGCGACGCCACTTCACCAGAGAAGACGATTGGCCTTCGGGTTATAAGATCCAGATGCGGGTCGGGTCGGGGCTGGGTTTGGGCTGGATCAGTCTGTATGAGTAAGTGGGTATGGGTCTGGGTTGAGGATGGGTCAAATAGAACCCGTGGGTCCTTTAAGTGCAATGGCTTTTTTTGACGCTGGGTCTTGTTCGGGTCGGGTTTGGGTAGTTGGGGTGGGTTAGGCTAAGTCTAATAGTGAGTTTGGGTTTGGATCAAGTCCGGTTCAGGTTAGGGCTAACGGGCTGGATAAGTTTGTGAGTACAACTGGGTTATGGGTTCGGGTTAGTTCAACCCGAATTGACTTTTTGGGTTGGGTTAAGTTGTGAGTGTTCATGGCCAATGGGTGACCATTTGGTTTTGGATCGGGTCGGGTCTGACCCGTTGGGTCACGCGTTTGGGTCTGTCTGTGTGTGTATATGGATAACCCATTGAGTCCGGGTCGGTTCCGGTTGACCCAATGGGTCTGATTAACATTTTCATTAATAGTAATATACTCATAAATGAATTTAAATGGTTTTAATTATTAGAAATAGTTTTAAATACTCTATTAATGATTTTAAATCATTGAATATTATTTTTGTAGTATTCTCTATATTTTGAGAGTAATTATATTAATATAATAATATAGGGTTAATTAGTATAAGGTACATTTTACTCTAAGTTTCTTACAATAGGTCCAACTCATGAAATATTTTAGTCTGAAGTCCACACCACAAATTTGGACCAAACTATCCTTTCCATTTCTCATTCAAAACTGCAATTAACCCTACCCCTTTATTCTGGCACAAAGAACCTCATTCCCCCCAATCATGACTAGATTTTAGGGGGTTTCAAAATTCAAAGCAAATACCCAAATGAGAAGAAATTACATTCTATATCCATAAACAAGATCTCTCTCTACACAATTGTTTTCCAGTTAGTAGCTCTCTTTCTCTCTACTAGTCTTTGTTTTTAGAGAGAGAGCTCAACAACAATGGCAACGTTGGATCCGATCTCTCTCAGTCTCCCTTAGCCTCTCCGACCTCCTCTCCGGTCACACTACGGCAACACCCTCTGCAAGCAAAGAATCATAGGGACCACAATTTCATACTGATCGGACAGAACATGTTGTATGAGACGAAGGTGATGGTGTTCGTGGACGACTACCGGATGAGGAGGCTGACAGGTGTAAAAACCAATGAATTCCTAATCTGGGTTAAATTGGCTCTAGTGCCATATGAATTCATTTGTAGATTTGTTTTTAGTGATAATACAGTGTTAAATGTATTCCTAGCTAGTATAGCAATGTTAAATTTAACATTAGTGTTCTTGGTTCAAAGGTTGTGGAATGAAATTGTATATTATGTTGTAATTCAAAGGTTGTGGTCCAAAATGTTGTAGTGTAAAATTTAAAACTCATGTTCTTGCTTCAAAAGTTGTGATGTGAAATTGTATACTATGTTGTAGTTCAAAGGTTGTGGTTCAAAAAGTGTGAAATTTAACACATGTTCTTGGTTCACATGTTGTGGTGCGAAATTGTATACTTTGTGAAGGAAAATTGTGATATCAATGAAATGTTGCAGTCAGTGTAAAATAAATTTGCAAATAAATTGTGATAAGATAGTATTCCATTTGTTGAAAGTGTGAAATTCAATAATTCTAGTGTGAAATTTAACACTCAATACTCATTCTAGTGTGAAATTTAACACTAAATTTTTTTTGGGTGATGGTGATGAATGGCAGTTAGATCACCCAAGAATGGTGAAATGCAAAATTAAAAATAGAAATCTAGCCGAAAATACCACTTTATCAAAGTTTTTTGCATTAGGTCCACTCCTAAAATCAATTCATCAAAAGGTCCAAATTTATCAAAATTCCCAAATCGTAATCATTTTATGACCCTTTTGCCCCCGTGTATATATATATATGTATATATTACAACTGATATGTAATATATATATATATAACACAATCAACACATATAGATATGCATATATAATGGATGAGCTGTGGTATTAAATCCATAAATTTAGGTAACTTAAATCCATATATTACTCTCTCTCTCATCACAAGACAGGAGTAAAGAGAAACCAAAAACCAAACCCCCAACCCCAATATAATTTTTCCATCAACCATGGATTCTACTAGAAAACATTTTCTCACCCAGTGTTCCAAAATGCACAAATCATATAAAATTTTACACTCAATCATGCCCAAAATTTTACACCCAAATCACCAAGAAAGGAAAAAAAAAAAAAGGCTCACATAGTGTTTCCAAACAGCCAACATATTCCCCCCATGCTCTCTCTACAATCACAAGAGAGGAGTAAAGAGAAACCAAAAACCAAACCCCAGTCTAATTTTCCCAAATCACCTAGAAAGAAAACAACAAAGAAAAAATGTCTCACAGTGTTTCCAAATCGCCCAAATCATGGCCATCCCAACCACCAAAACCTTATCTTCAAATTTACCAAAACCTCTCTTGCCCACTCACAGCTCCCTTTTCCGATCGCCGCCGTTGGGGTTTGGAGGAGTCTAGGATGAAAGCCTCGCCATTGTTGGAGCTCAGTAGGGGAGATGGAGTCTAGAGATCAGAGAAAGTGTAGAGAGAGAGAGAGAGAGAGAGAGAGAGAGAGAGAGAGAGAGAGAGAAGGGGGGAGATGAAGAATAGAAGTTGCTCCCATGAATTGAAACCAAATATGATACAAATTCAGAGTTTTGAATTTTGAAATTATGTTAATGGCACACAGAATAAACCTGATTTCATGCGCTTTCCTCACGAATGAGCTTATTATGGAAGCTCTGTTTCTTCCAAATGGCATCACATACAGATTGAATGTGTGGAACAAATGGGGGTAGTTTGGTCTCTATATTATTTTATGGACCTATTGCTAAAAACCTTTTGAGCTTAGTCCTATTTCAAATAAAGGGGAGTAAATAGGACTTATTAATAGTTGTCCCAATTAAAAAAGATTTGTGTAATATTAAATAGATTCTAGCTTATAAAGCCCTATAATCATGGCATTTAGTAACTTCTCAAAATATTTGCAAGATTATGGGATTGAGCTTGACCGAAATATGCATATCACATACAACTATGACATTTAATAACTTCCCAAAATATGTGCATTTAGTAACTTCCCAAAATTAATTCCCAAAATAGAATTTCATATATACATATATATATATATATATATATAATATGTAGGGGTAAATTAGTCACTTGAAAAATATTAATTGAGGATTATGGGTTGATAACATACTAGATCAACACAATTAGGGCCTATTAATATAATCTTATATAGGATGGACCTAACGCAAAAAAACATTGGTATATAGAGATTTTCGGGTATATTTCTAAATAATATAATCATTATTTATTTAGTATTTTGTATATATTAAATAAATAGTTTTAAAGGTATTTAAATAGATTTTAAATATCTATGTATATTCAAAAATTCTGAAAAATTAGGGTAATGACCCTAAAACTATTTTATTATACATTATAAATTATAAAGTCATAATATTATAGTTTAGTATTTTTAATAATTATAAAGGAGCTATTTTATGAGTATATTAATTATTATAAATACTAAACGAGCTCCAAAAATTATGAGAAAAATACTAATAGTTTATTTTAATATATAGTACTTATTAAAAATACTTCCCAGTACTGTTTTGTCAGTATAGGTATATTTATGCATTTGAATCTCTGTTCGGGTATTTTCTGGTATATATTATCTTCAATAATTCATATAAAATAATCTATGACTTCGATAAATATGCGATCATCAGAGTCTTAGAATAATGTCTAGATCGTTTTCCTTAAGTCTCGTGACTTTTCGACTCGATCGAAAATACAACCTGTCTTTAGAGCCTGCATTAGTGTAGTAAGCCCTGCCTTTTACCTCGTAAAACGTGTCAGACTATGATTTGAGTCTAGTCAATGACGTTAAACTTAGAATGACACGTAGATTACTACTTTAAGATTTATATCATCATTTGGTAAAATTATCATTATGCCCCTGTAGCTATTTCTTATACTTTATTCTATTTATTCTATTATTGTTTTAGAATTTGACGTATAGCTGCTTTTGAGGATCGGTGACTCGAGGTGAGTTTCCTAACCTCACTCTAATCCTAATAAGGTATCAAAAAGATATCTGTATGATGTTTTGTATAAGTAATACGTTGATTTATGATGCTACATGTATTCTAATAACTGTATGGCTATGTGAAGTATGTTATGGTAGTGCTATTATATACGTGAGCATGTTAAGGGTTTATCTATATGTTTACTGATATCAAATCCATGTTATGTGATCCATGTTATATGTTATGTTTCCGTTGTTAAGAGGCTAAATGCACGTTTTATGATGATGTTAATCAAAATGAGTATGTATGCCATGTTAGTAAAGTAAAGGAATGAACATAGATTGCATGTGAGTATCAGTAGTGGACACGCATGCATTTCATGACATGTGTCAGCATGCACTGTATGAGAAAGAGATATGCTTGATGAGAATGTGAATGAGATGAGATATGAGAATGTGAAAGTGATGTGAATGTTGGATTCGATGGATCAACGGCTGATGAGCCCGGTGGACATGGATGGTTAGGGTTCCTAGCACGCAAGAGCTCCGGTGATGCGCATACATGGTTGAAGACGTCCCATTTATCATTGGAGACGTTTGGCTAGTGCTCTAATATACTTCTCAGCCATGTAGACGACCGGTGAGAGTATACACATGGTTGAAGACGTCCCGTGTGCCAGTTTCATTGTTTACAGATAGTATGAGCCGTGAAGTCGTCTGGCGGCCTATCAAGGGAATAAGTTGATCATAGGACTCACCGTGTAGACGACCAGTGTGGCCTACTGTATATGATGATACGAGAAAGAGAAAGAGATGAGATAGTAGCTGTAAAAGTATGTTACCATCCTTGATGCACTGCGTGTGGTCAAGTGGATGAGAAAGAGAAAGTAAATGATGAGATTGAGTTGATGAATGGAATGTTTTGGTTTTGAAATGATGTGACTTTGTAAAGTAATGATTTTGAAAAGAAATGGTTTCGAAAAGAAATGATTTTGGAAAGCATTCGTTTTAAAAAGTATATGTTTTAAAGAGTTTGTTGTTGAAAAAGTGTTGAGATTAAATTGCACTGGTCATGCATTTGAACGCACGAGGATGAAATAAGGAGAATATATTCTAAGATGATGTGTTTATCTGTTACAAGCTTTGTTGAGACCTTTGCTATGCCCGTGGTAAGTATACAAAATCTCCTACTTCGAATGTCATCGGTTGTCGTTTAGAGTTTGCATAGCTCTTATAACGACTCTGAGCCACCTTAAGTCACTCCTGAATCAGTTTTACCTTCTCCATAGTCACTTGTATCAGCTCAGGTCCTAGCAACTTCTGTTCTCCAACCTCGGTCCAACAAACCGGTGAAGGACCCTTTTGACCATATAAAGCTTCGTACGGTTCCATCCCAATACTTGACTAAAATCCGTTGTTGTAAGCAAATTCAATAAACAGTAAGTGTTTCTCCTAGTCACTCCCGAAATCTAAAACACCAAGTCTCAACATATCCTCTAATGTCTGATCATGCGTTCTAACTGTCCGTCAGTCTGAGGGTGAAAAGCGGTACTGAAACTCAACTTCATACCCATAGCCTATTGTAGACTTCCCCAAAATCTCGACGTAAATCTACTATCACGATCTGATACAATCACTGCTGGAACTCCGTGTAGTCTCACAATCTCTTTCACATACAATTCTGCTAACTTGAATGGCTTAGTAGTCTTAATCGGTAGAACGTGTGCTGATTTCCTCAATCTGTCAACTATAACCCAAATCTTGTCATTCTTGTTCGGCGATCACGAAAATCTAGATACAAAATCCATCGTGATTTCTACTCTGACACAGGCAATGGTTGTAGTAACCCCACAGGTACTTGTCTCTCTGCTTTCACTTGCTAACATGCAGAACATTCAGAAACATACTTATCAATTTCACGCTTCATACCTCTCCACCAAAAGTTTTCCCGCAGGTTCCGGTACATTTTGTTGCTTTCCTGGTGCACTGAATATCTAGTACTATGTAATTCCTCTAGAATTCTCTCTTTCAAGCCTTCACATTCGGTACACATATTCAATTTCCAAGTTTCAAGGTTCCTTGTTCCAATACTACACCGGGTCATTTTCCCAAAGGTATCTCGTCTCTCATTTTGCACAGGTAGACATCGTTAAGCTGCTCTCTCCTGATCTCATCAATAATATCTGGGTATGCTATGATCGCTATCATTAAGCCACCACTAGTCTCTGGGATTACATACAACTCTAAACATTCCATTTCCTTTACTAATTATTTTTGTTGAGTTAGCTCGTCGGCTAAGTTCCTTGGCGTTTTCCGGCTTAATACATCGACTACTACATTAGCCTTCCCCGGATGATACTCTATCGAAAGATTATAATCCTTCATCAACTTTAGCCATCTCCTCTGTCTCTAGTTCAAGTCTTGTTGTGTGAATATGTCACACCCCAACCCACCTCGAGCAAGTTGGGACACGTGTAACAAGCCCACACGTTCAAAATACCCTTAATTCATTAAGAAACACATAAATTAGACCTACTAAAACAGCTCTATTGACACAAAACTGACCCAAGGGAAAAATGGTCATTAATAAAGTATAGCAAATTTTATATGGAAAGATAGCTCTTTGAGTCCCGGTTCCAACGCAAGAAACGGTGTGCAAATCCGAGTTTTATAGAGAGAGTTATGCTTGTTTCCGTAAAAGCCGTCGAGGCTGAAACTAAACCAGCGGATCGATCCGCCCAAATCCGGATCGATCCGGTTTTGACAGATTCTTATTTTCTGCACCTCCAGAAGCTCCGGATCAATCCGCACCAGACCCGAATCGATCCGGTTTCTGCCGATGAGTGTTCTGCTGCTAAAACTCTGCTAAAAACAGTTCAAAACATTCCCAAAACTTTGTGGAAGCATCAAAATTCATTCTCAAGCATTTCTAAATGTTTCTAAACTTCAACACAATATCTCCAAACATGAATTGACAATCAAAATACACAAGCTAATCCTTAGGATCAAGAACTTACATCAAAACCCACATATTTAACTCAATACTTGCATGACTTCTTAAACAAAGAAAACCAAGTTCAATGACAACTCAAGTTGGTAATACAAGCTTGCATCTCTCCCCAACATTTAACTAAACATGATCAAAATTCTGTCAAAAACTTGTCTAACATAACAATCCCTTTAGATACAACCAAATCCATTTGGAAAACAATCTCAAGTGGCTCAAAACTTTACCCAACATCATAAAGGGCTTCCAAACCATTTCCAAATATTTTAAAAGTAGTTTAAACATACATAATCCATAGAATTCCCACTAGGAACCTTAATTTTACATTCAAACAATGTTCTTCCAACATATACATAAATATTTACACATAAGGAGAAACTAAGTTAGTTCCACAACCAAAGCTACTAACTCTATCCAACTTCACTCCCAAAATACATAACTTGCAACTTGCAAGTACAACTCATGGTTCGGAACATAAACAACCAACTATACCCCACTTTACATATTACAAGTTTCCAAAAAGACCCAAGATACATTTACATTGCTAACCAAAAGATACATTCTAGACACCAACCAACTAGGCATATGAACACATATACACATGGACACTACTCCCACGCCCACTCGTCGTGCGGATCATTTCCTCTCCTCGTCTTGCTTGGTACCTGCGATGGTTATTCAATAACCACAACAGAAATAAATTTTCGTTTAAGCTTTCGCTTAGTGAGGGAACTAATCATGCCATTGGAATGCAAAGTATGTAAATGCAACAATCATTATAAATGACAACAAATTGATCTCCGGGAAGTCAAGTCATTCCAACCACCACCCCCGGGTCCTTCTCACCCCGGATCTTTATCACTTTTGGCGCATATAGCGCAACACACACTCTCTTGTGACCCCGAAGGCGTCACCAGCATTTCATTGTGGTCATCACCACGTCCTACTCATTGAGGACTTCCTATCCCTTACATATGGGATCTATAAATGGTGACCACTACTTGACTTCCCTTTGATCCATATAAACATTTAAGCAACTTAGCACATAAGTATAACAATCTCACCTTATTGGCATGCTTTTTTCCCAAAATTCCACAACATATACATACATGAGCATGAGCTTAACAAGTATAAACCACAATTATCACATTATCATAGCTAAACATCCAATTGAGAGATTAGGACACTCACCTCCTCGATTTACTAGCGATTAAGCCTAGATTTTCCCAATCCCTTGCTAATTTCCAACCCAAATTTCACCGGTGTAATTCCTACATAAGTTTGGTATCAAGAACATCGTCTATTAAAAACGGTTTCCATAAAAACGTCGTCGAAAACGAAAATAAATTACATGCATATGATCCTCTTACCTCCACGAGTCCAAAAGTGGTCTTGGATTGTGAATCCGACGCCGGACGGCAAAGGAACGGCAAGAAACGTCGTCGAGAATTCCGTCGCTGACTCGAGAGCTCTCGTTCTCTCCAAGCTTGTGAATATCCAGCTGTATTTTGTGTCTTGGAGACACATAACAACACATGCATATGTGTTGTATCCAGTTTACATTAATTGTGTTTACCTCCCCCAACTTTCTTTAAGTTTTATTATGAAACCCCCATGTTATTTACGTTAACTACCCATCTTTTCTAAAATGATTTAGTCTAAGTCTCGCGTGGGTCCCAAACGTGGTCCCACATAATTTATGCGGTTGCTATTAAACCTACCAATTAGGGATTTTATTTAAATACGCCCTCACACGGGTACCAAAACTGGTCCCCTTATCTATCATAAGACATAATAATAACTTTAAGAATTTAAATAAATAATCATATAAGCACATAATGACATCAAAATGCAAATTATTTTAATTAGACCCTCGTTGGGCCCCACTTTTATACCAGTCCCGCCTTTCACAGGACTTTCATCTGTGTCCGTATTTGAACACATTTTTACATGTGGGTTCATAACCCCACCTTAATTTGGTTTATGCATTAATTCTCATTAATTAACATATATTATTATCACATTAATCTTCTTTTCCGGGTACGGGTGTTACAGAATAGGTACTTCAGGCTCTTGTGGTCTGTGAAAATCTCACACTTCTCCCCCTACAAGTAGTGTCTCCAAATCTTTAATGCATAAATAACGGCGACCAGTTCTAGATCGTGAGTCGGATAATTAACCTCATGTGTCTTCAACTGTCTAGAAGCATAGGCAATTACTTTGCCACCCTGCATAAGCACACATCCCAAGCCTTGATGCAAAGCGTCACTATAGATCACAAATCCTTCGGTTCCAGATAGTATTGTCAGAATAGGAGCTTTTGTCAACCGCGACTTCAACTCTTGGAAACTATCTTCACATTCTTGAGTCCATTAAAAAAGAACACCCTTTCTCATCAACTTAGTCATAGGCAATGAAATCTTCAAAAAATTCTCGATAAAACAGCGGTAGTATCTATCTAATCCCAAGAAACCTAGGATTTTAGACACAGATGTCGGCCTTTGCCAATTCGATACTGCTTCCACTTTGTAAGGATCAACCAAAACTCCATTCTTGTTGATCACATGACCAAGAAAAGTAATGCTAGGTAGCCAGAATTCACACTTCTTAAATTTGCTAAACAGTTGTTTCTCTCGTAATCTTTGAAGTATCAACCTCAAGTGGTTTTCATGCTCTATCTCACTCGGCGAGTAGACAAGACTATCGTCGATGAACACTATTATAAAATCATCCAAGTAGTCCTTAAAAACTCGGTCCATAAGATCCATGAATGCGGCTGGCACATTGGTAACTCTAAATGGCATAACTAAGAACTCATAATGTCTATAACGCATTTTGAAAGCTGTCTTCTCTACATCTTCCGCTTTTACTTTCAACTGATGATAGCTCGATCTAAGATCTATCTTGGAAAATACTTGTGTCCCACAAAGTTGATCAAATAGGTCATTAATTCTCGACAATAGATACTTGTTCTTGATTGTTAACTTGTTTAACTCCCGATAGTCAACACACATACGCACTGAACCATCTTTTTTCTTCACAAACAATACTAGAGCTCCCCACAGTGATATACTAGGTCGGATAAAACCTTTGTCAAGTAGTTCTTGTAGTTGGTCCTTCAGCTCTTTCAATTCTACAGGTGCCATTCTATACGGTGCCTTGGATATGGGTCTTGAGTCCGACATTATTTCAATAGTGAACTCAATCTCCGTCTCAATCAGGACGTATGGCAAGTCATCAGGAAATACATCTGGGTATTCTCGTACTATCGAAATATCTTCTACTCCCAATTTGGTCGCTGAGACATCAATTACTGGACATAGGAATCCCTGACATCCCTTCCTCAACAATCTACCCACTCGGATAGCCGAGATCAAATACGGTGTCGGTGTAACCCCACTCCCTTGAAAACAAAAATCTCCGTGTATTGGTGATAAAAAATTCACCTCTTTCCGTTCACAGTCGATGGTAGGTTGGTTAAAAGCTAACCAATCCATTCCTAATATCATGTCAAAATGGTTCACATCGATTGGTATAAGGTCTACGGCCATCAAGTTCTTACCTAGTTCTATCTCACAGTCCTTGTATATCGAAGACGTCATTATAGATTTACTAAGTGGTACGGCAATAGATAGTTCATATCCTAACGATGCTGAACTAACATTCAAATGTTCAACAAAGGCATGCGATATAAATGAATGCGTAGATCTTGAGTCAACAAGTATGCATGCTAAGTGTGAACATACAAGTACCATACTGCTCTGAGGCGGCCATATCTCCCGGGTTCATCTGAAATGCTCTTCCCTGACGTTGTTCTGTCCTCTGTCCCCCATCATTAGATTGCTTAGGCTTTGAACTGTTGGAAGTCATCGAACTCACTCCATGTTGCGGGTGCTTCCTTGGACAATCCTTCGCTCGGTGTCCCAAGGTACCACAGTAAAAAACACTTGAGTTACAGATAAGGTGCAGAACTTGCACTATCCCCCCTATAGCTCTACTCTGGGAGTTAGTTAGAAAACATCGGCTCGTGTGGGGTCGGTTGCAAAGTGGACACATAGGAATGTTACTGGGTACTCTCCGGAAAACACTGAAACTAGAACCAGAGCATCGTGAAAACGGTTTCTTAAAAGATTCATCATAGTGCTGGTCACTACCCTCATACCCTCATTTTTCTTACTGGTTCTGTCTCGATCTTTCAATCCAACTTTCGGCTACCAGTGCCGTTTATTGTACTGCAGCCATAGTTGCATGCTCGTAAGTCTCCACCCTTAAATGAATGTTGTCTCTTAAACCTTCCTTATACTTCCTTGCTCTGTCTTCCTCGGTCAACACAGACCCTTTTTCAAATCTCAACAAAGCGTTATACTTCGAAGTATATTCAGTCACAGTTATATCCCCTTCTCGAAGATGATCAAATTCTCTCTTCTTTGCATTGAGAGCAGCCCTCCGAAAGAATTGTCGATTAAATTCTACCTTGAATTCCTCCCAAGTTATCGGTGCTCCTTGGTCTAGAACATTTACCCACCAATTCTGGGCTTCACCTCTAAGTAGATCACTAGCATTTTCAATCTTCTCTTTATCGGACATCGGAATAGATCGGAAAATTATCTCCATATCCATGACCCAATGCTCTATCAGTGTTGTATCAGTTGTTCCATGAAATTCCATTGGTTTCTTTCTCGCAAACTGTTCAGATACGGATCTCATACCCCTATTCTCAGGTGCGTGTACCACGGTTATCGGTGCTGGCTCAAATAGAGGTGTTGGAGGTAACCGTTCTGCTATATTCCGAATCATATCCCCTATATTCCCAATCATTCTATCATTTCATTTATACGTCGAGTATGTGGCGATAATTCTTGGTCACCCATGATTATAACTCCTGTAAGTCTCGATGCATAAACACTATGCATGTACAATAATAACAATTCATGTATGTACAAGAACATACATATGCACCAAACATTTCTACTATGTATGGATGCAATCTACACGATGTGCCAAAATTCACTCAACACTCTACTCGACGTCGAATGTTCCTAAAGTTTTGTTATTTCAAGCTTTGATACCACTAAATGTCACGACCTATCCTGCTACGCGCGAAAATAGGACACGCGGTATGCCACCAAGGCTCATCCAATTCCTTTAAAGTAAAATGGCAGCGGAAAACATAAGTAAAATCCTTTAAAATCAGAGTTACAAAAAAAAAATTGTCCAATTGAAATATTTCCAAATAATTCATTCTGAAAAACAGAGGTTCGGTTGATTGGATCGGGCTTCGGTCGACTGGAGACCAAAAGCAGTAAGTTTAAAAAGTTCAACAACCCTGTCCATTCGACTGTGTTGGGGACTCAGTCGACTGGAGCCTCAATTTCTCAGTCAACTAGTGCCTTGTCCGGTCGACTGGGCACTATGCATGCAGAATGCGGTGTTTTCGTACATAGTTCAATCAACTGATACCTCTCCTTCAGTCGACCGATGCTTGTGAAAACTGAAGGAAACATTCTGAAACTCAGGGGTCCAGTCGACTGATCCTCCCCAGTTCAGCCCAATTTTGCAATAACTCAAGATCAAGGTTTCCAAACAAACACGAACATTAACACAACTACATTACCATGATTGAAACCATAAGTACAAGAGTTTACTAGGGATTACAAGTACTAATCCGAGCCGAGATTTTATTACAACATATTACAATTCCAATTCTTATTACAAGATTAGAATAAACCAAAATATGAACAAGCATTCCCCGGCATTCCTCGGCCTCACTCCTGACGCTTCTTCTTTCCTCTCTTCTTTTCTCCTGCAACGGAGTAAATCTCCACTGCTTAGCTATATGCTGAGTGCACAATTCTAAATGTATGCTATTTGACAATCCATGTTATAAACATCCAAAACACATAGAAATAGTCGCTAGGGTGAGTGGTACGAATTCATCCGGTAAATGAAACTAATGTCGTGGAAGGCACACCTTTCCCACGCACCACGTGCACTGATTGGACCTTCCTCCATACTAGGTACCATGTTCTGGTTGGGCCTTCCTCCATACCAGGCACAACCACAGTCAAAATCATCAAATCCTCAAGGTTCGAAGAGCTTACAATCCTGGATGAAATTGCACCAAACCCCATTTGACCCAAGTAGACACATAGCATGCTCACATAAACAGTTATACATGCTTTTCATATAATTTCACATGCATAATTAACGGGCCTAATTAATACATAAATTTTGCCCGGATCCAAAATATCAAAGTCAATATTTAAAACATGAAAATCTCATATATTTCATAGATCTAGAATTCATAAACAGTTATACATGGTTTGAAATGTTTTCTTTAAGTTCCATGATGTTTGGTTGGATTTGGAATTGTTTTAAAACTTGAAAATTAGAGTTTTTAGTAGCAGAAAAACTTGCTTCTGTAGAAGTTGGATTGAGAACAAAATTTGTGCTTGAGCACAAACTTGGCAAAACTTGATTTTGCAGAAGTTGGATTGAGCACAAACTTGGCACAAAGCTTGAGCACATTTTGGACAATCAAATTCAAGATTTAAATGAGCATACCTTAGTCTAGGAAGTTCGTATTCACGCGCTATTTTCAATGTTGGGTTCTTTATTTGAAGAGTTATCTTTTAAGATGAATCCCGACAAAAATTTTAAAATGACTATTTTACCTTTGGGGTTAGTTACATGCAAATGTGTTTATAAAGACTTTTAAAGAGAGTTTAAACTTACTTTATGTTACTCCCTCCGTCCTTTAAAAATAGTCCATTCTTGAGAACTCAACTTTTTAATGGGACAAAAAGAATTTACACATACTTTTCACAATTGCCTCTTATCATTACAACTATTTTTTTAGTTTTGTCTTGGTGTAGATTTTAAGGAAGGATAGTTTTGTAAATGAGTAATTCTAGATGCACTCCTAAATGCACAATTAAATGCACAACTCTGCTTAAAAATGTTGGATCTCGTACTGAAAAGTTTGTACACAAAAAATGGGGTGTACAGGGTGTGCAAGCTTTTCAGCACGAAGTCCAATACTTTTAAGCAGGGTTGTGCATTTAGTTGTGCAATTAAGAGTGCATCTAGCATTACTCTTTGTAAATTGAGTAAAAATTGTATGTTAATTTTGGAAGGTGAACCATAATTTTGGGACATCCCAAAATGGAATTCATGACTATTTTTAAGGGACAAAAGGTGTATATCCATCGGGGGCATGCCTTGATGGCATTGTTACACATGTCTTAATCCGTCTGAGGTGGGTTGGGCCTGGGGTGTGGCAATTTTAAGAGTAATTTTTTTTTAATTTTAATTATAGTGGTGATTGTAGAGAGTAAGATGGTGTAGAGAGTAAATTAGGTTGGGTGTGGATAGAATTTTCCTTTATTTAAGGGTTACATTTCCCACCCTTATAATTTGGAAGTGATTTCATTTTGGTCCCTACAGTTTCAGTTTTGTCACTTTGGTCCTTATAATTTTAGTTTAGGATCAATATAGTCCATTCATCAATTTTCTTGTAGGCTTTGACAGATTGAGCTCCAGTTTAGGTGTATAAAGTGTAATTTCTCCAAGATAATTTACCATTATTCCCCTAATGATAAGTCATGTGTGTATCACATGAATTATTTCTGTCAAAAATTGTAGGAAATTGTCAAGAATGGACTAAATTGAACCTAAAGTGAAACTGTGGGGACCAAATTGAAACTGTAGGGACCAAGATGACATCACATCCAAACTACGAGGGTGCAAAGTGTAATTTGCCCTTTATTTAAAATGAAACAATGAAACGCTGTCGTTCCAAGTTCCAACAGGTCCTTGATTCTGGAATTAAAGGCTTGAGATTTCCATTTGAAATTAATGGCTGAGATTATCTCTTCTACCTTTCAAACAATTTACATCATGTCATCGAATCTGCTCTTCTCTGATCGGATTGGATATCTGTGGCTGAGCTGGTTGGCAAATTTAACGGTCCAATAGTTTTACCATAAACCATCCGGTATTCTAGAAGGGACAATGCCAGACGAGAGGAATTAAATGGTACTACCACTTTTTTAAGAGAAATGTTAGCCACACCTCAAACCACACCCTAAATCATACTCTGTGCTTTAAATGTATATACTCTATGCTATTTGAACTTTTCACACTTTTCTGTGTACCACTTACACAACACAGGGTACATACATTTAAAGCAAGGGTGTAGTTCGAAGTGTGATTTGGAGAGTGTGCCTAGCATTTCTCCTTTTTTAATTCTCTGTATCTATCACATACCTAACTTTCTTTTTCCTGCTACGTGTTTCTCAAAATGGAGAATTGACTTTGGCACTTCAAAAGTTACCATTGGTAAGTTACGGATGAGTCTACTTCCATACAGTGCATTAACTGTATAGTACTACATGTATTAGATGTGGTATTATAAAGTGCCAATGGTTACTTTTGGAGTAATTCCCATAATAATTGAGAAATTGAGTCTGAATTATCTCAAGCATTGTTTGTTGGAATTAATTTCGTTTTTGGAATGAATTAAGTTTCCTAAGTTGGTTTCTCACATAATATGGTCCATATAAGAATCGGTCTAATCATTGTCTACTACGATGGACGGTAGAAATTAAAGATTAACTAAGAAAATTCGGTCCTCTCTCCCTATAAATTGACAAGCAAATTTTTTTATTTTTTTTGGTAATCGGAGTGTTCGGGCCAGCTTGCGCGCACCTCGACTAATCCCCCGAGGTCTGGAGGCGCCGGGTGAATACTCCAGTGTCCACGCCCCCCATGACTCGAACACTAAACTTCTTGAGTAGTACACCCAAGAAGCTTACCACTCGGCCACAAGGGACTTGGTTTGTACAAAGTACACTAAACCTCTTGGGCAAATTTCCATTATGCACCTACATAAAAAAAAATTACAGTACAACGAATTAAGGTTTGTAGGGCATTTCATAGGCTGTTTTGTGGAACATATAGATCTGAATCAAAGTATATTTCCGCATACAGTATTAGCAATGGATCAAGGTATATATGTAATTTACAATTTTATGGTGGTAATATTGTGAGATCATAAAGATCAAGATCTTAGGGGTTTTATTGTTTGTCTTGTTAGTTTAAATTTATATGATTGTATATATTTGCCTTCTTATTCGTAGAATTTCTAACATTGTTCCAGACGCTTTTTTTTTTTGTGCTACAAATTAATGGAAGGAAAAGAGAGAAAAAAAAAAAAAAAAAAACCAAATGTGGTTTCAGTGATCAAAAATGAAAGAGGACATTATACATATAGTAGTGGTTAGATTTCCATGGTGCTGATTAGTTTGGAAAGTTGCACATTTAAGTTATTTTCCCCTACTTGTATATGCTGATATAAAACTAAGCATGACAGCTGGCTATCACCATTACTTCTCATGGGTGAGTGATATCTAGTTTTTGTTATCCACATTAATGAGATGTAAATCATAGCTAGGTGAACACCGTAACTATTAATTAATATATCTAAAATGTCCATGAAATTTATCAAAAAAATATAAATAAAATGTCCATGAAAAATAGAGGCCCTGCAAGCATGGGTCACCATAGGGAAAGCTCAAACACACTTGATGCATGCATGCTTATTAGGGTAAATAGATTAGCTAGAGTTTGATGACAAGCTCATACTGATAGATTTTTTTTTTTTTTTTCGCTGATTTTCATCTTAAAAGAGAGAAGAAAAAACGAACAAACCCAAAGAAGTGCAATTTAGTCTGCGATTCAAAGCCAAGGGTTCTTGGAGGAAGGCCTCCTAATGCGGCGCATTGATCTCCAAACAGCGCTGTTGCATTTGAAACCGGAGCCAAATGCAAGTTGCCAGACACGGTCACCTCTTTTGACCTTGTCGTTGGCTTCCAAATAAGCCAACTCATACCAAATGCTGCTGCTTGATGTATTCCCAAATCGCTGCAAAGTCATCCTTGAAGCTTCCATGTTTTTGTCGCTCAGCTCCAGGTTCCTCTGCAGCTCGTCGAGCACATTCTTGCTGGCTGCGTGCACGCACAAGTGCTCCATTGCGAGTTTGTAGTCGGGTATGTAAGGCTGGGTCCGTGAGCTACCACCAGCAAACAACTGCCTCCACACCAGTGTTACAAAGAATAGGAGCTGCTCCGAGAAGGGTAGCACCAGGGGACCCAGTGTGGTGATGTTGGTTTTGAGTGCTTCACCGCCTATTTCCATCAGATCTCTGCTTATTTTTAACCCTTTGAACCGTTGCTCGTCTTCCTCCTGATAAACAGACCTGACCACACAGGTCGTTCACATATTCCATAATTAGGATTTAGGACAAACAGCATAATCGATCAATGTGCAATTTGTTTTGACTTAAAGTATGCACTTTTTTCGGGGGAAAATATCATTTTCATTCCTATTTTTTCATTTTGTTGACATTAATCGATAAACATTTTACAAGTAACAAATCAATTGACTTTTAAGTAATTCGACAAGAACGAGTGCAGTTTTTAATATTAACTCGTACGTAACTGTATTATTGACAATAGGTAGGTGGGGTTAGCTTGTAATTAATTTGTTCATCTGTTAAACAATTTGTCCATTAATTAGGTCGTACGTAATTTACTAACAAGCACATACATGTGATGTTTTGGTCCTAATTCCTAATTAGGACTGTGACCTGCATTAGTGGACTAGAGAGAATGAGACAATTAATAATTAAAGAGGCACGCTGATGGTTTTAGAATTTGTATCCAAAATTTAGTTTGCAATATTTGTGGGAGTGAGTCCATATTTTAGAAACAATTTCAACTAAAAATCAGGTGGTATTTGTTCTCATTTTCTCTTGCAGCACGTACACTAACTTTTAGCGACGAAAATTTTTGTTGCTAAAGCACTTTTTCCGTAGCTAAAAGAGTCTGCGCTGTAAGTTAGCATTCCCCGTACTAATTAAGAGGAATTAGCTAGGGAATTAAGCAAACCTGAAGGCGCGATCGTTAGCGCCCTTATGGGTTCTAACAATGTGTTCGAGGCGGTACTTGGCACGTCGAAAATCACGACGTCGATTAGAAAGGAGGACGGCAGAGCATCCCATGCGGAAGAAGCAATTGGGGATGAGCATCGATCTTTGTCGCCCCGGATACCAATTAAATCCAACCATCTCAGTACTGACCACCACTGCATGGTTGTTTGGGTTAGCCTGTAGCATGTCACGTGCCAAGTCCAAGGCTATAACACCAGCACTACACCCCATCCCACCAAGGTTGAAGCTCAGTATGTTACCCCTCATCTTGTAATGATTTATTATCATAGCGGACAGCGATGGAGTCGGGTTGAACACGCTGCAGTTCACCACCAGTATTCCAACGTCCTTGGGGCGTATGCCAGTTTTTTCAAATAGCTCGTCAAGTGCTCCGAACATCACCATCGATGCTTCTGCCCTCCCTTCTTTCATTGTGCTTATATTCTCTGTTGACATTATGGCTTTCGGTACATATGTTTCGTCCCCAATCCCCGACGACTCTATTAATATTCTCTTCTGGAATTCAAGGCTTGCATCGTCGAATTTCCCCGATTTTCTTGCTAGCTCTATGAACTGCTCCTTGGTCACCTACATCATAATAATAATTTTAATAGATATTTTGACATCTTTTTTTTTTTTTTTTCCCTTCGAAAAATGATATTTTGACATCTTGTATTAACTACTTAATTTTTTGTCAATTTTTAGTATGGACTTATCTTCGCGCAAAATTTTGTTACAAAAGGAAATTATTTTTTCAGATTTTTTTAATTAGTACCCTATCCGTTCCAAAATAAGTATCCACAACCCTTTTGCACGCAATTTAAGAAAATAATAACTTGTGGTAGATGTTTATTCACCTTTTGGATGATACATTATCAATCACACATTTTTGTCCAAAATAAAACGTCCTAAAAAGAGAGAGTATCTTTTATTTTAATATTAGCCTACGGTCCCTATCCTTTGAGAGTTCTTGAGTCCGCCTTTATATAGTACTGCATGTCTGAAAGCACTCAATAATAACAGATCAACCTAGCATCTAGCTAACCACGACCCATGTGGCCGAGCGGCAAGCCTTTGGGTGTACGACCCAGAAGTTTAGTGTTCGAAGTATGGGGTAGTGACCACTGAGGATTTACATGGCTGTTCTTCAGAGCTCGTGGGGGATTAGTCGAGGTCCTCGCAAGATGTTCCGAATACCCACCAAAAAAAAAAAAAGAAAAGAAAAGAAAAGAAAAGAAAAAGAGAGAGTGCACGTGTACGTACCTTGAGATCATCATGGGGTTTGAAGCAAGCGAAATCAATGAGGTAAATAGAGCGAGGCTTTGACAAAATATAAATGGAAAGGGTGAAGAGAAAGACAGCAAAGAAAGAGAGGAGAGTAGGGAGGTCATAGAGTAGTAGGACTGTATGAGTACTAGAAGTGGAAAGCTTGGTCCAAAGCTCTTCAAAACTTCCCACCTGAAATACTGCTGCAGTAGTACTAGTACTACTGAACACAAGTAGCAAAAGAAGGGGTATTGTGGCCAAATAGATGCCATGAGTGATGAGATAATGATAACCCAATTTCACATACTTGAGATTCACTGACTGAACAAAGTCGGGTAAACGACGTCGTACCCTCACCGAGAATGTCATGGATCCGGCATCTCGACCGGAAGACTCTATCCCCCTGTTCACTATCTCAGTTGATAGTAGATCATGCTCTTGATCTCCGCCGGCCATCCGTGATCCTCTAATACTGATCTCTCTTTAATTTTTGAGAGGTGATCAGATCATGAGGTTTAGACTAGTATTTACTATAGCTAGAAGTATATGTGTTTTTAATAAAAAGCAAAGGCTATTGAGAGGGGGAGGTGGGGGGTGGGTGAAGAATTGTTAATGTCCGCAACTACTAAGTAATTAAGTCGCGGTTGGTTCTGGTTGGACGCTTACAACTTACAACTGCATACAATTTAATTCTCACATTTATGATAGATGGTTGGAAATCAAACCACTTTCACGTAAATGGATTGTTTTCTTGAAAAAAAAAAAAAAAAAAAAATACTTGGGACACAATTATTTATACAATTTTTTTTACACAATTTAATAAATGTGTCTATCTCTCTCCTGTGTCACCTCAGTAACATCACAAGAAAGAGATAAACACGTACATTTATTAGGTTGTGTTGAAAAAATTATGTGAATAATTGTATCCCAAGTATTATTCGAAAAAAAAAAGACCACGTGCTACTACTTGTTCAAAAAAGTAATCAACGTATTATTATGATCATGCATACTTATATCTGCACCGTTTTGGACATCAATGAGGGTGACCGGGTAGATGAAATAGTAAATAGGAATAATTAAAAATCAGTCAATAATTTGTTGACAAATAAAAAGTCAATCACCTATTTTTTTAAAATAAAAAGAAAATTATTTTAAAACTAAAAATTCTAAAATCTGTGAACTTTTTATCTTTTTTTATTTAAATAAAAAATCATAAAATTGCATTTATCCCCCCTATCTTCTTCCTTACCACTACCACCACTAGCCGCTGCCGCCGCCACCAACCCTACCATATCATGACCACCACTACTAGCCACCAACCGCCGCCGCCACCCCCACCACCACCACCACGACCATGACCACCACCACTACCATGGCCGACCACCACACCACACCATATCTTGACCATCACTACTACCAGCCATCACCATATATACCACGATCTCTCCCACCACCACCAGCCACCACCACCATGCATGGCCGGCCACCACACCACACCATGACTAAACCCCAACCTCAATGAAGAAGTCTCCCTTTCTCTCTCAAGAAGAATAAAAAAAAAAAGGAGTTGCAGATTAGAGCAAGAGTCCAAACTTAAGGAGCAATTCATCAAACTTGATTAGGAGCAACTCACTAAATGTATGGAGCAACTCACCAAACGAAAAGGAAAAAAAAAGTGTTCCAGGTTTGGAGCAATAGTCCAAACCTAAGGATCAACTCCCCAAACCTCACCGGGAGCAATTCACTAAACGTATGGAGCAACTCACCAAACGGAAAGAGCAACGTTGCTCCTTACGTTTGGTGAATTGCTCAATACGTTTGGTGAGTTGCTCCTCAGGTTTGGACTGTTGCTCCAAACTTGGAACTCTTTTTTTTTTTTTCCTTTTCGTTTGGTGAGTTGCTCCATACGTTTGGTGAGTTGCTTCCGATCAGGTTTGGTGAGTTGCTCCTCAGGTTTGGACTGTTGCTCCAAACCTGGAACACTTTTTTTTTCCTTTTCATTTGGTGAGTTGCTCCATACATTTAGTGAGTTGCTCCTGATCAAGTTTGGTGAGTTGCTCCTTAGGGTTGGACTCTTGCTCCAACCTGCAAATTTTTTTTTCTTCTTGAGGGAGAGAGGGAGAGTTCTTCATGGTGATTATCTTCTTGAGAGAGAGAGAGAGAGAGAGAGAGAGAAGAGAGAGGGAGGTTGGGGTTTGGTCATGGTGTGGTGTGGTGGTTGGCCATGGTGGTGGTCATGTTGGTGGTGGTTTTGGTGTGGTGGGGGAGGTCGTGGTATGGTGATGACTGGTAGTAGTAATGATCAAGGTGTGGTGTGATATGGTGGCCGGCCATGGTGGTGGTGGTGGTGGTCATGGCGGTGGTGGTGGTCATGGTCATGGTGGTGGTGGTGGCTGTTGGTGGTGGTCGTGGTGTGGCGGCGGTTGGTGGCTGGTGGTGGTGGTCGTGGTATGGTGGGGGTAGTGGCGGCGGCGGCGGCGACGGCTGGTGGTGGTGAGGAAGAAGATAGGGGGGTAAATGCATTTTTTTGATTTTTCATTTTAAAAAAAGATCAAAAGTTGACTGATTTTAGAATTTTTAGTTCTAATTTAATTTCCTTTTTATTTTGAAAAAGTAGGTGACTGACATTTAAAATTTTGAAATAAACTTGACTGATTTTTAATGATCCCTAGTATATATATATATATATTTGTATACCTTCAGCTACCACATGGTATGCCTACGTGGTATCCTGTAGCCAATAAGAATGACTCATTTTGGTGGAACCCATACTGTTTACGTACATGTAGGGGACTCACTATTAGGGTGTGGGTCCCACCCAAGGGCGGAGCCACTAGTAACCCAATTATAGTTTAGCTCCGACATTTGAAAAAAAAAAAATAGTACATGTGATATTTTAACCCAAATATAGTCTAGTCCACTCCAAAATTTGAGAATTTTTTTTAGTACATGTGATATTTTAGTCCAAATGTAGTCTAGCCCACCTCAATTAAGTGTTCCAAACTCAATTTGACAACATAACTTGTTGATAAATAGACACTAAAATGTACAAATATTAACCCAAAAAAGATAATATTGTTCGTAAATAATCTCAATTTGACACCATATCTTATTATCAAATATGTATAAATATGTATAAATAGATCTCCAGGGAATGCTTACTCTTCATCAGAGAGTAGATTCTATCTTGGCAATATATGTACATAATCCAATGAACATGACTTACCCAAGATACCCTTGTGTTGATCATGAAGATGTCACTAATTAGTAAGTCAAAGAAGTCAAAGCAGTCACGTCCATAGTTTGTGTCCATAATCATCTCAAGATTAAGAACATGTGCCTTATACAAGTTATGTGTTTCTATCGACTGTTGACAGTTTTAGATGTCATAGGACAATCTTTTGGTCCGTCAATGCACTATAAGTACTAGCAAGTTTAACTAAGAGTCGCACTCTAGTGATTGAGATTCGTCACTCCATCTAATGGTGGTTAATCATGCTACAATGTATACATGATAAGATATCCAGTCTCACCATTTATTGTGATAATTCTAAATATCAAAGAATAGTAATTCGTATCTCCTACGTATGTATCTCATACATACACGAATTACCTACTATGATATTTAAGGATTACAAACAATATTCATCTCATGAAACATACACAATTAAATGTAAAAGCTGATATCCATATATGTCATGCGTTGCAAAAATCTAGAGAAGGGTTTGAGGGCACAATTCCAACAAAAAAGTTCCTTACCAAAAGATGTGGTTAGGAATTAAAATTGAACTTTTCTCATGAATCAAAACATTAGCAATAAAAATTTAACTATACTACAAGTTTGAAAAATTTGATAATGACCAAAAAAAAAAAAAAAAACTAGGTTGTTGAAATTCAAGGATAAGGAAAAAATGAGAGTCGTCCTTCAGAGCCTCTTTCTCTATGGTTTTGTGGGTACTCGAACCAAGTATGGATAGAAGGATTAAGCCCACTTGATTGATCCTATTACAATCCTCATGTCAACAAACACGAGTGAGGTTCACCACCCTTCATTAGCCTTTATCTGATCTGACCAATTTGGATTACTCGTATTTTGGATTCCATGGGGCCTTATATCTAACTTGAGGCAACAATCAATGCCCATGACCACATCGAGGCTACATAAGTGAGTAATCTATGTTTTATCCCACAAGGCTGAATCCGAAGAGATCCTCACTAATAGAGTTGCCACTTGGTTTGATAAAGAAAACCAAGAAAACTAAATCTATCAAGTCTAATGGATAGAGAGCACCGCCCTGTTGTCACCAAAGAACTCGGTTTGGGGATTAAGGTACGAGAGAAGAAGGAGCTAGATCGTGCTAAAACACCCCCTCTCGCCCAATCGTGAGATGGGCCTCTACTCAGCTTTCAAGGTGTTTGATTAGATATTATATGGACTGTTACAATGATTTTTAATGCAATCCTAATTCAAGTTATAAACAGCTAAGAGAAGAAAAGCGTGCAAAAGACTGTACATTTACCATACGATGCATATGCTAAAATAGTAATTCAGGGACTAAACATATTACTACACTCCCTTCTGCACGCGAAATGAAATAAAAGGTAAGTAAACGTGCAAACCACATTCAAACCCTAGAAAAATAGGAATTCTAAGCACAAGTTCCATGTAGGGAAATTAAACCAGTTTTATCAACCTAATCATACTTCTAGTGTGACACCCGCTCCCGCGGTTTATATTTAATATTGCTTTAACATGCATAATTATGAGTTAATGATAATTAATGTGTTATGTGACACTTATCGGAGGTGGGATTAACCCACTAAGTTGATTATGGGTGTCCAATTGGGAACCCAATTATGGCCAGTATGTCAATTCCAAGTTGGGATATATATTGATGGGTCCCAGTTGAGATGGGACAGTAATATGTGGAATACCTTATGTGCTTAACTGTTTATTAAGGCTTAAATGATTTATTATTTTATGGTTGATAATATCATGTTATTAGGTAGTGACCACTTTTGGGGTCAATTAGGGGTACCTTTGTGAGCACGAATTGAACACGTTACATAATTAGTAGGCTAATTAGCAACTTCATATAATTATATGGGACCACTTATGGGACCCATGGGAGACATAAACAAATACTCATTTAGGTTTGGGACAGTTTTAATACAGTTTTGTAATTAGTAGGGGCGTAATCGCAAAACTAGTAAAATTGTGTGGAGACAATAATAAAATTGAAAAATTCTTATAGTAAGCCACATCTAAGATAAGTCCTTATCATTTTTTTCATTTGGACTTTCAACAGAAGAAGTATAGGAGATTGATGAGTTTCGTCAGTGAACTTTCCGACGCTGATTGACGCGCCAAACGACGTCGGTTTTTAAAACAGGCTATATATTCGGACTCTTGGAGGTGAGTCCAATCTATTTGTACTAATTTTATTGAGTTCTGTGATAGTTTTTCCGCGACACATTTTAGGGTTTAAGCTCATAACTTGTAATTTATATATAGGATTGTGCCTGATTCTCAGTAGGGCTTTAATTTCACAATTAGGAGCGAAACCTAAGAGGTGAGTGATGTTAATTTTGATATTTGGATGATTTTCATGTTGGGTTCAATTGTAATGCCAAAGCATGCCTAATTAGCGTAATTTAATTTATTTAGTTTATTATTGGGCAAAATTCATGTGGTTAAATTAGGCCCAATTTATTTGTGAAAGCATGGTGTAATGATTAAATGAGCATGTTGAGTTGCCTATTTGGGTCAATGGAAATCGCTAGTTCTATACCACCATGAGGTAATCTTTGTGGTGACGACCATGGCCTCCAGAGGCCTATGGGACCGCACGTGTGAGGGCGTGGGTCATGACTAGTCACGTGGGCTTGGGGAATGGAGCCACGGGCTAGCCGGTAGTGGTGGGAGTGAACTAGCTATTGCCAGAGACTATAGTTTTGTGTAATATGTTGAATTGAACATGTTTGTTATCCATATTCATGATTAGCATTATTCAATAAGCATATAGCTTATATATTGTAGTGGTTATTGAATAACCATCGTAGGTGATCGCGGCGAGGAATCGGGGAAGTGAGCTGGGAAGTGGCTGGCTAGTGCATGGGTTTTGGGGGTTGTTGTAACCTTGTTAATAGTTACTTGCTTTTTAGTTTAAAGCTTGCAATATAGTTGTAATTAATCGGTTTTAATCTGGATTGTAGTACGAGTCATATTTTGGTTGGTTTAAGACTTATGTAATATTTCTAGTTAAGCTTTAAATTTTAGTCGGGTTGTAACTTAACTTCTGTAATTTATGGTTGGACTATGTTAGTTGGGATTGTGTTTTATCGTAGTGTTTCTATGGCTAATATTTTTAGAATGGGACGTTTGAACTTGGAGATTAATTTTTTGGGTTGGCTGTAAATGGTTATATTTAGTATTTTCCTTAAATTATTTAAAAACTCTTGCTTGTAGTTGGAAGCTCATGCTCGTGACTTTGATTTTATTCAAAATGGTTTAAAGCATTAATGTTGATTTCAACTTGTGATTTGGTAATATTATTTGTGAATTTATTACTTGCTAAAAACAGGGTTTTTGGCTAATTGCAAAGACATGATTTTGTTTTTTTTTTTATTGTTGTTGAGCTTCTTTGGTTTAAGCTATTTTAAACTTATTTTGGGACTTTAATGACTGGGGTTAAGCCTTGGTGACGTGCCACGTGTCCTAGGATCATCTGAGTGGTTCCGGGGCGTGACATTTAGTAGTATCAGAGCGGTAGGCTTAGAACCTTGGATACGAGAGACGACGATTGAGAGTACGTGTAGATGTTGAGCATATAGATGCATTTCATGAATACATCATGGTTTGTTATTATGTTGTATTATAATATGTTGACATAGCATGCAATGTATTTATTTGAATTGACTGACAGGTAAGAAAATGGATCCAAATCGGGAACATTCACCTCATTCGAGGTTAGACCAACTAGAAGATGTAGTAAGCAATTTTGTAAGGGAAGTAAGTGATTGAATGGGTGGTGATAGACCTGCAAACCCACCCATGATTTGAATTACCAGAGCTGTGTATGTACAGTACTCGTAAGCGTTCTTAAAAGCGGTGAACAGTAAGAGTTCTTAAAAGCGGTGAACAAGAGTAGTTGTGGCACTCCCATGATTTGAATTACCAGAGCAGTGTATGTACAGTACTCGCAAGCGTTCTTAAAAGCGGTGAACAGTAAGAGTTTTTAAAAGCGGTGAACAAGAGTATGGGTACATCCATGGACCAGTCGTTATATGAGAAAGATGTATGGGTGCTCGCAAGAGTTCTTAAAAGCGGCATAGCGGTGAACAAGAGCACTAGTATGTTGTGTTGATATAACCAGATCAAGATAATCAATTGGGAAATTGTGCAATCAGGCTTAGAGTGGGAAAATGATGGGAATCTATTTATAATATGTCTGAATAAAAGAGGAAGAGATATATTCCGTATCACTGTCATATATTGTTCATAATTGTAATTATGTTATTTCTATGAGACTGTGTTAGTTAGTGCTCACTCAGCTTTCAACAAGCTGACGACCTTTATTGCCTGGACATTCCCCGTCCATACTATCCTGTCCTTTATAATGCAGATGACGAAACTTATGGCGATAACGACTACCCTGAAGGGAGTTACGTAGAGAATGGCCCCACTGATGCCAGTTATGCTGACGCCTATCCGTACGCCAGCTGAAGACCTGAAGATAGATAGTAGTTTATATTACTATTCTTTTACTGTTGTACTTTGTAGTTTAACGGGTACTTGGGCATATGTTGTCTCCAGACCTGTTGTGATCCGGTGGACCATACTCTGATGTTTGTAATAGATAGAATCGTGTTTATATTTTAGTGGTTTACTATTCCTGTTTGTTCCTGTTTGGACTAGTACTATATGGTGTGGATATCAGTGACTTTAACTTGTCATTCCCTATGGACCCATAAAGGAAATTTTTTCTTTCTCTATTTATGCTGCTCCGGGGCGTGACAGGATTTTGGGTATCAGAGCCGTAGGTTGTGATGCTTTCGTTCACTGATGGATTCCACACCATCTGGTCCTAGTATGTTAAGATTACCTTAAGATGAGATATGATAAGTTCGTCTTTCTGACGATAGATAGTTTTCCTTTGCAGGATAGCATGGATCCAGAGTTCCATCAGTTTGTTACCGATGCTTATAGAGGACATGTGATCCATGGGGATACCGTGGAGCCAGCTGACCTAGAGTTTTATCGTGAGCGTGTGTGCCAGATAGCTAGTAGGCATTTGGAGGAGGACATGTGGAGAGCACTCTATGAGACCGAGAGAACTCACCCGACGCAGATGCGTATGGATGCTTCCCATACTGCGAGGATTGGTAGAGACATTTGCCAGGAGATCTTGCGGTTAGTTCATAGTAAGCTTGAGATGGATGAGATTGAGTTAAGAACCATTATAGCCGGTCCACTAGAGCCTGTAGTTACACCAGCGCCGGCAGCCCCACCATCACCGGTACCCAACGTACCAGTCCCAGAGCCTGAGCCAATTCAGGAAGATGAAGACCCAGAGCCAGAGGATGAACATCCTGATGAGGACATGGACGGAGATGGAGAGGAGGAGCCTATAGATGATGAGGACCTAGTAGAGGACGATGCACATGAGGATGACCCCGAGGAGCCAGAGTTTGAGCCAGAGGATCCAGTACAGGACCCGGAGGCTATTGAGGCAGACATGGTCGTAGACGAGGATGTGCCCGATGAGGAGGTAGTTGTGCCAGAGATACCCGTTGTGCTTCAGATACCAGCCAGACCCATTATGGATATGGCAGCCATGGCCGATATGGCAGTAGGATGGATAGCAGAGATGATCGTTCAGCCAGCAGGTTTTGTTATGGGAGAGGCCGCGATAGCAGGAGCTCTTGATATAGCCGATGGATTCACCGCAGTAGCAGTCGATTTTGCTAACCAGGCGATAGTAGACATGATGGAGGACGATGATGCAGAGGTGATAGATGATTGGGATATAGGAGTAGTAGTCGGAGATCTTGTCGCACCAGTTGAGGATGATCCACTCGAGGAGATGGAGATTGATTCAGAGGACGAGGCACCACCAGTAGGATCAGACGCTGACGATTTTTGAGTCAGGACCTGCAGGATTTAGTTTTTGTTAGTTTTATCAGGACATGTTGTCCACCAAATATTTTTGGGAACTTGAGAGATAGCTATTTGACCATAGTTTTGTACAGATGTTAGCAATAGTATTGTGTAGTTGACCCTAGTGCCGTTTTAGCCTTGTCCCACGTGGTACATGGTATGGTTACTGTGTATTCCATGGTACATCTTTTGATATATATATATACGAGCAGTACTTTTGATATTGATTATTGGTTGTGTGATGCGTTGTTTTGTAGAACTGTTAGTTTTTGTTGCTTCTCGATTTCATTTCTTCGAGAAGACTTCCAGCTGATCAATATGTCTCTTGTAGGCGACACTCGTTATCATAATGGTAGGACCCTTGAGAAATCACCAAGCGCATAATGGAGCACCTATTCCGGAAGGGATGGATCCAACAGGAATTTTTGAAGCGTTTATGCAAAGGATGGAGCATGTAGGGGATACCTACAATCATGCAACAAGTCAGCGACCTGTTCAAACTCCAGTTACACCGTTCCAACAAAGACAGACTGGAGATAAGTTGTTAGCAAATTTCCGTGGGTTACGTCCTGAGAAGTTTGATGGACTAATAGAACCATGGAAAGTGGAGCAATGGATAAGAGAAATGGAGTTGATATTTGAAGCATTGGAATGTAGTGAACAAGAGAAGCGTCGTCTTGCTACATTTCAACTCACTTATGCCGCCGCAGATTGGTGGGAAGCTGAGCGAGCCACTATCGGGATAAATGCTGCTAGAGCTATGTCATGGGAGACATTCAAAGGTAGATTTTTGGAAAAATATTTCCCAGAGGATGAGAGAGATTAACAAGAGAGAAACCTTCTCAATCTAGTTCAAGGAGGATGGACTGTACGAGAATACACAACACAGTTTGAGCGTCTATCCAGATTCGCTCAACATATGATAGACACTCCACAGAAGAAGGTGAAGAGATTTCACCAAGGATTGAATCCCCACCTCAGACATATGATGGTTGGTCATCTGAATCAATCATTTGAAGGGATTATTAGATTTGCTACAGGATTAGATAAGGATGCTTATCCAGCGCAACAACCACAGATGAATCGACCTCAACCGTCAAGAGGGTTTCAGCAGAGGAATTTCCATAACCTGCCGCCAAGGAATACCCAAGGTTGGAGACCGCAAGGGAATTTCCAAGGAAACAAGAGAACCTGGGAGGGAACCAGAAAGCCACATTAGGGCTATACTCGACCCCAGCAATATCACCAGCAAGGATCACAGCCTCAGGCACTGCTAATAGCCCCGCCCAGCAATAGCGGAGGATGTTTTAATTGCGGGAAGCCAGGGCACGTTACCAGATTCTGTACAGGCCCTAGAGTTAACCGCAGAATGGATGTTACTTGTCGAAATTGCAACAAGCCGGGACATCTAAGTAAAGATTGTCGTGCACCTCGCGGAGGATACTATGGAGCATCAATTCAAGGGATACAAGGACCTCCAGATCAGACAAGGATGAATGCTATCATCCCCGCAGAAGCAGGCTTTAATGCTGATGAGCAGCAACACTTGGAAGGTACGCTTGTACTCTTTCATAGTCCAGTTAAAGCTTTATTCGATACTGGAGCTGCACGCTCATTTATTGCTGTTAAGATTGTGCGTCAATTGGGTTTAGAACCCCAGACACTCGAGCCAACACTAAATGTTGTGTCACCGTTAGGAGTGACTGTTAAGCTGGGTAAAGTGTGTAAAGATTGCCCATTAACTTTGGGAGATAGGAATCTTCCAGCAAACTTGGTAGTTCTGTCAATGTCCGAGTTCGACATTATCCTAGGAATGGATTGGTTGACTAAGTATAGTGCCAATCTGGATTGCCCTACTAGGACGATTGTATTTCTGATACAAGGAAAATCGACGATCAGATTTCAGTGTCAGTCAACAAGCGACATGTTCCTTACGAGTAGTTTGGCTATAATTGGGAGTACGAATACAGAGTTCATGATGGATCAGATTCCTACTGTGCAAGATTTTCAGGATGTATTTCAGGATATTAAAGGACTTCCACCGAAAAGAGGAATAGACTTTTGTGTGGAATTAATACCCGGAACATTGCCTATTTCCAAGACACCATATAGGATGGTGCCAACTGAGATGTTGGAACTGAAAAAGAAAGTTTAGGAACTTGAAGATTTAGGATTTTTTCGCCCGAGTACGTCACCTTGGGGAGCACCAGTTCTGTTTGTGAAGAAGAAAGACGGAACACTTCGACTCTGTATAGACTACAGGGAGCTGAACAAGGTAACGATCAAGAATAGATATCCACTTCCTCGGATAGATGACCTATTCGACCAATTACAAGGATCTAGGATCTTTTCAAAGATCGATTTACGTTCAGGATATCACCAATTGTTAGTTCGACCGGAGGATGTATCAAAGACTGCGTTCAGGACGAGATACGGGCATTACGAGTTTCTGGTTATGCCTTTTGGACTGACGAATGGGCCAGCAGTATTCATGGACTTGATGAATAGAGTATTTAGACTATATCTGGATTAATTCATTATAGTGTTCATCGATGACATTTTGATCTACTCAAAGACCGAAGAGGATCACAAAGACCACTTGTAGATTGCCTTACAAACACTTTGAGATATCAAGTTGTATGCAAAGTTCAGCAAGTGTGAGTTTTGGCTACAAGAAGTCAAATTCTTGGGACACGTTATATCTCAAGACGGTATCTCTATGGACTCATCTAAGGTTGATGCAGTCTTAAGCTGGAACCAACCGACCAATGCAACAGAGGTTAGAAGTTTTCTGGGTTTAGCAGGATACTACGGAAGATTCATCGAAGGATTTTCCAAGATAGCAGGACCTTTGACAAATTTGACGAGAAAGGAGACGAAGTACGAATGGACGAACAAGCATGAGGGTGCATTTCAGGAGTTAAAAGAGAGATTGACTTCTGCACCGGTACTTGCGATACCTAAGAGTGGAAAAAGGTATGTGGTCTACAGTGATGCATCGCACCAAGGACTTGGTTGTGTGCTTATGCAAGACAGGAATGTTATTGCATACGGATCAAGATAATTGAAGGTACATGAGAAGAATTATCCTACGCATGATTTGGAATTGGAAGCAATAGTGTTTGCATTGAAGATTTGGAGACACTATCTCTATGGAGAAAAGTTTGATCTATTTTCCGATCATAAGAGTTTGAAGTATTTGTTCTCTCAGAAGGAGTTGAACATGCGACAACGAAGATGGATGGAGTTACTCAAGGACTATGACTTTTCACTACAACACCACCCAGGTAAAGCAAATGTCGTAGCAGATGCTTTGAGCCGTAAACCTCGACTAGTGATCGCTGCATTACTAATTTGAGAATGGCAAGCATTGGAGGTGTTAGTTGAATTCGAGCTTCAGCCAGGGGAGCCAATGGAAGGACATCATTTTGGATGTCTTATGGTACAACCAACTTTGATTAGCCGTATCATAGCAGCTCAGCAGATAGCAGAAGATTTGAAGTTATGGTTCACCAAGATGTCAGCTAAAGAACCAGAAATCTGGAATGTTAGTACAGAAGGAGCCTTACGATATAAAGGTAGACTTTGTGTACCTAACGAAGAAAATCTTCGGAAAGACATATTGGATGAAGCTCATAAGTCACGAATGACTATTCATCCAGGAAGTACAAAAAAGAATTAGGACTTGAAGAGAAATTTTTGGTGGGAAGGAATGAAGCGAGAAGTGGCTGAGTATGTTTCTCAGTGTCTTACTTGTAAACAAGTAAAGGCAGAACATCAGAAACCATCTAGACTTTTACAGTCGTTACCAATTCCCTAATGGAAATGGGAACACATCACCATGGATTTTGTGGTAGGATTGCCAAAGTCACAGCAGAACCATGATGCTATATGGGTAATCGTAGATCGACTTACAAAGACGACACATTTTATTGGCTATAGTATGACGTATCCAGTAGAACGGTTAAGCCAGATGTATCTACAACACGTAGTACGGTTACACGGAGTACCTGTTTCTATTGTGTCAGATCGAGATTCGCGTTTTACTGCAGAGTTTTGGAAGAGTCTTCAGACAGCCATGGGAACAACATTGAACTTGAGTTCATCCTTTCATCCGCAGACCGATGGGCAGACTGAGCGAGTTAATCAAGTGATGGAGGATATGTTACGTGCTTGTGTCATTGATTTTGAGAATTCTTGGGAGATGCACTTACCGTTGATTGAGTTCGCCTATAATAACAATTATCATTCGAGCATAGGGATGGCGCCGTTCGAAGCTTTGTACGGAAGACCTTACCGATCGCCGTTGTGTTGGACTGAAGTCGGAGATACCCAACTTCTTGGGCCAGAGATGGTACGAGAAACAAGCGAGAAGATTCAAGTTGTACGTGAGAAGATGAAGGCCGCTCAAACCCGACACAAAAGTTATGCTGACAAACGACGCAAAGATTTAGAGTTTGTCGTTGGAAATCACGTGCTACTCAAAGTTTCGCCAATTCGAGGAATCGTCAGATTCGGTCAGAAGAGAGGCAAGCTATCGCCGCGATTCATTGGACCGTTCGAGATCCTAGAACGTGTTGGGAAAGTTGCTTATCGCCTTGCATTGCCCCCGAAGATGTCAGGAGTGCACAACGTGTTTCATATCGGTATGCTAAGGAAGTATGTTCATAACCCGGCACACGAAATCAATTTCGAGGATATTGAAGTCAACAACAACGTTACATTCAACGAAGGACCAGTCCGCATTTTAGATCATTGAATTAAGAAGCTCCGAAACAAAGAAATCCCATTAGTCAAGGTTCAGTGGAAACATCATGATGAAGGAGAAGCTTCATGGGAGCTATAGTCAGAGATGCGTGAGAAGTTTTCGTTTTTGTTTTAGATCTTATTTGTTTCTGATTTCGAGGACGAAATCTTTTATTGAGTGGGGGATGATGTAATACCCTATATTTTTAGTAAATATTTAATGCAGAGAGATTCTATATACTTCCTTTGACCATTCATGAAATTTCATCTTCGATCGATCGAAGCTAGTTCGAGCGATCGAGCATACCAGAAGTTCAAGCGATCGAACATTGTTCAATCGATCGAAACCCTACCGACCTGAATTTAATACGTGGTCCCCACTTCAATCGATCAAACCCTTCTCAATCGATCAAAACCTGGCCGATCTGAGTTCGAGCGATCGAACATACTTCGAGCGATCGAACTTGTAATCATTTGAATTCCTAGGTTTCCCGCAAAAAATGCCATCTGTACCTCATCCTCCTCTCTATACAGTTTATTCGTGTGTGTTGTGGGTTTGTTGAACTCTTGAGAGGTTAGAGAGAGTTGTGAGTTTATGTGTTCATATATATACACACATATATATATATATATTCGGTGAGAGAGAGAGAATAACAGAAAGAAAAGAAGGAGAATCAGAAGAAGAAAAGAAGGAGAAGAAGAAGAACAAGAAGAAGGAGAGAAAGAGAGAAGGAGGCAGAGAGACACAGAGACAAGGCAGAGGAGAGAGAGAGAGGCCATTAAAGCTTGGAAGCTTTCAACTTGCCAAACGCGCCCTTAACGACTTTCGGTGAGTTCCAAACTCACTCGGTAACTTAGTTATGATGTTTTACGAGTTCTGGACGTATTAATTATAGCCCAAACACCCCCTAGCACATTCTGCACGTTCACTGGCAGAATCTGTGGAAGACGAAGTTCGACCGATCGAACTGACTTCAATCGATCGAACATCACTAAGTCTCAATCGATCGAAATGAGTTCAATCGATCGAGACCACCTTAACTTCGATCGATGGAGAATACTTCAATCAATCGAACTTCACTTTTTTTCGAGTGATCGAGAGGACCTCAATCGATCGAACCTAGCAGAACATGAATGTTTTCCTTTCAGTTTATAATGCATAATGCGTAGTTGTTTAATCATCGTTTCATGTTCCTATTATGCGATATTATGGATTACGGAGGTAATGGGATACGATAATGAGATTGAGATAACATAGTGAGTAACGTAGTCGGGTTCGGAACGTTAGTAATAGTACGACGCAATAACGAGATAAGTTTGAGATGATAACACTGGGTAGTATTGGATAACTGGGAGTTAAGTTAGTAAGATGATTGGTATGTTCAAGGTTGTGTGAGTCGATCTGATGATTCACTCAGGTTGAATCCAATAAGTGTATGTCAAGAATTTGATCAGGACCGTGAGAATTATGGGTGCACAGTACTCGCAAGAGTTCTTAAAAGCGGTGAACAAGAGTAGTTGTGGCACTCCCATGATTTGAATTACCAGAGCTGTGTATGTACAGTACTCGCAAGCGTTCTTAAAAGCGGTGAACAGTAAGAGTTCTTAAAAGCGATGAACAAGAGTATGGGTACATCCATGGACCAGTCGTTATATGAGAACGATGTATGGGTGCTCGCAAGAGTTCTTAAAAGCGGTATAGCGGTGAACAAGAGCACTGGTATGTTGTGTTGATATAACCAGATCAAGATAATCAGTTGGGAAATTGTGCAATCAGGCTTAGAGTGGGAAAATGATGGGAATCTATTTGTAATATGTTTGAATAAAAGAGGAAGAGATATATTCCGTATCACTGTCATATATTGTTCATAACTGTAATTATGTTATTTTTATGAGACTGTGTTAGTTAGTGCTCACTCAGCTTTCAATACGCTGACGGCCTTTATTGCCTGGACATTCCCCGTCCAGACTATCTTGTCCTTTACAATGCAGATGACGGAACTTATGGCGATAACGACTACCCTGAAGGGAGTTACGTAGAGAATGGCCCCATTGATGCCAGTTATGCTGACGCCTATCCGTACGCCAGCTGAAGACCTGAAGATAGATAGTAGTTTATATTACTACTTTTCTTTTACTGTTGTACTTTGTAGTTTAACGGGTCCTTGGGCATATGTTGTCTCCAGACCTGTTGTGATCCGGTGGACCATACTTTGATGTTTGTAATAGATAGAATCGTGTTTATATTTCAGTGGTTTACTATTCCTGTTTGTTCTTGTTTGGACTAGTACTGTGTGGTGTGGATATCAGTGACTTTCACTTGTCATTCCCTATGGACCCATAAAGGAAATTTATTTTTCTCTATTTATGCTGCTCCGGGGCGTGGCCGAACGGGGAGTCATTGAACAATTTTATAAAAGAAAGCCGAGTCAGTTTGATGGAGGCCCAGATCCATCACAAGCTGATCATTGGGTAATGGATATGGAACGTATCTTTCGGGCAGTGGAGTGTACAGATGGGGAGAAGATAATGTGTGCTACTGATACTTTGAAAGGTGAAGCCCAGAACTGGTGGACAAATGTGATTGATCAAGGGGTACCAGAGACATGGGACATATTTGTGAAAATTTTCTATAAGCGGTACTTTCCAGCATCCGTCAAGACCCAGATGGGCCGAGAGTTTGCAAATCTGCAACAAGGGGACATGACAGTAAATGAGTATGCAGCCAAGTACAACAGTTTACTTCGATTTACACATCGAACAGTACCAAGGGAAGTGGATAGGGCACAGAAATTTGAAGAAGGACTACGGGATAATATTAGAAGCCGAGTGGATACACATCAACTCAGAAAGGTGGCCGATGTACAAGATGTTGCTTTGATCGCAGAAAGAGATATTGATAAGTACAAGCAAAGTCAACAAAGCAAATGACCAACCGAAGGGAAGGGTAAAGGACAAGGTTTCTTTAAGAAGCCGTTCTTGCGAGGTTTTGGTTCTAGCTTAGGATTTCAAAGGGGAAGTTCCTTACCTGGGGAGAGTCGCCCATTATGTCCAACGTGCAATCGTCAACATTGGGGTGTATGCCACTTGACGCTAGTATGCAATATCTGCAAGCAGAAGGGGCATATAGCGAGAAATTGCTCACAAGCTCGAACTCAAAGTACGGGAAGCATAAATCCAGACCTAAGGGGAAAATGCTTCGAATGTGGGCAGCCTGGACATCTAGCAAAAGATTTCCCAACAAGACGACAACGAGGGATAGGTTTCGTGGTTTCAACTGGGGCAAAACCAGGGACAAGTGGGGATCAGGGAAAAGGCCCAGAGCAGAGACAAGGAAGGTATTTCCGTCTAACACCGGGGGATGCTGCAGTTGCTGATTCTGTCGTGTCAGGTATATTACTTATTTGCTCATACCCGGCACGTGTCTTAATAGATTTAGGTTCAACACATTCTTTTGTTGCACATAAATTTGTTAAATACTTAGACAGCATGTCAGAACCTTTAGGGTATGATTTGTCTATATCGTTACCCTTAAGTAAACCCATGGTGACCTCATCAATATTTAAAGCATGTGAAATAAGGGAAAATGATAGGGTTTTGACAGTGAATTTAATTCTGTTGGCCGTAAATTATTTTGACGTAATTTTGGGTATGGACTGGTTGTCTGCAAACCAAGCTACTATCGATTGTGAACATAAAAGAGTTACTTTTCGACCAGTGGGACAAGGGGAGTTTAGTTTTCAGGGAACTAGTGTTGTAGTACGACCATATTTGGTTTCAGCACTTCGTGTAGGCAAGTTGTTGAAACAAGATTGTCGGGGGTTCTTATGTTCAATAATTGACACACGGGTCACAGGGACTAAAGTAAAAGACATTTCAGTTGTACGGGAATTCCCAGATGTGTTTCCTGGAGATCTACCAGATGTGTCTCAGCCAGTATCGAAAACACCGTACAGAATGGTACCGGTGGAGTTGAAAGAACTGAAGATTCAGTTGCAAGATCTTCTAGATAAGGGATTCATTCGACCTAGTGTATCGCCGTGGGGTGCACCAGTTTTGTTTGTCAAGAAGAAAGACGGGACTATGAGGATGTGTATCGATTATCGAGAACTCAACAAGTTAACTATCAAGAACAAATATCCGTTGCCTAGAATTGATGATTTGTTTGATCAACTTCAAGGAGCCCAAGTCTTTTCCAAGATTGATCTGCGATCAGGTTACCACCAACTAAAGGTCAAAGAGGAAGATGTGGAGAAAACAGCGTTTAGGACCCGTTATGGTCATTATGATTTTTTTGTTATGCCTTTTGGGATTACAAACGCACCAACATCATTTATGGATTTAATGAATCGAGTGTTCAAAGACTATCTCGACGAGTTTGTCATTGTCTTCATAGATGATATCCTAATATATTCCAAGAGTGTACAAGATCAAGAGAGGCATCTACAGTTAGTCCTACAATGACTCCGTGTAAAGAAGTTGTTTCGGAAGTTAAAGAAGTGTGAATTTTGGTTAACTGAGATAGCATTCTTGGGGCACGTAATATCAAAAGAAGGGGTATCAGTGGATCCACAAAAGATTGAAGCTGTAGCTAATTGGAAGTCGCCAACAAGTGTGCCAGAAGTACGAAGCTTCTTGGGATTAGCTGGATATTACCGAAGGTTTGTGGAAAATTTTTCAAGAATTGCAATGCCAATGACACATCTTATGCGAAAAGATGTTCCTTTTATCTAGAGTCCAGAATGTGAAAAAAGTTTTGCTGAATTGAAGACTCGTCTGATGACAGCACCAATATTGACCATTCCTTCAGGTACTGTAGGGTTTGTGATATATAGTGATGCTTCATATCGAGGTTTGGGTTGTGTATTAATGCAAAACAGCAAGGTAATTGCCTATGCCTCACGACAGTTAAGGCCACACGAAGTAAACTATCCAACACATGATCTTGAATTAGCGGCGGTTATCTTTGCTTTGAAGATTTGGAGGCATT